>CM068367.1:959833181-960543181 GCA_034769895.1 Magicicada septendecula | reverse complement strand
TTTTTGTCTTATTCAAACTATAAAATCTTTACTGATATAAGTTGTTATAGACTTTCTTTTAAGTAAGTTTTTCTAATTGCAAAAAATAAGTTTGCTTCCCTGTAATGTCGATTGCAGATCCTTCAGACGACGAGTTAATACTATCTGGAAAAATACGTGGGTCAATTTATTCTGTCCGACGTCAGGATTGCTTCCGACGTGTAAACAGTTCTCGCCGGCACGGTTGCATACAATTTCATACCGCGAACCGATACTGTTACTGCTGAAACTGGTACATTAGGCTTACACCTTTCCAGTTAGCTTGACGTGTCTATGTGTCTATCTACTCCTAAGCGGACTATCTTGCACTTTCGCGGATAGCACACAATTATAATAACTATCACAGTAACTTTACGGGATTTTATAACTTGCGTTCATTACAACTGGCAGATCTAAAGTCATGGAGCAACGATGCATTTACTCGTTATCGATTCCGAAGGTAGACTGACCTATCTATTCATGGCCTTTTTCTTAAACCGAATGTCTTGTAATTTCATTGGTTCTTCGGTAACCCCTTAACATGATACTTTTACCGATAATAGATTTTCCTGTACAAGAAGGTTCAGGAACGGCATACGTTCATGTTCAAAAACCTTATATATTTTACGACCAATTGTTTAGGTTACAAAAACTTTTACTTAAAAACTGCATACATTCGGTTAATAATTTTTAAAACAATTACGGCTATCAGATAGGTCTTTTTATACCAGTATTCTGATAGAAGTCCTGTCTCAAAATTTTCCATAGTTTGATAGTCATTCAAATTAAAGTGTTATTTTAAGAATATACCAAAAAATAATTCCCTATGCTCGCACATGCTTACTACACGTGCGGTTAAGTATCATTCCGCAATATTTCGTTGCCCTTTAAGTTGCTTTACCAGTCTAAAATTATTTAAAACTAACATTTTTTACAACGTTTCTTATCAACTACTTTACAGTGTTTAAACCTGCAACCTCTACTTATTCACTCTATTTATTCATATACCCTCTTTATATAGTATCATATGGCAATATTGTCTGCTACATTCCATGTGCAATTAGAATGTCCACCCAATATATATCTATATATATATTGGCCTCTGTGTGTGTGTGTTCCAATGAAACATACATTTGGGGAAGAATGTGTGAAAATATGGGGACATTTTTATAGTAAGGTTTAGTTGGTGTCCTGTGTGAATAAGGCAAAGCGGTGTGAATATTATAAAACAGTATTGCTATTAGGATAAGTACTCCGTGTTAACATAGACATAACATAAGACGATTATAAACAATAAAACAACAGGAGTGCAGTGTAGTTTGAAACTGAATAAGTGTTGTGCGCTTAACGAATTGTGTGAAGTTATTAACAGTAAGACAATTAACAGACAGAAGTCATTTTATTAGTGTGACTTTGGAATAACTATTAGTAACTAATTATTTTAATATTAAATTAATATTAATAGCATTTATTCAACTGACAAGGCTATACAAGCACATGCAGTTGAAAACGTGTACTTCGGAAAGCTATAGAAATCTGTAGTTCATGTTTACCAGCACATTGTAGATTTTCTAGTACAATATAGAATGTATTAACTTGTAAAAATGACGTCATGTGCGTAGATCTATAAAAGGACAGGTGAGATGTGAGTTACGCAGTCTCTCATATTCACTCGGAAGTTTGCGGTACCAAGTTTGAGTTCCAGCCAGTTCTCGGGAAGTCCGCGGAGTGTATCGTCGAGGGAGCGGCTGAATTAGTTCCACGAAATCGGGCACGGCTTTCGAGATCTTCAGCGACAGATGGGTGCCAACGAGAACTAAATCAGGAGCAACTTGGACGGACACAGAGATCGACATCCCACCTTATGAGGACAACGGCCGGTGTGAAATCAGGGGGAGGCCCCCGAGATCGTCCGGACTGTAGAACTTTTTTAATGTGAACTGATTCGGACAGACTCTCTTTCTAATTGCTAACTGTTGAAATATATTCGACAAAGTGCACATTATTTCGCTATTGAGTTGTAAATTGAATTGAATATATAGGGGTATATTATGTGTTTCAATAAAATACATACATTTCTCTCTGTCCTGCGAATAGTTAAACATTAAATTCCTATATTTAACCACCCTGGAGTAAGTAGTCAGTTAGTAGTTCCTAGTCACCACGTGTTTCTGCAATTATTGTGTAGAGGGTCCCTTTTTATTTTGTTTTATCACATCCTTTTCTATCGTTGTCTTATCTTTTATTCTCATTTTTATATTCCGTTTCTTTTTATAAAATACAAGCATTAAGCTTCTAATCTGTTTTAGATTGATATTTACCCATTCAACCCACTCTGAGACGTGCGAGATTTTGTTTTCTACAGGCACTTGGGTATACAACTATAATGGGCAGATTTGTGGATATCATAGATAACTAGTTTCTCTGAATTCTGTTGCTATTCGCTTGCTGAACGCATTTCTAACTATAAAGATGAAATGTTTTCTTTCAGTGATATTAAACTGAATTCTTGCGTTGTGTTATAATTTCTAATTTTTCAAAACCGTGTACAAATCTTGTCCCTGGGGGATTACTTCAGTAGCTTGCAGCGTCCTAGAATCATTAGACATTAGACTCCAAAGCTCGGATCCATACTACAGGCCAGACACTGCTTTCTTCTTGTAGAACGTTTTCTATTCTTACGTTTTTTTTCATAGTTCTATTTATATTGTCACATACCTTCTGCAATACTGGGATTACATATATTTATAATTCTCAACATATGTGAAAGGTACTTTAAAGCCGAAGTATTTAAAACCTGTAACCTGATCTGTACAGACGTTATTTAAACAAATGTTATTTGGAATCCCTTCCGACTATTAATAATGCTCTAGAAATCCAGAGTCTCTATTATCTGCACAGAAATTTTAAAATTATGTTTTTTAATTATTTTACAGTTAGGTTAAATATTGTCGTTTAGTTCTGTTTTATGTCATCATGAAACTAATTACGTTACTATTTACTTTTCTTGATCCTATGGTACGTTTTGTCTAGGCTGTATAACAAGGAAGCGGATTTGTGTAGTGCATGGTATTTCTGTTTAGAGATATACCTCGTAAATTTGTTTTCATATAGTAATGTAAAAGAATCCCAAAGACATCTGTCACTATGTAATGATATTAGATCAAAGTAAACAACTGTTAATAGCATTGTTCAATCCAATTTTCACTTGTCAAGCTACTTATGGTGTAAATGATGTTTATAAGTTTCGTATTCAAATTTCTTATTTAAAACTGAAAGTGCTTATGTTAACAACCTTACACTACTGGAGAAAGATATGTTTTTTGTAGTGAAACAGTTCTTTTATTTAAAACGATTTTTATGGAATATTTTAATTGATGACAAAAACGTTTTCTTAGTTTTACAGACGCAATAGTAGAATGTAAAGTGTGGTAATACTGTCAGAATATATCTGTTCCAATGATTAAAGGTAACTGAACTTTGAAGCTTCTATTCAATAGGTTTGTTATTTGTTAGGTCTACATTTCACTTTACCATCGCAGTCCCTGAGATTAGTCTGTAGGTAACAAATTTATAGTTTTAACGTGTAATCGTAGCAAAAAATTTGTTATATTTTAAATTCCTGTCTTATGTTAAAACATGAAAATAATATAAAAAATTAGATACATTTTTAGAAATCGGTACACTTTTATGTTATGGTTGATAGGAGAAACAAATAGTATAATTTTAGAATGAATTGTTACACTTGCACCTTCTTAATGTCGAACATATCAGTTAACAATTCTTAAAAAGTTTTCCAGTATGTAGAATTTTCACATTAAAAAAAAAAGTAACACTAAAGGTCAATCTACTTTAGCCACATGCCATTAATATAATTTAGTAATACATCCCAAAATTTATTGAAATTAAATTATTTATGATGTAACTATAAAACATTAAAATGAAGTTTTAAGAATTATGAGTCCTGTTTATGTGACTCATAATGCCCGGCCATAATTACAATGATTCCACAAGTTTATGCTAACGGAAGAAAGGAAAGTAATACGTTACTAATATACTTAAATATTTTGCACTCGCGCACACATACGAACGGACGCACACACACACAAACAGGTGTTGTAGTGGAATAATAGCTGAAACTTTAAATTTTTAGATACTAAAATGATATTAAACAAACGTAAATTTAATGGAAAATACGCTAATTTCTTTCAACAGTTAATTTACATTCATGTCATAAGAGATTTAGTAACACGTTTTGTTGAATTAATTTTTTTAAATTGTCAAGAGTTATTGTTCATCAGATCAGTTATAAATTACAAAGATCAATCAAGAATCGACACCTACAGTTATCAAATATGTCGGTAAGAATTTATTTACGCAATCATCACGAAGTTAGGCGGAACTCAAACAGCACGTAAGAAACAGTTAGCAATTCTGCAGGATCGTCAACACATCCATCATCCAATGTACCACTGTGACCGTAACATCTGAAAAAGATCATTCTTTACTTAAAAAAAAAAGCTGACAATTTCTTCAACGGACAGCTTATAAATTGTGCGATTCACTTTAAACTTTTTACGTTTAGTATTAATACCAAAGTAAAATTGTGTTGACACCACTGTCAACACAAATGGTAAAAGTGTGCTGTTGTTATCACACTTGATAACAGCAATTTTTTTGGTTGGCAATCGTGTTTTACTGTCATCGTTATGAACACTAAAAGTTTCGTTCGTCCTGTGATTTGGCATACTCACTGGTAAAACCTTAGATTTGTACCAGTCAGTTTTCGATCACGAAAGCCTACGAGTGTTATTAGACCTGTTTATAGTTATGAAAGTAAGCAAATAACAGCTGCCTACTGGTATCTATCTATGATTACAAAGATGATTCGGAAGAAGGAATTCCCGAACTGTCCCATACACTTATGCATAAAAAATAAGAGTCAAAACAGAACGGTGAAATTTTTGCAATGATCGCAATGTCGCAATTTTTGAATTTCTGACATTGTAATGTTGAAATTGTACGTCATACTGGTACGGTTGTGACGCAATTTGATTTCACATATTATATTTATATCTACACTGTTTTCAACATTGCGCTGATTATAATACAGATTAGCATCTGGATATTTTGTTATACGACTCTCCTTGTATTAAGGTTTATTAAAGTTAAATTTAACCTTTTTTCCTTACTTCTCTAAAACGTTATTCCAACAGTATTGTGTTTTTCAAAAGAGTTTCAAACAATTACTTCTTAAAAGCTTAAAAAATTATTTTTTACGGATATTATCAGTCAAAAAGTATGATATATGTTTAACAATGTATCGTTAAATTATACTAGGGTTGATGTAATTTCTCCTATTGCGTGGTGTCACAAGTATGTGGGGAAGGAAACCTGTGCGTTCCGTAGCCCAAAATGTGTAGTGCAAACGAGCTTTGTTTTAGTTAATTTAGTTAATTGTTAAATCCAGTAACAACTTCCGTTATTTATAGGTAGTGCCTTCAAGTTGTCTATAGTAATAGTTTCTGACACTAGAAAGTTGCGCGTGCCAACTTAAATTCAAGTCACGTGAATGAAATTAATGGGGATGGTTATATAGATACGAAAAGTGTCCTGCAGTGGGTTCGGCGCACCAAAAGCTATAGTAAAGGTGAGCTGAGACCATCTGATGAGTAAAAATCAGGACGAAAAATAGCAGTGACTCATGACGCGAATCGATGCAAATTGGATGCTATAACAGGAAAACAGCATATTAAGCAGAAGTTGTTCTAAAGTTGATCATCCGTCAAAACAAATGTACCACCTCACTGAGTCATCGAATTACCGAAAAATCTGTGCCAGGTGTGTTCCGCGACAGTGGTCGGGTCACATTAAGAAACGTAGGAAAACTGTTTGTCCAAACATCCAGGATCATTATCATCTCGAAAAGGATTATCTGTTTCCTCATGAATATTTCCACTGGAAACGAATCTTTGGATCATCACTATGATCCCAGAAAATAAAACGTTATCCGTTTATGAAATATCGTCATTCAGGTTCTCTGAGCAATAAGAAATTTAGAACAGTTCCTTTTGTGCAAGTAAAGTTATGCTCATCATGTATTGGGACGCAAGTGCCAGATGTCAGATGTTAACTTATTTTTTATATTTAATATAAGAAATTGTTATGGTCCTAAACTACGTTTTTGTTGTTTTTCTCTTATCTCATCCTTAATATAGTCTTGAATACTTCAATTCTGTTTGCTGAGTATGCAGACACGTCTCTATCTTTTACTACACTATTAAATGCAGATTTCAAGTCTTCCTCTTTGTTAGCCTTCTTTTTGTAAATCCTGCCATTTTATTGCAAGTAAACACACTTGTCATTAATCTCCACGTGTCTTTGAATTATGTGAATAATATAGATAGGCATCCGATCACAAACAACAAAATTACAACTTTATCCCTACAGAAACACGGCATGTTACTCCAGCTGTTCCGAAATTCACGTATGGTTATCAAAGTTAGCACGTTGGATCATGAATACCTAACGGGAAGGATGCGTGCGGTGTTATCAAGCGGAACATAAACTCTTTACTACTAAGAAAACTCGTGTTTTTTCATTTTTCTCTTGATTATCGCTATACCACAAGGGTAAATTACATTGTTGGCATGGATTTAACGTGCAATTTATACAGAATACGATGGAATACATGTCATTAGAATAAAACGTTCCTAAGTATCATTGTGTTTCTCGACGTTTCCCATGCATTTGATAAAGTGTGTCATCTTGGACTGATAAACAAAATAAAGAAAAATCTGGCATATAATTTTTACTATATTCTACATTCCAATATAGTGAGCAAAGTGTTTCAACTAAACTTCTCGGATGGTATTTCTCTTTTACTTCCAGTCAGGTCAAATGTAAAGCAGGGTAGTGTCCCCAGCTACTACAGAATGTACTGACTACTATACCTCTTGTTTACCTCGGACTTACCGTCAAGAAGAGATACCGTTGTTGGTACCTACGCCGATGACACATTCTGATCCCTCAACAGCGTCTCTTATGCTACAAAAATTACTATAGTGTTCAGTTATGGCTTGATAAATGACGCGTAAAAATTAATTCATCCAAGTCAGTAAACGTTACATTCACCACACTAAAAGCTGACTGCCCTCCAGTAAGTAATGGTCAACCAATACCCAAGCTGGAAGTGATAAATACCTTGGAATGAACTTGCACAAGGGACTGACGTGGAAGGAACACATAACTTACAAGAAGGGTGAACGTAACCTCAAGGTCAGAAATATCTACTGGCTGAATACCTGAAAATCACGGTGAAGTCTCGTTAAAAAAATTTTAATATACAATATTAAAACTATGGGTAAAACTAGTACGGGTAATACTAGTACGACCAACATAAGGATCTACAGCTCTTTCAGTCCAAAGATCAATAGTCGACGTTACATGGTTTGTTTACAACAACTTTATTCACCGAGACCTAAAATGTTCTACTGTGATAGAACAAATTGTAAGCCTCAGCAGGAAGCACATGTCTAAATTATAATACCATCCTAATTTATGGTAAAATAATAAAGACCTTTATAGAATAAAAAAACATAAATTGTTAGATCCACCGTACAGGTCAATGAAAAACGTGTTAATCACTATTGTATTGCTATTATTAGTACTATTATTAGTACTTATATCAGTACTATATTCTCTGTATTATCTGGGTTCATATCAACATTAAGTGTTAGTGTCACTAATATTTCTGCCCTACAGGCTCAGTGTTTAATATGTTAATGTAAATTCTCAGTTAATGGCAGCAGTAAGTGGTAATGTCATTCCGTTTAGATGTTCAGACATTTAGACTTTTAATTATAGTTTTTGCATATGTGTGTATTCTGGGAACAATAGTAAGAAGAGCAGTCAGTGGACAACTCTTTGAGTGATGTGTTTAAATCATTCGATTTGTTTATTGTTCGCATTACGAATAGATTGTAAATTTGCAATAAATTATAAAAAAATATAGTCTGATACATTTCTCAAAGCTGAAAGAGAAAATTATATGTATGACTTAAAAACATAGTAAGTGAGGATATTTTAGTTATTATTCGGGGGGGTATAAACTCACAGTGAGAAACTACGTTCTTGGCAAGGGAATATACTTTGTTTTAAGTTGATACGGCCGCTCTCATTGGTGCCAGGCATTCAACTGATATAAGAGAATCTTGATATATTTAGTTGTAAACTAACGTTTATATACCCTACAGAAACAAACAATCCAGTAATTGTATCCACCTTTATATATTAGCTTGATACATTGTTTTTAAAGTTTTCATCACATGTTTCGATTCAAATCAACCTTTTAGATAGATTTGAATGTTTTTGTAAATATTTTTTGTGATTAGTATTTTTTATATAATAAATTATATGAATATGTCCACACGAGTTTGGTAATACAATGCAATATTATAGTCTATTTTACGGCGTCATGAATTTTAGATTATATACGGTACTTTACAAACCTACTGTTATAAATGTATTTTTTAACTTAACTGATTTAAAATTATATTTGTTGTATTTTCTGCGGTAGTATGTGTGCTTGGATGTGATTCCTACAACACCAAACAACTTTATTAACTGTCTTGCATTTAAAGACAATAATTGGATTATGTTTATATATTTCATATTAAAATTTTAACGTTTAGAAGTATTTCTTTAAAATATTTTGAAGGACTTATTATTTATCGGGACAATTAGTCAACGTACTTTGGTCTTGTAGCAAAGTTTGGCAACGTTGAGACGCCGTCCCGTGTAACCCATTATGCCAGCCATATGTGAATTTTATGTTAACCATAATTAAAGAATATGGTTTTTTAAGCCTAACTCTTAATAAAAAAAGAATAAACATGGCTAGCATGCGGTTGGGTGCGTCTGACCTAATTCCGTTAGAGTTACGTTCTAGAACTACTAGAATAATTTTGCTACTGATAATATGAAGGCCGTTATACTGAGGTGTTTGAACCGTACCTAAAAATAAAAAATAAAACACACGTCAGTTAACGCAAGAAAACAGTTAGAAAAATATAATAAAAAAATAATTGTTTGCACAAGCCAGAAGAACGATTTAACAAAGACAAGACATAATGCCACGCTGACCAACAACTCCCCGCTACTAATTGATCAAACATAAAGTGTCATGAGACACGACATCTACCCCCTAACCTACCCTGTATTAGGAATAAAATATCTCTTATTGGACTCTGTGAGATCGACACATTCGAATTTATGACACAATGGCATATCATTGTGTAAATGTGGTTGTGTCGTCAATTAATATGAACTTTTACAATGTGCTTGCAAATTGAGAAAGTTAAAACTTATCTGCGTGTACTGAATTAATAATTTACTGTTTAAGATTACAACATTTGTAGTGAACTTTGCATACAATCTGTGGTGATGATAAAAATATTTTTCAACGTTATAGAAATATATTAAATAACTAAGGGTTAGGCCCGTTGTCTTCCGAGTTCACAGCTCATAAAATTGTTTTTTGTAGTGAACGATTTCAGATTCCATTTTGTTAATTAATGCAGAAATAAGTACGCTGAAACAGGAACCGTTAATTTGTTATTTTTATTTATAACTCCACTGTTCCTCGTAGCAAATCCAATTAGCTCTAAAACAAATATATATAACTGTTTGGAGCTATGGACCATGACTGCAATGGGTAAATTCAAAGCAAATATGGGATGAATTTTATTGTACGTATGCAATGGCGACGTATTTGTAAATACGAAAACTGCCATTGTATTTTAGTTAAACGCGGATACATTTCTTTTATTTATTTGTTTTTTTTTTACCGTATAAAGTGAGCTGTGTCAAAGTGCATAAAATGAGCCGTATTAGTAATCTTAATGCTAATAACGTTAATATGTCTTATAAATATGACACATTATCAAGCTATATTAAATACATGTGTGGTTAATTAGGCCTATAGATAAACGCTTTATTCTGAGATATCAGGGAGAAGAACTGAAACTTATGCATTGATAAGCAACTACAGAGTTTAATTTTTGAACAAACATATTATACGTGAAATGGTTGAATCTTGACATGTCAGAAATACTGTACGCATGCAATTTTTAGAAAGTAAATTGTTTAAATTGTCTCAGACAACACCAATAAATATCAGTGCACTACCAGTTCACTGTCAGTTCACTACCATTTACTTGAAATGTTCGGGGATGTCATTTCAAGAACACTAAACAAACCAGAAGTGGAATATATATAGAATCATAGAACGTATACTTCATGTATGTGACTTACTCACTTTTCTCAGCTATGAAAATTGTATAGTTTATAATTTATAAATTATAATCTAAACATGAATTAATTTTTTATCAGTTCCTTGATTTGACTAAAATCTGAAAAAAGGTATTGTTTGTACAAGGTGCAGGTAAAATCTTACCTGCAAACGAATTCTTCAATCTAGTTTATAACATGAAAATTCCAAACAAAAACTTAAATGAACTGTAATTTGTGTACGTTTAAAAACTGTAATAGGATTGTTTTTGAAATACCTTAAGCTGCAAACTGATTAAAATATATTTTTTGCTATCACTTGTGATGGGAAAATGTTTAATTTTTTTTCAAGCCAAATGACCAGTCGAGTCTTATACCCATGCTATCATATTATTGCAGTTTTGATTACACTAAAATAAGTCAAGAAATTCAGTGATGAACAAACTTGGCAATATATTATGTGTTTTGCCAACACAAAGTATAATAATCTAAAGAGTTAATTAATAATTTCGTTAGTTGTAATTTTCATTTTAAAGGATTAAATTTAAAGAGGCTTAGTACATGCGACAATGATCTTTACACTCGTTACGTATTTGTAACGTAAACCCCATTTTGTCCCAGTAATGAAAGTGATTGTCGAATGAAAACATTTTCTTGTGTTCTTCTATGTTATTACACACACACACACACACACACACACACACACAACTATATGTACGTGTGTCGTGCGTGGTGTGTGTGTTGGTCTAGTAACACCAATTTCTGTCGTTTCTTCTAGAATGTCTACGTAGGTGAAAGTCTGTAAACGTGACTTAGATACAATTGTATACGGTGGAAGAAATGTATTAATTTTATCATGATAATGTACAAACGTGTGTGTGTATGTGTGTGTGTGTGTGTGTTCGTGCGTGTGCGCGCGCTTGTGTATGGGGGGGGGAAATGTGTGTAATAGAGAGAGTGGCAGAGAGAATCATCTTTATTACTAGTCATCTTGTGTTTTTTGTTATTTTTTATCAATGTTTATTTTCTTATTAAAACGTAACGTTGAATGTTGATGCGTAATGTCAAATTATTACTTATATAAAGTAAATATTATGTCAATGGAGCTAAACATTACCAAATTTTGGCCGTTTCAGTGGCTACGTTTATCTTAAATATACAGAGTCCGGTCTACCCGCAATTTAAAATAGATTATTCTCTTCAATATTCAGTAACTACTTATCATTAAACCTGAGCTCTGAATATTAATTGAATACCTTTTTATATCCAAGTTGAGTGTAGCTAAGTGGAAATTACAAAAAAAATATATATAAATTGGCAACTTGATTTATGCGAGTGACTTGTGTCAGAGGTGTGAGCAAGTGAAATAATATTCTCTGCATCTGTATTTTGTTAACGGGCAGACTGGAGTGGAGGCACAGCGAAACAACACCGGACGGCACAAAAAGGTGATATGTATTCTTTATGTGTAAGCCTGCACATTACAGAACTTATATTACCAAGTAATGTTTGATGCTTTCTTTATTTTAGTTTTGACTACAGCATACGTTAGAAGTAATATTTTGTAATAAGTGGATACGCTTTATAAGATAGAATTCTTAAGACATATTTGCTGTTATAGCTTGGTTTATTAGTAGTGCAAAAAGTATATGTTTTAACGTATATAGCGTTCTAAGAAACGTTCTAACATATACGTTTTACATTGTATGTATTTTAAATTTTAGTTGAATTTTAGCAACCCTTATAGCAAGTGACATCTTTGTAGTTACGTTACAAAGAACATTAGATGCGACAGATAAAATCTAAACACAAATCATGACTACATTATTTGTGAGATTTTTCATTGTCTAAAATTAATTGCACGCATAGGAATGTAAGATAGTATTAAATGTTTGGAACACTCCTTACCACACAGATGAAGATAAGCTAGTTTTTAACCTTGCGTTGTATTCAGATTTCTATTCAGTGTTGTGAAAACGTAATACTGTTTCTACGTACGATTAAAGTTCACGTTCATTTCTATTTAGCATTAGTCCAATGTATGCACGCAGTTGTGATAGCATTGTCACTTCCACGTTCCTGTTATTACGTACAGATTAAGAAACAACAACCTTTAACTTAGAACAAGGGAATTACGAATTAAAATGTGGAGTATGTAGTACCTCTTCTATTTATTAAGTGAAGGGCTTGTCTTTGTAAACCCGACTGCTTAATACTTGATATTTTATTTACATACGCCTATTTTTCGTTTTATAATTGACTTAAAGTTAACGTACTGAATAACCAGCTTGACTTTATAGTACTCATTTCAAATAGTCTATTAGGTTTATCTATTAGGTCAATCTATTAGGTTGTGCAGTAATAGCAAGAATAATTTTAAGACACTTTGTCTTTTGATTTTGATTCTTCTTATTTTATTTTGATGACAATATGGTGTCAGTATTGTGTGTGTATAACCAATAATTGTAAAAACAGTCACAACTTTTAAAACGCGTTTTTTCCTATCGGCGCCATCAACTAAATTTAATTTTATAATTATAAATAAATTTCATATTTATTTCGATACTATGCAACTAACGTACGTTTTCTTGTTTTTCCGTAAACGAAACGATATCGTAGCATAAGTGAAATTGCAATGCGTTTTGGAATTGGTGCATTCCCTTATCACATTAAATTACATTTTCTTCTTTTCTCTCTACTGTTCATACAATTATGTAGAGTATATGTCTATATTTAGGTCCATGTGCTACAGATCTGCAGCACTTCTTCATTTGTGATTTTTCACTTTTAATTTTACTGAGTTAGTGCCAGAATTCATCCTGTTGTCTTTAACAAATTATCGTATCATTTAATGGATTCATACTTGTCCATTTTGATGTACTGTTATATGTTTTGCTTTCTATAACTATGTTATAATCATGTTACCACAGGTTACTGATTTAATTCTATACAAGATATTTCCCATTTGTTAGGAATTACTTTCCACTGTCATTGCATTATGTAGTTCGTTGTGTAACATCTACATAGTGATCCTTTATATATCATATGTATTATTATCATGATAAATATTTAATAAGTGGTATAAAATTTACTATCTAAATTACGTGTTACGTTATTATGGAATTTAACTACGTGTAATCAGATTTGAAGACATTTTGTGTTCTTTTCTTTTTTAGTATTTCATTTCCATCGAACTATTGTAAAATATATATTATCGTCTTGTGTGTGTGTGTGTGTGTGTGTGTGTGTATGTGTATTCTATGTACACAGAATAGTAGGCCTATTTCACTGTAATGAATTTTTTATTAAAAAATAAATAGACAAAATGGACATGGAGAAACCCAGACTATAATGAATAAATTGCGTTTTTTACTGAATGTACTGAATATAGTGAAATGATTTTTTAGAGCGATGACATGACTTTTGACAAGATGACATTGTGCCGGGTTTTGAATTTTCCCGGCGCGGTGAAAGCGATCAGTGCTGCCAAAACGCGTAGCATCTGTGGTCGCCACAGCTAACTATATTATTATTAAGATGTGATTGCCAAGGCCGTGTCGGCGCCACGGCGACGCGATCTAGTAAACCAGTCAAACGTATCAGCTGTTCGTTGTACGGTTATTAAGCGGCTTACCAAAGGTTATGATCGGCAAAACGGAACAAGTCGATTTTATGTAGGAGTGGGACCGAAGAACACAGGCATCATTCTCATTCCTTCGCCAACCTTTCAATAGAGTTTTCGATGGTCTGACGGCCCAGGGTTAAGTATTTCTTAGATCTTTCCATATGACTTCGTAAGCCAGTAAAGGGTTTTCAGGTGAGGCTCAAATATATTATTCTATGTTCATTTAACGATGGGTTATGTGTTATATTTGTGTATGTGTGTGTGTGGCCCAGACGTCTGTAAAGCCTATTTCATTGTAATACTTTTCTATTGTAAAATTGATTTACAGGTTACTTCCGGTCTGGGAACACGTGGTGACATTGTATTTAATTGTCTTTTGATAAAGTTAAAAGTAAAAGTTAATTAAAAAGTAATAACTATAACTGGATAAAATAAACGATGCTAAATTAATAAGAGCAAATAAAGTGTGGATAAAAATTGTGACAGTGTGTGTGGTGTTCTGTGTTCCGAGGCGAGAGAATGTATGGGTGGGTGTATTGACTTACGGCTGATATCCAAATAAAAATGTTATAGGGCCCCCGCACCAGCAGGGAGAAAGGGGCAGCAGAGGTAGTAACATCGACATCTGTCACTATCCGCAGAGCAGTGCACCAGGATGCTCCCCGAAGCCGTCAGGCCCAGAAATACTCATCCTACAGAACACCGAAGGACCCATATCTGCCCGGAATGAGACTCGCTGGAGATTCACCACACTGGCACTCATGGCACACTGGTCAACATGGTACCCTTTGAGTTCTTCAACAAAAGTACAGGTAGGAGCGTTCTAATTATTATCCTTCAGACAACAACAAACTCAATAAGCCCCTGGTATTCAGGTTAAACATCTTGTTAATGCTCTTAAAGAAAATGGTACAAGAACTCCAGCTGTTTCAAATAAAACTGTAACTGACTATTTGTAATAACATAAATTAATGTTCTTAAGAAAAAAGGCACATGATTATAACAGGGTGTCACATGTTAGCACTAATAAAAATATTGTTACTTGTTACAAGAGTGTTTATTGCAAATCCTGTCACTCTGTTTGGACTCCAGTATACTTTTCGCTTCCTCTAGGCCAAGTAGCCTAGTTATTAAATTTTGCGTAACGACCTAAGTGACCGTTACAACATAACTGTTTATAAAACTAAAATTTATAAATTTCGTCAGCCATCAATAAATTTACTGTAGTCAGAGACGATATACGTCTTATCAGCAAAAATGTAAGAACAAAAAAATATTGTTAAAGACGAGTAAGGAGAGTATCTAAGAGATGAACGATTAAATAATTAGGGAAAGACCCAAATGTGAAAAAATCAAACTTTTAAGACACAACACTCTAAACACAGAAACAATATTTTAAAGCACACGCCAAGAAATAAACAGGGCGAAACAAAACCTTTATGACATCAATACCAAGACAAACATAAATCTGATGGCAGATGCTCGATGTAAGGTGAACACTATAAATGCGTTGAAATATTTGAAAAAAATTATGATTTTACAGTTAACATGTAATGTTACAGACATAGGATTGTTTTAAAGAAAGGTATATTATTGTAAATTATGTCAATAATCCTTGTTTTTAAAAATAAAATGTTTTAATTTGTCCGTGGTTCTTAAATGTGCTATGGAAAAACATAGACAATAAATACAAGAATGACACAAAAACTGTGGGTTTCTCAGTTTCCTTAAATGGGCTGTCTTATGAATTACAAGTAGAGCCATGAAAATGTGTAAATTGTTAGAGACATAAACTGAAATCTATGATACCAATTAAAGAATTTATAAAATAAATGCACAGGACATGAGAAGATAGAAAGATGGAAGTTCATTACAAAATTTGTTAGTTACAGACCAAGAAACGTATATATACCTCCACCACGGCTCTTCCTAACGCAAAAGATTGACACTAGCTTAGCACTAGGGTATAGTGAAGTGGATAAGATTTGCTCTGTCGAGAAATTACTGATGGACGATGAGAAAATATTTGATCAGCAGTAAACAGACAAGGGATGATAATTATGACGAACCTTTTAGTTTATCTTTCATGTCTAAGATGAAATGACTAATTTTCATGATTTTCCTCTCATTTTTTTAACCTTTGATATTTTATAATTGTTTTGATAGTGCTTTGATAAGCAGTTTAAAAAAAAATGTTTCATACTTTTAATTTTGGCCTTCAACGGTATTGCATTTTAGTCTGAGTATATTGCATTTTAAAGTTTGAGTAATGTTAGACAGTATTTGAGAAACGTATCATGCTTAAACAAATTATATAAAAAGTATAGAACTCACGTGTCATGAATAATTTTGGCTACAAAATTGCTCAAAACGGTTGCTCAAAAAGTCAACTAAATGTAGTCAGTCTTGCATTCAATGTTATATGATATGTGACAAAACAAAGGCTTCTGAGACTTTAAAAAATCAACAGGTACCAATCTTACTGGACTGTTGTGGAGAAAATGTTTGAAAGAAGGTGGACAGGAAACTTTGATTCTAGTACACATAAGATGTTTATGACACTTGTTACAGTTAGCCTAATGAATGCTGCTGTGCTAGATTCATTACCTCTTGAAAAATTGTTAAGTCTAAGTGACCAGAACGGATATACATTAATGCTTTAGACAGAATAGACTGGGAAGTCGTAGAGACAGGATCTCTTGAGAGTCAACTACGCTGAACACATGATGTAGAAAACAAAGGAGAGTAATATAATCAATCGACCAGTTGGTCAACTGAACAGTAAAAACACGATATCACATGTAACAGACAGAATTTGTGAATGGCAAAATCGCAAAACCCAAATACTAAGATTCAATACACAAGTCAAGTATAGGTCATTCTTCTATGTTAGTCAAATACTATAATTTGAAGGCGTTTTGGAACAATTAGCTACTACTTTATGTTAGTTCAATAAACATAAGAAAGTAACCAAGGTGATTCTTGAATCATAGCGCAAACGTTCCATAAAGGATTTTAAAGTAAATTTATGAGTTTATAACATGTATGGCAAATATAATTTATAACATAACACAATATGTGTCGTGTATGGCGCACGCGGGAGCGTGTATATAAAACATTGGAAATTTTACAACAAAATATAAATAACAATAACAGTGCACAATTAATAAACAATTGAAAAGTTTCTGATGGCTTTTAAACCCTTTTTAAAATAATTTATATTTCAACTACCTTTATGAAAATTTCCCACGTATCCTTAAATATTTATATATAAATATTGAAAGTTAGAAATGAAAACTGCTCCTGCTTTAAAGTAAGAATAAAGAAGTAGGCCTATATAAAAGGGTAAAATATAATTTTTGTGAATACTGAAAATATAAACGTTAGTTCCGATAAATAGTAATTGAAAGGTATATTAAATTGAATAATATATTCTATTGTTAACAAATAGTGAGAAAAAGATCAGTAAACATATCTTATCATTACAGAAAATGATAAAAGTTGTAGTAGTTTATCAACGAAATTTATAGTTGTAGTAGACCTATAATTTATTCACATATCAAAAGGTTACTAGTTTTAATTTTCATGACTTAAACTCTTCTTTAATGAAAGAATGCTCTGAAGTTTCAAACATCAGTCATGAAAATAAGTGCTTGGGTACTTACACATTTTCTTGAACTATCTTGAGTAGAACATATATTCTCTAATAATAATGTAATAAAATAATACTAAATGTCACTAGTAATTCAGAAAACTTATATACTGATTAATTTGTTAGAGGTAATTAATTAATTGCCTGTTAAAAACATAATATGTTATATTATAATAATATGTTTAGTGAATCCAACTTTCAGTCGTTAAGTAAAGTAACTAATTAAAGGTAAATAAGCTAATTGAATGGACTTATTTTCTGTTTTTCTTTGTGTAACTATGGGCCTATTGAATGATATATCTTAAAGTTACATTCTCGACTTTACGTACTCTATGAAACTTGTCTTTAGTGCAATAAAAACAAACGCTAGGGGAAAGGCAGGAAAGCGTTTGATAACTTATGTTCAAAGCGATACATGAATGTGTTAAACAGAAGCTGTGAATATGAAGCAGTTTTCCATTTTAATCAATGTAATTACTTGTAGCATAAATAAAGGGGATACTACTTGTTAAAGCTAAAGTGTAAATATATGGACAAACATGCACGCGCTCACACACAATACACCGCACCACAGCTTTCATGATTCATAATAAACACTTCTCTCCACCACTGACACCATTCAGCATTTTATTTTATGCGTCCAGGCAAGCAGTAACCAATGCTCTTCGTCGCTGCGGTTAGTAGTAAATATTCTATTAAAGGGTTAACAAAGTTCAGAAATCTGCGTTCTTGGAAATACTGCTATAGAATATTAAAGTACTGTGGCGCAATTTCAGTAGATATGGACACGTTTACTTTTACATCCACATAACACTTTCAATTGCAGAGTTTTAATAAAGGCCATTTCCTTTGTCAATATTAACTTAATTTTTTGTTCATTTATCTCATAGCTCGGTATACTAATATCTTGAAGTGTTGGTTTTATCTGTAATTATTGACTTTTTTATTATTATGTAAGTTACTTATAAGAGGAGTATTTGTAGTCGGATTTTTTGTTGCATTTTTCAAAACATCCACCATTTAAAAAAATTGGACAAATCTTTGTAATGCACACTGTACCGTGATGAAAGGTTTATTTTATTTTAATACAGTATTGAACTGTATTTTACATATTTTCTTGTTATAAATTCACAAGGATTTATATTAACATAAATGTTTTCAAAGACTTCAGTACATTTTAGGGAAAACTTCAACAGGTAAACCCTGTTCATACAGAATTACCGCCAAAACAGGATTTGTATCTGTTAACGTCCTGTGCATTAAATGTCACATTTGATGTAGATTTGAAATGTGAAACGTGTTTTGAGTCCGTAAAACATATCATGTGTACATAGTAGAATTCTGGTAATGAAAAAAGGAATGCACACAATGTAATAATTTGTCTTAAAATAACACTAAATTTTACTAGTTCCCGTCTTAGATATTATCCACTCACACACTGCTTTAGTATTAGATCTAGGACGTATAGTACACATATAGTACTCGAAATATTATTATTCTGTCCCACTCTTGTCTTTTGCCGGTAACAATTCCATGTTTTGAATACTGGATGGATAAGTCATTACACTCTAAAAAATATTAACCACTTTTATTAAAATATAATAATTATAAGAAATTTATATTTTATTAAAAAGTACAAACTGGATCATATTTTAATAAAAATTATAATCAATTTTGTACAGTGCAAAGGCTTATGGGACTAGGGTGTACTTCCTAAATATATTTCACGTTCTAAAACATTGGAGAAGCCCCGATATACTTTCGCATAAACGAAATGCTTACTTTATCATTATTCCATAGTAAATTAAACATAAATTTCTTTGAACCGAATAGCAGCGCACTCTCTATGTTCTGAAACTGGTATAAATGAACGTGCTGATCAGAAACATTTAAAAACTTTTATATGGCAATACTTTTAATACAAATATGCCACATTAATTGATACTTAGCTAATAAGTTATGATTACTTAGTGACAGGTATTAGACTTATATATCTGTTAACTTATATTTTGTGTTTCAAATATCGCTAATGTTTTGCCTCAGACAATTAACTTCAAACGTACAGAAAAGATTTCAATTTTTACCTCCATCTGCGTTTAACACTACGAAGCAGGTGCAACAATAAGGAGATGAAGACACACCTTTCTAGAACTACAAACAATTTCTACAAGAAAAGACCACATTATCACATTACGCTGTGCAAACGGAATTGGTATGTTGAAATTTTTTTAGAATGGCAACCGTGTCTATTTTAAAACTAATTGTTTCTGTAAACACAAAAATTTTAGCGTAAATAATTTGACAAATACTGTTAAACGAAAGCATTGAAAAAAATATAAACTATGTTTATCAATGAATAATTTAATCAGTAATTTAATGTGATTCTATTACATACGGTATACTACTGCTTTTCTTTATACTCGTTATTATAATGTTTTTGACGATTTTAGTACCACATTGAGGTTTCTAGGTGGCATGTCGATTTCCAATGGAGAATTCTTGATGTTTCACTCTGTAATCTCGTATGTTTTAGACCGGTGTTGAGGGGTAATAAAGAAATTTTGAGATAATAATTTGCTGAAATTATATTTTATTCAGTGGTGTGGTGGAAACCTGAAAACAAACGAATACAAACCCAATCATAGGTAAGGAAACTAAATCAATCCAGAAACCCGGTACACAATAAGATGTGAGATTCTACATCTGTCTTTACACGATAAATATGATTACTGCAGATAACATTACTTGAGTGTAGTATTTTAATATCCACATTACACTTCCATCTGAAACGGGATGTAATGTAAAGCACTTTATTATAATTGACTAAACATCATTAACTTGAGTATTATAAAAATCTAAACATAATTTCAAAAAGAAAATTAAGATGAAAATACGATTATAGTGGAGTTTCTGTAAAACATAAATAAAGCTATAATGATGTAAACGAAAGTGCAGTTTGATCTCGGTAATCCAAATTCATCTAGACATAAATGCTCTGTAAATCCGAAACAATTTTTTTAAGAATATGGTAGGTATACAAAATTTAATTACCCACGGTTTTAGAAACTAAATAAAAGAAAACTAGCCTTTGTATGTGTAAACTAAACAACTAGTCTTTCGAACACACACACACATACACCACATACATGTATGTTTGTTACGTATGTATATATGTATGTAATACATTTAATATTTGTAACTAAATTTACCTCAAGAAATACTTTTTTTCCTTATTAGGAATTGATGTCATACATCAAGAAACAGACTCTAGCAAAAAGTGATTGTTTATGTATGCAAGTATAGTGTTTACTGTGATTTCAATTTAATTCAAATAAACCAGTTCCAGTGTTTAGTGTTCATTTTTGTCACTTACAGTGAGCATAATGCAGTTCTAAGTGACAAAGTGTTGTACAGATTTGAGTATTGAATCCGAAGTTTATTAAACGCTTAATTTAATATACGTTAATTTAAAATTTCTACTACACATCTTGAGGTCGAGTTTAATACATCAATGTAATAAAAATTTGAAGCGGACTAACAATTTTTCTTTCTGTATACCGTGACTGAAAATCCATAAAAATGATAGGAAAATTTATACGCAATTATAAACTTTCCTATGCTGTATCTAGGCAGAACACGTTAACAAGACAATTATTTTATATTAATTTGCTTTGTTCTGTTATTATACAAAAGCAGACGAATGTAATCCAAGTATACGCTAGTTTATTTCAGCCTATGAATTCCACTAAACATAGTAAAAAAAAACATAAGCTTCCATTCCCCTGATTTTAATGATAGACGCATAATATCAATTTGTAAATACCCCACAGCATTAAAAATGTATAATAAATTGTATCGTTAAATTTATTTAATATATTTCTACAATTTTTAATTAACTAATGTGCAGGCTATATTGTGACTGTGAACAAAGTAAACATTTCATCAAAATATTTTGCAAAGAACATAGCCGATATTTAATTTAAATTAATTATGTTTTTACATTTTCGTGCATTATGTAGATAAATTACTAAATGTAATGCACTGGTGTGATCAACTGAAAAAAATCCAAACGCAGTTACTTTTGAAAAACAAACCTATGAAAACGATACACTCGTTAATGAACAATCAAAACAGAAATATTTACTAATACCATTCTTGCTCAACGTTCAAGATATGTGACGTCAGTGTTTTTGAAACTATTAACCAGATCAAGTTAACATAACAATCCTTCCCAGTTTACACTAAATAGACTATGAGATATGAAATGAAGGGCGTATTGAAATTGTGCAAACGGAATTACTATGTTGAAATATTTTTATAATAACAACCATATCTATTTTAAAACGAATTATCTCTGAAAACAAAAAAAATTTACATCCATGTAAAAAAGAAAAAATAATGTTTTTGGTTTCTTGTGAAATGTGAAAATTCATGGCTCAACAAAATGGATTTCATTAAAGTACCTAGTTATTGATAATCAAGTTCAATTTATTTATTTATTGGTCAAGAATATACAAGTAACGATGGATTTGAAATTAAATTCTTAATTTTGAGTATGATTAATTGCCGGCAGTTTGAGCAAAATGCTGGCCGTACTGCCGATAGGTTGCCTGTACTGCCTCCTCTAAAGCACTTCGCTGCTATAAAAAAGGAAAGTATTATTACAGAAGTTTCGACCTTTAATAATATAGAGTATTATTGAAATAGTGCCGTACCATCTCCTGCTTATTGTCATTATATACAAGTTAATTGTTATTCATGACAGACGTTATTACACCTGTAAAAGCATTAGGTTAATTCGCGTTCTACATAAAAATACATTTCCCTGTAGTAGTAAATCATTTAAGAATGAACAACATACTCCAAAATTTCTCGAATTTTATACCTACTCGTAAAATGGATCATTTAATATTACAAAAATAAAATTATTTTTCAACATTGTATTTTCAAATAACAGAACGTTTTTAACCTAATAACATGCTAGCTTGCGAGAAAATTATGCTTCATTATATAGCCTCAAAGTGTGATAATGATTGTGTAGGTATATTTGAAAATTAATTAACAAAATAAATTGAATTTAAAATAAACAAGATTTTAAAATATAGTATATATAAGTTTATGGTACTGAAATATAATCTTACATATCAAATATTAATTAATAATCTATAATCCATTAAATATTTTGAAAATTTTAAAATAGGGTACCTACTTCATATTTGCAATTTTCTTTAAAAAGCAAATTTTAAATTTTAAATCTACGCTCTTCACTCTAAACAGTAGAGTAATATAGTTGTATAACTTTACATTACATACATATACACACATACACACACACTTACATATATATATATATATATACAAAATCATAGTTATATTTTTCCATGTGCATTTATTTTACAGGCCTAAATTTTCACCCATGAACAAGTTTATATGATTTGTTTCAATTATAATGATTGCTGAAAGCCTTTTTATACTTAATATATACTACACTTACAAACCAGGAAACTATACGATAAGAATTGTGAGTACCAGTATCGCTGTATAAATTTCAGTTTCATAAATCTTGAGATAGATGGAAAATGCATTATGCAACTATTCGCGTCAGGTGTGTGGCCTCTAAAACCATTTGTAAGCATTTTTCTGCATGATATATTAAATGTTCTTTTAGATACGTGTTTACAAATGTACGGTTTTAAAAATATAGCGCAAATACAACTCATAGTTTTGTACATAGCCTGCAATTGCTAAGTATTGCGCAGACTCCGTACATCCTTATAAACAAGAAAAAGTAATGTGTTTGCTTTCATGTGAAATGTGAAAATTGCTGGCTGAACAAAGTGGATTTCAGTAAGGTAACCTAACTATTGATAATCAACTTTTAAGTTGCATACGGTTGCAGTCCAAGGAGTTGCTCTCACATAGTGGACGCCACCGACTACAGAAATATCGAAGAAGTGTTTCTTGAACACAGATGCCGTTGAAACAGAACTTCGCTGGCATAGCCTTTATGTGGACAGTTCTCTGTACTTTGCATGAAAATGTCTTACTTGTGTTTCATCTCTGTTCTGGTAACATACAGGTAGGCCTATGATGGCTTGCCTCATACCGGTGCTTACGTACTAATGACTTACACGCAACAAAGACCTCATGTGGTGTGAGTTACTGCAAGAGTTAATTATTTTAACTCACACTTACCTTATAACTTATACCAGCTTCAACAAATTGGCGCGCAAGCTATATCTTGATGTTAACAGATTTAATTATTAGACAGCAATATCAATCTGTTGTCAAAATCACAAATCGTAATTAGACGTGTCACAGAATCCAACATAAAATAAAATGTTTAGAAAAGATCATTTTACTTAATGCGTTTAAGTGTGTGAATTGTGCTTCTTCGTAAACTGATTTACGAAAACCCTTTTTCAGTTTCTACAGTCAACAGAAGAATGTTGGTAGACGTGTAACTCAACCGTTTCCCAAGATACAATCACTCCCTTCATTATATAGAGACATTTTAAAATATTTCTAAACAAAATTAGGAAAACGTCTGGAGTCATATACAACCAGTATTTGATATACACTAATTTCGCAAAAGTATAATACATTACGAATGTTTTGTGTAAACTTGTTTGTCGACTGTAGATTGGCAAACAGGCACGAGTGATAATATACTATGATGCGCGAGCGACGTATGATGGTATATTTGTGGAGACGATTGAAATAAAAAGTAAGTTTTAAACATTTTCCTTTGCGTTAAAGTTAGTAATCAGTGACCGTTTGCCTGAAATATCATCAGGTCTGTGAAATGACAGAAACCTTAGAATGCTATACTGTTCAATTTTTTTATTGTACCTTATAATACAGTTTACTTTTAACATTCAGTAGACACGATTATAAAATGGGAAGGAGATAGTTGTTTCAAAAAATATCAGGTGTATTGAGTGTGTATTTTATATTCTCAATATTCCTTATCACTAATAATCAATGACCTTCATGAATTTACAATTTGAGTTATAAGTATCTAGCAAAACACAGTTCATTATCAAACCGATAATTTTGGCGATTAATTCTGCAAAACACACACTTATGTGTGTATAAACAACCTTAAGTACACCTTACTTAAAGTATTCCATGAGTTAGGTATACACAGTGTATCAGCGCGCGAGCGCGAACGTGTGTGTAATTATGAATATCAATAATGTATAATAAAATGTACGGAAGTTTAAATTTAGACATCTGGCGTAATTGCTGGTACATGAACTGACTGGCATCTCCAGAAAGTCTAATAAGGTCTGATTAGCTTACTGTACGTTTATTGCTTTCTAAATATTCTAATCATATTGCTTAAAAGATTGCCATTTCTTTTGAGCTCTTACGTAAATTTTACAAGAAATAATCTTGAAGTTAATTAGACAATCTCTCTCTCTCTCTCTCTCTCTCTCTCTCACTCACTCTCGGTCTGTCTCTCTCCCCCTCACTCCTCACTCTCACACTCTGCGTTTTCCTTCTTCTCCACCCATCTCTTCACAGCTCTCTCCCCCCTCTCACCACACACACACACACACACACACACACACACACACACACACACACACACACACACACACACACACACACACACACACACACACACACACACATAGAGATGTACAATTCAAAAGCGCTCAAAGACACGATAATGCACCTATCGTTACTATTGCCATTAAGTTCCCTATCAATATTATTTTCATGTGTTTTGTTCATATGAAACTATGCGCTGCAAAACTATAATGCGAATCATATGATTTATTAAAATTTTATCATTTAAAATCAGTTGTATGCCATCGGAGAAATACATACACATATAGTCACTTTGTAACTTAGTGTTATTTACTTCATATCCTGTCGAAGCAATAAGGCTAAATTATAACATAATTATTTCGATATAGTCTCAGTACAGAATATAACATGTGTGTATAAACAATACAAGTTACATACATAACTGTGTATACAAGCAGGATAATTGAATATAAGTACATTAGCGAAAGCGACATTTCTAATGTTAGAAATATTGTTTTGTGTATAAGTAAATAATAAAATTTTACCTTTTGTGACATCCAAAGATGCGAAGAGTAATGAGCACGATGCGAGAATCTTGAGGAATCCTTGAATATTAAAGTAAGCCATTTTCTTTACGTTATATTACCGAGTAGATTCAAAGAATTTCTTTTTAACAATCACATTCACTATTTGCATCCATTATGCACTAATGTTTTGTCACGTTAAAAAAACACGGTGTGCACGTATGCCAACAAATTTTAAGTAAATGAAAGGCGAGCTGTGTAGCGTAGGAAGATTTCTAGTAGACGACGCTGTTGTAAAGGGGACAAGTGGACAAGACACAATATACTCTTGTAAACTTGAAGGGTTCTTTGTTTCAAATTACACGTAGAAGAAACACACTGGTCTCCCTACCGCAAATGCACACTCGCTTTCCTAGTCTGCGACTCATGCTGCAACGTGCAAATTCACTTAATGTTCTTCAAGTAGTTAAGGAGAACATCTTCACTCTATTAAAACATTTACATTAATAGAACACCATCTACAATTAACTGTAATTAAAACTTCGCGAATCTTGGAGTTAAATGCAAAACATTATGAACCGTCATTTTATTAATATCACATTAAGTACATTATAACCAACAACCGAACTTCACGAACTGATTAGCTTCAAACTAATCTCTGTAATAATATACTGCAGTTAACAAGGCATCACTAATGAACATCACAACACGAACTGAATTTTTCGAGCGTTACTAGTCGTAAATATTTTATTTTTAAATTATCAACTGGTTTCAGTAATTGAGTTTAAATCAGTCAGACATTGTTAATAAATAAAATTATCTACTAATATTGATAATTGGAAGTAGAGAATTCAGCGACTGCGCTTTCTAATGTGATAGAGACAAGCGCCACCTAGCGAGTGAACCGAACCTTCTTCTCGGGCAGACGCAGCTTCTCCGGATTCGGCGCAGAAATGTCACCAGAGCGACAATAATTATCGGCCAGCAAACCATTAGTACCAGAGTCAACATTGACAAGCTATCTACCGCTTGTTTGATTTTCATGCTTTTCTTTTAATTTTTATAATGTAATTAATACTGCCGTATAGTCTACACACACGCGCGCCCACGTGTTCATTTGTTCGCTTTTACTTGTATAATCGCTCTCAGTTCTCTGCTTGTATTGTCTATTTAATATTAAAGAGAAGAAGTATTTTGTTCTTTTGTTTGCTCGCAGTCAAAGCTGTATATTGTAGAATCTGTACGTTTGTAGACTGTACAAACACAGCTGAGATATTGACAAACTAGTACATAAATCTTTAAAACGCGTTTATCAAACAACAAAATATTTATTTTTAATAATAAGTTTACAACAAAATAAGCGAGAAAATATAAGGAAAAATGTCCATGCTATGTGTGTGTGTGTGTGTGTGTGTGCTCGCGCGCGCGCGTTTGTGTTTCACGCGTACATACCCAAGCAACATCAAATTTTTTTAATCATTTTTAAAAATTCATATAATATATTTCTATATTGGTTCATTCACGCATAGAGTGAAAGTAACAGTAAGTAATTTGTTTTTGTAATTTGTATTCGTTTAGTAAATTTTAGTAATTTCTTCATTTGGCGACAATGTAAACTTTCAGCTCGGCAATTAGTTGACATTTTTCCTAGTAGTTTAATACAGACTTGATATATTTCCATTTAGAATGGTATACAAATTTCAGCTATTGATATAGGCCTACATTTGTAATGAGTGTAAAAGTTCTTAGCAAAACTTTTAATTTTACTGAACTATAAAAATGGTTCGTAATTATGCAAAAATAATGAAATGTTATACGTTACATTATTATCTCAAAAAAACTAAAGTTATTTTGATTTGTTTCAAAGTGAAACAATGAAAGACAATCAATGTTCGTCTTTAAGCAAAATAAAAGTCTAGCACTGGCTATTGTAGCTTTATTCTCTTGCATTTATTTGAGTTTTGGGTATCAACAATATCTTCTAGTTCATCTATAATTTTCTTATAGCTTCTTTAAGAACAATTTAATAATTATTATAGGTGTTTTTCACTTCATCGTCTTCATTGTCATCACTTTTTCTTTTCTCAGTCTTTTCCGTGTAGGAATTAACTGTGCACTATTAGAGTATTAATATTTCTCTGTTAACAGAGAGAATGTTAATATTTCTTTGTTGCGGTTTCTATTAACTTGCAGTATTAACGATATTGAAACCAAGAATTTAATTGGTACTAAATGAAGTGTAATATTGTCCTTACGTCCAATTTTCTCTTTTTTGTTTTTGGCGATATAACGCAACATAGGCCTACTCGCTGCCATAAATACAACATACACATTCCAATAGTTAGGCCCACAACATACATCGGAAATGTTGGCGTGTACGATCACACAGTCTATAGTATACATTCCTTTTATCACTGATCGATTTTATTACATTTGAGCAGAGAGAGTTTAGCATTTTCTTTTCTTTCTTGCTCCAAAAATTGTTGATCATGACTAGAAGACATCCTAGCAATATAATTGCTGTGAAACCATTTGCTAATGTAATGTAACCATCGTCTCCCGAAGCACTTTCTTTTTCAAGAATACAAAAACATGAACAGCGCGTACATACGATCCAATAATTGGAGAAATTGTTATCATTTAAACGTATAAACTAGGGAGTTGAAACAAATAAACACAACTCTAAGTAGAAGCATTAAGATACACGTGACTCCAGGAAATTCTATATTCATGCTACATTCAACGCCCAAGCACAGTCTACAACGGACTGTTTATTAACGTGGCCACCAGAGAGCTTCATGAATGTCTTTAACGTTATTGCAGTTGAAGTAGTATCACAAGTTAAAATAACTGAAAAAAATATTCCCAATGTCTCCTATTAGCGGTAAAGACACTTTGGCCTCCACACACACACACACACACAGATATTAAAAATAATAGCGATTGTACATATATCATAATGTATGTGGTGATCACGTAGCTGTCGTATCAATAAAGACGGATGTGTGTATGTACATGTGTAGGCCTATGTATCCATGTACATTTAATGCGTGCATGTGATGTGTGTGTGTGACTAATAATTGTGTATACATCGCATAAAATTAATACTTACTAACGTGCATAACCTTTAATCATTTTATCTTGTAAATGTTATGTGAATACGAACAGAATAGAATGGAATGGTCGATTTCATTATATATATCCAAATAACCATTTTATGTACACAATCGATTATTGAAAACACTTATAATTTTGTACATTGTTATATAATTGACATTATTTAATCTCAATACTATGTCAATTACAAATTATTGGGAAGGTATTGAGGAGGAACAGGAAGTAATTTATTTATTTACACAACTGAACGTGATTAAAATCTGAAACATGTTGTGGATGCAGTTACACAAAATTATTGACATAATTATTTAAACTGTAGCACGTTAAATGTGTTTTGTTAACATTAGAGTGAAGTAGCTGAGCTAAGTTCCTTCCTTTGCGTGTTATCGTTAGTTATTCGGAGCTTTCAACATTGCTCTCTAAAGTTACATACATGTGAAATATTTTCATGTGCCTCAGGATGTTTTTTGTTTTTATCGTTACAGACAAGATCATGCAATCGTACCACTCTAGAGGTATGCAGTACCGCGACGTACAACATATCCATTGTCCCACTATAGCTGTCATACCACAGAAATATTTATAGCTTGCGTATGAACATAGGCCTATCTTTATACACACATTTCGTAAACAAATTTTACGGGCTTGGTGTGTCACGTTTCTCTTTAGTGACATACAGTTTTGTCTACAGTTAAAGTTTATTAAATGTAGCTCAATTAGGTAAACAACTGTTAATAATATATTAAATATGTTACAGGTAGTTTTGGTTTACTTGTTAACGTATTTGTTTTTGAATAAAGGTTACGATTTCCTCATTATTCTACTCTATAATTTTGTGCCGTGATAAAATACTCTGTAAGAACGTCTTTTTAAAAGGTATAATTAATTCTTTCAAAGTAATATAGGGCTTTCATGTTTAATACCAAAAAGGTATATTTGTGAGTCATGTCGGAGTGCATGGTGTGTGTGTGTGTACCTGTGCATGTAAGAGACAGACAGAGTAATAACCGATTACGCGGAAATCACATCAGGTCAGGTTTCCCATTGTGACTTAGTAATAAACGGATTACGCGGCTATCACATGGTGAAAGTAGGTAGGAAGGGTCTCCCTGTGTGCCTCAATAATTAATGAATTACGAGGCAGTCACGTCGGAGTAAAGGGTCTTCCTGTGTATCTCTGTAATTAACCGATTATGCGGCAATCACGTCGGAGCAAACGGTCTTCCTTTGTGTAGTTCACGGATTACGTATCAATCGTATCGGAATGGGTTCCCTGCGTTTCCCAAGGACGCGTCGGAGGACAGGGTGGTGTCGCTATGTAGTTAACGGATTACGAGACAGTAACACACGGTCTCCCTTTCTCTCTCAGTAGTTAACTTATTAAGTAACAACCACATAAATAACAACCATATAAAGATATGCAAAAAGTTATTACGTTGTGTCATCGTGGGTAACATATTTACCATCATACTCACACGTAATAGGCTTCGCGTAATTGATAATATATGCGTACTTGTAAATTATTATTAGTCGCGAATTTAATAAATAGTGATTCCATCTACGCCTACACTTACGGTACAGACTTTAAGCATAACACTTGCTACGCCCAACAGTGATGCCAGGTAACCAACCTGGTTGTATTTTATTCGGAAAGTCCGACACTACTTTGGTTAATAGACACGTGTATTCATGCGCAGGTATGGAGGTTGAATCTATATAATTAATATTATTCACAATTATGGAGAGTAAGTAGTACAAGAATTAAAGGAAGTTTGAATAGTGAGTGTTTTTATGTGAATCACGTGGCCAAAATTGCTAGAGAGAAGTTATAATAATTAAATAATGACACTACATAATGCACTTTTCCAACTTGGAACACTAGTTTTTAAACAAACAAACAAAAGGTGGTACAAGTGAAGGTAAGATTTAATTAAACATTTTATATAAAATTCAGTGGTCCGAAATCGAAAAAGTGTATTACGTAGTATCTGATACACGGACACGACATGGGTCACGAAACCTAAGAATAAGTAATGATATTTCAACCAAACATTTTGTAACAAACTAGGATAGGACCAACCAGTGTTATGTGACATTTACTTTGCTATGGCGCTTACGACATTCTGAAAGGACGTTATTAATATAATTGTTGCATGTGGTAATGTCAGAACATGTTTTTTATGAGACAAGTTTTAATAAGTCACGTGACCGTTTTCAGTCACGTGTTAAAAGGGTGATAAGAAAGGAGTCTGAGGCAGAGAAATTAAAGTTATCGCTTGAAATCACGTCGCTGCTTAGATTTTAACAGAGGGGTCTTAGTTTTCGTGTACTTGCGACTTCAATCCGAAGATCTGTATTCTGTTTGAAAACTCCATATCCTTACAGGTCTAAGTTAATTATGTGGTGTAAGACAATCACGTCGATAAATTTGGTGTGAAAAAAAATGTTATGTTATGTTATGTTATGTTATGTTATGTTATGTTATGTTATGTTATGTTATGTTATGTTATGTTATGTTCTTCAAACACGCCGCTAACAGAGTTTTAGTCCAAGAGACTTAGGAATGGATATTACTGATTAACATTATTACATGTATGTGTTATGTGTATTGCATGTATGGGCAATATTTAGGTGTGCTATTCTAATCTTAGTAAACATAATTACTGGCAATGATAATAATAATGCTAGGATATTATCAGAGACGTTTCCGCAAAGAACTATATTGATATAAATATATATAATCTTGTAGCTGCTATTACGCACGGTAATGACGTCGCTACGATCATCAGTATACCTATATATGAGGCTAGTAATTAACAGTTTAAGTGGTAATCACGTTTCTTCAGTTCTCATTATATACGGGGTTTAGTTGTTATAGTTGGTCTGATATTATAATGATGTCGCAAGGATCAATATACACGAGCCTAAATACTGGTAGTGCCCCGCCTCCATGTGGCTGGCTGGAAGTTATGAGAGAAAATGGTGGGGTCACCGCAGCGTGTGACAGGTAAGAAACTCTACTACACATTAATGAGTAGACGGTACGGAATTTGAGTAAACTGTACGGAATATTACACACATGTGTGACGTAGGCACCAGTTCACAAAATGCAACAACCCCTTCACGCCTCACTGATGTTAGTCACAGAGGGAATGGTAATACCTGTGGGTAGCGGTGCACCCAGAATTTACGTGTGGGGAGGGTTTTAGATTTCTGATAAAATAGAAAGAACTAACCCTTTTTACTATAATTTATTATGAAACTTGCTTTTTATTAATTTGTAATGAAGAAGTGAGTGTGGAAAAGTTTGGGTTACTTTATTGGATGTTTAATAACTCATAAAAATGAATATGAGATCATTCATTATAATATAAAAAATGTAAAATTTAGTCTGTTATCTTTCTGGTACCTGGTACCTGAAAATGTTAGATTTGCACTTTCTGCAAATCCAAAAATGTAAAGACAATAAACTGCCTTGTGCTTATAAAGGAACGGTTTTAATAATCAACTGCTTATGATCCCGAAGGCTTTTACGGCCCGAGTTAACCACCTTAGGTTCTAAAACTTCTTTGGGACTTTCATTCCGTCTTTCCACGAAGATGGTTGCCACGGTAGGTTAGATTCACAATATTTAATAGCCGATAAGCCCGGAAGTTTCAGAAAATATCCTCACTATTTCCTTCTTCAAGTGCATATCTACAAGATACATAACAATTATATTAGCCACGAGAATGAATAATACTGCGGAAAAACAAATAAATATAAAAAAGACTATATTAGACATGAAAAGAAGTGATCACCGGAAATTAATGCACATTCAAATAGAATAGATTATAACATTTCCGAGTTGAAGAAAAGAGTGAAGTTGTTGAATAGAAAGCTTTGCAACCTATCAGCCAAGGGTCGTAAAGATGCCACGACTTTCTTATGCACGTAAGATAGAAATATGTCACAGTTAAACTCAGTAGTACAGAAAAGTGAATAATGGGAAGTGTTAATGACCAATAATGATGTAGATTTCACGCGCATAACACACACACATACACAACACATTATCTGTGTGCGTGCGTACGTGTGCTCGCGCATACGAGTATAAGCATATTTCTAATTACAAAGTATTACTTGCAAATTTAAAGAAGCTTCATTTAACGTGGAACAGTCTGATACGTTCTTTTATTTGGAGTGTGTGAATAAGGTAATTCTCTCTTACTCCCATTTCTCCAAACAAAATTTCATAATTGCTACCCGTGAACAAATGAAACAAACACAGATTTAAAATGAATGTTTTATAAGGATGGGCAGGATTATTTTGCTTTACCATACTGTATACAGGTATACAGCATTTCTGAAACTAGAAAATTGTTGACGTCCATGGTAAATTTAAATTCTCAAAGTGCCTAATTTGATTGTCAATATCCACGGTGGGGAGCCCTTCAAAGCAGACAGTAACGTTTTACAAAATCTTCGTTTCGTTAGACGCAGAAAAACAGTTCTAATAAAGAATCTCCTGTTTCTCATCCCAGTGGAAATGTTCAAGTAGGCTACGTGATTTTCAAAACTAAGAGATCTTTACCCATGTTGTTGCTCTCGTCGCCAATTTTATCATATTAATTATCTACGTGACGTTAACAAGAGGAACGCTCATAAGAATTAAGCCTAATAGTCGTCAGAAACACAATCTAGAACGACTTAATAATTTCGGACCTAAAGAATGATTCAGTAATTAAACAAAGCAAAGACTGAATCGTATGGTTCATTGTTTTGAGAGTTTGGATCAATACGTGGGGGTAGTAGAATAAAAACTAGATATAGGCTATACTTTTAACGTTGGTATATTGATTCATTTGACTGGATGAAACGAAATTTAATTTGGTTATAGGCCTATTTTTCTTCATTATTCATATCTAGAGCGTATACACGCCCATTTGTACGTATTAACTGCACATATAAGATTCATTAAAAAATCTGCTCTTCGTGATCTCTGTTGCTATTTAGTAATTTCTTAAAAACTATTACTAAAATTCTAAGAATTACTCAAATTTTACTTAAGGGCTGAACAAAAACGGACAGAACGTGATCGATCCACCTATACACGTCTATAACGTCGAAGGCTCTCTAGTTTTCACCAGTATTTCTTACCGAGAAAAGTGATCATTACGTTCTACGTAAAAACGTAATACACAAGTATATAGTAAATACAGAAAACTTAAATTTCATGTTTTTTTTTTGTGTTGGAATGGGCGTGGAGTATTTTTTTTTTAAGAAACGATGTTCTTAACAAAGGTAGATCTTGAACAGACTTTCTTTAAGTTGTGCAATGCGAAGCGAAGGGTGCAGAGGGTTAGCGCGAACACACTAGTCAGGTACCGTACGTTGTGTTGTGGTTTATGGCCCTGAACAACTCTGTCGTTGACGGGTAAAGTGTGTAAAGAGTTCTTATAACTCGAGGGGCGAGACTGTGTTGTATTGTGTGCGCGTGCGTGCGTGCTTGTATGCGTATGTGTGCCGTGTATGCTTGCTACTTTTATGTTATTCTTCACACAGACTGTGATGTTGTACACACATACAGCAATTCTGTCGCTGTGTAAATAAATTATGATTTGCGAAGAACTAAAGATAATTAGAGCAGGAGACAAAACAGATGATATTTCTCGATCTTTTAATTCCTGATTGGAATGAGTAGTTGCTTTATAATTTGTTTCAGAAGTAAGTACAGTTGTTACTAGTAAATAACATTTTATTTTACGGTAATGTTAAATATATATACCTGTAATGTTTAAATAAATATGACAGACAAGGTGATGATTACATACACCTAAATATTGCATTTAACACTACTGGAAATTAACACTATTTTACAGTTTAACACTATTAAGACATTTTCATAAATAAAATATAGTGGTGATATTAAAGTGACAGTAAAGTAATGGTGACTTCATTAACTTCTTTTAATAAATCACATGTAATTCAACCAATAATTTTCATAAATTCAGTAATATATATAGTGTTGCAATTTAATTATTTAAAATAATCACATTATATTGATTATGATTTATTTATTAATCTATATACGCAGACAATACGTACAATTCTTGTGAGTATGCGCTAGGTATATATAATAGAACCGCTACTATTCGTCGCCAAACAACCAAACTTGTCGCCATGAAACTAATGGTTATCTCTTCGTTCCGAGTTTGTATGAAACGGTCAGAGTTAACAGTAATCTTTGAATTAATTGCTGCAAAAATTATCTTAATAAGTCTCCTCAGTGTAGAAGATTCGGGCATGTCCTAGCTTATAACGTCACGTTATTCGTTAATGAAATATCACGTTTCTTAAAATGCCTAATTGTATACGGATGTAGACGCCAAGTTCACGCTGAAGTAACGAGGTGGTTAGTGAAAGTATACCTACCAATTGTATTCTATTCGTTCATTTTGTGACTGTGTATGTGTGTAATTCAAATGGAGTTATGTGAGAATGTAATATAAATACTTTTAATGTTTGAATTTTTATGTATGTGAGCATGACAAACAGTGAGTCAGTGTTGAAATCACGTTTATCGCCGCAAATTTGTTCGAAAATTTAAATATAAGTTGTTTGTTATTGCTTTTGTTGTCTGTAGTTTAATGTATTTTCGGATTATTATATTTCGCATACAGTGCTGCGCTCTGACACAATTTTGTATTTTTGTATTTTTTGTATTTTTCAATTTTGTATTTCTTTTTCAAATTAAAATATTAGTTATTGCACTTTATTTAAAAAACGATTAAATCTTCTTGACTTTAGTTCTGAACACTAAACAGAACCACCATTGATTTTGTATGGAATCGTTATGTTTGAGTAGACTTTACAAACAACAGAATGTGGAAGGTGAACATATTGACCAGCACAGCAACCACCACAATAACTTTTACTCTACCATCAATTTCAAGATGTGGTTTGATAGAAAATAAAAAAGAAATAAGAACAAATAAATTCCCTGTGCTATACATATGATCCAAAATATAATAGGTGCAACTACTAATAATGAATTGCATTGATATGAAATGCTCTCGACGGCAGTTCATCAAGACATCGCCGTCAGTCCGAAATTAACTTCCACGTGCAGGGTTCTAATTTCTGGAGTTAAAAATATATTTTCTAAAACTTTAACTTGAATCTATTAATATGTAATTTAAATATGTACAAAAAAGATCAGTTTTGGAAGATCTAACCCGTATAACATCTGATACAAAACATTGTTTTTTATTATTATAATCATACGTCACTTTTCTTGTAGACTCTAGATTGTATGAAAATTTGTGTTTTTGTTGCTAGTATTTAGGATCAGTAAGTATCAGATCCTAATAATATCAACACCGGAACTCATGATATAAGTGATTTAAAATTCAGTAGTTTTCAATGTAAGCCTATATAATTTTCATTTTCATGTAATAACCACAGTTATAATCATCTGTATTTAAGACACGAAAAAGCTGTATCAGTACAAAGCGACGATACATGTTCTTTTAACTAAGTTCACTGCAGCGTTAATAAAATGAGGAGAGATCACAGCACTGCCATCTGTACGTGTAAAACGGAATCTCTCGTTTACTGCATTAACTCTGGGTCGTTGTGTTCCGTCAATTTTGTCGCAAAAAGGTACACTAAGACTTTGTTTGGATTAGACGATTCAATTCATCCTGCATGTGCGCAGATGCCTACTACGAATATACATATCTCAATTCATCTACCTATTTAGCGTTGTAAGTAGAAAAACATAGGGAAGCATAACAGACTTGTTCCAAAATATTCTGCAGGTTTCAACATCTCTGTAAACGATACTCATTGAAGTTATACATTCTAACCCGTTTCATAGTATTAGTTCGTGAAATATTTTTAACTCGTTTTATATATTTTGTGAAATATATTTTGACTTACTGTGAAAAAAGTACACCCTTTACAGACTTTATTAAGCCTTTCTTTCCTTATCAGCGTAAAGAAAAATAGACTATAGTCTAAAATTAATGAATGTATAGTTTCGTGTCTTTTCTGAGAGACGACATTGTCGAATGTGTGTCAACAAAATTAATTATATGTTAATGATGACTTTTAAGTCGGAGTATAATAGATTGTATAACGTGTATAGACAGTAACTAACAGACGCAGCTAATGATGTAAGTACGAGTATAATAGATTGTATAACGTGTATAGACAGTAACTAACAGACGTAGCTAATGATGTAAGTACGAGTATAATAGATTGTATAACGTGTATACACAGTAACTAACAGACGTAGCTAATGATGTAAGTACGAGTATAATAGATTGTATAACGTGTATAGACAGTAACTAACAGACATAGCTAATGATGTAAGTACGAGTATAATAGATTGTATAACGTGTATAGACAGTAACTAACAGACGCAGCTAATGATGTAAGTACGAGTATAATAGATTGTATAACGTGTATAGACAGTAACTAACAGACGCAGCTAATGATGTAAGTACGAGTATAATAGATTGTATAACGTGTATAGACAGTAACTAACAGACGTAGCTAATGATGTAAGTACAAGTATAATAGATTGTATAACGTGTATAGACAGTAACTAACAGACATAGCTAATGATGTAAGTACGAGTATAATAGATTGTATAACGTGTAAGTTATACACAGTAACTAACAGACGCAGCTAATGATGTAAGTACGAGTATAATAGATTGTATAACGTGTATAGACAGTAACTAACAGACGTAGCTAATGATGTAAGTACGAGTATAATAGATTGTAGCGGCTCTATTGTTCACACTGTTTAATTAATTTACGTCAAGATTTTTTGGGTTAAAGTATTCATTTTGTTCTGGTTACTACCCAGCCCAGAATCTAATGTTGTTTTTAGAAAATTTACATAAGCTAATAAAACCTAAGCTTTCAGAAACTGACTTAGGTAAGTACATGCAATACCTAAAATTGGACAAATGTTTCCTTTCTTTTCGTAGTCCAACAATACTGATACCGTAAGATTCAATTTAAAAATTATCATTCACACATAGACACGAAAATTTCAAACTCAAATATAAAGTACCATATCATTCAACATACTTCAGCATTATGAGTTTAATAGTGAATTCAAAAGGTGCAGCTAATTTCAGAAAGAGTGGTGGAAACAAATAACGCGAAGTATAAATAGAAGTATAAATAACGCGTAACAAACGTAAGTTACAAAATAACGCGTGTAACAAATATTTTTAAAGTTGCCTGTTTATAACACATAACAAATAAAACCACGTGTCAATATTAATTTAAGTAGTTCATGGCCTACGCACTACGTTTCGCATTATTTTACATTTTCTTGTAATGTATGGTTATGGAAAATTTCTTTATTCTCATGTGTGTTGTGTTAATTAAAGTATAGAATTAAGTGATATCGTGGAACGTGTTACTTCTTTTTAAAGCATTTAAGTAAATTTCAATCATTCAAAGTTAATTCATAACTATCAAAATTCCTTTAAAGATGGTGGTACGTTCAAAACTGTTTGTCCACATATTTAGATTAATACTGTTTCGTAATTGAATAACAAGTAACATATGATTATAATAATACATAATTTTGTATAATTAAAAATAATTTTCTCTTATTTGAATAATGGCGTTTATAACGTAAGTTAAATGTGTTTGCTAGCCAGATGAAATATGTGCTACTTGTCCTATATCGTATTGTTAATAATTCAAACACCTGGCCATTAACGTTATGTGTTTACTCTTTAGTAATCACCAATAACATCAACACTGGAACATCGTAATTTCAGTTCCCTCAAAGCACGTATTTAATCGTACTCTGAATTAATTTCATTATGTTGTTCAACCGATATTCATTACGTGTACTTAGGGCAGTATGTAACATGTTTACACAGCATACGTTTCAAAAACGCAGGATGGGCTTCTGCTGAATGAAGACGACAGTGTGTTATTACAACATTATATTATTATCGGATATATTAAATAACACTATTAAAACAAATATTTTATACTTTATTGATTAATAGATATATTTGTGATGACACGCGTAAAATTTAGGATGTTTTCTCGGAGTAAAAAATGTATAGCTTTCTAATAACATTGGATTTCTATTCTGTGGCTATAAGCTAGCATAATGTAGAATTAAACCTATTGCTTCAAAACGTGCCTGGAATTCGACTTATTTACATTTAAGAGAGAAACTAAAACCAATTGACAAAAGTACGGAGTTAAACTGTAGCAGATAAGTTGTTTTACGTTTAACAGAAATTGTCTTATTTATTCGGTGGCTGCTATTGTCCTACAGCTTTAGCGTTTACGAAAGGCTAAATGTTTTTCCAATACAGAAACAGGCGCATTATCCAGGAACCTATAATGTGATTCTAAATGACATCACGTGTGACACTGGCGGTTTTAATGTGTTTTCTCCGACCACGAAGAGATCACATAGATAATGTACAAATTCAGTCTCATTTGAAACGTAAAGCTTTATGTTCGTTATTTGGATGTTTTCAAGCGTTTTTCCAAGATAGCCTAAATTTATCTTTTGTTAAATATATTAATTCCTCCAGTTTTAATTTCAAATCAGCATCATTTATTTCCTTTTGTATAAATTACCAGGAACTATGTGTTTGTTTATGTAAGTGAAGACATTGTTACGACGGTCTCACTGATCGTCGTATGGTACAGCGGAAAACAAAATACATGACAACAATGACGTCACTAATTACCAGTTTTAATTAATCACAAATACAGCTTATAATCGACTTGTACAATAATCCGAGTAAAATTTGTCCACACGCAATAGTAATGTGAACTAATGGAATCTCGCACAATTATAACACTTCGCCACAATACTTGGAACCTCACTTGAATAAATCGCCACTTAAACTCACTGTGTAATTGCCCGACGTAAACTGAACTAAGCGGGAGGTAATGGCTACCTGTAGTCTGCAAGGTTCCATAATATGAGTCCTTAACAAGCACTTGAAATTTCTAGAGGGTTCGTCAACGCGGCCTTGGCAGAAACACCCACCGTTGGGCTAGTTGAGAAGCTTGTCGAACAACACTATCGAATGTACGAGAATGTTCCGTTTTACGTAACACTGCTTTCATTGTTGACTCATGTTAAGTGTGACACAAAAATTGCAGCTCTGGTGGGATAGTCAAAAACATGTAGAACGTTCTGTCATGGCGTAATACTGCCCCCTCTTGAAACCCGTTCGTCCCCGAACTGGAAAACCATCTCTGAAGTAATACGCGATCTAGGTGGACGACCTTGAACTTTTGCTGTTCTTCCTGTTGAATCCAATAGACAACATCGTAGATTAATTTTTTCACAGTATAGGGTTCTTCCCAGTTAATCTGAAGATTAGGTGAGCGACCACGATGGCGCTTTGGGTTGAACAACTAAACCTGATCTCCTTCTTGGAAACCCAAACTATTGCTGCGAATATCATACCGAGTTTTCATTTTATCACTGGGTGTCTTCAGCTGTCCTCTTATCAAGTGATTCATTTCTCTTCTCGCAGTTGGTTTCTTAATTGCGAGGAATAGTTCTGTGGCTCTTGGGACTGAGTCTCAGGTGATCCGAACATCAAGTTCCCAGGAAGACAAATCTCCCGCCTAAACACCAATTTTGATGGAGTCATGCCGGTTGTGTCGTGTACTGATGACCTATACGCCATTAGGAATATTTGTATACGTTGGTCCCAGTCCGTTTGGTTTTCGTCAACAACTTTCAAAAGATGCTGCTGAAGCGTCCTATTGAAACTCTCGAACATTCCGTCCGATTGAGGACATTCCATAACGGCAATAAAAGTTGTGAACTATCGCCTTTGCCACAGTGGTAACCTCCTGATTTAGAATTGCGTAGGCTTCCACCCATTTAGTAAAGTAATCATCTATAACCATGATGTACCGGTTTCCAACGTCAGTAACTGGGAAAGGTCCAGCAATGCCTAGGCCTATGGTAATTCTCTTGAAACGCAGTCCAATGTTAGACTGTCTCGTTTTTCCCCTGCTTCTGGTTTGTGGGCCCTTGATTGCAGCATAATATGTTTGTACATATTAATAAACAGGCGACTAGTGAATCTTTGAACCTGTGTGATGAACATTTTTTGATTATGTGGAACACATCTTTGATATCAATTAGTGTTATTAATTACTTATTATAGAGCTACGTAATGTAAATACTTCTACGAAAAATATTAATTAAATAATATCACGCAATGATAATAAGCTATAGATTATTTGGATTGCGTGTGCTGCAGATCCCCAGGTGACACCGCTGATTCTCCTCATATCGATTCCAGACTTGTGCCTTTGACCCTTCACACGACGCCCCGCATTGTTGTGTCATCCAGAAACTTAAATTTTATCTTCCTCACTTTCTTTCACTTTCCACTGTTCCCTCAAAAACGTTTGTCAGTAGTCCATTCGTAATCAGCATGTGTCCAAATTCTTTATCTGCTTTCCGTTTATCACACAGAACATTCTATCCCCTTTGACTCTTTGAATCTCTTAGTATAAGCCGTATAGTCTGTTAGCCTCCATTAAACCGTTATCCAAACTTTCCTTAGGTTTGAGTTTATTCTACAACATGAAATTCTTTTTACCTATTGAACAGTTCCTTTGATGTTCCTGTTCTGCTCCTCATCAATCCCCTCCGCTCGCTTGTTAACATGCTCTTCAGCCATGTTGACACTACCTGCTTTATTCTAAAAACTGAGACAAAATGTGTCATACTTAATGCAATAAAACAATAATAACAGTGATAATTACTAATGTTACTCATTTAATTTGACGCATAAACACAGAAGACAATTGTACACTAAACCAGACACGAATAGGTCACAACGTTCTTGTAAAAGAGCTTTGACATCATTTCATTCTTTACAGACATTCCCAACAAGTCATCAGTTCTTCAATATATCACCTCATCTCATCATATACCCTTCTTATTTGTTATCTCGTTGGACACAAAACGACGTTAGGAACCTGAGATAAACGCTATTTACACATACACGTTAATTCAAGATAATAGAATATTGGGCTTTCAGCCAATCAGAAACACTGGATACAGATAACGTTTAGTTATATGAAACGTGACGGAATCCAAGTGCCATTCACGCGAATGAGCAGTACAATTGAAAGTAAGTATTTTTCTGATTAAATTGAATCTTACAGTGAAGGTTGTACGTGTAAGTTACCGCATTGTCATCTTAAACAAAGGTGAAGAATGAAGCAAAAAGTAAATAACATGGGAGGGAAAAACAACTAAGTACACGCTGTAAGTTATTTAAAACCAAGGTTTTCTGTATAAGGCTAGAAATACGAGAGTTATGAGCAGCTGAAGCACAGTAGAGCACGTAAGAGGAATTGGGTTAGCTGCATCATACTAAAGTGTCTGCAAGTATTGATTAAATTATTTCATACTCGTGAGGGACGCCTCTCCAGTAGAACGTTTTCCGGTTTGTAATCTGCAAAAGAACATGAAATCATACAAGCAAGAAAATCACACATTCATAGATTCGGTAACAGGTACCTTTCACTCCTGTATTTCACATCTATTGTCATCGAAACCAACAACACTGCATATTTGAAACACATTGCCTGATAATAAAATTTTGAGCAAAAATGAAATCACACTAGCGATTAACAGAAACATAACGCTCTTACTCATTACATAAGTAATAATAAATCTAATGGTAAATGACATTACACAAAATTTTTGAGAGTTACATTTATTTGGCCAAGTCCATTGCTGAGTTCTCTAAACACAAAATTTTCGAGAGTTACATTTATTTGGCCAAGTCCTTTGCTGAGTTCTCTAAACACTTATATCAAGCTAACATCGTTTTTTAAATCTAAGACATGAAAGAAGAAGCTTACGGAAATACGTCCAACGTCCATTAAGATAACAAATATGAACTTATCACAAAAATGCATCCATATTGCACTTGTTTTTCTTTTTATATTACGACGATCATATGGATCGTGATCATAACAGCGGAATAAATAATTGAACAGTAGAGAAATCATTAATCACAACCTTAGTAAAGGTGTGAATGAACTAATACACTCATATAACACACTTTACATTTTTACAATTGTCTTCCTATGCAGTCTGTATGATAAAAGAGCAAAATTGAGGCTGGAGGTGGCTGACCGTGCTTTCGGATTATGCAGCGGGGCGCGTGATGAATACTGCAGTGCCCCTGTAAAAGTAGGCGTACATATACCTCGTTTAATTTCAACAATTCCTTTAACAATCAAGTTAACGCTGAACTCCTGAAACGTGGAACTGTGTGCTATTCAGACTTACTACTAGAATTGAGCGTTCACGTAGTTCTGTCTTTTAATCTCCCAACAATCTGCTCGAAGACGGTCACATTCTTCCCATTTGTTGCATTTGTGCCTTCTGTCTTTTCCTGTTGTTCGAAATATTGGTGTCGATTCAAATCGTGTTTGCAACATTTTCAATTGTTTTTTACTGAACCAGTTTTAAGTGATAGCCTTTAAAACAACGTGTTACTGAAGTCGACATAATTTCATTAATGTTTGCCAAGTTATGAACACGCCAAATAACACACGAACACGCACTTCTTCCTCTAACGCGCTGCTTTAATTCGCAGGATTATCATGGCTGGATACAAATTTTTTTGACTCTGTATTTCATACAGTGATTGCTATATGCCGCCGTGCACAATGGAACTATAAAGAAACGGGGGCAGTAGGAAGAGAGGCATAGAGTACATCACATAAGGTATTAGGACAGAACTGAACTGATGGATGACGAAGATACTCTGAAAGAACCGTATCCTATGAAATTTTCCTTACAGTACAAAAATCGTCTGCGCATAATTGCCTTTTCCGTAGTAATACTGATAATAATAATTATTATTGCCTACATTAGGGTTAGTGTTATCGTTAGTTTTATTACTTTGGGGAAAACATTAGGTAAATTGAAAACTGAAATGCTGAATAACTTTGGAATTGTATAGTTAGCATTTTAAACGTCTATTTAAGTGCATAAAATATTTATATACGGAAGTCTGTGCTATCGTTATGTATTTTCCTAGTTACAAGATTTGTTTTGAGTTTGTTGTCTTTCTAGACACATTTTTGTAATTTCTTTGTGGAGTTAAAAGAGACAAAAATAATAAGATTTAAATTTTCTGTCTGCGATTATCATAGAAAAGTGTAATTTTTTTAATTTCGAAATTTTAGGATTGGATAGGATTTTATTGTAACACAAGACATGCATCTGCACATACTATTCCTGTATATAGTATGATGTCACTATGAATAACTGTGTTCATGCTTACACCACTTTTTGTATACTAAATAAGTGGGAAAAGATTTCTCCAATCAACAAACGGGAGCATGGGGTTGATGACATATTTGGCTTACCTTTCACAACTTTATGTCACAAATTTAGATCCTTTAAGAATATTTAGGACGTGCTTAGATATGTGTCTTTATCATTTGCCTTTATTCTAAAATTTCATGGGATTGTAAACAATAACATTATTCATATTTTCAGTTTCATACCTAATCACACGCCATTCCTGAAAACATTAATATTGTTGTATTTTATGTATTGTTAATTACGTTTTATTTTACGGGGATTTTATTTTTATCGGAACGCCCAGCGTACCTCGTGGAGGGTAACCTTATTGTTCTTCTTTGTTATGTGTAAATTAAGAGCGCGTCGGACGCCGACAAAAACGGTATTACATGTACAAACGAATTACAGACCCCTGAGATGATGATATCTGACATGTAGGGAGCACGGTCATAAGCTCAGATTTCCAATATTTTTATTTTTTTGTGAGATATCCCTTTTAACTCAGAGGAATTTGAATTATTGTACATAAAATCTGAATTCCAACAGAATGCTGAGTTAGAAATTCTTGAAGCTAGAACCTAACACAAAAGAACGAGACCGTTTAAAAGACATACATAATCATAATAATTGCGAACGTAATATACTTAACAACTACATTTCAGACGATGTAAAAGGTAGCTGAATGCAAGTCTTAAATAGAGTATTTATCAAAAATATTCTCATTAGTTGACTTAATCGGAAAAATAATACATTTTTATGCATGTTAATGACTGTTCAGATAGCATTCTAAAATTACGTAGGTCTGGAAAACTCCGGCTTTGAATAAAGCTTAAAAATTTGTCTTAATATAAATTCTAAATTCTACAAATTAAAAACTATGTGTACACTAAACATAACATTACACTTGTGCCGAGTGCAATAACGGCTCTTGTACATTAGTGAGTAATGTAGCGAAACACAGTAGACCATGCTCTGAGTGCCTATTTTCATCTGCTTCAAATTATAATTATCATTGTACAAGTTTATTAATACTCAACACCTCAAAAAAAGTAACAGCGTTGAATCAAAAAACAAAAAGATTTACGTATATATTTGCTGAAATGTTTTTACACAAAGTCATACTTGACTTCCGTGTATGTACATGGATTATTGCTTGCGCATAATATGTTTCTACGACATGCATTTATGTCTTCTGAAGTTTATCAGTTGTTTTTGTTATGTCCACAATCACTTGTGGTAAATGAACTGCGACAATCTGAAACGACTCTTTTAGAGTGCTATTAAATTAGCTAATAGAATGCTATTAAAGTTTTTAATAATGTTATGCTTATTCTGAATCTAGTTTTGATTAATTTACTTTAACTGTTTTTGTATGATTTACAGAAAAATTTCATACATTCTTAGTCGTATCATAGGTCGTTTGATAATCATCACGCTATGAGTGCAGTAAACTTAGGAAATCCAACTCGCAACTTTTTCTACTTACGAAGAGCCTTAAACAGGGTTATTGTTTATCACTCCTCTTGTTTAAAATTCGTGTTCCAGAAATATTGAAGAAGTTTAAAAAATGAATATGGGAATAAAAATGAGAACACAAATTGAGGATTCTCGTCAGGCAACCTTTCTTTGCTGAAGATTATGACAAATGGTTAAGTGACATACATTTTTGCTTATAAAAATTTTAAACAGGTTTCTATACATGTGGTCTGGCCCACCGCTTGGAAATAGTCGGTGAATTATTTAGATGTTCTGCTCGATCGGCGCCTATGCTTCAACGCCCACGTGAGTGAAACCCTCTACAAGGCCCACTGAGTCCGAGCCAAATTGTTTCCCCTTCTCTGGTGTCGCAACCGCCTCGCTCTGCGCGCTAAAGTAACAATTTCTGTAGTTTCACAGATCGGTACAGACCTAGGTTGCTGCTCCCTTGCCGACCACTAACAGGTGTAGGCTGGAATGATTCCACCCTAAAATCCTACGTTGACGGGATCTCCTTGGTTTGTTGGAAATGACGTAATTCGTGGAGGTGTTCGAGTCTCCACTCTGTCTGGCTTAGTCCGGTCACTGGCTGTAACTCTCTTTGCTGCAGCTGCGAACTCTTCCCTCTTCCTTCCCCTAACTGAGGACCACAGAGCCACCACTCAAACGCCTTCGTGCGATTGTACATGATCCGCTGTAAAGTCATCCTCGTGTCCAACTTCTTGTTGGCTGCCGAGGTGCTGACCTTGCTAAACCTGATTTCCTCATTTCTTCAGGGTAGCCTTTTATAGCACGTTGCACACGCTGCTTGCTGCTGCCTTTGAACCGGCACGGAGCCTCACTGCCTCGTCGAAAGCGACTGACCCCTCAAGGCGTCTGCTTCCTGGGTCTGAGACATGCGAACCTTCATCCCCCGCCATCCAAGAATAATCGCGTTGGCGGTTACCCTACCCGTACTAGGAACCTGTCGACTGAACCTGTACCAAGTTGTCTTCCGGTAACCACACAGAGCTCGCTGCAATCCAGTCACGGGAGCAATGAAACCTTGTTAACACAATACAATGGGCTCTGAATATGAAAATAAAAAAGATAAATCTTTATATTAGCAAAACCGTATAGAAGATCGTATTCTTCCAAAACAAGGAATATTACTAAACACACACAAATTAGAGTGTAGAAATTTTATACAAGTACTGTATTATAATTTGAAATACGTTTACGTCGGATTTAAAATGAAAATGTACTGTAGAGCCAATTGTAACACAATATTAGTAACTTTAGGTCAAAGATAATCGTTATATCGTTCGAAATGGTGGATATGGATATTATAGGAGAAATGTGTTCTAAATATGTAAGAAACATACTCTAAATGTAGAAAATTCTCCAAATCGTGTTTACAATGATCGTGTAGTCATAATACAGTCCAAAAATGTAGTACGATAATGATCGTGGTATATAGGTGGCCGAAGAAATATTTCACATACCTCAAAACAGAAGAAGAAGACGAAGCAGAAGACAAAGAAGGAAAAGCGGAAGAAGAAGATAAACAAGAGGAGAACCACCTTAAATCATGGAACAAGTTATTGGATAGACTCTGACTGATCTAGTTGTAATCATGAAGAAAAATATAACGATCCAAATTCGGTCGGGGTGTTAGGAGCATAGTAAGTTCTTTAGAAACCCCGCCAATGAAGGAGAATATAGACACTGGTTAAGGTGAACTCATAAAAATTATTTAAATATTTCTCTACAAACTGAAAGAAATAAGTATGTGACTTACGATTTATAAATTTAACTTTACTTTCTATTTCTTTGGCTTTTAAATCGCGAATTTAATTACTGATATAGTTACCTGCGTAGTTGTACATGTCAGTAGTAACAGCGACGACCAGGTATTAGGCCTATTAAAATTTTTCCTATGCTAAACGCTTAGTGTGAGGATGTTGGACCACAGACCTAGACAAACAATTTCTGGTATAATCGTGTGATAAAGAATGATTTTTGACATAGAAATTGTTATCTGTATTAAGGAGACGGGAAGAGATTAGAAATTAAATAATAACGTTTTCGGCATCCTCTTATAATGTAAAAAAAACCTGTCCGTTCTTTCTGCCAATTATTACCTTTATCAGTGTTTCACATGAAATTCGCTTACTCATCACTATAATTAGATAATATAGAAGTAAAAAAGATGTAAGGTGTACAGTGAATTTTATCTAATAGTACACTGTACTATTCATACTGTATTACAGTGTGCAAATTGCATGTGGTTTTGTCATTATATTTGCTGACTCTTCACTTATAATTACATTGCAAAACTGTTGACAGAATGTTTCACTTTATCTGTAATTCACTGTAACGTGCTTCTGACAATTTAATGTGTTCTCATTCCAACAAGACAGTTAATTAGTCGTGTTAATATGCTTATTTAGGCTGTACTTGGACTTGTTATGTGTTAAAGTTGAGTGACGCTGATTTTTAACAAAATTATAAAATTACAAACGTTCTGATTTCTACGTTTTGTTTTAAATTTAGATTTTAAGTAGGTTTTCATTTTCTCTTTCTTTTCACAATTAACTAAAATAGTTTACATGTAGGCATACGAATGTAACACAGAAGCGTGTCTGTAATAACTTGTAAAGTAAGTTATGTTAATAATTATATTCACTACCGTTTTTAATTATATAACTTTAATTATTCAATTACATCAAATATTCCTCACATTACATATTCTGCTTTTGCATTAAATCCATGTTAACTGCAAAAGTGTAATGTCCCTTGTACACACGATTAGCGTATCTGACTGAATAAAAGGTTGTGAGAAACATTACGTCGACGTGCCACATTAAGTTATGATTAGTGCACAGCAAAGTTCTCATAATCAGGTTTCTTACGTCACTGCGTCAAATAAAGCAAATAGGTAACCTATGACATTAAGCATATGTTTTCTGTTACTTTTTAAATTTTGTCAACCGCCAATAAATGTGCTGTTACTTAAAATTAAGTAGCAAATTTTCGCATTTAAATAAAACCTCTATTGAAAATTAAGTACGTATTAATTTTTAATTAATATTGTTATTCTGCGAAGATAGGTAACATTCGCAAGCGTGAAACTTTGCACGCATTGTGTGAGCAATAGAATGACGCAAAGCTCTTCAATAATATTCATAATTTTTATTTTTACTTGCAATTTTTGGTTTTATTGCATTATCGTTTATTTAGTACCTTTAGAATTTTGTTAAATTTTAGTGTTTACTTTAGTACATTAACATTTACTTAGTTTAATTTTTATTCTATGATTTGCTACGTTACCTGCAAAAATTATGTGTATTCAGTTTTTTTATTTTATAGTTATTTTGGAGTGTTAGTGGTCTCAAATATTTCTACTAGTAACTTTATACAAACCACTATATTGTATTTGGTATTGACGAGCGCTTTCGGCAGTCAAGCCATCTTCAGGTCATTTACCAACCTGAAACAGTCAAAAATATGAAACCGTTCACTTCTTATATACCGTTTTACCGGACCTATCTAGCCCCGCCCCCTGACAAAGTAACGTCTTACTTAGCTCCACCCATAGTGGGTTGTCTTACATTACCAATTTTGTAGCCGTTTCAATTTACGTTTAACTTACTTTTTTTGTTGATAATAAGCTGCTAAATATTTCTTCATTTTCAAATGTGGTTTTTATTTCATAAGTCGTTTTTCATCTTTATTTCTTATTTTTAATATTTCAACTTCTTTCTTTAGACATATATCATATGCTCAGTTGTGGGGAATGTAAAAAAGTGTATCTGGGCGAAACGGGTCGTCAATTTTGCCAAAGATTTAAAGAACATAGGAGGGGTGAAGGAGAGTTAACGAAGAATTCATTATACGCTAGGCATTTTATAGAAGAAGGACATAAATTCATAGACCCAGTTGTAAATTATAAGATAATAAAAGTGATGAGTAAAGAAAGAGAAAGGAAATTAAAGGAAGAAGTGAAAATATTAAAAATAAGAAATCAAGATGAAAAACGACTTATGAATATAAAAACCACATTTGAAAATGAAGAAATATTTAGCAGCTTATTAGACAACAAAAAAGAGTAAGTTAAACGTAAATTGTAACGGCTACAAAATTGGTAATGTAAGACAACCCACTATGGGTGGAGCTAAGTAAGACGTTACTTTGTCAGCGGGCGGGACTAGATAGGTCCGGTACAACGGTACATAAGAAGTGAACGGTTTCATATTTCTCTGTTGGTGAATGACCAGAAGATGGCTTGACTGCCGAAAGCGCTCGTCAATACCAAATACAATATAGTGGTTTGTATAAAATTACTAGTAGAAAAATTAAGTTTTTTAGTTGAACAAACGTTAGGTTTTTTTTAGAACACATAAAGGCGATCACCGATTTTTAGTGAGCAAAACACTGCGTTGATTGAAAGTTAAAAAAAGTTAATGATTGTCTCAAAACCTGAACTAAAATATAATTTATTTATTAAAAGTATTACAGCTAAGCTAGGAACTTTCTAACAACTTGTCTATCATGCACTAAGCACTATGAGCTAGATTACAATCGAGTGACGGACTGCAATATTTTAGGCAGTACTATTGCAATTCATATGGATCTAGAAAAGGTGCAATGGTATCATTGCATCGTAAAAGTGACCTGAATTTCCATGTTGTCTAGAACACAAAATATTTTAATGTTCGTATGATGCAAAAATCTACTTTTGTGTTTCATTGCGCATGTTTCAGAAGTTCTTAAATAATGAATAGTGTCCATATTCGCGTACCATTCACATAAACATTTAGCAGCATCTTATTCTTAAATGTTTGAATTAGTTTTACATTTTCATTTTTATTCAGCCACGCAGTTGTATTCCTTAGGTCAGCAGCGGTTTACTACTTGGAGTTTATTATGCAGGTCAAGCTCGGAATTTCTCTGTAACAGCCAGTACAATTTTCTGAATGAAGTATTAAGTTCATCTCTTCTCTTCATGGTATGCTTCTTCTATTTACGTCTGCTGTTAATCATCATTCAGAAATATTTGACACTGTTCTTCGTAAAATATATCCTCCGCTTTTATCTTAAATTGAATTAGGTTTATTTTCTTGATAGTAAAATTAATATGGGTCAATTTTAGCCGCAATTTTTTATATACATATTTCTTGGCCGCTGGTATTTCGATTAGCTGTTTGCAGTTGGCAAAAACAACTGTTCTTCCACTATCTCTGTCATCTATAATCTTATAGTCCTGGGGATGCATCTTGTACGTAGCACGTAGAGGACCGTCTCATATACGCTTTTTTGTCGTACATCAACCAAGGTTTACTTTTAACTAGAAAAATTCCTTCCTAAAATATTCTTTTGAAAACATTTTTATCCTCAATGTTATGCAGTGCTGATCTACAAATGAGTAATACTTTTAAGTGGTAGTTTCGAAAGTATCTGAAACCGTGATCAGATCATATTTTTATCATTTACGATATTTTTTATGTATTTGATAATTGATCTCACTGTGTGATACTGTATATCTATTAAACACTCGAAATTACAAAGGTGTCTCTGTCTATCAAATGTCTGAGTAATAGTTGGAATTGCCTTCCATATGTTCTGCTAAAAATCAGACTTTTACTTTCTTAACCCACGTGGTACAACCCTTCCTTGTAAGCGGTATTAGAATTTCTGCCTGTTTTATTCTCTTAGTTAACTTACATCCGCGTATTTGTTATCATATCAACTAAAGCTTCTTAATGTGACAATTGATACTAGCTTTTTATTTCTCCATAAAATCTTTCGTGTACGTTTCATATTATATAATAACGGTTTACGGGGTGCTAAGGACCGTTTATTTTGTTTTAAATTTCAATAACTTTTAGTTTAGTTTTATTATTTTTATTGATTTATTTAATTCAATTCAATCTAACATTGAATCAAATATAAATAAATCCGATGAATGCACTGGAAGTTAGTTAGCGAAGTGTTTTCAACTTCGGTTAATTTATTTTAAGTTGTTATTCTTCCGTCGACTAGGCGAAGTGGTGACGTCAATTCCTCACTGAAAGCATAAATATTTTGTAAGAATGATCACTTACTTGTGGTGAGTCTTGCCGATCTTGCAGGGTCGATGTATCAATCTAATCTGTAGATTGACTTACCGTATTCAAATTCGCCGCTGCGTATCGTGCTATCCAATAAGAGTCGTTCACCTTTTCTGAAATCTAGTCTATTGAAATGAACTAATTGACTCCGTTTGCTCGTATAAAATAATAATTTAATCTGTTTAACACTCCTTTTTAATGATCTAAAGTATCATTAATTATTTTAATTCAAGTTTAAATAACATGAGTTGTTTGTTGTATAAAAATTTGTCTCAGGGTGGTAAAACTGATTTACAATATCAGTGTATGGTTAGAATGCTTTTTGGTTAAAATATGTTAATTCATATGTGGGTTCTTTTAGCTTGCAGAATACCAAATTATTCAATAGAACTCTTATTCTACCGTTATTAGGCAGTTTGAAGACTATTACAATTCAATCATCTCTTAATAATTAACCTTTCAAAATTATAACCATGCCTACTTGGGACATTTTAGGTTAACAAAATTATTAGTCAATCGACAATAAATGATTTAAAGAACGTGTGTTAACGTTAAAATAACTCTTGATAAAGCATTTAAAATGTGAACAATAAAACAATATTTTGAAACAGTATTATTGAATGGAACATCTGAATCATCATTTGACTCTACAAAAAGGAAATTGTATAGTTGTAAGTATTTATATAGCTTGACAACCTTAGTTTCTTATTCATAATAGACATAAACATTTAAGTAGTAATAGTAGTAGACTCTTCCTAAATTACATAAATGGCATTCGAGTTTTCCATTAACTTTCGTTAATTGTTTCATACAGTTGACAATTCTCAATCGCTTATGAATTCTTGTTGGTTTGATCTATGTTTAGTAAACAATAACTTTAATCAGGTGTGGTTATATCACACTAAGAATTTATACATAATAAATGATTGATTGTTTGCAAAATTCTTAAAAATAGAATATTCAAATTAAGTTGAGGATTGTCATAAGTCCTGTTGATTGAATAATATTAATAATGCACCTTAATCTACGTACTTTATTTACACACATTCTTGGAATGTGGTTCGATTATATCGTCTTTCAAATTCGTAAATGGTAATATCCGTCTATAGGACGGGTTAGCTTAACAGTTTGTACGCTAGACAGCGTAATTGTCAGTTTAAAACCTTCATCTTCCAGCTATGCTTCAGTTGATCCATTACCTTGGTTGTGTTTGTTTACCTTTGACGATAGTTTCCTGTTTTACTATAAATTTACCATTTGAAAATAAGTCACCTCGCTTTAGAGACGGATATGACTCTAAAGGTACGTAGTTACTCCATCTGTTAGACTAATATTACTGTAAATGTCTATAATTATATCCGCCCGTTAGACGGATATTACTTTGAATGTTTGTATTTTTATCCGCCTGTCAGTCGGACATTACTATAAACGTTTGTATTTATGTTTGTTCGCATATCAGATCGAATAATACTCTAGCAGTATAATTTTTTGTACGCAACTAGATTATTTCTTCCCTGTCGTGATTATCTTTTTTTTTTTTTTTACAATTCCGTTTTTCTTTACAGATAAAAATGTCAGGAAAACGTCAAAATATACCTTCAAATGTGTCTGAAAGGACAAAACGAATTATGCAGCTGGTTTGCATGGAGGATGTAGCAGAAAGTGACGCTGAAGTTGCTTCTGATGATTCATAATTCATACTTAGGCAGTGACCACTGTTTTTCTTCAGATCATGACAGCGATCCTGAAATTGATATTTATGACCTCACCAGCAGTAGTAGCAGTGATGATGAAACGCCACAACTACCTGCAGCTGTTAATCAACCATCAATTTACTACGGTCGAAAAAATTGCTTTTCTTGGAATTCGGAAGCTCCCTGTAAGAGTTCAAAAACTCCAGAAACGAATGTTATAAAAATAAAATTGGCTGAAAGATATCTGTTATTTCTGTTTGGCATTACAATGTTGTTTTGTTAGTGTTTCACCTAGTGAATCTCATTTTGGCTGGTTTTGGTTCAATTTCTTTATTTAAATTCTTATATAAAAATTACTCTTGGTACCTTATATTGGTATTGGTAGAAAGCTTATTAATTCTACTTGATTTAAGGCACAAAATATTTTAGTTTAGATATGTTTTACCTACTATTAAATATGAAATTAGGTAGAAATTACATGTATTTAGGTATGTGGTTATTTTATTTGTAGCAACAATGGGTGTATTAAGTTGATACAAATTTACATTTTTTAACCTTGTTTATTCAAGTCTAATATTAGTGACAACTGGTAATTCATTATTTATTTCCTTTTTTATCTTACATGATTTTTTGATTACTTGACTAACAATTATTATAATTATGAGACATTCTAATTTTTCCTTTACATTACCTTGATGCTGTGCATAACATGTCATTATGCTTTTATTTACAGCTTCTTTTATATTAACATTATTGTTACTTCCACTCTTTGTCTAATATAGGATGTCCTACTCATTTAAAATATTATTAGTTGTATATGGGTCATCTAAGTTAGTCGGTTATTGTCTACCTCTTCAATCTGTAAGTTGTTCAGTTATTATTTATACGGGTAAGATGTTAATCTATTGTTGACTGGCTCTTGGAATCTACATTTTATGCCATGGTTGTTAGGTGTCTTTCTCGTAGTATGTTTCTTCCTTGTTTTCATTGGTTCCTTACTGACCGAAACTATTGGGTTGTTGGTTTGTTGGTTCCTGTGGTACAATCATTGTGTGCTGTATCTTCTCTCATCTTATAATGTTATTGTTATTGTTATTTACCATTAGTTTTTATTAACTCTTGTGTTGTGAGTTTATTCTTCTTGATGAGTTGCTCATGTAGTTTCATTTTTGGCATTTTAGATTAAACACTTGGTGTGTCTTGTTGACTCAATTATTATGACATGTGTTAATATTTTGGTTACTGAAATATTGGGCTCATATGTCTTGTTGTTGTCTTGTATTAATTAATTTTCATTTTTAAGATATTTTAATTTGTAACCTCATAATTTTTCATATCTGAGACGGGTAGATAATATTTTTTTTCTTTTACTTCATCGTGTTTGAACATGTTAGACTATGCTGCTTGTTATATGTTTATGTCAAAAGACAGATTTCTTCTGTTAGTTGTTGCGGCGTTCGTGTAAAACCTGTAAGAAGTAGTACTGTCTAATCCAGCGGTTCCCAAACGTTTTCAGCCACGGAGCCCTTTTTGAAGGAAAAGTTTCTCGTGGAGCCCCAAGAAGTGTTTAGCTTTTTTTTCTTTTTAGTATACGGAAGTATGAATAATAAGGTATATATATTAATAAAGGAAACAACAGTAAAAAAGGACTGGAGACAATATTATTTATTATGTAAATCTACAAAATGATGCAACAACTCGTTAAGATATTTAAAAATGTTACAATGTTACTTGTACAGCCGAAGTTATGTGAACAATGTGCCTGCTTCTTGCGGCAGAGTTTGTCAATGTCCGGTGTCACAGAAGTCAGTTGAAGACGCATATCGTCTTCTGCGTCCAAACGAGCTAGATATTTAGTTTTTGTAGCCGTGTAAATCGAAAAGGCTGTTTCACAGAGGTACGTAGTACCAAAAGGCAGCAAGAGCAATTTAGCTTTTAAACTTAATATCAAAAGATCCTCCCCTAACTGAGCCCAAAATTCGGGAAGTGGTTTGCTTTTAAATGATGCCTGACAGTGGCTGTCCGAAACCATGTCTATAAGGACCTCATATTCTGCCGCAGTGAGGGCTGCTGGTTTTGACGTCACTGAAAATGGATCTACAATCCACTCAGAATTCTTTCGAATCGATTCCTGAGTATTCCTTGGAAAGTATGAATTCAAATTTTGAAGCAAATTGTTAAGGTGTTCTTTTATTATTGCTGGCAATGATTCATTCATTGTTATGTTATTTTCTTCTAAAAAGTTTGAAGTCAATGGGAAACATGTCATATCCTTATTCTCGGTGCTTTCCATGTAGAACGCTATCTTTTCCTTCAGTGCGGCAATTTTGTCATTAGCATCGAATATTGTCTTCCGTTCCCCTTGTATGGATGTGCTGAATTCGTTAATTTTCGAAAAAATGTCTGCCAAGTAACTTAATTTGCACAACCATTCCTGATCATTCAAATAATCTGCTAGCAAACTGTTTTGGTCATTCAAAAGTGAAGAAACTTCGGTTCGAATTTTAAGTAAACTGGACAACGCTTTACCACGTGACAACCATCGTACCTCTGTGTGTAATAACAATGACTTGTGTATACTTCCCAAATCTTCACACAGTATTCTAAGCAGCCTACACTGCAAAGGTCGTGCCTTAACAAAGTTGATAATTTTGATGGCGTTGTCTAGTACCTGCTTTAATAACGCTGGCATTTTTTTCGTTGCGAGGGAGTGTCGGTGTAGTACACAATGACTACTTGTGCAGTTTTTTGAAACTTTCTTGATTCTTGTAACAACGCCAGCAACATGACCTACCATGGCCTTTGCGCCATCTCTGCACACGTCAATGCAATTGTCCCACGGTATTGAGTTTTCAATGAAGAAGGCATCAAGCAGGGACAAATTTCACTAATGCTTGTAGAGGATGGAAGTGGCTTGCAGAAGAGAATATCTTCATGAAAAGAACCTGAAAATTCGTAGCGCACAAACGTCATTAACACAGCTAATCCGGCTACGTCCGTAGATTCGTCAAGTTGTAGCAGAAAATTTCGTTTGACTGATACGGGAAATTATGGTATCTTTAACATCGTTTGGTAGATCTTGGATTCGATTACGCACAGTGTTATTTGATAAGGGCACACTGGAGATCAAGTTTCGTCAACCATGCACTTCACTACCTTCACTAATAGTGGTTTTATAAGATTTTCAGCAAGGGTGTGAGGTTTACCAGCAAGAGCCAGGTCATGACTAACCAAGTACGATGCTTTCAGTGCTTTCTCGTTATTTGTCTTTACATGAGATACAAATGTTGTCTGAACTGCATGGAGTTCGTCACTTTTTCATTTGAAATAGTCTGCAGTTTTATCTGTGAAGTCAGGATGAGTTTCGAAATGCCGTCTAAGCTTGGCAGGGAACATAGAGCTATTGGGAAAAACTTTGTTACATATCACACACTGTGGACGTCCATCAGCAAACTCAGTGAATCCCATGTCCAAATATGAATCGAAATATTTTCGTTTTTTACTTCCTTTCGGTACCTCTTCACAAGGCATCGTAGACTCTGAAGCAGGATCATGTGCAGCATATTCCGAAGTCACTCCCAAGGAATTCGCACTATCTTCTTCGAAAGTAAGGTTACAGCTGTTGTTATCCCCTTTTAACTGAGCAGTGGTTGATGGTTGACGACTCTCAGGTCTTACGGAGCCCGTCTTAAGCCACAGTTCCATTTCAACGAAAGTTTAGCAGCTAACACTTCTGCAACAAAGAAATAAATCAAATTACCATGCAGGTAAATTACCAATTTTTACAGGTTAAATTGAATTAGAAAAAAATGTTATATTTGTATTTAGTTTTTAGTGTAAAATTAGCATTAATTTGATACCCCACATGATTTATTCGAAATTTTTTGAAATTTTAGTCCCCCCCTTAATGCCTATCGCCACACAATTGACTTAATTTACTACATACAATTGACCTTAACTATCAATTGACTTTATAGGTTAAGTACTTTTTACTCACACAAAAGTATTTCTTGTAATTTTCTGAGCATTCCACGTATCACGAGTTTTTAACTGAAGAAACTGAATAATAAACGCTGCCTGCCCGGTATATAAAACATAACAGGGATTTCGAGAATCATCGAATAAGTTGTACTTGGCAAGCAAGTACTCCAGATGGTTCCAGTGACGAGTAGATCTATCTATTATTACTGCTTCCATCTAGCGAGAAGAACCCAAACTACTATCTGAGAAAGCACTTTTCGCTTGATGTAAGTAGTTTCGTTTATCCCGCTAGATGGAAGCAGCAATTTAATTTTTGTCATCTTCATAACCGCGGACGGAGCCCCGGAGAATCACTTGCGGAGCCCCAAGGGCTCCGCGGAGCACACTTTGGGAACCGCTGGTCTAATCCGATCAGTCTAAGACATGGGTTTCCACAGCTACTGCCGCATCCCGCATCTCAGTTTCCATGTCAACTTATTCTGTGTATCTTCATTCTTCAGATTCTTTTCTTCCATACTCCTTTCGATCTAAGACATACATTCCTCTGAATTAAAGTACCTGTTGAAACATAGTTTGAGATACACCCCCTCTTTCTCAATGTATGCATTGAGTGTTCATACATCTCAATGTATGCATTGAGTGTCTCAAAGGATTGTGTGTACATAATTAGGTCTCATAATGAAGACTCTTATGTTACCTCGTTCCATTTAAAGTCTCTTACCTAATGTTTGTCTTTACCGATTTACACCTAACTCTCGTATTCAGTATCGCTGCGCTGCAACATTTTCGAGAATTGTTACTGCTGGAACGTTTTAACAGTCATATAAAAATGTTACAGGGCCATAGGCTGAAGTTGCCTAGCAAAACCTTATTTTCTTCTTTTTAATAGCTTTAAATGTTGAAAGATATTTTTACGCAACTCACCGAAATATCTCACTAATTCCGGAAAATGTAGCAGTTGCTACTGTAACATGTTCTTCAGTTGCGACACAGGTATAACTAGCACACTTTGTTTACCTCGTTTTGAGTAAAGTGCAGTGCAAAGCTTTTGTTCTTTATGCATTCAGAACTTTATGTATTATTCTACTTCCAACTCCTATACTAATTGTGAGAAGGTTAATTATAACTAATTTGTTTTACGCACGTAAGTATGTTCATAAGTTTTTAATTGTAAAAGTACTAACAATACTAGCACTTATATCATATGTCAGTGATTTTCAACAGGGGGTCCGAGACTTATGGGAAGGGGTACACAGAATAAATTAATACAAATTTGCTAATAACGTTTTATTAAAAATTTAATAAATTAATAGAAATAAATAATAAAATAAAATAATGAAAAATAAATTAATACAAATTTCATAACTTTTAAGTAACTTTTGACTAAGATACGTAATAATGATAAACCTACATCATTTCAGTGGGAATTATTTCTCCCTAAAGGATATTCCAGTTCCATAAAAATTGTTATAATTTTTAGTAAAAGAAGTTCAAGAAAGTAGTGACATAGTTGGTGTAGTTTTGCGGTTTAACGAACGATCTAGTAATGCTTATGGCGAAGTAAATTATTTTAAGCAATTAAAAGCAGAAAAGTACCGTAAGTACAATAAATATTATATAAATTTATTTTTTTTTATGAATTGGTGGAGTTCAACAAACAACGTGTGTGAATTGTGGCGTAAAATTGTCAAATTAAAATATCACTAGAAATCATATCACTATCACTGTCACCTAAATCTTAAACATAATACTCAAAAATATTTTCACAGACAAAAGACTGCTTTTCAGGAGTGACAAAAAACTATGCAGGAAGTAATGTATTCTGATTCTAAGTTTGTGAAATAGTTATTTTTAGTAGTTTTTAATTGAACCTCGTCTATTTACTCTTTCACCCGTTATTTTGCATAAACATACGGTACAAAATTAAATTCCATATTTATCAATTCTGCTAATGTCTGAAAAATAAAAGGAAAAATCTTAACATAATGAGAAGAAATTTTTAAATTATAATATTTTATGTTTAAAAAATCTTTAATGTTACGACATGAACGAGATACATTCTATTGATGATGGAGAAATATGCGTGATACTTATATTTTGTATACCGGTACCCTAGAATTTTTAGCTGTCTTAGCGATCATCTAGAATCTAAGAGTCAAATGCCAAGCACATTTTTGATCGTGGTTTCTTATTCGGGAGATGTATGAACGAGTCGTAGGTAACGAATGAATTATGAATTATATATACATTTATTTATATATATTTTAATTATTATGCTCATGTTAGAAGAGTCACAAAGAAGTTGAGAAATATCACAAAGGTTTTAAATGTAAAACTAAAAAAATGTAAAGTACAATTAATATACAGAAACAAAAATTACAATTATGCATGCATAAAAATGATACCAAAACCAATAATACGTAAAAATATGATAAGTTTAAAATCACTTAATTAAACAAAATATTTACTTTTACTTTCACTTTGTTACTTTTTCATTGTTATCCACTTTTATTGTTTATTACGATTTTAACTTTGATGTTAGAATGACAGAAAAATTCATTTGATAATCCCACGACATAGTTGTGGGCCTATATTTGTTCATATATAAAAGTAAGTGACCCCCGATGTTTGCACACATTCACAAACAATATAGATATTGGTAGCGTTATAATATACGAGGGGGTACCCAAAAAAAAACGGAATTTTTTTTTTAAAGCTATGTATTTAATTTTTTTTACAAAACAACCTTATCACCTTCAAAGTACTCTCCATTACACTTAATACATTTGTCCAATCTGCGATCCCATTTCTGGAAACATTTTCCAAACTCGTCTGTTGTGATGGCCGACAGCTCCTGCCTCGTTTTTTTCTTTACCGCTTCCACGTCGTCAAAACGTTGTCCTTTCATGTCCCTCTTCATTCGCGGAAACAAGAAGAAATCGCACGGAGCGAGGTCGGGTGAGTAAGGGGCGTGGGGCAAGGGAGTCATGTTGTTTTTTGCTAAAAACTGGCGCACTGAAATGGCTGCGTGAGCAGGTGCATTGTCATGGTGAAAAAACCAGTCCCTCGTCTGCCACAAATCGGGCCTTTTTTGTCGCACATTGTTACGCAATCTTTTTAAAACTTCCAAATAGAAAGCCTGATTAACAGTCTGACCTGATGGGACAAATTCAGAATGCACTACCCATCTCACATCGAAAAAACAAATGAGCATCGTCTTGTGATGTTTGATTTCACTGACGAGCTTTTTTTGGGCGAGGCGACAATGAAGTTTTCCACTGGCTTGAGTGTTGTTTAGTTTCGGGGTCATAACCATAGCACCATGACTCGTCACCAGTAATGACTTTGGAGAAAAATCTGGGTCGGTTCGGAGCTGGTCTTTCAATGCACGGGATGTTTCAATTCGATTCTCTTTTTGCTGTTCAGTCAGGACCCGAGGCACAAATTTTGCAGTGACCCTTCTCATCCCCAAATCTTCTGACAAAATTCGCTGAACTGAGCTCCAAGTTATTCCAGATAACTTACTAATCTCCTCAATGGTCCGTCGTCGGTCTTCAAGCACGATTGCATGAACTTTTTTAACATTTTCGTCAATTCTGGAAGTTGACGGACGTCCAGAACGAGGTTTGTGATCAATTGACATTTCACTTTCATTGAAACGAGAAAACCATTGGTACACTTGAGTTTTTCCCATAGCACTATCCTTGTAAGCTGTTTTCAACATCACAACAGTTTCTGCGGCGTTTTTCCCAAGCAGGAAACAAAATTTCACAGCAGCACGCTGTTCACTTAAATCCGCCATGAAAAAAAACGAGGAGCAAGCGAAACTGCTTTTACAAAACAAATTACTGTGACCGGACATAACCTTCTCAGGCGACAACAATGACGGACTGAACTCGGAACTAGTTGCGCTACACTCGCCTAGCGGGAGAAATACGTACTACGTAAGCTCCGCCAGTCGCAGCGCTATTCCGGTTATTTTTGGGTACCCCCTCGTATATACACGTGTGTGTGTCTGGTTCCATTTTATGTGAAAATGTTCTTTATCTTATTATATTGTATATGCTGTTAAGTTACAAATCGTACTCTTCACTGAAAAGTCAAAAACCTCAATAAACATGAAAAAGTAAATTATCAAATTGTGAAGGACTTCACGGCCCGAGTCATTTGGTTTCCATTTCTAGGAGACTTATATCCGATTTCCCATTCTGAAGGTGGCTTCAGCGAATGTTGCCGAAACGTCAGCTACGAGAATAGTGAATTACATATCATACGGCCACTGAGCCTCTGGAAGTTTTACTTTTCTATTTAGTCTATAAATTTTTATAGAAACAGTAGAACCTCAGTAATTCAAAACCTACTGGACCGAAGGGATGACGGATTAGTGAAATAGACGAATTAGTGAGGGAGCAAGAAACAAACCCATTAAAGACAATATGAAATGCTTTATTACAACACTACCAATTTATAGTACTAAAGTTTTGCTCGAATATATTTATTGCTGGAAATTTTCAAATTCAAACAATTTAAGCACTATAATTGGAAAAAAAATTGTTTAATAACTGTGAATAAGATCTGTAATTTTCTTCTGTTTTTTCTGTCGATCGTAATTTTTAAGAGCCAAATTATGTGTTTGGCACAGTGCAATTATTTTAGGCAGTTATGTTTCATCTTGGCCTTAGTACCACTTGATTGCTGTAGTCAGTGATTGAATGGTCTCCTTATGAGAGATTGAAGGTTTTATTGGCTGGTCATCTTCGTCAATAGCTTCTGTAGTTTTTGTCGATACGTATGTAACGATTTTATCATCAACAAACTTTTTGTGGCTTACATGCAGTAAGTCTGTTTTACACCAATATTTAACGTCGTCTTAATTCAAACTGATAAATGCAGGTAGAGATTGGCAGATATCTAACGGATTCCGATGTGGGGTCAAGACCCTCTGGTTCCGTAAACACTCTTGTAATTCAGACGGAAATCATGTTGTAAAGTCATGTAAATTTAAAAATCAAAAAAATCATTTCAGGCAGATTTTAGACTGTTGTCAGGTATCACCCTGACATATACCTTCCAGAATAGTTGTCAGGTATCATCTGCAGTATACATTGCATCCTTTATAGTCTATGCCTTCCAAAATTGTTCAATGTCCACATCGTTTTCACAAAGTGCCAAATTATGTAAAAAGTACTTTCTGTACCGGCGCGGTTATAATTAAAGCGTATATCTTACTCGCTTGTTAATAAGAAAAAGGAAAAGAGCTTTAGTGGGTGACGAATTACTGAGGGAGATGAATTAGTGAGGTTCCACTGTACTTTAAACCCTGTATTTCTTATTTGGCGGGGAGCGCCCCCCCCACACACACACATACACACACAAATCTTAACTAACGGGTAAGTTGGTACTCAGATCTAGACGAGACAAGAAAGTAACGTAACGACTGTACCGTATATATCTGTGATGTAAAGTAGTAAATCAAAGGTAAAATAGGAGGAATAGAATTTGATGATTACTCAATTAGAAAATACCTACAAGCCCACGAACTTGAGCATAATGGCATAAAAACGATAAAACCTAAACTACAGGGTGGCGCAGGGAAACGGGAAAATTTGAAGTTGATGTTGGCAGCCCTGTAGATGTAGCAGAAGTGAAACTGTCTATCTAGCAGTAACGGACATTTAGTTACCGTGGAGCAGTGGAGCTCTGCAGAGCGTGCGGTCGCCGTAAGGGCGTTTTACCGACATGGTGACAGTTTGACAGCTGCACGACGAGAGTTTCGGCGCCACTATCAGATCCAGCCCCGCGGTCAAGTTCCTTCGTTACACGCAATCGAAACGTGGGTTAGTAATTTTGAAGAGACTGGTTCGGCTTTGAAAAAAAGGACTAGTGGGGGTGTACGGTCCGTACGTACCCCAGAAAACATTGATGCCGTGCGAGCTGCCATCTTAAGGAGTCCTCGTCGTTCGGTGCGAAAACTTGCCTCGCCATTGCAGCTCGGAGGTCGGAGCGTTCAAAGAATACTCCATGAACTTCAATTTCATCCGTACAAACTTCAGATTGTGCAACAACTGAATCCTAATGATTGTGTATTGCTCCTGCAAATTTGTGAACAATTGTTGGCTAAAATCAATGAAAATGTTAAATTCATTCAAAATCTTTTGATGATGAAGTCCATTTTCACTTAAGTGGATACGTGAATAAGCAGAACTTCCGTTACTGGGCTCAAGGAAACCCTGCTCAGCTACACCAGCGTCCATGACACAGTACCAAATTTACCGTATGGTGTGCAGTATCGTGTCATGGGGTGATAGGCCCTTACGTTTTTGAAGATGAACGAGGCACTGCTGTCACTGTGACGTCTGAAAGTTATGTCAACATGCTAGAGACATTTTTGGCTCCAAGACTCCATACTTTTCCAAATCTTGACAGTCAGCACACCTGGTTTCAACAGGATGGAGCCACCTCACACACTGCCAGACAGTCTATGGCTGCAGTGAAACGTTTGTTTGGGGAGCGCATAATTTCAAGGAATGCTAACATCGCTTGGCCGTCCCGATCTCCAGACCTTATAAAAGATATTGTTTATATCCAGGGAGAAATTAGATATTGTTTTATTTTTCAGTAAACCAAAAGATTTACATTTGTATTTACATTTACATATGTAAACAAAACAATTGTATTTAAATGCACGATTTTTTAATTATGATGTTAAATTCATTAGCCACAAGAGTTAATGTTAAATAGCTATAAAACATTTTGCGTATCAGTCATGAACTCCTCAAACGACAAAATATTAGAATAAATTAACAATGAGAATTAAGGATGTCAGTTAAAAAAATCTCAAATAAACCTTAGATATTAAGTTATTCATCAAGATAGTACGGTTTTCTAAGTCATACATAATGTAGAATATTTAAATGAAAGTGCCCTGCCTGAAACCAGATAAGAAAGAAAATTATATTTTCTCATTAAAAAAATTAGTTACTAGACAACCTTTAATAATGCTGGTTAAGTATCACGATCTGCCTTAACGCAGTGTACCAGCTGTATAAATATTATAAAAATTATATTTGGTGGAAATTAGAATTACTACTTTGTTTTCTCTTTGCAACTTAAGTATTCATGATTATGCTTTTGTAGCAGGCGTCTTTTACTATCATTGATGAAACTCTTGCTTGACGGAATAAACGAATTAAAATGCAAATTGAAAAGTGGATTGAATAAGAAGTGTGTTAAGAATAATACATGACACTTGCACTTTAGGACAACGCTGCGTACACAAAGTCCAATCAACATTTACGAAATAGATTTATGCCAAACCTATAAATTATTACAAAGAGAGCAGTATTATAATTTGAAGCATTTGGATTCAAGTTTATTGGGATGACTAAATGGGTATATAAGTTTAATCCAAATTTAATATTTAGATAAATTTATTATGGATTTATAAAAATCCAAGTTTAATACTTACATTAGGAAAGGAGTGTGTAGAAAGAAAACAGAAGCAATCGGTGCACTTACAATTAGTTAAACAATGCCAACTACCACAAATAGCAATGAAGAATAAACATAGACGAAGGAACAGAACTAACCCGTGGTTTAACATGGAAATTAATACTTTATGGTCAATTGGCCAACAGCAATGCCAATGCCTAATAACATAAAATTTCACAGGCTTAATGATTTTCTTGTATACTACAGTTAATAAGATTTTCCTCTTCCAGTTTGTTAGTACATACGTGTGGTAAAAACTTAGGTACAAACAGAAAATTTCTCGTTGATATAATACGGTTAGAAAGTACGTCTTAGAAAGCAACTTATTTTCAGACAGTAAATTAAAAATAAAGATCAAAGGATTATGACGTCCTTGTAAGTAGCGTTGGCAAAGCAATTTCCCACAGCATCCACAAAACCTGACGCCTTATCTCACACTGACTTACACTTGGTATTCTAATATAAGCAGCAATCGTAAGTTACTTTACGATTCGAATTAGTAGTTTTATTTTACGTTCAAATTTACTGAAGATGTTTATTAAGCAAGCATTTCCTTTTAGAATTTATTTTTTGTATTACGGTTTACTACAGGGTGACCTCAAGGATGATGAATTGTGTTTTTGTAATAAGTGCTAACAATGTATTTGACAATTACCTGATAATGTAACAAAGGGTAAATGGAATCACATGCTAATTATAATGTAAAGGTAAACGGTTTAAAGGTAAATTAAAGGTAAACGGATTAATTAAAGGTAAATGTAAAGGAAATGATCCACCACCGTATTTCAAATCACCTTCCAAAGAAGACATAGGAGAGAAGAAGGAGTAGGGAGTAGAAATATTGAAATAACCATACTTGAAGTTTATTAATATTGTTGTGAGTTTGAAAATTTTATTTTTCGAACAAACAAATACACGCAAAAGATAAATATATACGATACGTAGGGTACATATAACTTATATTGGTTTTTACAACGTACCCATATTAACTTACAACTTATATAGTTCATATTAACGTGATACAGTTCCTTTTCTTCGTGTATTAATTAACGCAAAAACTCTGGTAATATTGACTATAATCATTTAAAATACACACGGAGAAAGTATGAAAATAACTTATATACCCAACACGTAATATATGATAAAACGTATTGGTCTAAACTTAGTAAATAGCAAAAATGTTTTTAAAAGCTATAGTAATTACGATTTCAATCCTATACACGCGCGAGCTCGTGAGGGTGGGCGCGCGCTTTTATGATAATGTTGACTGCCACTAAACTCAACATTCAGCTTCCCATGGCTATTGTCAGGTATAGCTCAAATAAAACTATGCGCACCACGTTTTCAATAACGTATTCTGTTCCAATAACCCCAAAATCATAATAAATTTAAAAACTTGGAACACAGTACACAAAAAAAAATGTTTAAAGGCAATAACATTTCTCCATTGCTAAAACACAATTATAGGAAGGCTATTTACTTCATAAATTACTGTAGTATGGAAGACAATTTGTGAACAAATTATGAATTTCTACAGTTTTACTCATAATTTTCCTTTTTGAGTTTGATTATTTATTTTATATTCTACACAATTGTGCTTTTAGTTTTATAATAATTTCGTAAATTATCGTTTTTTGTATAGTTTATATAATGCAAATTTACTTACCGTTTGTTGCGTCACTTTATTGGTTGCCCATCATTCCCAATCGAACTGCTTTTTACAATTGTGTGACTGTGCATGCTCACTTATCCGACAATTTCCGTTGTAAGATAAGGTCATTCTCCCGATAGTGTCGAACAACTCAGGACTCTACTGCATAAATTCTCTTAGTAACATAATGCTGCCGAATCCATGTATATTAAATATACATTAGTAAACTAATGTATATTTGTTACATTAATAACATAGTATGTATGTTACTATATATATAGTAATACTATTATTATTACTATATAATATTACTATAATAATAGTAATATTATTACTATATATATAGTAATACTAATATATAGTAATAATTAGTACATTAAACATTAGATATACATTTATTACATTACTTTACTTATTAAACTATAAGTAGTAAAGAAAACTGAAGAAATTAGCAGAACCATGGGTCTGAAGAGAATGTAGAGAATATAGAAATTTGAATATCAAAATGTCAAAGTCTTGCTTGAAACAGATTGAATATAAAATTATATAAAAGCACATTTGAATATAAAACGCTAAAGTTTTATCCCCTCCACACACACAGTACGGGTGTGCACCAATATAGACATGTAGGCTATACATTTTGATACTATAGTGTTTAGGCCTAATAATGCTGTTTTCAGGGAAATGTAATGGCATGTGTGAATCGATGTACTTGAATGTTGATTGGATTTCCAGAGTAAACGTGGAGTAATTGTTTAGTTAGGGTCTGAATGCTAATTAAGTATCTACACAATGGACGACTGCATTACGTATTCGAGACAGTGTGAGCCGATGTTGTGTTGGACTTTACCGCCAACCACCTGTTAGTCATTTACAGCTGTACAATGTAATTTATTCGTTACCTTAATAAAGCAGTGGCACCTATTAAGCTATCTTACTTCTTGCTTCCGTGGCGTGTTGAACAAACATCACCTTTATTTTTATTTACAAACGCTGTTCTACCTTCTGCACGTTAGGTAACGAGTTTGTTGATAAATTTAAACCAGAAATTTAACCTCTGATGGATTAAACAATATTATACTAATAAAGAAAACATATTATTAACAAAATAATATTAGACTAATGTTGAAAATATATAAACAATCTACTGGTAGTAAATGCCGCTTACTAAGTTAAACTAAAATTATAATTGTAAAAGGTACTTATAATCGTTCAGGTGGCTATAAATGGAAGCTGTCTTGTTTATTATCACGGAATACAAAAATAACTGCTATGTTAGCTAGAAAATATGTACTATATTTTGATTAGCTAACAAATAAACTTAAACAAAATGTTTTAAAAATCCAAAATTAAGACTTAATTTCACACATGTAAACAGATGTATAACATTTACTTATAACGCAATCACAAACCTGAAAATTTTGGAAATATTCAAAACTGTTATTTAAAAATACCGTATATTGTCAGTGATACAATTTTCAGTAAAATTAAATCTAAAACAAATAGAAGAGTGTAAACGTTAATGGTGCGTATAAATTTCAATGACCTGTTTGCTACAGATTATGTAAAGGTCAAAAACAGCTATTTCTCTCTGTGTGTGTGTGTGTGTGTGTGTGTGTGTGTGTGTGTGTGTGTGTGTGTGTGTGTGTGTGTGTGTGTGTGTGTGTGTGTGTGTGTGTGTGTGTGTGTGTGACACAGAGACACAGAGAGAGGGAGAGAGAGAGTGAGACAGACAGACAGATAGGCAGGTCATATGATGTTTCACTGGCAAATATAATGTGAGTTAAGGGTGCATTTTAGCAAAAAAGACGATAATTGATGGTAAATATCTGAGAGATGTAAATCGTTTTTGTAAAACAATTAAGATGGAATGACAGAATCTGTCGGTTGAATAGCATCATAGTGGATTGCCTTTAGACAGATGAGGAACATTATTAAGAGTAGAAACTACTATTGTGTTGAAATAGGAATTATGCTGTCCAAGTTGGCAGCGTCCTCAACTCCTCTTTATCTTCTGTATGCCGCTGACATGCTCATAACACACTACACCGTTATTGCTTCATTTGCCGACGACATAACAAAAGTCTGTATTCAAAGTGACCGGCTTATAGCATCAGGAAAACCTAAAACTACAGGTTCAACTAAATCTAAGTTAGTCAGTGACTGCTCTACTAACTTGCGACTCCATATCAATGAAGCTAAGAAAAAGTTTTTAAAAACTATACAACTTTTCCAGTGTAACCTTTCTATCTCTGTACTATTCAACCCTTAACGTTAGAAACATAATGTTGTGCAGCGTCCGTTCGTTTATGAACTGAAACCAAAAACGTTTATCTAGTGTTTAAAGACAAACACTTCAAACATCTCTTAATGGAATATTCAGATTAATGTACACAATTACGTACTAAGTAATACCCGTACAAAAAACATATGAAATAAACATATTTTGTACTACCCAAATCATGTGAACACACACACACAACACACATTTGCCAGGTAAAGTCCCTTAGGTGTACTTCAATGATATTTTTGTTTTTATCTTTTTAAAGCAAGAAAATGCGGCTATGAGCGTAAATACTTACTAATATAATCAGGTCCCTTCCCTGTTCACTATCGGTCGCTACTTTGTAGAGGGAAAAAGTGAATAACGTCAGGATTTTTCACCTCGTACTTAGTAATCTGAAAGCTATTTCCTACTTTCTGATTAGCATAAAATAGTTATATTACTCGTTAAAATGATAGACCTTAAGAATATAATATACTAGAAATTCAATTTTTTGTAGAATCAAACGTCTAAATGAATTACACTAACAAGAAACTACAAGTTAAAAGGTTTGAGTTGAAAAATTAGTTGTCAAGAAAAAACTGTCAATTAGTTGTCAATCTGCAAGCTAATCCTGAAATATTTAATAGGCTCAGAAACTCGTGTTAAAACTTAACTGGACTGATTTCTTGGAATTTAAATTTAAAAAGAACAATTTTCTAAGAATTGTGCACAATTAAAAGTTCTGGACTGTAAGTGAACAGAAATTCGAAGACGATCAACAAAATACTCTTTTTATGATAAACTATTAAATTTATAGAAAGATCGGAAACAAGCAATAAAACAAAATGTAAGAATAAATGGGTAATCTCATACTTTAATTGAAAATGGAGACATTCGTTATCTTAAGTGAAAGTGTTAACTAATACTTATATAGGCCTAATCATGTGACGGCCTAGTTAAAGTGAGAGATTAAGAGCCGACAGACGCAGTAAAATTAATTATGGGTAACAGAAAAGTGTAACTAAATATAACGTAGAATTAAAATAAATGTTTACATAGATTTGTATTTCAAATTATGCAGGACGTGATCAATTGATAAATAATCTTAATCATAAGGTTTCTTCTCACGGATCGTCGTTTTTAAATAGAGGAATAACTAACTGAGTACCAGTGAGTTTTAAAAATTTAATAAATAATCCGCATCAATAAAATCAATAAACCCTTGTATACAAGAACCTTTTAAGTTTACGATTCTCTGACACATACTAACGTAACATCAATGAATGTCACCTAATTAACACTGTTGCAATAACTAATAGAAGTTACTAATTTTTGATGATCCATCCTTAACGAGATCCTTAACTTTGATGCCGAGCAATCGAGTATGCAATCTGTAGTTCCCTGTTACAGATAGCAACCTGTAGAGTGGTAGGCAGATGATGGGGTTGCCACCTCAAGACTTTCCGCCATACCTTGATTCTTTGTTAACGTTTTCCTTCCTGTAGCTCTAGGGATTCCTCCCCCACTCACAAGGCAGTGACGGTCGCACCTATTTACTGGTGGTGCTTATTCGCCAGATCACAGGGCCAGCATCCAGATTATGGAGTTATTATCGAGTGTCACCAAGCCCTGCGCTCTGGTAGCCTTGTGATCCTCAGTCTGGGATTGCTTATTCAGGTCACTTCTTATTCTCAGCTACCCCGATATCTGGGAGACTTTCGCTGCTATCCGCCATGTGCGTTCCACCCTGTAGGTGAAGCTGGTGTGGGAATCAACTTAGAGATGATGTTGTTCAGGAGAAGCTCAGGATTTTCTTCTTAGTCGAGCAAATTGATGTTTATCGTAAGCAGTTATTATGATACAAAAATAGAAGACGACAGGTTGCCAAAGTTGATTTTTCAAACACCTTTTGGAATACACAGTACCGGCCGCCTTAGGAAGAGGTGGGCTGTGAAGCCGGAACAGATCGGAAGGGTTAGTCCTTTAAGTTAACATTGACGACAGCTTACACATAGCTTATATGTAGATATCTTAACATCATTCAATCATAAAGACAGCTTAGTTCGAATATGACTTTCTGAAAATATTAATTCAGTATGAAAGCAGTATATAAACCTAACTACCACTAACGTACGTGTTATATACAAAAAGAAAAATTTAGTGATATTTAAGTTATCGCAACCACGGCTCGTTTAACACGTAGTGTAATAAACACGTCAGAAGTACACGTATATTTTGTCTCTGCAGTCTGTGAGACTCGCTGCTACAACTTTAATAGTCCTGGTTTTATTCTTTAAGTTTCTATTATACAACATAATTCAGTACTTAACTGCGAGGCTGTTTCAACACTGAAGTGTACCTAAGTACAATGACAATACACCAAGATGTTGTCAAAGGAGCATAAATGTATTATTATAACCTGTGTCTCTTACAAAGAAAACTTTTTATTAATTTCGAAATTATACTCTTTTTTGTATTTTGTAATTAATACCGGTAATTAGCGTTTTTACCTAAGCGATGAGACTTTTCTGAACGCTTTTTTCCACTTAATAGACAAACTACTGTTTATTTTATAATTTCTTGTAACAAAGAAAGGGATAGGCCGACTTGTGTGTTTACACTACTTTGCTTGTCCTCTCGTTATTCTTCTAATAAATGGGAGTCAAAGAAAGAAGGAAAAGGTTTTAACAAATATCATGTTTTAGGGAATATGTTACCACTTATTTGCTTCAAAATAAAATACAAAATTATATTGTTATTTCCTATTAAGATGCTTTTAAAGACGTTTACACAATATTTACGAATTTTAACAGATATTTAAATACAATATTATTATTAAATATTAATAAAAACTGGTTATGTAAAAAGTACTGAAAAGATTTGTACATAGGCCTAATTTCCTACGGTATATTTGTATGTTGTGTCTCAACAGTCCACATAAATGGAAAAAATTTTAACATCCAAAGTCAAGGATTTATCCAGCGATACAGTCACACAATAGAGGATGACAGAAGATAATCATGTAGATGCCGAAATTCTATAGTCTACGAAATAAGCCAAACCGTAACCGAAACATAAATTAACCAAAAACGTAACAAAAGAATTTCAAAAGCAGACAAAAACAGTAGACTCAGCTGTCAAGAATTCAAGACATTTTAGACACACTTCAAACTATAACACTAAACAAATACTATCTACTCATCAGCTTCAACGTGACATTACTTTTTATAAAAATTCCAGTCAACGAAGCATCAGAATAAGCTGAATAAATTAGTCGACTATAGCATGTCGTGGTGCGCACCACCGATATTGTGTGTGTCTCAAATCTGGGTATTTTATGTGTTTTTATGTTTATATTATATTTGTTATGTGTAGAATTGTATATACAGTGTTTTTAATATTTTAACGATCGACGAACTTCAACAAGGGATATCCTGATGATATGTCCTGAAACGCGTTGAATGAAATATAGAGAAAAGGCCACCAGACGGACAAGAAAAAGGTAAACTATTTTACTAATTATAAGCTGAATAAAATATCAGATACTACAACAGTCCACATACGTGGAAAAAATTACAACATCCAAAATCAAGGATTTATACAGCGATACAGTCACACAATAGAGGATGACAGAAGAAACTTTGACACACTTCAAACTATAACGAATACACACTATTCACACTTCAATGTCATGTGCGAACGTGCGTCTCTCTTAAGTGACATGTAATACTGTTTCGACGGTGCAATGTAGGCAATAAGGGTGGATGCGCGTAACGCGTGTCACATACTGCGTGTTCTCCTGGATGATTCTCTGTTCTCGCTGCTTCAGAGAAGGTGGCCGGTTATTCTCGCTGCATCTGAAACCTCGCAACAATGGCAAACCAATCAGTAGGAAAGGCAACATTTTAAAACTAAAATATACAAAAGGAGCTAGAGACCAGGAGGAAGGAGAGTGTAATGGACGGTTGGAACACTGTTAGCGACGCCATAGAAGAGAAAAATGATCAAATAGACCATCAAAAACAAAATAACACATTTAACTGTAGTTACATTGTTACATTACATACAACTCTAAACAATTCCTTATAAACACAAACATGTAGTTTTATGGTTATAAATAAATTTGCATATTTGCAGTGGCGCACCCAGGGCGGTTTGGGGTTAGAACCCCCCCGAAAAGCTGGAAAAATTTTGTAATCAACGTATGTACAAACAGTAAGAATATAATAATTATAGCATCTTCGTTATATGTTAATTAATATATTTTTACAAATAATATTTTTACTGTTACTAAATGATAAACTAAAATTTAGCATTGGTAAGTTTACCAGACGGGAATAAACTGTTCTTTTCCCAACGGCGCATGACATGTAATTGTGTTCGTACTTTTCAAGAAACACCAGTTTTCTTCAAAAGCGTAGCATTTAGTTTATTCCTATTTTTTTGGTTTGGAGAGTGAACTGGATCAATCTGGGTGGCCTGTCAACTTCAGTGCAAAGGGAAGCTATACATAGTTAGAGTCGGAAAGTAATGTATATCGTGTACAAGTTTATTAAATTAGAAGATAAGGGAATATAAGAAAGAAAGTTACAGGAAAGGGTGGCTCAGGCGTGCGATGTGTCTCTAAGTAGTGTTTTTATAATTATTAAAGAAGCATCCGCTAACATAAAATCTTTCAGTACTTCCCATAAAAAAATGCTCAACAAAAGAAATAAAAACTGATTTAGACGATTTTGACAAATGTACTATTCGATTAATTACTTACAAATATCAATTCACAGACGGGGAAACACCAACATTCAAAGAAATTTAAACAATTTTAAGAGATGAATTAATTATGATGGTAGTGCATCTAGTCTGAGCCACATTATTCGACAAATGGGATTTCGATGAAAACGTACTAAAAGCAATAGGAAACATTTAATAGAATAACATATTAGAAAGTTAAGAGAAAATATATACGAAAATTACGGCAATACAGAGAAGAACAGCGGCCCATAGTATACACAGACGAAACTGAATACAACGTCAGTTAAAAAACGTGTATAGACGCCGTTCTTCTCTTATTTGCCGTACTTTTCTTATATATGTTCTCTTAACTTTCTAATGTATTATTCTATTAAAAGTTTCCTATTGCTTTTGGCATGTTTTCATCGACAAATGTGGCTGAAAATTTCAGTGAATAAATAAATCCACCTACAACATCATTAACAAAAAGACAGACACGATTAACTGGTTAGTGAATCATGGGATTTGTTTAGTACATTTATCTTAAAACCTGAGGTCTATTCACTAATTTAAAAAAGTAAACCAACGTACAGAACTTTTATAATAACCACTGTTTGGCAAACCATGGACATTACATTTTACGACTCCTACTCTATCATCCTGACTTCCTGATCTTAATCCTAGAACTGATTTAGGCAATCGTAAAGCAGCGTGTTAAAAAAACCTGCATTTTCCATAGACAGTGTTATAAACTTAGCAAAAAAGGTATTTGAGTGTACTTCTATAGATTACACATCAAGATGTGTCCATGTCAGGAAAATTGAAAAGATTACGTGAAATTAGACCAAAGAGTGTACAATGTAACAGTTCGTTTCAAAATTAATAAATAACGGGATAGCAGCAGTGAAGACGATTTGAGTTATAATAACAATGAAGGAAGCATTAGTGGTATGGAAGAATTGAGCTAAATATTTGTAATTGGTTGTAGGTAATTAAATGCTATATTAATTAAATAATTTTGGTATATTTTTTTAATGAATTCTCCCAAGTTCTTTATGGACAATTTACATCTGTGGTTTTTTTAAAACAACACACAGTCATTTAACATTCGAGCCTGTTATTGATGTTAATTATTCAAACAAATTAAGATGCCAGGGCAATGTTGAATATATTCCAGGATTTTGTTGTCCATGACGCGTCCTTTGATTAATTAATTATAAATATTTCACTTCTGACCCGGAACACTAATTTTTTATTGGAAAAAACGTTAAACTTTTACTTTGTAGCTTGAACTATTTTTGCTTATTACAAGCTTTGTCAGAGGCTCATTTTTACCAATATTACTACATTTCTCCCTGAAGCGTAACAAGTACACAAACTAGTATGTACTCCAAAATATACAGTTTAATCATGCAGTGTTATAAACACAAACCAAGGCAGAAAACAGATAAAAAGTACAAAATGAGTATCATTAATTTTTACAAATAAACAACTAAAAGTAGTTACGCATTTTTCAAACATTAACAACGTGATACTTTTAAACATATACCACAATATACCACACAAGTTCTATCACGTAGTAAAAATAATATAACAATTAGGCAATTAGCAAACACCAAACTAAATAATAACCGAATAAATTCAAACAATGACATAATTTTAAACACTTGATGTAGACGATACAGAACAATAAAATTCATACTACACTACTCACTGTTCCAACAGCAATTCAGAAATCAGCTACCAATGTCGGACCACCAAGTAGTACAACACGATGCCTCTGAATCACACAACTAATGTAATTATTCCATTTATATGTTTTGTATATGTATATATATATATATATATATAACATGCAAGCAATCACAACAAAAACACCACTATGGGAATGAGGTCTGGTAAAAGGTAAAGAAACAGAACATATCTATTTCCAGACTTGTTCACGGTAAGAAATCCTGTTGAAAAATATAACGACGTATACCCTGTTGAATCCTGTTCATATATGTATGTATATACACGAAGAGTTCTCACAACTTTTGGACGAAACATCTAAATAATTGAAGAAACTCAGAAACAAACAAAACTTCTCCACACACACAACACTACAATTGCCAGTAATCGAATCAACGGCATTGCTCGCAGCAAGTGGTGATCCAGTAGAATCAACACAACAACTGTAATACTGTCCCGACTTTCCCTAAACTTGATTTAGCGAATGGAAATAGAGGTAAATAAAAAAATAATCAGTGTATATTGCTTCCCTCCCACCAAAAAGACGTAATTTTTTTAAAGGCTAGCACCAAAGAGTATGGAAATTCTAATTCAACCTAAAGTAAAATTCGTAGAATTATAACTGCACTAAAAAGTATCTTTGCAATAAATAAACGTCAGAAAGTAAACTTAGGACTCCAAAAAATGTGCTGGCACTTGAGCCGAAAATTAAAATTAACTCTAAAATACAAAATTTGTCTATCTATTCAGTGAACCATTGATATTACAGCATGTATATAGTTACTGCGTGCGTAGGAGTACACTAAGCCATCAAACAAACAAAAAATAAACTTTGTTTAAGAACCCAATTGAAAATTTCGCAATGAATAACCGAAACATCTTGGTACGTCTCCAATCTTGCAATCCACAATGATCTACAGGTTCATTTGTTTTCGGAGGTTTACAGAGACTGTCGTCACTACGTAATCTACGTATACTAAAATATAAAAAGTGACGTGTTGCAGAACGAGCACGCCGACAAGGTAACAAGAAAACCAAAGAAGCAGTAACCATAATATGACTCTCCACTACCCGCAGACTAAGACAATTAAAGCCCTGTCACCTGTTGATACGTTCTGCAACCGCTTCGGTGTTCGATAATTTCTCTTCTTCTGCCATAAGTTTCAGTTTATTTACTTATTCCACTATGTATGATTCTATGTAGACTGTAAATCGAAAAATAAATATATACAAAGATTTTTCAAATTTATTGTCTCCTTCTATTAGTTAAAGGCGTTATTAGTACATGAGAGGCGTATTTACGGGTGGGAGGACAATCGAGACCTGCCCCCCCCCCAGAGTATCGAAAAACGTTGACTTAATCTCTTAATTTTAGGCTCTTATATTATTTTTGTAGCTGTGTACGATAATGTAGTAGTAACTCTTTTTTAAATGTACAAACAGATTTATTCTTCAGAATGTAAACATTTATTATTAACGGAATTTCACATGTTACATTAACATTATATGTTCATAACATTAAGATGTTATCACACGTTTGTCAGCTATTTTAAAGGTAGAAATATTGAATACTCTCAACTTGTTTTTTCTTATGGATGAAGCCGACTTGAGCGGACCCCCCCTCGCCAACCACTTTAGTACATACGTCACGAGGATGATAAATACCCTTATTGTATTCCTTGATTTTTAAAATATATCCTACATTTATTCAATGGTATTTGTTATTAAAAACGTTGATTTATATAAAACTTAAAGATAGGACTAATAATTAGTAGTTTACGTAACTTTGCTTACCACATTCTCTGTCACATGTCATGTCATTTGAAATATAGTTTGTCATTTTTACTTAGTTTTATAATTACCTTAACCCAAAAAACGTTTTAAAATTACTTCAATGATAGGTAATGTACTGAGCATAAGATTTAATACAAATAATACATTATTGTATTACAGTCAAATTTGAGATATATTGTCAATACTGTCTATCTACAGCAACAATAGTTATACATCCCAAAGGCTTTTTTAACTATTACAGTTGTGCATTGTTTGCAAATAAATGAATTCTGATACAGATTCATAGAACTATATTTCAAACGATAACCCGTGAGCTACAAACCGGTAAACAAAATGGTACCTTATATACATTTAACGAAAATAGTTAATTAATATTAATTCTTTTTATTTGTATCGGCCATAATCTGAGGATCACATGGCAATTTCAATTTTGTATCCTTGTTCTTTTTTTTCTCCAATATTCTTTCATCGTTTCACCATGCCTCTTCTTCCTGTCTTCAGTCCACTTTGAACCTGCGTTTTTCTGGATTCCTTCCATTTTTACCACTTTTGCCCAAAAAACTTCTCTTTCAATTGCTTCTTCTGCGTTTATATTATTTGTTTCTAAATCCTTTCGGACTTCTTTAATCCAACTTGATGTTGACTTGTTTCCCTACAGATATTTTAAAATCTGTTTTGTTAACCTATTGTCGTCCATTATAATATTCTATTATTAATTCTTTATTCTTATCAAAATTTATTATCGCCTGACTGACTAAAATTAATCGTTTAATAACTGAAAATAAGTGTAATATTATTTTTAATGCATGTAAAAATTGTACTGTCGCCAACCACATGTATGCCAAATAATTGTAATTTGCCTCTAAGGAATATAAATTATTAAATAAAATTAAACGTGATCACATGAATTTTCATCTTTAGACGGCTTCACTTAACATTATCTAACACTGATGAAAATATCATGCAACTGTAAATAAATAAATATTCATCATTAATACAAATTTATTCACGCATTGTTAATTGGTTAAGTATTAATTTTCTTGAAGTATGTAATGAAAACCGTTGTGCACAGATATGTAGAAACTGAATTTCTGAATTTTACACAGATGTACTGTTTTCATGTCCTTAACAAGTGTAACATAATATCACATGTAAATCTTCTTAAATGCCAATGACATGTAGTCTGCCAGAAAGAAGATTTTTGAATGCTGTAATATTTAGTTTTACATTAAGACGTACATAAGAGAATGAACAAAAAGAGGGTAGTAAAGTCTACAAGAAACGTAGTCACACCCAAATCTTTTCGTATATGAAGAAAGGTTTAAGTATACTTCTGCGTATAGTGCTGCTATCACGTTATGTACTTTGACGGAAAGTAATCCTTTTCCCCTGGACCGTGAAGCGACAGGACTGACATTTTTATTGCTCTCACTTACTGTACAAGGAGGCTTTGAGTTCCACTAATGTCTGTAGTTAAACATCCCATAATTCTTTTTGGAAAACTGTAGACAACAGAGCAGCTAGAAGAAAGAACAGTAAATATTAAGCGCGATTAACGTGTCACGGAAGTTAAGCGGAAACTCATTTCCAGAACAATTGTGAAACTATGAATTCCTCCTTATCTTGTAATGTATTAAAAGCTTCGCTGGTATGAAACAAATTATTGCATCAGAGACGTAATGTCAATATTACGTCATACGTTTTCTAACACCCACTGACAATTTACAGTACTTCGGAAACGATTTTTTAGTAATCGGATTACATTCAGTATTCGATATACTGTTCCACAATATTGCAGAAATTTTACAATATATTACACGCTCGCACGCGCACACGAACACACACACGAGATATAGTTTTAGAGGCGAATCGTTTTAATATTTGTTTAAACATTTGGTAAACAGATTGACTTGCCATTCCTCCCTAGCTGAACATTCCTAAAAGAAGCACAAGTATTAGTAAAAGTCAAATTTTACTGTGACAGTAAATAATTTTAGTTAAATTAAAATGTTAACTAAACTAAAATAATTTAGTTAAATTAGTTAATGTGATTAGTTGAAAGTGTGAAGGCATATTTTACACTAATGACAGTTATTTCTGATCGAAGTACTGATGTTCACATACTTCACTTATAGCGTAATGCTTGGAACATGTCCCTAAACAGTAGTGACTTTTCTAGGTATAAATAAAATAGACCAGTGTTTAATAAATGAGGTGGGCTTAATAAATGAGATAAAACCTTACTAACTTTTTGTTACTTTACTAAAAATAAGTGAGTAGGAGAGATAAGTTCTTATTATAATATTTAATTCCAAGGCGATTCTTATACAGTCTTCAATATTTAAATATTGTCATATCTTGCCCCTACTGAAATGGTAACCACAATACATAAGTTATAATCTTATAAAATATGCATCATACTGTATCAGTTATTATGTAGTTAGTGGGATGAAACTCGTGTATTTATTATATTTCATCGTTTAACATCTAGCAAAGTTTCTCTAAACTCTATCCTTAGAATGAATACTTATTGGTTACACGGAATAATTAACCACACATGGAAAAGTGAACACACACACACACACACACACACACACACAGAGTCATAGTATATATATGAATCAGTTATCCCTCAGACTGAATCTGTGTGGCCGAATGAATACGTAAACGGAAGGAGAAGAGTGAGGGAGAGAGTGAGATGGAACGTGAGTGAGAGAGATAGAAGGAAAGAGAGACTGAGACACAGGTGGAAACTATTAGAGATGAACGGATATAAACATTATGTTTTTGAAGTCTTCTTCCGTAATGTACTGCGTCAAAAATGCCTTGTATGACAACGTTTCAGTCATATTACAATGAGTATCCTCATGTCTAAGTGACTTACAATGAGTATTCTTAGGTCTAAGCGACCTGAGAACTCACTGTAATATGAGTGAAACATTTATTTTCATACAAGACATTTTTGACACGGTCCATACCGGAAGAAAACTTCATAATCATAATGGACACCGGCCGCGGAAGCCAACGTGGGGATATAAATATTGACAGGCAGAGTACTTCTAACAGATATAGTAAGATGCATCAGCAGGGTATGGTTTATTCTTTTGCATGTAAGAGCGCTAGAAACCATCGAAAATATTTTCATTGACTACATCTCTATTCGTGTCGTTTCTTTCTTCGCATACACCGAAACAAGTGTGCGTGTTTCGCCTGTATAATACACGTTTAGAAAAAAAATTAACAAGACTTCTTTGCAGTTTGTTGTAAATGCCATATTTTTGTAAACACTTTATAAATATTGTAACGAATTTTCTGTGTAATAAATAAATGAACATTTTCACTTTCAAAGCTGATCCATGAGTGTAAACTAACTTTGTACTTAACGCAGTACTCTACAGGCAGTTTTTAAGTTACTTAAGTTACTACCAATTAAGTAAAACTTATTAATTGTGCTGATAACGTACACAAACTGCATAATAGAAATTATGTTCAAAAATAAAACATTAATTTGTGTACCACCGAAGTAGTTTAGAAAAGGCAGAACAGGTAGACTCGCCAGACGAAAGAGGTTTTACGCTCAGCACTATGCGGCTGTCCGACCATTACCTCAGGATGTCCTTCCTTCAGGCTGCGTCGACCTGGGGGTTATATTATAACCTCAAGTTCTTACCTATTGTGACTGATAATTGTTTACCGCTGTATATCTGTCATGCCATTAATATGGACTAGAATACATTAGAATAAAATAATTTTCGTATTTTGTAAAATGTGTAAATGGAATTCAGTTTGTAACTATTTAAGACAAATAAGGGTTTTAGTGTCAAAAATGTAATTACTTTTTACGGTAAAAATACCATTAATTCTTATTATTATTTAATAATATCAACCAAGAAAAAAGTTACAGTGAGTAATTAAATTTTTATAATTCAAGAAAAAAGTAATAAATTATTTAGACACTGAAGTCTAAATTAGACTTTTAGGATACCAACAAAATTATTGTAACAACATTTACGAGTCTACAACATTATAAAGTGCGCACGCGCACATCCAATACAGAGAACATTACATTTTGGCTGGTGTGACACTAGAGGCCTATGCCCAACGATAGAGTTAAAATTAATAGTAAGTATTAAATTCACATAAGGTCGGCATTTAAAAAGTGTTGTAAATTCAGTTCATTTGAATATTTGCTTTCTGGTTAAATGAAGATTTACAGCCAGTAAAATGAGTAAATTTAGTTTACAAACAGCTAAAATGATAGAAAAAATACGCGCGCGTGTGTGTGGTTTACTGAATACATATAACATATAAACTAATACATTGTCATTGAATTTTCGACCGGTCCTCACTTCTTGTTATAATTACGTACTTGTTCTTTCACTGCCTGCATTGGCTAGCCTGTACTACGCAGATTAACTTTTAAGACAGATAACAGTAAGATAAGGATCAGTGACTTGTTGTACTGGATTAACTAGAATTTTGACAGGATTCAATAATTATTTTCACATAAACTTGAAGTCTCAGTTGTAAATATTAACCAAGAATATGTGTAAGTGTAGAATGAAAAATCTAGAATAATGAAAATGTAATTTTAACCAAATATATGAGGTCGGTTTAACAAATTAACAAATAAGTTATATGGGTTCATAACGACTATTTTTCTAGATATTTGCAGGAACAGAAATATGTATGATAATTCTATAAAGAATTTAATAGTTTTTCTCTTTTTTCAGTATACACAAGACATTTTAGTACTTTAATAAAAAAAACTTGGACATTGTGTGTAATTATTTAAGTATAATAAAGATAGAATTCTGCTGGTATAGAGCCCTCAGATTTAATAAAGTTGTCATAACAGACCATGTTCAAGATTTGGTAGACTAACAGACCGTATGCAGTTATGTAACTGAGTATTTAGAACTTTAAAATTGATAACACGACCATGATTTTATGAAAATCTCAATCAATGTAAATGTAATACATATAGTTCTTGTGTAACTTATAACGGAAAATTTGAACAATTGATCATTTTTAATAAATAAACTATGCTGAAAGCAGAAAGAAGGGTGTGTTTTAGAAAGCGGGGAGGCATTTGAGACGCCAGAACCGTAGGCGGCAACAGTTGAAAGAAAAATTACTTGTTAAAAGCCTGTAGAGTAAAGCAGTAAGTTAATAACGCCGGCACTGGGGCTGACGAAAATAATGAATGTACTTTTATGTTAAGGCACGATTTGGGACACTACTGTCATAAAATGTATTATGTGCTCAGATAGTAAGGGTGTTTGCCAAACGTTGTAAACTTAAGTGCATATAACAATAGCGGCCGTTAGACAAGAGAGAGAGTTGTGCGAGAAAGATAGCGGTAGACGCTAGTTTCTTTAAACACGTGGACACGGAAAAACGTTGGGCGAATCAGAAAAAGCGTCATACGTTGCGCGGGAGGTTTTAGTTAAGCAGATTGGGTGAATTTGTATTTAGCGGTAGTTTGAACCTATAGGACGTTTTGCTGTAGATCGTAAGTAAGAGAGACTCGAGGCAAGTATATATTGTGAACTTAGAGGGAAATAAGGGCAGTCTTCTTTATATCGGCGGAATTATACGAAGAAACTCGCGTACGTTGTTTTGCGTCAGTTATATATTTTAATAAATAACATAAAGAATCAGTAAATTTCTCAGAAGTAACAAAGTACGGGAACACGATAGTTATTAATACTAAAGTTATAAATAAAGTTTCATAAATCGTAAGAAGTCAAAGAGTGGATGAAAGGAGTTATAATAAACAATAAGAAATAATAATACATACGAAGTTCTGTTAATTCAATACGTAGCGGTAAATCGCGGAAGAAGGCGAAGGAGTTCGAAAGAAAGTTACGACGGTATCAATTAGTCGAGTCAAACGCGACGTGAACTGAGTTAAATGCACTTAAGTTATATTCAGTCATCTTTGTGTCCAGAGTGTAATTATACAACATAGTTATAGGTATAATCCATATGTTAGTGTAGTGCACCTGTGATAAAGTGAATTGTGCAGTTTTAACCAGGATTAACACACGACGACAGCTGCTGACGAATCACCGATCTACAACAGCTTCAGGACCACGCACTTTGGAAGGAATCTTACGCAAGTAAAGAATAATGAACATTTAATTCTATGTTTTTGATAAATATACATATGTTGTATTCAACATAGTGACTCAATCTGTCATAAAGGACTCATTGCTAATTAATAATATTCAATTTGTACGATAAACAATTCAAACCATATAAAGAAAATAATTGTTACAAATTGTTCATTAAAAAGTTGATTAACATACTTTAATTTGTGTTTATTATTACTGGCGCCCTGAGGTAAATCAAGAGTCGGTACACTGGAATAAGTACCATAACTATTATATAAATTATTAATATCATATTTGATCAAAGTAGTTTGTGACCTTATTTCTCACATGCTCGTAGGCCAACATAATTTAAAATAAATAATTTAACTTTTTTACAAAGGCCTATCTAGAAGTGTATTACAAACTTAATTATATAATTCACCAGTCTTCTTTTTGTTCTATTTCGAGACCACTTTTTTCTTCATAAAGTGAAAAATAGTGAAAATTTTGAGAGTTTAAATTAGAAGCCTAATTCATTTTATAATATCCCTTTTATTATACATAAAATAATTCCATTATTAACAAAATAAATATATACGGGAGGAATGAAAAAAATATATTTTTATTGGGTAACTCACACTTTACACTATATACCCTTTTTCACAACTAACGATCTTTAGTGGAATGCGTGAGGTTTGAATAGCGCTTTGGCCTTCAACATTAAAAGTTAAACCCATTCCAAAATCGATCAAAAGTAAAAGCATTTTTCAATTTCGAACAAATCATACCTACTATATTCAACATTTCTTCTTTTCGAAACAGAGTACACCACTGCAGAATAATCAGCAAAAGTCATTAAAGTAACCAAGTTCTAAACTGCAGTTATAAAGGTAAACATTTAATGCTTATATCTCACAAAAAGCAGATGCCATACAGGTTATATCTACTTTTATAAATATTATATGAGCTTTAAGTGATTTTTTCAAAGCTCATACAATTATTGTCTGTTTTTTATAAATATCAGATTAATATGCAAGTGTTTCCTAAATACTGATAAAAACATAAGTAGTATACGAAACACAAAATAAAATCACATTAATATAACAACATCTAACCAAACTTGACAGTAATGAATATGTTTGTGAAAAAAAAAAGAAAAGTGTTTTCGTATGTATTAGTCGAAACTTCATCTTTGCTGTAACACTAAATTTCATCATAAAAGTTACAAAAGAGTAAAACCTGCCCAATTCTACGGAAGGTTAAAACTGAATGATACTTAACTGTAGAAACTGTACAGCACATAAATATTACTACAAAAAACACTCTCCGTATCCAAGAAACCTAGACTGTTATAGATTTGTTTCTATAATAATTAGGCTGTAGTAAAACTTTATAGCTAACAAGTGCTTAGAAATATTTATTTAAAAATATTTAAAAATGCGTGATCGAAAAGGCTTGAAGTTACGTTTCCCAAGCAAGTAAACAGAGAATAAAGCCATTTCAGCCGGTTCCTTATACATGTCGTTTTTTATGGATCTCAAACCACTTGTGTTCTATTAAAGCCTAGATACAAAGTTTTATAGATATTGTACTTTCGGTTAAATATACGAGATATGATCAACAGTTTATGTACATGCACAGGTTCTTAGATATTTCTTATGTCTATCAATAATACTTGTAATTAAGTGTGACTACTTGGAATTCGCAACGTTAGGTGTACTTCAGGATTAGGTGCTTAAAAAAAAACTTGTGTAGTTTTATGTGAATTTTGTGAGTTTTGAGCATATCTTTTCAAATTTATTAAAAAGTAAAAGACACTAGTGCATGTAAGTTTTGAGTCCACAACAATATATGTAAGTACCATAAGTTACTCTATACAACACAACAGTATTGTTAAAATTATAGAACTTGTGAAAAATCAATTACAATTATACTATTTTGTATTTTACATTGTAAGCATGAATATGACGTAAAATAAATCTTGACCGTTGCGTTACCACCTTGATCCTTTATTATTACCACCTTAACTCGATATCAAGTAGAAACCATAATTAATAAGGTAACAAATAATTTTCTTATATGTGTGTGTGTGTGTGTGTGTGTGTGTACACACATACGTATACACACATACATCTTGCGATGTATAGGTGTCGCATAGAATAAGTAGTCGACAATATGTTACTGGAATGAAGTGGATTTATTAATGCGCCTTTCATGACAGTCTACTGAGCTTTTAATACACTTTATGAAAAGTAATTCCTCTATCTCTGTTGACCTTTGTACTAAGGAATTATTTTCTCTACAGTGAAATAGATTAATATTTAAAATTATTTTTTGTTTTATTTACTATAAAGTATTAATTGACGTGATAGTCTTCCTTTTAAATATTTTTTTTTATTTTACCTAAATAATAGCCTATAGGTTCACATCCCTTTAATGTCGACTGCAGATCGTTCAGACGATGTGCTGATCCTGAGTTCTTCTAGATCTGGATGACTACGTGGGTCCGGATATACTCTGGATATACTCTCTATGTCCGGCCTCACGACCACTAGACATTTCTCACGAGCACGGTTACACACTTTCACCGCGCACAGATATTGTTAATGCTAAATTAGTGTATTATGCACTTTTTTACTTTTACATTAGTGCATACACTTTTTATCCAATACGCTTAAAGTGTTTATATACCCTAATCCGATATCTTGAACTATCGTGGAATAGCACTTATAATATTCTTGCAGTAATTCTAGGAAATGTTTAATTTATATTAGTCGTGATTAACAGACTGATTGTCATAAACCAAGCGGCGCTTACACGTTATAGATTCCCAAGAAAGGCTGATCTATTCGATTAACAATACTGCCTTCCACTGAATTCTAGTCATATGATTGGTTTTTCGGTAACCTCAACTGATGAGTTTTCTATAGATAATCAATATTCTTGTTCAAGAATGCTTCCGAACAGAAAAATTCTTGTAAAAAAAACTTGATAGTTTTTACGACAGAAATTGTAACCATAATACCTTTTTACTTAAAATATACATTACCTTTAAACTAAATACATTTAGTTATTAATTTTTAAAATAACTATTGTCGTCAGTTAAGTCTTTTTATTACGAATGTTCTTATATATGTCTCATATTAATTTCCCATATCATGAAAGTTACTTAAATTAACAAATTTTTATAAATATCCCATAAAATTATTATGTACCCTCGCACACGCGTACTCCACACACGGCTAAGCATCGTTTCACACAAATTTACAGCACTTAAAATTGTTCCATAAGCTTTAAAATACTTAAAACTAACATTTCTGACACTGTCCCTTATTAACGGATTTATAGTGTCTAAACCTGCCATCTCTACTTATTCACACAATGTCTTTATATGCTGTCATATGCTTGACTTTCTAATACATGCAATTAGAATATATATATTGTATGTGCTTGTGTGTGTGTGTGTGTGTGTGTGTTTGTCAATTCTTCGTGTGTGTATTCAAAATAACATATGTATACACACACCTACTTTACATACAACAATCACTTCTGCAGGCAAATAGAAGGAGCACGAATGGGCTTACCGTTATCGCCAGTCATCGCAAAACTCTTCATGGACAATCTCGAGAAAAAAGCAATAAGCACAGCACAGCTAAAACTTTCCTTGTGGATTAGATACACTGACGACTGCTTCGTAATATGGCCACACGGAAAGGACACACTAACAGAGTACTTGACGCATATAAACAGCATCCGCGCAAAAATAGATTTCACTATGGAAACGGCGACAGACAACGGCATTCCATTCCTTGATCTTTTGATAAAGAAGAAAGACGGTCACCTCAGCTTTTCTACATACAGAAATCCCACACACAGAAACAGATACTTACATAGACAGTCCCATCACCACCCAGCGCAGTTAAAGTCTTTAGTGATTACACACACAGAACATTACTCTTACCGGAGGAGGAACACAGGGAACATGAGCTGAACACTTTGAAAGAGACGCTGTTTTTTAATGGATACACCCCTTCTGATTTAAACAACGCCATCAAACAAAAGAAGACAAAGAAGACGCAACCGGAGAATGAAACACAGGAGAACATCAGCATCTTAACATTACCATATATAAATGGCGCAAAGGGCAGACATAATAGGAAGAATACTCAAGAAAAATCATATCAGGACAACACTCAACACGCACAAAAAATCAATGCCCTTCTACAAAATCCGGAAGACCAAATACACTTAGAGGGACACAGTGTATATCAAATAGGGGAGGTTGGGGCAAAGTGAACTATTTAAGAAATCAAGTGCCATAAAATGTTAATAGTGATGTGATGCTTTATGTTTATAGTGGTAACTCTTAATGTAGGTCCTTAGGTACCTATGACTATTATTATTATTTTTTTTCTTCATCAGGAATTTTGACAAATCAGTTTTTGCTTAGGTCTACCAAAGTTCACTTTGCCCCGGTGTGGTGGGGTAAAGTAGACCACCTTAATAATTTTTACTTCAATAGTAGAAAAAAATTTATTTACTTAGTAAAACATGAGTACTATTTAATTTTTCAAAATGTAAAAAGAGAACATTGGATAATACATTTTCTTAAATATAATTAAAAATAAAAAGTAAAAAAGTTTAATAATACTATATTAAAGTAAAAAGTCACTACCGTAAGTTAAAAGTTTTCAATTATTGTGCATAAAATAAAATATAAAAAAATATTTGTAGATGTTATATTACATCTTTGCATATTTCACAGATGAACTCATCTGCATCATCTGGTTCTATACCAGCACATGCCTTCATGTGCCCACACAGCGTACCCATCCTTCTTCGGCTTCAGAACTTGAATATAATTCGTTACAATAAAAACATTCGCAGTCATTTTCTTCCTGGCTTGTTTCCTTTAGGCCTGAATAAACTGGTTCAATTATTGCATCCTTCTTTTTCCTCAAAGTTTTAGTCTTTTTTTTAGGAACTTCATCCATTGCAAGTCTCTTTCTGGCTCTTTCTCGTTTTCGTGCTTCTTTGTCTTCTTTTTCCTTCAATTCGGATTCTAGCTCTTTTTTGTAGGGACTTGCTGTTAATATAGCTGTTTTACCCTCCTTTCTGTTTTCTCTCTTCACACGTTTGTCAGATCTTGGTAGTGGACGTATATCTTGTGGACTCACACAGAAGGACTGGCAGGACAACATGCTTGCTTCAGCATTGTGATTTTAGGTAGGTGTAGGAAGAAAAAACTTGGAAGAGGAAGGAATGTGACCAAAAGTACAAGCAGAGGATGTTGATGTAGAAGTCAGAGCAGATGAAGATGTGGAAGAGATATGCACTGGAGCTGATGATGGAACGTGAGGCAGACTGGACGATGATGGATCAGAAATTGAGGATGACAAGGGCATGGCTGAAGTGACAGATGTGGATGGAGTGGAAGTTAGATTAGTGCTACAATTAGACTGGCTGTTAACTTGTTCTTTGTCTTGTTTTTGACTGTTTTCAAAATCTATATAAGGTATAAGAAAAATAATAAAAGTAACATAGAAATAAGTGGGGCAAAGTAAACCACCTATATAATTTGTCCAGAGTAAAGTGAACTACCTGTGGCTCACTTTGCCCCAATTAGGTACAAAGAACAAAAAGTGAGGTTATCCATGTGCATCTATTTTAACAAAAGATTTGAGCACAACATCAATTCTACATTAAATGATATATTTATACATACAATTACACATATTTTAAAATGTATTTTAATCAATTAATGCAAGTTAAAAGCTGGAACTTACCTTACATCAGTTGGTTGAAAAATCAATCTTTTCTAAATAACTGTTGGCGTCATTCGTAAAGATGGCGCAAACTCTTACTAACACAACAGCAGAGTATAAAACACGTTTCGACGAGATTTCCGATAGATCGCGACACTTGTCTCGGAATTAAACATGGTAGTTTGCTTTGCCCCCGTAGTTCACTTTGCCCCAACCTCCCCCTACCATGCAAAAACTGAGAGAGATCTTATATCGGCCACTCTGTGAGAACTATCCGCCAACGCGTCCGCGAACACGAATTGGCACTAGCAAAACAAGAAGACAACACGTCTCTAACGAAACACGCCAAAGAAATAACAAGACAACACACTTTCGATTTAAAAAACACAAAAATCTTGACAAAAACTAACTATAACAAAATCAGATAGTACAGGGAGGCCATCGAGATTTACCGGATGCGGGAGGAAGCGGTCAACGACAGAAATGAATATACTAAATTAGCGACCACGTAGAAATTCCTAGCTGACAGTTCACAAATTAACTAACAACATATGGCCACAACACCCTCACCCCCACACTCTAACCCTCCCACGGCAAAAATCACAATACAAGCAAGATATACAAGATCCGCCGTAGTTACATCAACATCAGTACGCCTTGAAAATGTTCCGGGATTACGGAACGAAACGTCGGTATTATAAACATCACATACACGGATGTACCCAAAAACCTACTACAACACACACACACACACACACACACACACACACACACACACACACACACACACACACACACACACACACACACACACCACAAACACACACACAAACACACATATATATATATATATGCGTATGATCGGTCAATACTTTCAGTTTTTATTTATACTAATTTCAATAAACATACAATTTATAATTCGACTACATAAGCAAAAATATGTGTAACCTAAACAAGAAAATTAAGTATATAAAATACAGTCTATAACAAATGTGTAAAAAATGATCAAACATACTTAAATGTACATCACATGCATTACGTATACTTTGCAACGTGTATACTCTATTTGACAATGATCTCTTCACACTTCGTTGAGAAAAAACTCTTCTTTTTTGACTATATAGCGTTTTATTTACGTCTGATTCAAAACAAATGTTATCTTAACTTTCTAAGCTTCTGTAATTGATGAACATATATTAAAACAAAAGTTACATTATGTTTCGCTTTGTGTTCAACGACAAAACTTTCCTTGTGTAGTCACTTAAGCTGGTAGCTAAATATACGTTACGACTGTTTGGCTGAATGTAGAAAGTTGGTACCCCTCTTCTAGCCGCGCCACGTGCGTTCGTAGAAGTTAGCTTTGCCAAAACTGTATGAAGTCATTTACTCCCTCTATTACAAAATATATATTTTTCAAATGTTTACTTTCAAAGTGTGCTACAACAGCAGTTATTTTTTTTTAATCTTTGTCAACGTTTTCCATATCGAGACAAAGACGTAGAAATTAGTGTATTATTATACTAACAGTTACCAATTTTCAATTGAATATATCTATGATATTTCTACGAAATGTTTATGATTCTTTGCTTAGATGTAGCAACATCGAAATTACATGCATATCTTATGTAATACGAGTAACTAGTTCTCAGTAGTTGACGTAAATAAATTATTTTTTACCAATTCAATATTGGTATTTAGCATATTCAATGAAAAACTAGTTTATTTTAATGTTAAGCCAGGCTTCTAAGTTAGCTTGGCGATGGAGGCAAGTGCATTATAGTATTCAATAAGAAAAACGATATGAGTACTAAATTACACTATCTGCAGATAATTAATTCCAGATAGTATAAGTGGATATATCATTTAACCAACAGCACAATGGGAATGTATTTGCTAACATATAAGGAAAAACAATCGTATAGTTTAGTAATAAAAGTAATTGATAACGGATGACTTTAGATAAAAGATATTTTGTTTCTTCTAGTAAATTTGGGTTTTCTGTTATTCTGTACGCCTGATGTACAGTTGTACTTGGTTACTTTGGTAAAGGTAAAACACTATTACGTATATATTTCTTCTTTGTCAACAACATACGAAATTACAGTTAAATCACTGTACGAGGCTTGAAAACTTAATTTTCTTGGTATTCTGCTACAGATTTTTATACATTTTTGGCATTCGCTTTCGTTTTAGTTAATGATATATGACATTTTGTTTCTCGAAACTTTTATAATCCTAATGTTATATTAATCAATGCAACTGTTAGCCTACAATTAAATTAAGAAACTGTATTACATGTTGCTCACTAATTATATCAAGCTTCTTAATAACCTATAAATAGCCGTGAGTGCTTTCCTTGGTTATCAAATTCTAAATACTGCCTTTCACTCTAGTTTTAGAAAGTTAACAAAGCTAAATAGCAAATCTTAGTTTCGACTTTGGTAACTAGGCATAATTTATAACTACTGAATTTTGTGTGTGTTTGTTGAATTTCTCTATATAATGTTCAATTTTAAATCGAATGACTACAAAAGCTGTATCGTTCAGTGCACTAGTATTTTATTTGCCTACAAAACTTATTTGCATATCTGTTATCTGTTAGTAAATTATGAATCGTGTGTAACCGGTAAGTGAAAGTAGCCTGTTAATACTCTCATTAAATAAATTTTAAAACATTTGTAAAATATTGTTGAAGAAATTTTATTAAAAATATATATAAATAAATGATCAACCCTTGTAACTTACTCATTGGTATAAATTATGTAGAAATAGTAAGTTTTGATTCTGTCAAACATGTAGCTTTCTATTTCACTAATATCCTAGCATAGACATAAAATCGATTAAGCTAACGAAAGTCCTGGTAAATAAATTTTAAAATTTGCTATAATGTGTTACTTATTCTAATACATTTACTCAAAAAGGTTTGTGACATTTATAAGTTGATATTATTTGAGTTTAATAAAGTAATTAACTATATATTCTTTTTTGTTTCTCTCTATAGTTACGAGATAAGAAGTCATTCCACTCTATTGACAATATCTGTATCTTACTGAGAAATACTGAAAATAAACCTAAAATATTTTCTCAAAATAATAAATATTTTAAGTAAGTGTTAATGTCACTTAACAAAATGGCATTAAATATGCTCGGGCATTATCTAGCTGCTCAAGAGTATTTAATGTTACAAATGTGATGATTTTTCAAATTTTTTATTTCTGAGTAGAAATATTCTTAATAAGCATACGAAGAATACCACGAAAAAAGTTACCTCAAACAATTACAGTTATTCAAGTTTGAAGTTGCAAAGGCTACTCAGTACACCTCCTATTTAGCATTTTTGCCAACTATTTAAGGATTACTTAGATACATTGTTATCTATTGCACAATTGATGCCTGAATTTAACTCTATCATTTTTTAATGGTTATTGCTCATCATTAGAATACTGGTTATCAACAAATCATGAATTAAAGATTGCATATTCATGTAACTAGCAAATATCTTTTATTTTAACATAATAATAGATTTACAAAATTAATATGCTTATAGAGATAACATAATTTCAACTATAATTTGTTTCTGTGTAAACTACAATTTAAGTTTCAATTATGAGTCAATCGAAAATAGCTGTATATGCAAATACCATGACTATTGTAGGAATATCAAACAGTTACAAAACAGGAATGTAGAGTAATGCAAAATTGTAATTTCCTATTTAAAATTAATTATGAGCTTTATTAATGTTAAGTGGCACAACAATTAAAATTCTAGGCACTAGTCACTATTGTGTTGGATTAATAAAATTCTTCCCTTCTGCATATCTTCTCTGATGATGAAACTATGAGACCAATTCTGTGCAGTTTCTATAGATTAAATAATGCTCTGTTTCGGAAATGTATATTAATTTTCTTTCGTATGGACCGTTTTCAACTATCGATAATGTTTCTAATGCTTGTTATCCTTATGGTCTTTACTAACACCCGTTTTGTAATTGCCCGGTTTGTTAATGGTAGTGTAATCAACTGTTCTATTTTTATTGTCAATGTTGCTTCTGACTGGTATTATAAGTTCCATACATATTTTATTTTGAATATACACACGAAGAATTGACAAAAACATACATTAAAGCGACACCAGTTTTTAGACCATTTGTGCATAAATTAGTATGAACAATTTGAATTCACGCGTTTCGTCGCTCACACTATAGCTAACTAACATGTACAGTTAACTGTACATGCTGTTGGTGGGACTGCAACCATAGCGTGCTAGGGGCTCGGTTGTAGCAGACGGTATGTCACTGGAGAAAGCTTATCATTTAATAGGCGAAACGTTTCTATTTATGCCAACTAAGACTTCAGTCGAGTTCGTACGTCCTACAGCTACTGATGAAGTAATGTATAGCCTGAAATAAATCCCGGGTAATGACAAAATGAAATAATCTGGTATAAATAACATACGTAATAATATACCAGTGGAATGTGTTACTAAAAATGTACCGCCAATATGGAAAGTAACTGTAATATCTCAGAACACTGAACATATACATTTGTATATAATATACACGATGTCGACTGTTAGACTGTAAACGTTAACTGATACGATGAACAGTCAAGGTATAGGCATGGCTCACATAATATGAATAGTTTGTACAATTATTGTAAATCATGTTGTGGATGGAATGTAGAGAAATGCGCAGTTATAAATTATTATATGCGCAGTTTTTTATGTTATTGTTTATAAAACTGTTACCCTATGTAACACATTTCTGGGTATTTACGTCTCTGACTTAAAAAGAAAATCGGTAACAGTTTATAATAGTTAACAATGTTTCTCTTCATACATTCCTTACTCATTTGTAACCCATTTATTTAGTATTCATGCCCAGCACATACACTCCGGGGTGGGAAAGAATGCAATCTAATAGGTTATTAATTTAGGCGACTAATTTAATAAAATGTATTAACACAAGACATGTTTTTTTTAAACACAGAGATCGAGTACTGAACGTAACTATTCGTATTGACAGTCACTACCTTATAGAGACTAAAGGCCAAAGTGTTCGGACACCGTATCGGTGTAACGTGGCTAGAGAAAGGCGGTAATTGTCTAAGCGGTGGTGTGTTCATAGCCATGTGCATTATTTTACTGTTAATCCAGTATGTGTATATTATTCAGATTCCAATAATTTTTTGTTGTGTTATTACTTGTGCAGTAATTAGTAACGAATACTATTTTATAGTAACAATAATCATTTCAAGTTTTTTTCCGTGAAAAATATAATTTAAACTTACTTACTTACTAGCCAACGCCCACCCTTGGCTGTTGGGCCATTAGGCGGTGCGCTGACCAGTAGAGACGTGAGAGCCTTGCCGTACCATCTTCGTCTTGGACTTGCGTGTCTGAGATCAAGGCTGGACATGCAATTAGGTGATCCGCATTCATGGAAGCGTATCCACAGAGAACACATTCAGGAGACGACAACACGCCAATGCGGTGCAGGTGGGAGGCCAGGTAGTCATGACCGGTTGTAGTTCTAAAAAGGGCAACACTAGTTGCTCGGGGCAGAGTTCTGTTGATGGGGCCGTCCGTAACCAATGTTGTCCATCTTTTTCCCACGCAGGCTCTTAATTGTTTTTCTTTTAGCCATAGGCTTATTGAGGAGTTTATTCTTGCTTTCGCAGATGCATATGAGCTGGGGGTCTCCGGCTGAGGTAGTGCTGCGCCCATTTTGGCGAGGATGTCGGCTTTTTCATTTCCCATGATGTTGACATGGCTGGGTACCCATTGCAGTTCAATCTTCCAACCTAATTGTACAAGGTTCTGCAGTTCTCGCCTACACTCAATTGTCAGGGAGCAGTTTGTATCACCATTTGAGGTCACGTTTTGAATCGCTGCAGTCGAATCTATGAGGAAGACGGCTTTGTTAGGTGGTGAGATCTTGGCAAGCTCAATAGATGCTGCCTTTATGGCTGCTACCTCTCCGTCATAGTTGCTTAGCCGGCCTCCTACAGCGAGGTGGCCTTCAAATAGAGATCTGTAGAACCCAGCCCCTGTTGCCCCTGTAGATGGTATTAGAGGATCCGTCTGTGTAGATTCGTATCCACTGCTCAGCGGGAAAATGTTTTTGTACAGTGTGTAAGGCTGCTTGACGAAGCTCGGCTTCATTCGACTCTGTTTTTGTCTTATTATGGTCGAAGAGTTTCAGGTTAGCATTTGGGAGTTGGCTAAAGAATTCACGGTGATGTATAAATGGTGCTGCCTCATTTGGTTCTATGTCATATTTGCGTTGGAGTTCTTCATAGATCGCAATCGGGCGTTTCTGAGTTTTCAGCCTTTCTGTCGCTGTTTTATAGTTATTCCACCGTTGTTGGTAGGCTCTTTTACATCTCTCCCAGGATATGAGGCACAGCTTTTCCCGTCTTACTTGGATAGGTTCGACTTGCAGTTGTGACTCCATGGCAAGTATAGGAGTTGATTTCGGTGCACCAGTTATCTTTCTAAGGGCTGCATTTTGTACCAAGTGAAGTTTCTGGCATGCTGCATTGGAGGCAGTAATAGTTGCTTCTGCGCCATATTCCAATAGCGGCCGAATGTAGCTCTTATATGCAGTTGTCAGAACATCTTGATTTGCTCCCCATGTAGTCGCAGTGAGTCGTTTAAGTAGCCGGCAGCGCCTAGACGCACTGTTCGCGGACTGTTCTATATGGTGCTTCCACGTCATTCTGATGTCTATATTAACACCCAGGTATTTAGACATGTTCACCTCTTCGAGTTCCGATCCACAGTAGCGCAGATTGACCGTAGGCCGCCTTGTTGATAGAGAGAAAAGTTGGTATGTCGTCTTGGTGGTATTTACCGTCATGGCATTTAGTTTGGCCCACTCTTCTAGTTTAACAAGTGCACTATTAATAGTTGCTTCAAGACCCATGATATGGCTGCTAGTTGCCCAGATGTTAAGGTCATCGGCATACAGGAGCGCTTGTACTCCCGGCACACACCGAACAGCCACCAGAATGTCATTGACCATAAGGTTAAATAGGCTGCAGCTGATAAAGGCACCATGGGGTAGCCCTTGGCGTTCAATTCGGTACTCTGAAAGGCAATCATTATAGCGGACACGAATTTGTCTTTGACTCAGGAAGGACGCTATCCAATTAAAAAGGTTACCTGCGACGCCACTCAAAGCAAGTTTGTGAAGCAACATGGGTCTCCAGACTGTGTCGTACGCGTTTTTTAGGTCAACCATTACTGCCAGGGAGGACATTTTCTTGTGGTACACATCCTTAACACTTTGTGCAAAGTAGACGACTTGGTCCATGGTGCATCGGTGCGCTCGGAAACCTGCTTGGCATTCATCAATAACCGCATTCATTTCAAAGAACTGGTTCAGACGCCGCACGACCATTCTTTCGGCAACATTGCAGCAAGCACTTGTGATGTGGCGGTAGCCCTCAGGTGTATCACTTGGCTTTCCTTTCTTGGTAATAGGTATAATCTCCCCTTTCCTCCATTGCTGGGGGACGCGTGTTTTCCACGTTAGATTAATGAGATTGAGCAAGGCTAGTTTCGCTGTGTTACCAAGATTTTTTAGGAGCTCTGGGTAGATTGCGTCGGCTCCTGCTGCCTTCTTGCCCTTTGTGTTTGATAGTGCAAATTCAAGTTCGGAGAGGCTAAAATTGCTTAGGCAAATTTTTTGTTCGGTTTTGTTGAGGCAGTGCATTAGAGGTTTTTTATTCAGGTGTCTGTGTTCGTTTCTTGTCTTTCGGGTTCGGCTTATATTTGTGTAGTACTTGCAAAAGGTGTAAGCTATTTTTTTGGGATCTGTGTTAAGATTGAGTCCGTTTTTGAAAGGTTGTTGTCCTCTGTCTTCAGTGTCATTATTTAGCCTTGAGACAAAACGGTGTGCTTTTGCTCCATCGCGCCGGAAATCCAGCTCCGATAGGAAGGTTTTGAAGGCCGATCTTTTAGATTGTTTAATTTCTTTACGTAGTATGGCCTGGGATTTTCGGAGTTGGATACAGTCAGATAGTTCTTTAGATTTCTCTGCTTTCCTTCTCAGAGAGTCTCTTGTTTTCTTGAGGGATGAAAGTCTTTTGTTCCAGAACGGTCGAAAACCCTTTACTTGACCCCTTGGTACACATAATAGAGCAGATTTCAGTATAGCATCGTTCAGGGACTCTATAGATGTTTCAGGTGATTTCCAATTTATTTCGTGTGGTATAGTATCATTTGTTGTCTTGCCGTAGTCGCTCCAGTCGGCTTTTCTAAAGTTCCACCGGGGGGCACGTTTGTTAATGTATGTGGCTTTTCCTGTCGCACATTTGATGAGAATGGAGCGGTGTCCACAGCCTCCTGCGTCATCCATCAAGTGAACTTTTGTCTTCTGTGCGATGTTAGGGTGCGTAAGGACGAGATCTGGTCGGGAAGTCTGTCCAGCAAATTACAGGAAGGTTGGTGGCGTGTCTTTCAGGTCAAGAAAATTTTCGTCGATGAAAGTTCTATGCGTCTTCCTGCGGGTGTTAACCTGTCATATCCCCATCTCGGTGATTGGCTGTTAAAATCACCTATGATTATGCTATTTGCTTGGATCATTGATTCAATTGCATCAAGGGATGGAATATTGCCAGGAGGGTTGTATAATCCTATGACTGTGAAATGTTTGTTATTTTTCCATAAATGGGCTAGAATTATTTCCACTTTGTCATCGTCTTGCATCTCATGGATTATCTCAAATTTAGAGCAGAGATTACTTTTAATTCCAACAATTATCCCCGAGGCGACTTGTCGTGATCGAGGTAAAATATGGCTGCAGTATCCGGTAGTTTGGTAAAATTCAGAGAATTCAGTCGCAGCGCCTGCTTCTACTATAACATATAGATCCACATCAATTTGGCAGATGCTTCGTTTAAATTGTAAAAATTTATCGTTGCTAAGACCTCCGGAATTCCAATACAGGATACTTAGGTCAGTGTCAAGGCCCTGAAAAGGGCCGTTGGTGTTTTTGGCAAGGTTCTTTTGTATCATTTTGGTCAGCGTGCTTTAGGCGAACCTTTGTTGATCGTTTAGTTTATGCAGGGGGCACCACGTGCAGGCGATCAACTTCACCCCCTAGATAATTTAAACTGTAGCCATTAATTGGCTGTGCCCATCCACTTCAGTTAGTTTGTTCTAACAACACATAATATTACAAGACAAGTAATCGATTGATTAGATCCGGGCTGTAACTATTTGTAATTGTTACAGATATATTAGAAAGATTGCCATTAGTGTTATATAAGATTTTACTATACGTATAGCCGACCAATAGAAAAAGTCTGGTTGGTATCTGAATTATGAGACCAGAATTCCATCTGTTAATAACTGTATATTTATTAAAACATCATGTAATAAAATATATGAAAAAGAAGTAATTTAAATTTATTACTATCTTTTAAATTACATTCCGCCACTTCTACTTGTTTTAAAGTAATTTTATTTTGGAAGCGAAATAACTCCAAGTTAATCAGTCTCTTCTCAATTATAGTTCGAAGTTTTGTGTTGATACATCGTAATGACAACGTAATTATCTTCACTTCTGACAAGTCTTATTATTCATTAAATCGGTTTTATTTTCCAAGTATTGTTTATCAAATCAAATCTGGTTCTTAAACTGAGTTTATCAGTGACAAAGTGCCCATTAATTGTCAAAATAAAACTAAGCTACAAAGAAAGAATAAACCTATTCTCTCAACAGGGTTATGAATAATGTTTTTGACTTTTCCTTAGACGTCTGCCTCAAATATTTATAGTAATGATTTCCCTTATTGAAACCGTCCAGTGACTTCAAATTGTAAATTTATGACGCGTTTCGAGTCATATGACCCTTCATCAGATATTATCACTCACAAGGAGATCATCAAATACTAAAATTCACAAAAACACAAAACACACATATGTACAATAATAAAACCTATACAAGCGTCCGACACAGTGCACTATAGGTTTTATTATTGTACATATGTGTGTTTTGTGTTTTTGTGAATTTTAATATTTGATGATCTCCTTGTGAGTGATAATATCTGATGAAGGGTCATATGACTCGAAACGCGTCATAAATTTACAATTTGAAGTCACTGGACGGTTTCAATAAGGTAAATCATTGCTATATAAAGTGACTTGGACCGTATAAATAATGCTTAAAATATTTATAATTACAAACAGTTTATAATTTGTGTTTTATTGTTTTTTTTGTGTACTGCTTGCGTACAGAAACAAACAACCAAAATTTATATTTCCGTCATAGATAAAAGTATCTATTTTAAAATAGAATTGTAATTGATTGTTGCCAAATACAGAAAAGGTTTTAAGCTTCAAATACATAAGCATATGATTTCCGTGTATATAAAGATTACATTTTACTTACTATAAACAAGTAGGTACAAGACCTAAAAAATGTAAAATATTCAACCGCTTTTTAAAATCTCCATGAGTTAAATCAAGTTGTAAATTCCCAATGTTTTCTAATTGAAAAAGTATTACTCTGCTCACCAGCAGATGCTAAAGGGAAACATTAAGTCTGAGTTTGATTCAGGAACAACTTCTACGCAAATCTTAAGATACTTAGCATGCCAAAAAGTAAAACGCTGAGAAAATGCTAGTTTCTACTATTTCAGTAATTTTACCTTCACAGCAGAGTTTACTTTAAATGCTCTGTAAATTAACTTGTATTATTTAAAATTAATATCCTTTAAAACATCTTAGAAAATTTTATTTTATGGATATAAACGACATTTTAATATTTCACTGAAATAATCACACTTTCAGATTAATCATTAGGCACAACATTAATAATCTGTTTATTGTTCTTGTGATAGTCCTAAGCGCTGGTAGTTCTTAGCTCTTTTCAGACCACTGGACAATCTTTACACCTGCAGGAGTGAATCCTTCAGTAAGATGCTTCTTGGGTAGCTAGGTTCTTTGCAGTCAATAAGTGGAAGAGATAGCCGTGCATGTAATACTATAAAGATACTTCAACAAGTGCACCACGTTGCTGGCGACAATATATAAAGATTCTTAAAGACTAGCTCAACCTATTGGTGCGCTAAATATAACTACTCGTGAAGCGCGCGTAATTTTCGAATGTTGACTAAATAATTTATTCAAGACAGTATTGCATATACTCGGTAATTACATTGATTTATTGTGTTACAAATTATATTTAGATATATTTATTACTGAATAATTCCACTCATATTTGTATTATTGATTAATTTGCTTGGGCGCCAGAGCAGAGTATTTCAGGATTGTTATGAAATAATAACACTTCGTTCAGATTCTAAGATTTACATTGTTATCTTCTTATTACTTAATACATCTGAGGATTAATCATTAATATCATCTTTCCAATCTATACTCATTAATATTCTTATTATTAATAACAAAAAATTATTAATATCTCTAGTTTACGGATTCCTCAAAATCATATTAATCAAGTATTATTCAAATAAGCAATCAGTAGATTCAAATTTACTTCCTTAACACATTTAAATCTTCAATATTAATCAAAACATATACATGTATCATAAATTCTTAACTACTATGAACTTCTATAATCTTCCATAGATTCAATTATTCAACTTCGTTACCACTTCTATAATTATTATAACTTGTTTCCTTACTTTACTCTACCATAACTCTCCAAACATGTCATATAGCATAAATTGTAATATTTAGTATCGAAATCGTAGGTCTTTTGAGAATGAGATGAGTTATTTTTGAGATGCTAAAATTATGTTAATTTATTGAGTTGTGAATCATAAATAATATACTGTTACTTGTTGCTGGATTCCAAGTAAAAGAATGACGAACTGTAATCCTGCGTTGAACATCGCACTACACTTTGCACTAATCACGCTTGATTAAACCTTCTTTATTTACTTCACTCGCTCGCGTTAATACTAGACGTCGCGCACGTATAAATAAGTATACTTCATGCTGCAATCTATGCGCACAAGTTAAACACCTTCTGGTCAGTACGTACTAACGCGCACACATACAAAATAAACTTCTTGATGACTGTAATTCTTTCTCAACTATTTAACCGAGATAATCTATTAATTTGAACTTAGAATTATAGTATTAAAATGCTCACATCGAGTGGCGCAGGTTTCCCGTGTTTTGCGTGAAAATTAAACTTAGACTTCCACTTTTTGGTTGCTTCACTTGTTTTTTATAGTTTTCCGAGTCCTTCCCACACTACAGCTCTTGTTGATCATACTCCCATTGGCTTGACTTTGAAATATTTGCCGGTAAATTCGAACGTACCCATTCCGGTGCTGTATCTTTTTCGCGCTCACTACCGACGCTATCCGTGATTGGTTGCCAGAAAGCGGGCGATAAACTTACACGGACGTTCGTTAGACTCCTGAAAATTGACGCTACTTTCTAAAATGGTCATACTTATTGGCGTGTCATCTATTGTCTGTTGAAGGACACAGTATCGTTGACCTAACGGTACATGGGCGTTTTTTTCTGTATTTACTCTACAAAAATTTTATGCTTTTTTGACATGTAAGGGTGTTTTGGGTCTATTGTAACTAATTTTGTCGGCGCCTGACGGTCGCATAGTCGAGCCTCTTTTGATTCAATTTTTCATTTATACTTTACTTACATCTATGTACATTACAATGCTTTATATTATTATATGTTGTTATAGTTACCATTAATAGTTGAATTATTATTTTATGTGTTTATATACATATTAAATTAATACACAGGTTTGCAGTAACGTTTCATTTGTCCCCCAAAAAGATTTCCAGAATTTTATAGAATTTGTGAAATAATTTTGTATGCCTCTACTAAACTTTTATCAAAAGGTTAGTTTACATTTTGTGCAACCTACTTTAGTATAATGCAGTCAAACTTGTTTCTTTAATTGTCACTTTCACTTTCTCCCTCTAGACACGCTACACTATACAACTCGCACCCTCTACACTAAATTAACATAATACAAACGTCAATTGTCAACAATATAGACATACTATTTAAAAAATAGCTGTCCCTTTTAAATTTACATTACTTTATATTCTTATCACATTATATTCGATTACACCTTTTGTTTTCTTGTCCATTTAGTTAGACACACCAAATTTTCTTTGTATGTTCTTTACATACACAATATTCACGTTATGTTAATTAAATACAAACTTTATCCATATTAAGTGTTCTCTTTTGTTTCACAGACTTAGGAATGTCATATATTTTGATTCTGGGTACAGTCTGCTCCCGTTTTCTATGACGTCCTCGGCCTCTTGCTTTCTCCCTAAAACGTTCTGCAACAACTTTCCTTTTTCTACTTCTTGTTTTTGTTACGCATTCTGGTTCTATACGCACCATCTCATAATTCTCATTTTCAAAGCATTCATAATTACTATCTTTAAACTTATTGTTTTTGTATCTCACCTTTTCTTTATCTCTCATTTACTCTTTGTTTTCTGATAATGAAACCCCTCTTTAACTTAGACTAAAAAAAAAAAATTATTTTTTTTTTGAAATTTTTTTTTTTTTTTTGAAAAGAGGGGCCACAAGTTAATTAGAACTAGACCAAAGCCTAGAGAAGGCAAAAATGCGCTGGATCCAGTGAGACGGGACATGCAATGAAACTCATAAATTTAACAATTAATAAAATCCCTTTTATTATTCTATCTCCTTTTTAAAAACAATATTAACAACAAAATCAATAAATATAACAGTCAGAATCTATTTTCCCCTTAAATTGTTAATTAAAATAATTTATACTCTTTAAACAATGTCACCTGAAAATTATTAACACATATAAAATTTAGTTGCTATCCTCTCTTTAAAATGAATTAAAATTAAAATCATTAATTTTTCTTTAAGTAATGTTTCCTGAAAATTATTAATAAATATAAAATGTATTTTCTATGTTCTCTTTAAAATGATCAATTGAACTTAATGGAGATAATTTTTATAGACTTCTAGATAATATTAATTAGAATAACTAATTCTCAAACAAAATTAATTAAAATTAAATAGATACCAATCTACATACTCTTTATTAAAGGCGATTAAAATAAATTACTTTCTTAGAAGAAATATTCATCAAAAATTAAATTGAGATAGAATAAATTAATGTCATCAAAAATTAAATGGATATATAACCCTATGCTTCATCTTTTCTTATATAAGAGCCCTATATCTAACTCCCCCAAAAATACACCCAAATGTACAATACATATAAAACCCCGCAAAATACACACACAAATTCACAATACATTTACATGTTCCACAATACAAGACAATTATTACAGAGATCTCTTGCCACGCCCTTTTCTTACCCCCATGAGGTACATTATTAATTATTTCATGGAAATCCATGTTAGGATTAAAATTCTTAATATTTGCATAACACATGACATGTGTATTAGATTATACATATGCAACTCCAGTAGTCCCCAGGACATAATAAATTCAAAAATTTGGCCAAGTGCCTAATACTATTATAAAATACGGCCAGAATGGGCATTTATACTGGGAGAAATAAAAATTTAGAAAACAATGAACACCCCAGTTATCATAATTAATTAACAGAATTTATATATATATATATATATAGCAATATTGTTAAGTTTTAAAAATAGAAATGTGTTATGAATCTTATAACCCTTTTAAAAAGTAATTTTGGCCCAGAGACCGACATGTTCATTTGCCAGTCCGTGCATAATTCAACCTGTCTCAACAACATGTTTAACACTGCATGAACAGGCACCAGTGCAGGATTAAACTTGTGAATCTGCTTAACTACCCCAGAAATTTCTATCCCTATATAAACCAAACTGAATTTAAAAATGAGAAAATATATATATAAAATGAACACTAAATTGAAACAGAAAAATTGCAAATTGAATGAATGACTTAATAGCAGTAATGAAACCCTTATACTGAAAATAAGAAGGAATTGTACGTTTAAATGTTGAGCGGCCAAAGATGTATGTCAGCCTCTGAGCTCACAATTATACAAACAAATGAATAAAATTTATAAAAGATTTCCCTCCCAGTTCACGCACTATACTGTCACGTTAATTGGGGGTCCAATTAAAATGTTTAAAAACTTGAAAGTCATGTTGTTGACTGACTGAATTAGTTCACTGGCTCTTATTGAGTGCATCACTACGTGTAAAGAATATAATGGGTTGAGATCACCTTATTTTTGTCCATGGGGGTGAAGTGGCACTCTCGTGGCCTACATTACAGGTGTTGGTGCTTCGTCATGGCAATTCCTCCCCCGGCAGATGAAGTGAGAGAGAAATTAGGTGTACATGTTCAGGTTGTTGGGCTGTTTCCTCGACTTCCTCGGGGAACCCTGATTACACAACATTTTATCAGCCAGAGTACACAAAACAATGCCCCCAGAAAGTTCACACCCCCAAAACCCATATATAATCTTAACATAGCTTTAGGGCTATTTAAATGTAATACTTGACAAGGTTATATGGCCAACAGGCCCTATTTGAAACATTTAGCACAGTTAAATTTTATAATAATAACTTCACCCATGCGGGTTAACATGATTGAATTTTGATAGCTAATTATGGCTTGTTACATTTTTAATAAAATTTATACATAGTCTGAATATTTTGTGCCACGTGGTCGAGAAAGGTTATATCTGATTACATCATGTCTTTGCTATATAAATTAATACTTTTTGCAATTACATACTTCTTAATTGGTGCCTCAGTAAGCTTTCTGATTTGAATAAAGTTTTACTATGATCACTAGTAAAAGTTGTATGCAACTTACACTGAATTACGCATTGCACAAAAACCATGAGGTACGTAATAAGGAATCTGCTTACATCCATGTCTGCACTATTTAAACTAAAACTTTTAGCATTTATATGACCCTGACTTTTAGTGCCGTAGTTCGGACACGTGAATTTAATATAGTATTACTGTGTTTTAAAAATATTACCTTTAAATTACTTATTGCACAATGCCATGAGTTACATCAAAGGTTATCAGAAATTCACTTACTGGGGCCTATTAAACAAGTCTTTCTTTAGTAAAACTTTAAATACCCAACTATGAAAATATTGGCGAGACTTACCGCAGTTCTATCGAGATCTTAGCCTGTCATAGGTGGAAGAGTGGTACAAGAAAATTTCTTCATCTGTCCGGAGTAGAAAACGGCAGCCACTTACTGCGAAGTTTGATGCGAGGCAAGCTTTGCAGAAAAACGTTATTTCCGCTTGGAACTCGCAAACCGGGGCTGTCGCTAGAGGCCAGCACCTCTCAGGCGCTCTAAATTCACGCAGAATTATTTCTTATCTTAACTGCTAGGGTGCGGCACTAATTAAACAGCTTTAAATACTGTACTGCATTTAACGTTTACCGGACGTTATATACTGGTTAATCGCCGATCTAAGCCTAGACTCGGCACAATAAATATCCGTATCTTAATAAAAACGAAGCGCATCTTCCCCTCTCGCGCAGTATGAGTGTTTGAATTCAGTGTTTTTTATGTTTTATGTGTGTGTTTTTATGAACTGACGAGCTCGACCCGAGTGAGCACCTGAAGATGGGACCTTGATCCTGAAACGCATCGTACATAGCGACAAAGTAAGTTACATGAAGGAATATCAGGTATCTAACCTATTTCAAAATTAACCATTGCAAATTGGTGACCAAACACACAATGAATATTATCCCTGTATTCTTTCACAAATTGACAACATTTGTCTAATAGACTCATCGCATTTAACAAATCTATTGATTTGGATTGCATGGATTTGCTAACACAATTAATTTGGTACAGTAAATCATACCAATTCACAAGTATGAGCAAAAATCTATATTGATCCATATGGTAAGCAAGAGACCTAGCTTCTAAAGCTGCGACCGGATTGATAGTCTCCTCGTATTGCTCTTGTAACGCATCTCTTACTTCGGTATGTTGTAACCTCATAGCGTCCAGGCTTGAGACTCTGCTTTCCCAGCGTGTTTCAGAGACTTTTTTTAATGTGGGGCCTTCTGTATGTTTAGAGATTACTTCCCACTTCTTTGTGGAAGAGGCGTCAATCCCGGCTTCTTAAATTTTGCCGAGTATAGTCATTTATCACAAAAACAAATGTTTGTTGTACTTAAATGAAAACAAAAAGTAATGTGGTAGGTGTACGCTACTTACACGATTTTGAGTCGACAAAACATTAAATGAAAACTCGCATTATGAACGAAACACGAGTACGTTATTACATTATCTTTTTTTATTTATTATGTACACGACGTTATGCGTTGGGCCACTATGCATTCCCTGACTAGACTAGTACTTTCAAGTTTCTTCGACTTCGTTAGTTCGTTCGATCGGGGGCGTGGGACCGAGCGGATAGCGTGTGGTGCGTGGTGGGCAAGTTGGTGGTGGCATGCTGGCCGAGTCCCGCGACACCGCCGCCGCGCGCCACCAATGATACTCATAACATAATTATTTTTCATTATAGGACGTAGGTAGCTAAGAGCGAAATGTGGCAATAAGGCGCCAAGAAAATTATATTTTTTTCACAATCGGATTTTGGCGCCGCTCCTCACCCGGTGCCTAGAGCGGTCGCTCCTCTCGCTCTACCACAGGGCCGGCCCTGTTGCTTGGAATGTACGTGTCTTATCAAGTTGATAAAATGTGCCCGCGCGAACACACACACACACACACACACACAGTAGCGGAAAACTGAGTCAGTGAGAAGGTATATGAACTGAAACATGATAAGTTCTACTATCTTTAGCCAGTGTTGCTAAACAAGGATTTCAGATTAGCTGTGGTTTGAAAGGTAAGTATACGCTTCAGAGGGGAAGCGGGAGGAGGGCTAGAAACGGATAGCGCTACGTGGTGGCCAAACCTCGAACTAATGACGTATATAATCATTTAATTTCCCATAATTGTGACGTCCGTCAAAATATGATAAAATTGCTAAACAAATCCGTAATAAGAGTCAAATCTTTTTTTCTCTTGGGTTGGCAATCCCTACATATTATTAAATAAAATGGAGTCTTCAGAACGAAGTTATTGCCACTAACAGCCGGTCAGCCACGATTTTATTAAAGTTTGTAATCTGGAGTCCATATACGGAACTCATATGCACATGGGCTTCACACTTAATGTAAATCGACAATGTATGGACGCAACTTCAACGTTGGAATGTAAATACACACACACACACACACACAGATATATATATACATGTACATATAATAGATATAAATACAACAGTGACATTGTGCAGTAACCAAAACACACTAACTACAAAACAATAATAGATATAAATACAACAGTGACATTGTGCAGAAACCAAAACACACTAACTACAAAACAATAATAGATATAAATACAACAGTGACATTGTACAGTAACCAAAACATACTATACATACATACAACCACAAAAAGATACAATAGACATAATTATAACACTAAAATTTATTGTGCACCAACAAGAGACTAGCGGATGGTGTAGTTATAGCGGATGGTGTAGTTAAATGGTTTAAATCAACTACTTCTTGAGCACCTGTTTACTTGATCGTCTGCTGGAGTCAACCTCCTGACTTTCATCGTCCGGCTGCTCGCTGACTGTTGATAAATACGGATATGAAACAGCCGGACTGAGAACGGTTCGAGACTAATGATGCACAATAAATGTTACTGTTATAATTATGTCTTTTATTCCAGCGATATCAGACACTTGCTGATGTAAGTAATTTCTCTCACTGCTACAGCGACACAGTTGCAATCACCCGCGCGCTGGTAGAACGTTCGCAAATCTGCCTCATTCTCTCTCACTCTCTCTCTCTCTCCACACCTTCCCTTCCTTCATTCTCCTCCTCCTCCTCTTTCTTCTTCTTCTTCTTATGCTCCCATCATCAGACATTTTCCGTTTAGTATTGGACGTAGGTACCGACTTTTATTCCTACAATCTTACCTGTCTCTCATTATTCAACTTGGTGGTTTCAAGCGAATATGCATAAGTTGTTGGGACCATTACTTCAACAAACACTGTATCTGTGTTCTTCGTTACTAATATTTAGTTCTTAGGCGGCACAGTACTTGCTGTGCGTCTAGCTACTCTCCATGTGAATGAGGAGTTCATCCCAGCTCTTACATCCACCTAACATGTAGTATGTGTAGGTAAGCAGGTAAGTAAGCCATGTAATAGTCGTGTGCCTGAAACGTCTCCTCTTCTTGTTCTCCTCAACGTAGAGGTTAGCGGGCCAGAGGGTAACGTATCACAGGGGTCCTGAACCAAGTTTAAACCAAAGGTCAAAGCACCTCAGAGTTCTTTCTTTTGTTTGATTTCTGGATGTCTTTATTGTAACCTAAGACTATTTTTTTTTAAATCCCCTCATCCTTTTTTCAAAACATTAATTTTAACAGTTAAAAATAAGTTTTTTACGTATTTTTGGTAAAATTGGTACATTTCTACAATATTTTTCACAACAGGCACTAAACATCTTGAAACTAGTTTCACTCACAATCAAAAGTTATTGTGTGTAATGTTCAATAACAAAAAAATGTGTATGACAATTTTTTTTTTTGGACTGTATGAGTTTCATTATTGCAATCGACTGAAATAAATAATAATATTTTCAGAACAAAGTAAAACGATTATTAGGCTTGTAAATTGGAATTACAGGTACAGTGTAAGTAATGTTTTTAGCTATAATAAATACATTTTGTACAGATATTAATGTGTAGAAATCATTAAATGTAACAACTATTGCACTCGCGCACGGCTTTCCGAACACATTGCCTTCAGCCCAAAAGTGAACCGATTGGCTGACAGTTTTGTGTCTATTTCTGCTTCTCTCTCTATTTAGACAAATTTTTCGTCTAAGCCTATATCTAAATCACACAGAGATCCAACCTTATACCTGAACGAGGTTGAACACACACACATTCCGGCTTCTTGTACAGAACCATGTACATATATACAGAATTAAATAATAAATGAGTATCCATATATCGTACTTTATAAGAAACCGGGGTTTTGTGTGCGCAAGTGCGTGTACTATCGTTGAATTAGATAAAACATCCGTTCCTTCTACTGAAGCTGAGAACTTCGGTACTCGATAGTTTCGGAGCAGTCATCATGGTTTCAAATATTTTACAAAACTATAGAATATTTACTAGCTGTCTTAAATTTAACGTAGGCCAACAACCTCAGTAAAACTTGTCGATAAACTTGTTTAAAATTACTTAATACTGTATCTCGCAGGTGGTGCTTACAAATTGGAACAGTCCTAATGGATTGCAGCTCTGTCACAGTTGTTTTCAAATAAAATATTATTTTATAAGTAAAAGCTTGATGTATTTTTCACAAAAATGTAATATAATCAGGGGGTTCTGTAATCCAGAAGCGTCCTCTTCACCTACATTTTTTCTGCCGAAACCCATATGTTTAGAAAACAATACTAGCACTGTACAGATGTAAGTAGGTCCAGCGGTGTGACTACAGGGGCTAGGGGTGCGGGAGGGATTGATGGTGAAATTCCACAATTACTTATAGGGTTACGTTATGCGAGTTTCATAGTTACAATAAGGTTTAAAAGTAATTGCATCAGTAGGCAGGCGCGAAGCTCCTTATTTTCCCCTTCCCCCTCGGACACTTCCCCTTCATCACTAACACTATTACTACCATGATCAAAGTTATCGTTAGCGTTAGCGATTTTAGCATTCTTAGGGTCAGCTTTCTTAGCGTTAGTATTAACTTTAGCGTTTGCGTTAGCGTTAGCGTTCGTAGCGTTAACGTTCTTAGCGTTGACGTTCGTAGTGTTAGCGTTACCGTTTTAATGTTAGCCGAATCACACAAAACATCTGTGCAGATGTGTCGTCTTCTTGGGGGTTTCCTGAATTATTACGTTTAACACAACGATGTGTCGAGTAACAACACCATTGTGTGTATGGTCACCAAGTTGCAATGGTTAATTTTGAATAGGTTAGATACCTGATAATCCTTCATGCAACTTACTTGGTCGCTATGCACGACGCGTTTCGGGATCAAGGTCCCATCTTCAGGTGCTCACTCGGGTCGAGCTCGTCAATTCATAAAAACACACACATAAAACATAAAAAACACTGAATTTAAACACTGATACTGCGCGAGGGGGACGATGCGCGTCGTCGAGTAAGTAAACATGCACGTGTTAAACAGCAGTGCATGTTTACTTTCTCGACGATACGCATCGTCCCCTCTCGCGCAGTATGAGTGTTCAAATTCAGTGTTTTTTATGTTTTATGTGTGTGTTTTTATGAACTGACGAGCTCGACCCGAGTGAGCACCTGAAGGTGGGACCTTGATCCCGAAACGCGTCGTGCATAGCGGCCAAGTAAATTGCATGAAGGATTATCAGGTATCTGACCTATTTAAAATTAACGGTTCGTATCCCTCCAATTTTTCTCCTGTCTTCACCCCTCCTCGTTTCTTTTCTATACTAGCGATCGCGCTACGCACGTCCACCGATTTAAACGCTATGGTGACGACGACGAGCAGCGCGACTACGGGTACAGACGCTAACGCCGATCTCGAACTGACTAATATCTCGTGGATTGTTCCGTACTTGCACGTGAAGAACGATACGCGGTTGGAGCTGTTAGACCTATTGCGGAAGGACCCATCGCTGTCCATACCATTTCGCATTTGGGAACTCCACGAGTACCCGGCATTACCGACGACCAGCAGGCAGACGTGGACGATCAAGACGTCGTCGCAACTGGAGAAGCCGCGTTTCGTGATACTGACCTTCCAGAACGGCAGAAAGAACGATGTGAAAAAACCTGCTGACGAATTCGATCACTGCAAGGTGACCAACGAGAGAATCTTTCTGAACGACAAGTACTAATCGTACGATAACCTGAACTTGGATATCGCTAACGGACGCTACGCACTGCTGTACGACATGTATTCTCGTTTTAAAAAAACCGTACTACCACAGGACTCAATCCAACGTACTTCTATCGCCGGACGAGTTCAATGATAAATCACCGCTATTCGTCTTCGATTGTAGCAGACAGGACGACCGGTCGACGTTTGACTGGAATTCGAGTACTTGGAAAATTTCCCTGTTGAAACCACAGCCTTCTGCATGATACTTCACGATTCGCTCAACGTATACACTCCGCTGTCCAACACTGTGCACAGACGCAGTTGATTTCGCCCCCCCACCACCACTACTACCACCACCACCGGGGTAGTTGTCTCCCCCCCACCACCACCAACAGGAAGTCGAGATTTATGTACCGTACATATTACCGAGTGTTTCATCATCATGTGTCAGTTGAGAGACTGCAGTTGACTGGGAACGTTGTTGTTGTTGTTGTTAATGTGAACGTTGTGACTGCATTTTATTACCTAACAACATGGCTTCGGCAATCGTTGAATTCGAACAGCAGCAACAGCAGTAATCGCAACCGGTACACCGACCGGAACATGTCTTTCACATACGGGGAATTCACGATGCGTACGACAGTGTCGGGTTCGCAAACAGTCTCGTTGCATTTTGTTGGTTCGAAAGTGTTGTCGGTGAGTGTACGGTACCCGCGTTCGCTCAAGCTTTCCAGCGATTCGACACGTACGAGAAAAGAATGAAAACGTTCGTTGAAAAAGAGTGACCGATCGCGATGTCCGTACGAGCCGAAACGCTGGCCGAGATGGGTTTATTTTACACGGGACGCAGCGATCGCACCGTTTGCTTTGCTTGCGGTGGAGGCCTACACATGTGGGAAGCCAACGACGATGCGTGGACGCAACACGCTCGCCATCTTCCGGAATGCCATTACCTATTGTTGAAGAAGGGAAAAAATTTCGTCGATTCCGTAAGAAACGCATTAAGTCATAAACGCAAGCGTGAAGAAGAAGAAGATGAAGAAGAAGAAGAAGAAGAACGTACGGAGACGTCTGAGAAACAAGACGAAGAACAACAAACCCGGTGTAAGTTATGTTACACGGAATCCATCGACGTAGTGCTTCTGCCGTGTCGTCATTTCGTCGCCTGCACTGTTGTGTACAATACGTCTGCGACAGTGGCCGTTATGTAGGACCAAGATTCGTGCTTACGTCAGAGCGTTATTGTAAATTATTTATTCATCTATTTTGCTTTACAATATTGTTAAAAGATGCATCATATTTATTTCACAATATTGTTAAAAAATGTTGCATCATATCAGCGTAAAACAGTATGGTGCAATACGGTTGACAGGATGTTGTGCAATAGTTACACGCAATACTAATACAGGGAGGGATTGTCCGCTTATATAAAACATGGAGCTCGTTAGCTATACAGTTCACTCTTGTGTCGACAGTCGCAAGCAACGCTTCGCAACCAGCAGACTTACTAAGCAAGCAAGCAACGGATTCGCTTATACAGAAATTTGGAAGCGTCACCGTTTACGAATACGTACGATGTCACGACTTACAAACGGGTACGAAGTATCCGATTCGTTCGTTGCAAAACAAGACGACCCGGTACGGACCTTCTCTGGCGGCCGTTATAACGAAGGGAAATGACGGCACGGGCTTACTGAAAGTCTACCTGCCGAAGAGATACTCGAAACTGTTTATGGATGAGAAACTGCAAGGCGTACAACCGGACACGCTTTACCTACAGTACAATGGACAAAAAGATCGTGTAGCGGACATTACTATTTCAAAATTGTAAAATGTTGTATGTCTGTATTTTTTGGTAACACTTTTTTATATGTGTCTTATTGACAATACATGTAATAAAAAAAAACATTATGAGCGTTATTTTCCCCCCTCCTCTTTCATTTCCCCTTCTATACTACCACCACTAATGCCGGTGACGCAGTGTAGATAGAGCTCAGTGTTTCGTCGACCGTCACCGGTAACGGACGCACGCTTTTACAGGTATGCATTCGAAGTTAATGGAATCGCTCAGTGCTTCATCTCAAGACGACATTCGTCGACAAATTTTCAATCGTTAACGTTGATCCAAACACAGAGGATAGCCCGAGCCCGAGGTGAAGCGTTGTGGTGCAATCCACTTGTTAGAACTGTTGTATCGTATCACCGTGGTGGTGGTGAAGCGTTATGGCACAATTCTATTAGTGCTGACGTGTAGGCAGGTACTTTGGTATGCCACAATACATGTTTTATGATCGCAAATTTCAGTTTATTGCTTCGTTATTTTTATTGTTTATAAATTAAATTGTGCTAACGGGTTTTACAGATTTGATTCTGGTCGTTTGTTGGTAATGACGACTTGTTACATAAAATATTCCTTGTATTAAATTATGCAGATATATTTTGGTATTAACAGATTTTTCCCCTCGTCGTTCCTTTCCCCGCTACCCACCGTTTATGGGAATGACAAAGTGTTGACGAGGTCAGTGTTTCGTTGACCGCGGTCGGAGCAACATCTCTCGCTGACTTTCGTGGACTGAATTTTATTTTTTTTTATTTTTTTTATTGGATCTGTTGCTGTTTATTGCTTAATTATTTACGCGTTGTCGTGCAATTCTATCGAAGTTTCCGAATAGATAGGCCTTTTGGTAAGACATAATACACTTTTTGTGACCTCAAATTTCTGTTTATTGCTTAATTATTTTTAATATTTATTCGTTAATGACTTAAATGGTGCTAAATGGTTTTTTATGTTACATAAAATATTGCTTGTTTTAAATTATTTTGGGCTCATTCGATAATGGGGATATACAATACCAGACGATGCACTTCCTACAGTTTTCCGTGTGTATGTATGTTTTTTTGATATGCTCGTTATTTTCCCCCTCTCCGATCATTTCCCTGCTACCCTCAATTTATACGAGTGACACGGCGTCGACAGGGGTCAGTGTTTCGTTCACTGCTGTCGGAGCAACATCTCTCGATGACTTGCGTGGACGGGTTTGGTTTTTCATTGGAACTGTTGTTGTTTATTGCTTAATTAGTTACGCCTTGTTGTGCAATCCACTTGTTAGAACTGTTCCATCATATCACCGTGAAACAGTATGGTGCAATACGTGTTGACAGGATGTTGTGTAGTAACACTCAATAGTAGAACAAGAGGGGGGATTGTCCGTCTATATAAACAGGGCTCGTTAGCTATAACGTTCAGTCTTGTGTCGACAGTCGCGAGCGACGCTTCGTCCTGAGCCCGAGTCCAAACCCAGTACCGAGACCGAACTGACCGGAACCGAGACCGAGACCGAAATATTTTGCGAGAAATTCACACACACACGGTCAAGTACGGGGGGGTATCGAGCCAGCAAGCGTGACGTCACGATCTACTCAGACCAGATCAACGACCTCACGGGTGGCTGTTCATGACGTCAGCTGATGACGTCACATACCCGTGACGTCACAAAGAGCTGATCGTGACGTCAACACCATCCTCCACCTCCTCCCCTGGTCAGCTGATCGTGAGTCATACTGGCTGGCCCGATACCCCCTCCAACACACTACTTTTATATATATAGTGTTTTTGTTATACTTCTTTTTAAACATGCTGCATCACTATATTTACTTTATTACTTATATTATTAGGAGCCTCCAGGTGGTCTAATGGCTAACGCGGACGATTGATGCGCTCGTGGTCCCGGGTTCAATTCCCGGCGGAGGCTCCGTACGGCGTGCACTCAGCATCGTGAGGCAGAACTGAGTAGGCGCCGAGATAACAGCGCCGCCTCCTGGCTGTGAATACTGCAACTAGCGGCTGGTGGCGCGTAGTACTAGCCATACACCGTCACACTAACACAAAAGCCGCGCGGTACGCCTTATTCCTCAACGGACTGTTGAGCAGAGGATTTTTTTTACTTATATTATTAGCAAGTATTTAGTTAGGATGACTTCATTGCTTCACAGGTTTAAATTATTATTTTTCTACTTGCAATTATACAGGTGATTCAGGAATAGCAACCAGATTCGGTAAGTCTTACTTAACGTATGTATAGCTATTCTAGAACACATAAAACTCGCTGTTGTTAATTTTTATTTGCGACAATTTTATATTTATTTTTTATAAATGATTTAAAGTAAGATACAAATTAAAGTTTACGTTTATTGTGGAACTGCATATACTTAACGCAACGAGCAAAAAACATTCTACGACCTGCCCGGTGTTTACCCCGTTATATACTCGCGTTGCCTACATGTTCAAGTATTCGTTTATTGCAACTTGTAACGTTGCAATATATATATGTATATAATATATATGTATAAATATATATATTCAATTTTTCTTCGAGACAATTTTTATTATTTTTATAAATGGTTTGCTATGCATTCAAATTTTAATAATGTATATATATTAAATTTGTTTACCAGTTTCAAAACGCGGTACGTCTCGGCCGCGAGTCGTTACTCGCCATCTGGCAGGACGACAGAAACGTTGATGATATGAACTGGCTGCTATTCCTAACCTACATTCCCTCTTAAATAGGCTGTCGTCTGCCTTCAGATTTTCCTCTTTTTACCTTCGGGAGGAGTTATCGGAGTTATCTGCGAGTCACCTAGTTTTCAGCGCGCCTAGATCACCGTCGGCTACCAATTTACTGGAAGTCCGGATCTACGGTATACAGGAAAGCCATCCGGTACTGGAGTTGTATAATACTCCAGTATCGTATGTAAAAATGTTTATCGACGATCCTTCTTCTTCGCCACTGTACAATAGCCTTAAAGATTTTGCTGCCGACGCTATGTATTGTCTAGTAAGCAATAACGAAACTTTTCGACGATTCACATGGCATGATAACCAAGAACGGGGAACTGTTATTGATTCAACTCACTTTGTTACCAATTGTTCGGAAGGTGCTGGCAACAATAACCAAGAAGGGGGATCTGTTATTGTTTCATCTGACCTTATTCTAACTTTTTCGGCGGGTAAGGACAACATTGCCTCGCGACCTAGACACGATTCGGTAGACAACGATTTGTATGCTAGAGTAATGCAAGCGCGGGAGGAATTACATGATCTAGTCGCTATGTATGATACTTCGTTACTTTCTACGGACGAAATGATAATTTCCTTTGATGAAGAATTGGAACTTGGTAGTGATGGTGGTGATAGTGATGATGATGATGGAGACGGAAGGATGGACACAGAAGAAAGTAATCTCAGCGATGCTGACACCGTCATCCTTCCGTCAACATCATAATCGTTGCTTTTACCATCATCAAGTGCAGGAACGTGTGAAAGCACTAAATGTTTGGAGGCCAAACAACTTAAATTTTTATACCCGTGCGGCCATTTAGTTTGTTCAGAATGCACCTAAAGACTTATAAGGTGCCCTTTTTGTAGACGAAGAATTAAAAATTCCTTTAACTGTTTTCCATAGTCATACAAATGTAAGTTTTTTCGCTTCTAAACATGTGTGTGTGCGCGCGCGCGCGTGTGTGTGATCATTTCGCCTGTGGGAATCGACTAAATCACGTCACGTGTACCTTCGAAAAGTGTCTTTTTTTGTGGTTTCTGCTTATTACATTCTTTGCTAGGAAAATGTTTATTGAAATCAATTTTACTTAAATATTTACATATCATTATTATTTTTTACATTTTGTAGTATGTAATATATAGTAGTAATATGTATGTAGTAATAATAAATATACTGAATTTAGGCTAATGATAGTAACAATTGTTTCATTATCGGTATTGTATAAAAAGTCCACTGTTATATTTTATTAATAGTATCCTATTACTTAAAAATAATAAATATACTGAATTTAGACAAATAATAGTAACATTTGTTTCATGATTGGTATTGTATATATTTAAAATTGTATGTTTTAATAGAATACAAAAACCCTTTTATACTAATAACTATTATATTAATTAAAAATAATAAATATACTGGATTTAGGCAAATAATAATAACAGTTGTTTAATGATTGGTATTTTATATATTTAAAATTGTATGTTTTAAAAAAGCTGAAACTGAAATAGCTTACACATTACAGTTAACATTTGTATCTACTAATTGTATGATGAATTCTAAAAGTGGGAGAAAGATTTACAATTAATATTTTCAAATATGGTGGTTCTGTTCTGTCCTAACAACGTTCTCACGATATATTAAAATTAAATTTCAAAGGGTTTGTTCTTTGTACATGTCGTACTAACTACATGCGCACTCACACTTTCTGTAGGAATGCCAGCATCAGCTTTAAACAATGTATGTTTTTAGAGAACTAAGTTTTAGTTTGTAATTCGGATGATTGTATTTTCTTCCGCTTACTGGATATTATTGTAACTGTATGTCCATTGTGTTATCAAACGTTTAGCTCGTTCATTGACTAGAACACACAGGTTCCCCCGCGCTGCCCCGTATAGTGTAGTGTTTGTAGTTTACATTCATATGTGTTTTTTTTTTTTTGGTTATGTGAATGTTTCTATACTCATTAGTTTTATATTCATATGTAGTATGTTTTTTGGTCTGGTTATGTGTCTGTTTCTGTACTCGTTAAGTTGTGCTATTTTGTATTAATTGTTGGATGTTGGTATCATGTGTTTTTTATTATTTTTGTTTTATTGTATCACCGTGTAGCATCGTCTGGTGTTAGTAGTATACGTTCCTATGAATGTTTTTTTTTGGTTTGGTTATATATGTTGTAACGTCACAGAACGTTCCATAAAGGAAATCATTTGCATAGCAATTTATCATAAGAGGAAAGTGAGATGAACAGTATCGAACCCAAGTAGTCCTAAAAATTTTGTAATATTGTCTAATAATTAATACCATTAACAGGTAAAAAACGACCAGACTATGACTAAGCCTCAAACCCCATATATATTATTCCAAAATTTTAATAGAGAATCAATTCTGCTGTATTCGCTAAGACAAACTGACTTTGACAAAAACTCCCAATAACGTGACGTACACAAAGCCTTTTCGCCAACTGAAGGAAGAGTATCAGCGCTGTGGCGGCTAATTTGAGAAACAACGCGGACAGCTGATCGTCGGCGGCGGGATTCAAGCGTAAATTTACTGCCAATCTGTTTTACGAAAGTGCAGAAGTTTTAAAAAAAATCGCATTTTGACTTTAAATGAATTCAGTGCACAAGGAACGTCAACACTAAGAGGCGAGATTGTAAACTATCCGAGAGAAGTGTCCAGTGCGAGAATAATTACCCATCGGAACGTGAGTTGTTCAAAGTTAAAGTCATCTTTTTACCTGGTTACATTTGTCACACAGTTGTACTACACATGCCACACACCTTCAAATCACTTAAATTTTGTAAAGCATCTTATTGATCTGTCTTGGTAGTTCAAAGGAGTCACGTCCTGAGGATAAAGATTTTTCATATATTAAACTCATGCTTTTCAACTGAGTAAAATAAAATATTTGTTAGCCGATACTTGATTGGAGAAAAAACTTGTCAATAATAATTTATAAATTTTTGTAACTCTGCAATTTTACTTTTTCACGAATGTTAGTCCTTCAGACGATTTTTTTTAAGAATCATTAAAACATACGTTATTTTTTTCAAACTTAAACTCTCTTGTTCACATTTTGTCATAGAATTAAACTAACTGCTAAGAATTCAAAATTTTAATTTTAATAACATTTTCTTGGAACAAAAGGTTCCAAGTGGCGCCCACAAACACATAGTAGATTAAGTTGTTTTGCAGGACGACATCATCGCAGAGGATCCAGTCATCAGTAAGTAATAAAAAGTGCGCGGAGTGTAACGCCCAACATAACACGACAACACAATACAAACACGACACACACACCATTTTTTTTTTTTGTTATAAATTGGCAGCCCAACTAGTGAGGCTTGAAAAAAAGGAACAAGCCCGGCAACTACCAACAAATCAAGATGCCGCAACCAAAGGGAAAAAAGGTGAAGAAGAACGTAGAACCCGAATTAAGTGTGGAAGACGGAGAGGCAGTACAAATCGAGGAAATAGAGTTAGAACCGCCCACACTAGAAATTGAAAGACCAATACAAACGGGAGATGAACTAGAAAAACAAAAGGGAGAAGAACCCATACAAATAGTAGAACAAACAGAGAAACCCGAACCAGAAAAAATAACAGGGAGCGTTGACATGAATGCAATAATGGTGATGCTCCTAGGAATGAAAGAGGAGAGTAATAAAAATAGACGGGAAGATAAGGAGGAAATAATAAAATCCCTGAAGGAGGATAATAATAAAAACAGACGGGAAGATAAGGAGGAAGTAGACAAAAAGGTAGAATCTTTAGGGGAGTATATAACCGAGAAAATAAATGACAATGGGAAAAAGCTGGAGCTATTTCAGGAGGAGAACAAAAAATGTATAGAGTCCCTGAAAAAAGAAATTAGCATAAATTACGAAAATAGTAAACCCAAAGATCGACGATAATAAAATCTACAGTGACAGGAAGGTCGAGACGATGGAGAAACAGTTAGAAAGATTACAGGAGGGAAATAATACCCGTTTTGAAAATATAGAGGAGCAAACCGTAGAGACCAAACAAGATGTTAGAACTCTCGAAAACAAGGTAAGGCAGAACCAGGACGAAATCATGCAGGAGGTGGGAGAAGTCCGGAAAGATGTTAGCGAGAGGATACAGAGAACATATGACATAGCTAACAGGCTGGACGAGCAAATAAAAACTAACAGAAATAATATACAGGAGATAGACCAGAGAGAGAAAAACCTGCAGTAAAGATTAGAAGCGCTGAGGGACACACCTATATTAAATACTCATACGTGTCATAGCGAGAATAGGGAAGTAATCAACTTCCAAAACTATCGTCGAAACCCGATGGAATTTTTAGAGAGAATGGAAGAGTTTATTGAAAGAAACAGAGAAACAAGGTGGGACAGAATAAGGGAAATGTTAGACGAGACGTTTTGAAACACGAGGGATAACTGGTGGATAGCGGTACGACCCGAAATCACGAATTTAGCCGAGTTTAAACGCCAATTCAAAGAGAAGTATTGGTCGGAAACTGCGCAAAACAGAGTAAGAATGGACATATTCTACGGCAAATACGACGCGTCCAATGGACAGTCCCCAACGTCTTATTTCCTAGGAAAGATATGTTTGGCACGGAAGTTTTTTTTTTTTTTGGAGATCTGTAAGCTGTTCGACTGAGCGAACATTTAACAAATTGGCTGACAACACACAGGATTATGAAGAGCTGACCATTGACAGCTCTTCTTGTTTTGATAATAGATTAAAGAAGTAACAAAATACAAAACTAAATGATAAAAACATGTAAACAAATGAACAAAAGTCACTATCACTTCCTGCTGGTATGATACAATAAGTTTAAACATTAAACACTGGGCCCATAAGGCACATATACAGGGTGACATTAACACGTATGAATGACACGAATACAAAAACATACAGAACAGATATCACAGACAGTACAATACAGAAAATACAGAGAATACATTATGAGTTAAACCTGAATGGTAAGTCTAATAGTTTGTGTCTTTTTAGTCTATAAATATCTTCACTGTTGTCTAACAAGTTAATTGCCAGGTGGTTGGGATGCTGTTCTAGTTTGGAGATGTGAGTCCTGCAGAGGCGCATGATTTCTTCTTTCACGGTTGAAACTTTGAGGTCGCGGTGTATAGAGTTATTTGAGACAAACCAAGGAGCGTCGACTATTGATCTAAGTGTTTTGGACTGAAAGCGCTGGATAATCTCAATATTACTTGTACTTGCAGTACCCCAAAGTTGAATACCATAAGTCCATACCGGTTTAAGCACGGCTTTATAGATCAAGAGTTTGTTGACGAGACTTAACCGTGATTGTCTGCCTATAAGCCAATAGATGTTTCTGACCTTGTGATTAAGTTGAAGCTTCTTAGATGTTATATGTTTTTTCGAAGTTAGTCTCCTGTCCAGATGCATCCCAAGGTACTTAGCACTTTCAGCTTGCGGTACTGGTTGACCGTTAATTGTGACTGGAGGGCAGTTTGCCTTACGTGTGGTGAAGGTAACGTGGACTGACTTCGATGAATTGATTTTTATGCGCCAATTATCAAGCCATAACTGAACGCTGTTTAATGATTCTTGTAGTATAAGAGATGCTATTGAGGGGTCGGAGTGTGTCGCTAGGATCGCTGTGTCATCGGCGTAGGTAGCAACAGTGGTTTCACTTGCTGACGGTAAGTCCGAGGTGAACAGGAGGTAGAGCAGAGGACCCAGGACACTACCCTGCGGAACACCCGATCCCACTGGTAATAGAGGAGAAGTAGCATCGGAGTACTTGACTTGAAACACTTTGCCCACTAAGTAGGAATGTAAGATACGGTAACAATTATGTGGCAGATTTTTCTTTATTTTATATAAGAGTCCAAGATGCCAGACTTTGTCAAATGCCTGGGAAACGTCGAGAAACACACCTGAGCAGAACATCTTCGATTCCAGCGATTTATTGATAACATTTGTTAGTCTGTGTATTTGATCTACCGTAGAGTGCTTTTCTCGAAAACCAAATTGGTGATCCGGAATTAGGTTGTTTTCTACAATTGTTGGCATAAGTCGTTTTACAAACAGCTTTTCAAAGATCTTACCAAGTATCGGTAGAAGGCTTATGGGTCGATAAGAAGAGGGCTCTTGAGGGTTTTTACCAGGTTTTGAGACCATGATAACTTGAGCCGATTTCCAGAGAAGAGGAAAGTATTCGAGTCTGAGTATGGCATTGAAAATGTATGTTATTAGTACAACGCCTTTGTGAGGCAGCTCCTTTAGAACTTTCCCCGATAGCAAATCAATGCCGGGAGCCTTTTTACTTTTCAAATTATACAGGATTATTTCCTTAACTTTAAAAGGCTTAATAGGTTGAGTCATTTGGAGCGGGGAGTGTAAGTATCTTTGTACCTCTTCATCGGAAGAGACGTTCTTGCTGGCTTCAGGTTGAAAAACGTTGACCAAATGTTCGGCAAAAACCTGGGATTTCTCTGTATTGCTGCGCGCCCAGCTACCATCTGGTTTATATATTGGTGGTATTTGTAATTGTGGCCTTTTTAATCGTTTAGTAGCCTTCTACAGAGAATAATCAGTACTTTCATTTGGTGACAGATTTTCTAGATAATCCTGAATACCTTCATTCTTTAGATTTTCCAACAATCGTTTAAGTTGTCTGGCCGCGGAATTCCACTTTCTTTTGTCATCCGGATGATGAGTATGCTGCCAAATTCGTCGCAATTTACGCTTCTCAGCTAATTTCTTCCGGACAACCAGAGGAAGGTTCAAGTGCTTATTCGTCGCTGTATTGCAAGGTGTAGCTCCCCAGGCTGATTTTTGAAAAGTACTGGTGAGAGAATTTACAGCCGCATCCAATTCAGCAGGCGTGTGGAGTGGAAGTTCTAGCGAGATATTATAATTTACAAGCTCTCTAAAGTAATCCCAGTCAGTAAGACGATTTGTGAGTGTTGGTAGACTTTCAGACTCAATTATAGTATTGCTAATAGTGGCAATAATTGGAGTGTGGTCAGAGGGCAAATCAAGGCAAGATTCAACTTTGTAGTATTTATGAGACAAGCCTCGTATTAAGAAGAAATCAATTAGGTCAGGTATTTTATTTGTGTCAGAAGGCCAATAGGTTGGTTGACCAGTGGACAGAAAGGACAGGGATTCTTGTCTAATGACGTTATATAAAATTCTACCTCTTGGATTAGCTAATCTCGAACCCCATTGCGGGTGTTTTGCGTTAAAGTCACCTCCCACCAAAAAACGTGCACCAAGAGTTCCAAGAAAAGAGCTGAAGTCAGTTTCATTGATTCTGTGTTTTGGGGGACAGTAGACTGCAGAAACAATTAGAGGGCCTCTTTGATCTTCAATTAAAACGTTGGTCGCCTGTAGGTGAGCAGTTTTGACGTTAGAGAAGAGATAATGTTTTATATTGTTTCGGATTAACAGAGCGGTTCCGCCACGAGCTGTCCCGTCCGGATGTTGGGTATCATAAACAGTAAAGCCTGGAATCCTAATATGGCTTCTGTCTGTGAAGTGTGTCTCAGATATAAGCATTACGTCTAATCTGTTTTCAAGAAGAAAAGCTTTGAGTTCTAGGGTGCGTTGAAAGAGTCCATTGGCGTTCCATAATCCAATCCTGTAATTGTTATTCATTATTAATTAGACAGTTTATTGACAAGTGTTGTAAGGAGATTAAGCATGACGCTATTTTGCTGCATGAGTTGACTGAACATAGTCTCGAATTTTGTCAGGAAGTGTGAAAGAGTGATGTCCTCATTTGCTGTCTGTTTGAGATTGCTGCCATAAGGGGGCGATGATTCTGAGTGTTGCGGTTGTCCTGCAATTTGAGCGTAAGTAGGAGAACAGACGTTACGGGTATTCATGTTCTGTTCCGTGTTCATAGTCCTAAACATTGAAGGGGTTCTCCTAGGTGTGGAGTTTCGTACGGGGCTTTTTCTGGCCTGCAGGTTTTGATAAACTTCACAGCCCTTATAATTAGCTGTATGAGGACCATCACATAATGCACATGTGGCTGGTGTATCCTTAGATTTGGAACAAGTTGCGGAGTTGTGTTCACCTCCGCACTTGACACACTGGAAAGGTTTCCTACAATACGTCTTACTGTGACCGTATGACTGACAACGAGTGCACTGTATGATAAAGTTTTTTCTCCGAGGTGGTTCTACAGCAATCTGCATGTTACCTAAAGACCTTAGGCTATATATTTGTTTATTGTTTGCTGCAGGTTCAAGATCAACAAAGAAGAGAGGGAGGGGTGTTTTCTCGACTCTGTGTCGAACGTTGATTATGTTTCTGACCGAGTGTCCTTTTTCTTTTAGTGCTTCTTTAATAAAGTGTACACCAATGCTAGGATGAATGTTTCTTATGACAACCCGGTATGCTCGCTGGTCTTTAATTTGATAAGTATGGTAAATAATTTTTTCGTCCTCGAGGTGACGAATTAATTTTCTGTAAGAATCAGGTGCAAAAGTGTTGATTTTCACCGTATTGTCATCGAACGATTTAGTACTGTACTGTTCTGATTCCAAAATTGCTGTAAGATTATTGATCATTTCACTGTAATTGACGATACCATGAAGGTATACAGGAGGAGGTCTAGGTACTTTCGGCTGAGCTAAGACTTGAGTAGGTTGGACGTCATCAGGGTCATCTATAGGTAACACCGTAAATCTATTGTGGTCATTAAGCTGAGTGTGTGTTTCAGATGTGTTTTCTGAAGATTGACGACTTCTTTTTCGTTTTTTCACCATCTGCCAGCTGTGGGATCCGTGTTGTGTGAAATCAACATTAACATTTCTGCCTGGCTGTTGACTGTTATAGGATTGAGGGGCATTTTGCGACATTGGAGGTACTGAAGTTCCTGAGTGGACTGTAGGAACAGGTTCAACGTTAGTTGACAGGCCTGGTTGCTGATAATTCATTATTGTATGTTGACAAGTTGGACACACACTAACACACAAGCACACACACACAGCGCACGCACGCACTGGAAGTCTAAACAGACACAGTATATACAGATTAGATAAATGTTAAACTAAGATGATAAACTATATTCATAAACATAACAAAACAATAACACAAGAGATAACACAAGAGATAACGGAGCACAGACTTATAACCGCACTCTACGAATGCACGACCGATACTGAAGTTGAAGTTGATACTGAAGTTGAAGACCGGCACGGAAGTTGATACCGCCGATCCCGGAAGAATGTTTGGTGAGACAGTTAGCTGGACATTACAGCTATGGTATCAAAGATGCCCAATTGTACCAACAGCTCAGTAAAATAACCGATTTAGCTAAATTATTAGAAAATTGTGAATCCGCTGGAAGGTTCCAGGATTACCAACCCCCCAATCGTAAAGTAGACTATAATAACAGCAATAATGGACCAAACCGGAATGGAGGTGGAAACGGCAATAACTTTAACCAGAATAGCCAGAACAATAGCACCCCACCAAATAGCCGAAATAATAACACTCAAGGTACAAATAACCGCAACTATCCGGGACCAAACAGAAATAATTACCCCGAAAATAATTACGGTAGGAACTACAATCAGGGAAATAGTTATCGCGGAAATAACTATAGGGGGAATAATTATGGTCAGCGTAATAACTATCGAAACGGAGGTAATCAAGGAGGAGGTGATAGGAGGCATCAGGAATATAGACCCCAGGTGAACTATACGATGGCCAATAGTCAACGACCATATCCACCTAATTTACCGAGTTACGGGTATATGACACAACAGACGCAAGGTAACCAGGGTGATACGACAAATAACCGTCATCAGTTTTCAGAGGGTAGGAGTAACAGACAACCCAGGGATGAAAATAACCACCAACAGGAGCCAAACACTAACCAAAATAATAATGAGAATTGGGTAACGGTCCATGAAAATCCGGGTTTTTCATTACAGTATAATCAGGCGAGTAACGACGAAAGACCCCGAACAGCTCAGGTAAACCATGTCTTGGCAGAAGCCAGCCAAGAACCAAATAATAACCCCAGAAATGAAAATAATATAGAGGATGAATTCCGCTATGCAGAGAGGATATGGCCCGAACATGTGGTTGAGATGGTGATGCCATGGATTAATAATCATCCAGAATAAATGTCAGAGATCAGGCATTTGAAGGAGTAGAGGAGCTAAATAACGAAAAGTCGGACATTGAGAAGAGAGGGATCTAACTAGGAATGGGAATGATAAATATAATAATATAAGGAGCACACAACCAAAAAGAGTTGAGATGATAAAAGTAATTAACCCAAACTGACAAAGTATAAACTCAAATACTATCAGACAAAAAAGTATACATACAAGGTAACAGGCACTATTAGTAACAAAATAGTGCCTGCTTAGTCATGTGCATGATTAAAAAACACAAGTCAAATACAGAATCAGTGAGAAAGTACCATGAATAAAAACCCAAGTCAAATACAGCATCATTGAGAAAGTACCATGAAACAAAACATGTCAACGTAAATTTTCCAACTTACCCATAATTAGAAAGGGAGAGAGATTATTAAATAAATATAAATAAAAATTACGAGAAGGACACCTTACACCAAAGGCAAAAAGATATATATAAGATATAGATTTACTTCCAATAGCCAAGTCAACGTATATTTACCAACTTACCCGTACTTAGAGAAGGAGAGGTTATTAATAAAAATTACGAGAAGGACACCTTCCACCAAAGGCAAAAATATATATATATATATAAGATATAGATTTATTTCCAATAGCCATGTCAACGTATATTTACCAACTTACCCGTACTTATAGGAGGAGAAAAAGGAAAGAAGGAAAGGACATAATTTGTTAAATTAATTATTAAACAATCAAATAACAATCGATATTACTAAGGGGGAGAAAAGGAGGAGAAATACTGTCATATAATTGATACTAAATGGAAATGCAAAAAAAAAGGGAAACAGTGTGTTACATAAGGAGGTAATGATGAATATAAATATAGCTATTAACATTGAATGATTTTGAAAGATAATTTTACCTGCGGAGAACGATATATTAATATAATTGAGAAATAATCAGAAGAGTTTAAGAAAGGGAATTTATGTGTAGGAGCCTATGATCTTTGAATATTGTATTTTTTTATTATTATTATTTGTTGCGGAAGTGCAATTATTATTTTCTGGACAGGGATGTGTTGCCTCTGATTTCAGTCGTTATAGTTAGGGAAGGGCGGAGAATGTATGCCATAGCGAGCCACTCTGACTTCCAACCCACTATAAAAGTTAGGGAATTGTTAAGGAATTATATCAAAGATTAAATAATTAACATCAAGGTAAAAAGGAAAGGAATAGGTGATACGACAAAGAACGAAATATGAATATTGAGATGGATTAATATATTAAAGGAGTAGTACAGGATTTTAATTATAAGATAAAAGAATGAAATATAAAGAAGCAAATAAAAGGTTAATATAGAAATGATAATTTCATCAAAACCGATGATATGTTTTTCCCAAATTATCAATTTTAACGGAGAGGCATATGTAACGTCACAGAACGTTCCATAAAGGAAATCATTTGCATAGCAATTTATCATAAGAGGAAAGTGAGGTGAACAGTATCGAACCCAAGTAGTCCTAAAAATTTTGTAATATTGTCTAATAATTAATACCATTAACAGGAAAAAACGACCAGACTATGACTAAGACTCAAACCCCATATATATTATTCAAGTGAAGAACAGTGTAAAACCATAATATACTATAAGAGAGACAAATAATATCAGAAACAACCAAAATGAGGTCATTAATTATTAAGTTTTGTAACTCTGAATAGGGTATAAAAAACTATTTATTGTGAATTAATGGACATGATCCATTATTATATTATGTAATGTAAATAAAACAAATGTATTAAATGTTGTGAATACATTATTAGAAAGGATCTAAGTTAAAATAAAAAAATATATAAATGTTATGACAAAAAATATTAAGGTGTTGGATTTGAGACCAATCACTCAGATTTCATGTAAAAATTAATTATTATCAAATTGAGATAAAAACTATATGTAATTGTCAAGTAGACAAAGATGAACAATTTATACTAATTATCACTATAATATTGACGACTCGGAACACAAAGTTTTTTATAAGTAAAAACGTAAAGTTTTACCTTACAGCCTAAACCGGCTTTCACCTATAGAAGGCTTCATCAGAGGCTGTCGTTAGTAGCGCTGCTCGTCTTGTTGTTGGCGACGAGAAAGTGTTTCGAAAGATTGAAGCTGTGTGTGTGTGGTGAGATGTGTTCGAATAATGCGTGCGATTTGAATTGTGTCTGTTCGTTTAGGATGTCGTTTTTATTTATATCGTATAATCGCACGCATTATTCGAACACATCTCACCACACACACACAGCTTCAATCTTTCGAAACACTTTCTCGTCGCCAACAACAAGACGAGCAGCGCTACTAACGACAGCCTCTGATGAAGCCTTCTATAGGTGAAAGCCGGTTTAGGCTGTAAGGTAAAACTTTACGTTTTTACTTATAAAAAACTTTGTGTTCCGAGTCGTCAATATTATAGTGATAATTAGTTAAGTAACGGACACGTCATGGACAACGAAATCCAAGAATTGAACAATTTATCTTAAATAAAGAAAGCTGTCAAATGAATAAAAATCAGTTAAAATAGCCAAAAACAGTATTAACTGAAAACATGTAGTAGACCTATAATATTGTAATATTTATGGATTTAATGTTGACAAAATGCAACCAAATTGCATTAGAAAGTTGAAATATAATATAATGTGACTATACTAATATATTTGACTAACTTAAACACTTTAATAGTCGAGTTAGGAAACTATTTACCTATACCATATATGGCTAAGGCCAAGCAACCATCACAAAAAATAGTCATATTTGACTAAATGTTTGCAAAATATTAACAAAAATAAAAGAAAAGGGTACAATACTGTAGTGTACCATGAAAACAAACATACTCAGTTGAAAATAAGCTCAATTATTAAAGAATTTGACTTATGAGAGTGAAATTTGTCACAGAAAGGAAAAGGACCACTTAGGCAAACCAATATGATGCTAAGTAATCCTACAATAAAAACAATATGTATCAGGATAAACCAGGTATCACAAAAGATAGACAATATAATAAACTCTCAGTGTATACTAGAAAAATCCCATATATATTAAGGAAAAAAGACTAATTATTGTATTCTAACAGTGACAACAACTTAGGCCATAGGCATGGACCATGTAAAATTGAACTTATTTGTATATTATATGTGTTAAACTTTATTTATTGTGTTATAGAAAGATGATAATATTGTGTATTAAAGTTGTAGAAGAAGCCAAACAGCTTAACAACAATTTTTTAGTTCAAAAATTGAATTTTTATGGAAACATTTCAAGGTAAGAGTTGTATGTTGTGTTATTTTATTATAGTTAATTTATTCAAAAACCAATCGTAATTAGTATCATTAGATTCAGTTGAAAGCAGAGAATCCAAATGTAGTAAGGGCATGCAATTTGTAAGTAGTTATGTAAAATTGTTTGACAAATACCAGAATAATTTTTGTAATATCCTTAGTGTGAAGAATAAGAAATGTTTGTTCTAAAGCTTCTACGGAAGTTAAATTTGTTCCATGAGCTTCCATTTCATTATTCTCGAACGTTCTAGAAGGAATTTTTTCACAAATACACCGGAAGTTCATGTCGAAAAGCTAAAACAATGAGCCTTACAAAGTATAAAAGGAAGACCAAATTCGACCGAAAAACACTTCATGCTTGGAATCAAGAAGAGACGCATCACCCACGACACTGATCATCACAACCGAGGCGAAACCGAAGACGAGAAGTCGACACAAGAACGAAGAAAGGCTTTTTCGGTACATTGACAATAGACTGACTTAACCTACAAGAGTATACGCCAATGTGTTGCTGAAATAGAGCAGCATCACGGCACATTTAATACAACACATGCAGCCAGAATATCAGCGGCCCAGGAGGACCAAAATTTTAATAGAGAATCAATTCTGCTGTATTCGCTAAGACAAACTGACTTTGACAAAAACTCCCAATAACGTAACGTACACAAAGCCTTTTCGCAAACTGAAGGAAGAGTATCAGCGCTGTGGCGGCTAATTTGAGAAACAACGCGGACAGCTGATCGTCGGCGGCGGGATTCAAGCGTAAATTTACTGCCAATCTGTTTTACGAAAGTGCGGAAGTTTTAAAAAAAATCGCATTTTGACATTAAATAAATTCAGTGCACAAGGAACGTCAACACTAAAAGGCGAGATTGAAAACTATCCGAGAGAAGTGTCCAGTGCGAGAATAATTACCCATCGGAACGTGAGTTGTTCAAAGTTAAAGTCATCTTTTTACCTGGTTACATTTGTCACACAGTTGTACTACACATGCCACACACCTTCAAATCACTTAAATTTTGTAAAGCATCTTATTGATCTGTCTTGGTAATTCAAAGGAGTCACGTCCTGAGGATAAAGATTTTCATATATTAAACTCATGCTTTTCAACTGAGTAAAATAAAATATTTGTTAGCCGATACTTGATTAGAGAAAAAACTTGTCAATAATAATTTATAATTTTTTGTAACTCTGCAAATTTACTTTTTCATGAATGTTAGTCCTTCAGACGATTTTTTCTTAAGAATCATTAAAACATACGTTATTTTTTTCAAACTTAAACTGTCTTGTTCACATTTTTTCATAGAATTAAACTAACTGCTAAGAATTCAAAATTTTAATTTTAATAACATTTTCTTGGAACAAAAGATTCCAAGTGGCACCCACAAACACATAGTAGATTAAGTTGTTTTGCAGGACGACATCATCGCAGAGGATCCAGTCATCAGTAAGTAATAAAAAGTGCGCGGAGTGTAACGCCCGACATAACACGACAACACAATACAAACACGACACACACACCATTTTTTTTGTTATAATGTATATATTTCTATACTCCTTATTTTTAATATTTTGTATTAATTATTACATGATAGTATCATGTGTTATTTTATTTGTATTTATTTGTGTGTATGTGTGTGTGCGGATAAAATATTTTATGTTTTGTCTTTTGGAACACATATAGCGGAATGAGCGATATATATGCTTGTTATTTTTTCCCTTCCTCGTTCCTTTCCCCTTCCACCACTACCACCATTTATACTAGTGACACAGTGTTGACAGGGGTCAGTGTTTCGGTCACCCTTGCCGATGGAACATCTCTCGATGACTTTCGTGGAATGGTTTAATTTTTTTTAATTGGAACCGTTGCGTCGTATCACCGTGAAGCGTTGTGGTGCAATCCACTTCTTAGAACCGTTGCATCGTATCACCGTGAAGCGTTATGGCGCAATTCTGTTAGTGTTGACGAGTAAGTAGGTACTTTGGTATGACACAATACACGTTTGATGATCCCAAATTGCAGTTTATTGCTTAATTATATTTAGTCTTTATAAAATAAATGGTGATAACAAGTTTTTACGATTTGAATCGGCTCGTTTGTTGGTAATGACGACTTGTTACATACAAAATTATTTGTATTAAATTATGAACATATATTTTGGTATAAACTAACTTTTAACGGAGAAACTTTTGTGTCCGAATGCGCGCGTGTACAGACAAAGAAATTTACATTCAAGTAAGGGGGGTATCGAGCCAGGAAGTGTGACGCCACTATCTACTCTGACCAGAAAATGACATCACGCTCAGCTGACATTACTGACGTCATCATCAGCTGTTCACATAACTTGTGAAGTTATGTGATTACTGACGTCATCTGGCGTCACTTACTTGTGAAGTCATTGCCAGCTGTTCGTGACGTCACAACTTCCGGTCATAAGCTGATCGTGACGTCACACTTCCAGGCTCGATACCCTCCCTAACACACTACTGTGAATGCTTGTCGATAACAATATAGATGTCTCGGCTATGTTAGTTTATCTATACTTATCCATAACATCCCTATGCATGTGTATGGTTTATACACATTACATATTATATTACAATACGACTATGTTTGACCGTGTGTTAATATGCAGTTACGTGTATATGTGTCCCGTTTTACGAAGAAATAAAAAGTAACACCCTATATTCACGTGCCATTAATTCCACATTAATAACCATAAAACGAAGAAGGTAACAATGAGGGTTTCGTAAAATATGAGTCGTTCCCAAGTCTTAAGAAGTGACACTTATTTAGGTCGTATTTAATTTGACACAGATGCAAGAAAGTACAGTCCTGGGCAAAGCTGATTTAAACTTTATCTGCTACATACGCAAAAATGCAAGTGATACTTAAAAACAATGCCTACAGTTTAAAACCTTTTAAGAGTTGTAACGAATACAACATAATTTCATTGATCTATGCAACTTTACAATAATTGAGTTAAAGAAAATTGTTCCACTACGGTATTGTATTTCTCTCAATAATCTGAGTTCAACTACGTAAAGGGATAGCCATGATTACTTGACTGGATTGTAAGTCAGAACAGTACGTTTAAGTAATGTAAATACAGAGCTTGCTGCTTGTACTAGTTTAATTGTGTGCCGTAAGACTATCGTTCTGCTCAGCACACATACTTAATGCTCAGTTCTAGTGATGTCTTTCGAACCAATTGCAATTACTAAACAGCGAATGTTTGTCTGTACACAAGATTGGTTTTACCGCGAGAGCGTACAATGGTTATGGAAAAGTAAATTGATTTGCACGCCCAGAATTAATTAATATCATGAGATTGATCAGAAGTAATATTATAGACATACAGACACACTGACATGAACAAACTTCAAAAAAACCTTCTTAATAAGCATTGTTTGAACTTCTGCTAGAGGTCCCTGCCTAACCGCCCAGCAGTTTCCAGTTGTAATAATGTTGACTCTGGCCGTGACCGCCTTTGCAATAGATCACAGTTGAGCGTTAGCACAGTTTGTGCTGTGTGTTATCTATCTCTGGAACTGTATTCAGTTTTTGTCAGTTTTGCCTCTTACCGTAAAAATCTGACATATCCTTCTCTAAACAAATGTCTCCTCGAATTCTTATTTTTTATTTAGTATCTTTTATAAAAGTGTAAAAGTGTGTGTGTGTATGTGTGTATATATATATATCAGTTCATAACCTTATCCTACGTCTTCCGATCACTAGTCTCTATTTTCTCGATCTAACCAAGATTTAGAAATATCGATGCGCGGATTGCATGGATTATGGTTTCAAAACAGTGGAATAAATTACTGGACGCTAGAGAAATCAATACTCAAAATTTGTTCTAACACTTTTGTGAAACCATGACACCCATACTACTGTATTTCAAGGCAATACACAATTTGCCACTTGACGCTTGCACTAATATCTCTCTTATCACTATAGCTCCTCTACTGGAAAAAACAATCAGTTGAAGAAAATCTACTCAAACAGCAAATACGCACCGTAGGCCTGTACACCACTTTTTACAAAAGACACACGGTCTAATACTACTCTTACTGCAGACACACGGTACGTATGTAGCTCAATCAAAGTTATTTGCTTAGTGGAAATGAGATTCCATATGACTGGATAATAATCGTTGAGCGTTCATAATTAATTTGCAGTCATCAGCAAATTTAGTCATTTGCAACCATTAGGAAACTGAATTAGTAGAAAAACGACAGGTAGCGATTAAAATAGAGACGAGCTTATTAAAGTAGCGGAAACTTATAAATTTACAGTTGATAATTTTCAGATTAACAAATATCAAATTTCCCAACTCTAATCGTCCTGACCCACTCCCCTGAACTCTCCTTCGACAACAAATCCAAGCGATTCAGGCAGATAACGCGATCCAAAGCTAAATAAAGTTCAGTACACCCTGAAAATGTTTCCGGAGCAACAAACGAATCGTAACATTTAACGAATCGTCGAAAGATATAACTTCTCTAGAAACTGTTGCAACACTTTTATGACCCAGTAATCATGTGACAAGCTTCAAATAATCTATGTTTATTTTTATGTTACATCAGTATAACATATTGTAAATTTTTCCGCATACAGTAGGTACTTAATAATGCTCATAATTAGACTACTCCAAGTTCGTCTTGCTCTTACGTCTAGGATATGTCTACTACTTAGCCTTCCTGGAATAACACTAAACGTTCTCTAGTTTATTACAGTATTAGTGTATTTAATACAAAAAGCCTTTCAGTCACGTTTTGAACCAAATCATTTCCAAACAGTACGAATCAGTCAAATCATTGTCGTCTGGGGAAAGGGCAAAGAAAATTATCAGATAACATTATACTTCTACAGCGCACTCAAGTTTTAAAAAAAGTGTCCTTTAGAACACATTTCTTTATCTAAGTAAAAAAATCATAATTTCTTTAAAATGATGATCTGCCACAATTCCAGTCGGGAAAAATAACGTCTTATGCATTGTGAATCCATTCTGAGTCAGAAAATATAGTTGATCTGTTCTGATAGTCATTTATAAAACTGAAAAAGAAAGCATTACTAAAAAAACAGATGTGCCATGAATTATATTTTAAACTAAGTCTATATTTAAAGTAGGTCCGTGCAAATGTAGTGTGTAGGGTAAGAAGTAAAAATACAAGCTGACGAAACTGATTCATTTACACTATCAACTCCATACACAAACGTTTCTTCATTAACTTCAAAAACAGATACATTTTGATCATGACCTTGAATGTTATTATTAAATGGTTATTATTTTAAACAAGGATTTTCTGCTATCTGCAGGAAAAATTTTTAAATTATAAGATCAGCAGTTTTGAAAATTTGAATAAAATGTTTTTACACATAATAGTAGGCCTAAATGTTAATATTTCTTAGCAGTTAGAACCGATGTTTTGAAAAATAGGAATTATTCCCTTAAAAATTACTTAATTTGATATCAGTTAATTTCAAGATAAATGGTAAGCCAATGTAAGTTCTATACATAAAGGACAAAGATCAAATATTCCATCGGAAGTACCTAAGAGACATTAGTGTAAAATCAGGTGAATAAAAGTTAGCCTTTTCCTTACTTCTCCTCCTTCTTTTCCTTCCTTTCCTTTTTCTTGTTGTCGCTGTAGTCGTCTTTGCCGTTGTCGTCGTCGTCGTCATTGTTGTTGTGGTTTATGTTGTCGTTGTCGTTGATGATGATGTTGCAACTTCTATATTTTTTTCAGTAATAGGCTAAAAGTATGTTCTTTTTAGCAAGTAGAAAGAATCTTTATTTTTTCCTTGCTTGTCCAACCTTGTGTGTGTTGGCATTTTATCACGGTACCCCATATTATTCTGTCCTCGCTCGTTCTGTCGCTGGTTGCCGACCTCTCTCATTCACTCTCGCTCTTGATGTATATCTAGTTTAATTAAGCCATTTTAGAGTGGCTTGTGGTGATCTAATTTTTTAAATAATACAGTATTTTTGGCATTTGAAAAAGTAGGCCTACTATTACGAAAAGTATCATACGATTGTGTACAATAATAAGAGAACTTCAGCAGTACTGCGTCGATAATTATTGAATATTATATCCTTAAATTTGTAGTGACTGTCAATCAACGAATTTTTTCGGTGAAGGGTTTATGCGGCTCCGTCAAAAAATATAACAAAAATTTTAAATTATTTATGTCGACGTTTCGGCAGTGTTTATTGTCATCATCAGGACCTGTGTATGAATACAAAAGAAATGTCAAACTCAACAGAACAATTATTTGAGAGAACGCGTTTGTGTGTGCGCGCGTATCTATGTATCCTTGTATACGTGAAGGAGTTCAGATAGTTTGTTTTACATCATCAAAAAATGTTTTATTTAAAAACAACGAGAAAATTATAATATCACAGAACTTAATTCATACAATATTATAATTTAAATACTCATAATGTAATGGTATTTGTAAGTAATTATAAAAGCAGTAGTCAACAATTAAATATTATAATTGGTACATAAACTGTTTATACATATATCACAACTGTTTATGTATTATAAGAATATAATAAAGTTAAAATTTACTACTATCTTTTACTTTTCAAACCTTTTATTTTATCTCTTAATAACTTTTTCATTTACTTTATATAAATTAAAAAAAAAAAAAAATTGAAAGCAAAAATTAAATATTTTCTAAATGTATGGATAATTAAATGAAGAAATTAAGTTTCGCCAATTGAAAATTGAAGTTAGTACTTTATTTATTGATGCAAATGTAATAATAGTTTATTTATTCTGAGCTGCTGCAAAATTACGTGGTGAGACTGATCATCTGCTAAACAGAAGAGGAACCACTGTATAAAAATAGGCAGACATAAAATTGCCTACCGCGGAGAACCCCTACACACACACACGCACACACACACACACACACACACACACACACACACACAGATGGTTAAATTTTAATAAACCTAATTATTATGGATTACTTCAACACGTGTTAGATTTCTCAAAAATCCTCACTTTTACAGTAATCAGAAAATTCAGTCCAGCACTGTCGTTCGAATAATATTGAAGTTATAGTCTTTGAAGATAGTACATGTTACAGACAATAAAAGTACTTCTTATTAGCAAAATGATAATTAAAATACCTATTAAAGACAAAAATTTCAAGTAACAATAAAATATCAGTGATTTGTGTTGAACTTTAGTTTGTGGAATGCAGTGTAATATCAGTATGTGACCACGTCAAGTTTGAAGACATTGGTGAAGAAAGGATTCAACAATTTCCTGCCAAGTAAACATACATCACAAATTATTAGTTATAACGTACATTAATGTGCGTATGTAATGGACTACGTACATAGATTATAACGTTAAACATACATGAACAGCACAATGTGTAAGAAACATAACGATTGTGAATGAATTTCAATCAAGCTGTTTCTGTGTATTTTAAATCACATTATGCTGTTCAGCCGTGTGGAAGATCCCAGACTCCAATGTTGACCTCACTCGTTCTAGCAGAGGATTAGAGGATTGGGACCAGAGTGAGGGGACCCTCTTTCTTCATACGATACCCCACTTTACTGTTAAATTTATTATAATGGGCAATTACAATTTACGTTGTATATTATATTTAAAATAAATTGTTTATTGTTTTTATTTGCACTTGATATAAAGAGATTATATTTGCAATGAAAAAGAATAAAATTTCATGTGCGCGCAGGCGCCTCTGCGTCTAATAATTTTTATTGTATAGTGTTTATAGTCACAAAACCAATTTAAACTGTACAAAACAATTTATACCAACAAAACGAAAGTAACAAAATATATTTATTCGGCCTGAGGCAAACGCGTAATCAATTGAATGTGTAGATATGTAACAGCTGGTAGTGAAAGAAGAGCGATCCAGTGAAATAAAGAACATGGTCACTAGCGTTTCGTTGATTACTCATTACAGCTAAATGACTGCCGTTAATTGTGTCCGTTAACTATATCAGAGAACGTGTGACGACACGGAACAATGGTTCTACGTATGGCACAGTCCAATAACCAGATAAATCATAATATAAGTAAGTACCAACCCAACTGTTCTCGCCTGATACTTGAAACGGAAACTGAAACCGTTACTGGTAAGGAGCACTTTCTTGAATGGAACAAACGTTGAGTGAACACAGAAAGGGTGTTCATGTATTGAGATAAGTTAAGAAGTACTGTGCCGTACTGTCCCGATAATTAAATTACTTGGTGTGACTCGGAAAGTGTGACTTTCATTACTCATTTAAAATTGCAGTAACTTATCAAATCAAATTGATCACAGTTACCTGTAGTTAATATTAAAAATATGTCTATTATCCCGAGCACGGGAGAAGTCCGTTGGGGTGGAGCCAACGAGGTGAGAGCGCAGCGTTGTCAAGTGTATAGTAGTTGTCTTCATAGAAAGCTCCAATTATTTAACTACCGGTAAATAAATAACTAATAACATAAATTATAATATTATCATGAAGTATATCTTTTATAATAATAAATAAAGTATTTATACTTTATATAAATAAAGTATAATAAAGTAATAAATAAATAAATAAATAAGTATAATTATAAATAAGTAAAGTTTATTATAATACTTTATAATAAATATATATCTATTCCATTTTTCACTCATCTATTATCACAGTGTTATTAAAGACAGTAATGACATTTTTAATTTAAAATAATTAATAAGTAATGTATAAAACGTTTATAAAATTATTGTTTCTTATTGTAATCTAATCTGATGTAAAGATGTTTATACTGAAAAACAATTTAATTTTTAAATTGGTTTTATTAAGTCACAATTATTAACAGAATAGTGATATTTTATTCTACATTAAAGAAATACTTATATTCTAATTTGTAAAAGAGCGGACATAGTATTTTATACTATTGTATTTTTATGCCAAGATATCTTTGAGTTGTTTTGATAGTTCATCATCTTTTTTCACAGTACTAAATTAATATAGGATATTGAACTTTCACTTGCGAAACTTACTTGTTTTCTCCCGTACGCGTTTCGGCGTGATGTGCGCCTTCATCAGCGGATTGAGAACAAGTAAGTTTCGCAAGTGAAAGTTCAATATTCTATATTAATCTTTGAGTTATTCTTATTGTAGTTGTTTATTAACGTGAAAATGTGCTTTGTAATAATTTATTTTGTTATTTTGATTTATTAAATTTAAATTACAAAATAATTGTCATGTTATTAATGAAATTAAGTTAGACACGTTATGTTACACTTTAGCGACACGCCGACAATTTGTTTATGTGCTTTGCTACAGATTGTAGCGCTGATATAGAATGCAGTGTGCCAAAATTCTCTTATCGACACATTTTATGTAATTAATTGAATAAAATATTATAAATTTAAGTTAAATATTATAAATATAAATTATTAGGTTTTGACAGCATGACATTGAAGTGAATCTACCTTAAATTGCTGTTAGCGTGTCGGCAATATCTGCATCGCCATCGAGGGGGGTAGCTAGCACTTCTGACGCACTGTCGTCGTTGTCACACTCAGTATCTGAATAATTGCTGTCCGTATCACTATCATCTACCAGATTGATCACTATTTTATGAAGGTTATCCGCCCTTGCACATTCTTTGTCAACATCATCTTCTTGTAGTTTCTCGGCATGTTTAATGCGCGATTGCCAGTCCTCTTTGATCACTCGGCCAAGTGCTTCACGGACAAGCGTTTCGACATCAGACAACTTAAATGTCTTGTTATTTTCAGCAACGTCCCTCTCTTAACCTTTGCCCAAATCAGCTCGATCGGGTTATACTGGCAGTGATATGGTGGAAGTCTAACCACTAATGACCCATTAAACTCGCAATCACATCCAGTTCCTAAGTTTTTTCTTTGTTCTTAAATGGCTTAACCTTTTCTAAGAGTTCCACCTTAGTTTTATTATGACTAAAAGCAATACACTTTTCGGTAACCCACTTCTGAATTTCTTCTTTTTTCCAGTTAGTGGCTCGTATTTTTTCTGCCAGCACCGAGTGATAAGGGGCATTGTCCATTACTATTACGGAACCTTCCTCTAGTAGGTTGAGGAATGAGATGAACCATTCTTTGAAAGACTGAGCATTCATCTCGTCATGATAGTCCTGGCTGTTAGTCTGTTAGTCTTCGATTTGAAAACCCATTCACAGCCTTTCATAAATCACTCATTCGAGCCAACGTGGCATATTATAAGCCGTCTTTCCTTACCGAGGGGTACTTTAACGCCAAATGATTCGTTGTTATCTTGCCAACCGTATTTCAGACTATTGTGTTCGTTGACCCATGTTTCGTCCAAATAATAAACAGGGCGTTTATCTTCCGACTGCCTTAACTGGTGCATTGTCCTTAAAAATCTTAAGCGTAATGCCACGATGTCACTTCTCTCCTTTAAAAATGTTCTTCCGTCTTTCATTTTACGATATTTGAAACCAGTTTTTTTAACAGTCTACGAGTCGACCAAACTGAACCCTTATAGCCTAAACTGTTTCTTAAATCTGTAGTTATTTTTTCTGCTGTTGGAAATTCTCCCTTATCATAATACGAAAATATTGTTCTCCGTACAACGTCGTCATTAAATTTGTCCATTTCAGTCATTTCACATTTCCTTTTTCTTTTTTTTCCAGGGGTTGAAAATGTTTTATCAGATGGATCTTCATTCACTGTTGTATTAGCCTCCTTGCAAACTCTGTTTACACTCTTTTCACAGATATTGCAGGCTAAACTACACAATTTTGCACATTGATTAAAGTTAACAGTTTCCCTAAACTGCGGATTCGAAAGCTTTTTAAAAAAATTATATACATTCCAAACAATGTTCCTCTCACCACTATGCAGGGTTTTTCCATTTTTCCCTGTACTTCTAAAAGTATTGGCGTTAACACCTGTAACTTCCATGATTGCACAAGGTAGAACACTTTTAAACATTTAAAACTTCACTTCAAAATCGGATAGCACTTGTCACAAACTGAACAGTTCGAACGCTCCCACTCAACTGAATCAAGGAAAACACGTTGGTACAGGATGTGTTCAGTCAAGTCACCTTTTCTAGGAATAGTCTAAAAATAGTACGCGATCAATGTGGCAACACCGCTCCGCACTGATTTGTTTGTTCAAGGTTGCGCGCTCAGTAGGCTCCGCCCTCAACGGACTTTAGCCATGCTCTTGAGTATAGTATTACTACACGGATGATTCCACTTCAGTTATTTGTCTTTCATTTTGATTGTCATGTTTGTAAATTATTAAAGCCTGCTATGATTTCTCTTGCTAATTTTATAGACATTGTGAATAAAAATACGCGATAAGAATAACTTTATCGTGATAGTTCAATGCACGTTTGCTAAAATACGAAATATTAGCTTTAGTCCTAACCAATGACATTTTTGTAAAATATAAAGCAAGAGAAAATATTAATTGAACAGTTGTAATATTTGGGAGCTTATATATTTATATGAACATCTTAAAACTCTGAAGTACAAAAATCTTTTGAAAATTTATTTTTTGTACGACTAGGAATCATAACACCAAAAACTGAATGAAATAATCAACCTTAATCTTACTATACATCCACTTTTGAAAATCATTTGTATATTAAAATTTAATTAACAGTTTTAAATTCTTAAATATTTTTGAAACAACTAAGAAACACACACTTCTTATGAGCCTAAAAAATTACAGCTAGACGATAAGCTGAATACAGTTACGGAAAATCAGAATTTAAAATCTAATTTTTAATGCAGCGCTTTTTAATATTAAAGAAATAGCGTTCTTAGTTCATACAAGTTTCTTTTACTCTGAATAAATTTCCATATATTTAAAGATTCTAAATTTATACAATAACGTTTCTTAACGATTACGATCATACTCAAGCAACGATAAACGTACTTCTATAATTTGAAACTAAATGTCAAATTCAAAAACTAAGCTTATCAAAGCACTAAAGCATCACTTGCATTACACTGTTATTAAAATTTTGAAAAAATTGTTCATGTTATTTTGTATTTTTATTCTGTTTGCTTTTTGTCTGCAAAAAATTGCTCACTCACTTCATAATATTTTGCAATAATTTGAAAAATAATTAACTCCAATTTTTATTCCTTAAAATGTTGTTTCATTTCACACAGCGCAAAGGAAACGTATATAATTGACACTTGCTTGGTTTCTTCAAACAAACTTAAAAATCAACATATAGATAATCACTTTAGATAGACAACATATAGATAAACAATCACTTTAAACCTTTACATACTATCAGCAAACTACGATATGTAAGTAACAAAATTATACAAAATATTCCTAATTTAAACATTTCTATATATGTTGCTTTCCACACTGTGCACACTAAAAGTTTGTTGTTTTGAATTTAAATTTAAAAAAGGCTACAAAATCTAAAAAAAAAGAAGTAGTCATTGATACTAATAATATTGTAAACTACAGTATATTTATACTTTAGTATTACTTTGCAATATAATATAGTATATATTATAGTAGACAGAAGTCGTAAATAAATCTCCTTATGTTCGATATTTTATTGTCCCCTGAATGTAATGCAGAATGTCATAATTACAAATTAAAAAGAGTATCACCAATACATTAAAAATAATTTCCGAATTCAAAGCTTCAATAATTTGGGATGTACATGTTACTGTACTATTCAAGGTATTGCTCGTCTTGCCTAATTCTGTTACCTGTGTCGCTAATTAGTTACGTCAGTCCACCAAGAACAATTCTTTTGTATACTGTACACAAAAATGTAAAAGAAGAAGAAGAAACAATGCAGTTGGAATACTTTTACAACAGATCACTGACATATTTCTGTTACATTATAACATGATCTAAGAAAGCATGAGTTTCCTTACGGTATCGAACATTAAGCATTTTGTTCTTCTACAGTGACCATTATTATAATTATATGTATGGTTCCGATTAAGTATAAAAAATATAGTTTCATTCCTATTTTGTATTGGTAAATAAAACAATGAGTTCATCTCTAATTACTATTAGACCTAGCAGTAATTGTTTTTATAGTGTAACTTTAATTTGCAGGTTAAATTTAATTAGTTAAAATTATATTGCGTCGCGTTTTTTATGGTTACAATAGTCATCAAAATATACAAATATAACGAAGTCAAAAGTTGAGTGAATTAGAGATTGGTAAAAATAGAAGGCTAACAATTTTCAAATTAGTACAACAATTGTTAATGTTATATATTTTTATTTTACTACTAAAAATATATAAAATAATTTGGTCCAATTTGGTATAATTTAATTCGAGCGCATTCGAGTAAGTGTTTATGGGTGTCACCTTACATTTTTTTACACATTGATAATTTAAAACTATATAACTTATTATTACTGTTAAAATAGAACAGTTTTGATAAAACTGATAGCTGAGTAATTTCATGTGTAATAGTTGCGTAATTAATTATAAAGTAGCAATGGAACCCTATGAAACAGCCGAGAGCGTCCTCCACCCATCTCTCCGCTAGTCGAGAAGGTGTAGCCTCAGTCAAGGCCGCACTCAAGTATGTTTAAGATTGTTCAGGAGAGCACTTGAAATTCACATTACGCTGGTACGGCAGTAATGATGGAGAGTTATTCTGGAACACATGTGGGACCTATAAAAGCCACAGCAGCTCTAATGTGTCAGTCAAACACCCATGAAGGGCGCTTCCATTTGCCTCTTCCTCTCACACCTGGCTACCAACTACAGATGCACACAATAAACCCAAACATGCGCTACTCTTCCATCTACGTGCCTCCACCTTCTCAACGGGCGGTCAGCATTGGCGCACATTTCCCCACATTTCCCATACCATCTGGCTGAAGGGGGCTTGCTCCAGACCAGCCCGAGTCCGGCCCAATTTCGGACCAGACTCAAAGACTCGGAGTTCCTTAGCGCGGATCGAGTTGTTGCCGAAGTATTGCAAGAAGTGATTACTGGGTTATATGTAGTGCGGGGACCTGTTACTTGACAATTATTATTGCGTGTCTACAAATGTAATTTGACTTATTGTACGAGTTGATTGCAAATTTAATTGTGAATAATTAAAACCGGTAATTAGTGGCTTAATTGGTGTCTGTATTTTGTTTCCACTGTACCATACGACGATCAATGAGGCCGTCGTAACAATAATATCAATTTGTATTTCAATGTAAACTTATCAATGACGTACCTCAGCATTTTTATGAAAATTGATTACTGAGGAACTTTCAAGAGATGAATAATAGAAAAAAACTTTACAGTATCATTATATTAGTTGAGAACAATTCATCGAAAAGGGAATAGACGTTGATTACAATTTTGTTGAGATTCTAGTATCAGCTTTTTTACTTATAAAAACACCTCCCAACTGATAGGGTTATATTGACTCTGGGTCTACACGACCATACCAAACTTAATTTTACACTTAAACTTAAATCACAATCAGTACGAGTTTTAACTTTAAGTTTTCTGAGTGTAATGTTTTGACTTACTTAGTTTTTCAAGTAATTAATTAATTCATTCATTTTTTCTATTATTTTAGTTTACAGAAACTATTTTAGTTTATAGAAGCGATTATTGGATTAATCATTGTGAACATAGCTTCAGTGAGCGTAAAGGCTTTTAAAAAGTATAACATTTGTAATTTTATTTTGAAAAATACAATCATCAATTTAGAAGGAAAGTGCGCACAGAACACCTACGACATAGGTAATTACGGCAGTAGAGTAGGGTAGAAACAGAGTGACTAGAACGGAGCTTTTCTGTTAAGAAAAAAAAGCTCTATGTCACAGAGTAGAGAGATATAGAGCTACACGTTTACTTTTCTTGAATTTCTTCTTTACATTGCAGACACGTAATTCTGGTACCGAGCCAAGTAGTCACAACTTCAAGTGACGATAAAAAATAACTTTCCAGAGAGATTTTTGTTGGTTCTAAAGTAAGAGTGGAAAAAATGTGTTGACCTCTTGTTTTTAGTGTTCTGTTACTATTTAAATTGCACCGATTTTAAACGTATCTGACATGTAAGGCTACGGTAGATTTAGGAGAGCTATTTGAGTCTAGGGGTTAAATGTAGAAGTGCTCCCTAGTTGTATTCCTAGAGCATAACATAACAACTTGTAGCATGTCCTATCGGTATTGTATCTTTTGTCTCCATTCCAGTTGATCGCAATATTTTAACAGGAGAAGTACTTATGTACAAGAATTTGAATAACTTAGTCACCCTAAACTTTGTAAATGTAGGTTGTATCAACGTGCTCAAATAACATCCACATATTTCTGTTCTGGGACAACTATGCGGAATATCGTAACCAATGAGGTTTAATTGAGATGAGATTATTGCTTAGCAATCGCACCAGCATACAGCGATGCTAAACAAAGATCGCAGGTGATATGTGGCCAACCACACTTTGCACACAGACTTCCATATTCTATTAGACAACGTACATGACTTTACGACCATCGAAACGCGTTAATAATGCCATGTCTATAGACTGATCATGTCTCAATCGACAGAAGATTGAGAAGACTTTGGCCAACCTACCTTTAAGGACCACGAGGTGACATCGCTGGATGTAACTCCTCTTCACGCCGTCTGGATATTTCTTTCACATTTCTTATATGTGTACACTAATCAGCAGATTAACTCAAAGAATGTATTTTCTGATCGCTAATAAATAAACAAAAAAATGTTTCTGCGACGATGGTATGAAATATGCGCACACGGCTAGTCATACGTAAGCCTATATAAATTTTGTTTTGGAATATTTTACTTTTAGTTTAATTTACACTTCTTTACTTTTACTCCGGTACTGTATATTTTATACACATAGGACATTTCTTTTCATAATATACTAAATATATAGAGTATAGACAGGAACGCTGTGTTTGTTCGGTTCGCCGCACACGTAGGGTTCGCTGCTGGCCAAATATTAACTGGATTTTACTGTCGCTCGCAAGGTGATTGCAGATCAGCGAGTAGTATCACTGCTTAGTACATGTAGCCTTCCGAGCCGGCGTTACAATATACGCCCATATGTCTGTGGGACTATCTGTGAACACACAGACCACGGATATATGCAGAAAGGCGGTAAACCAGAGGCACGACAACCACATTGAGATGTGAAGCGTCTCAATTTACTTAAGTCAAAAATTCATTTTTATACGTATAAACACTCAAATTAATTTAATGATACTTAATTTTAATGACGTATAAATAATGAGTAGGTCTTTTATTTCTGTTCCCAGAGAGCCTGTTACAGACGCAATTATCACTGCATTATTTAAATAGGCTCGCTTTATTTGTGTGAGACAGTCTCCGAGAACAAAGATTTTCACTGTCAAGTCAGTTACAACATTCTGCTTAACGAATTGTGCAACTAAATTGTGTAGCCGCTTCATTAATTAGGTGGTAGACATATTAATATAAAAGCGTATTATTAAGTGGAATGTTGAATTTATTAAAAGCCCTAGATACGAGGCATGTTGTTTTATCTCTTCAACCACTGTCGATAGACGGTTGAATTTCTGATGTAGTTCTAAGCTTTTATGACAGGCTGCTTACACAAACCGTACTTGTAAGAGGTTTAAAGTAAGAGACGTTTGAAGACTTAGTAAAATATTTAAGTACTGTGTTCTTTGGTATATATTTTTATAGAGAAATTTCCTTTAGCTATTATATAAGTCTTCAATAAGAGAAAAAGTAAATATTGTATCTTCATCCCTAGTGTAGCTTAACGGCGATCTAGTTAAAGATTAATATCGCCTACGCCTACTTATGTCACTAATCAGTATTCTATAATAATTGTTTTTAGACAGTATATAAACTCATATTCTCATATAACGTCTTATAGTAAAGTTCGCAGATGCTTATACTGCCAGGATCTTATTAGATTATGTAACATGTAGTTCTAAATTGTCTCCCGCGTTGGTAAGGAAGATGCAAGACGCCAAGCACTGTTCCCACAGTAATCTTTGACTGTGACGAGCATCATGAGATGTTTGGTGATGTTAAAGACACATAGAATACAGAGACTGACTCTGCTGCAATCGTGCACGAGGGAACACCTGTGCGATGAAAGCTACGGAAGAAGTTACTAGCAGAACCAGAAGCATTACGGTGAGATATCTACACCTAATGCTTGAAGTACCTGACATGACTAAAACCTTCGACTGAGACCTATTGTTCGGAGTAACGTCTTGTGCTAGTATCCCGGATTACCTAGGATAATAAGATCACGAGGTCTTTATTGGGTCTGACATCGCGAGTCCGGGGGTTCATCGACTGCATCGGAGATAATCCCCTAATCCTCAATAATATCGAAGCAGTGATCACCAACTGCGCCGACACGCAATTCACCGCATACTTGTACTCCTACGCGCGTGAGTGTACATCTGCTCGCGCGCGCAGTTTGTTGACAGATTTAGTTATTATGACTGTTGTTGTTGTTTAAGAATTTTCTTCAAATTTTAACAGACAGTATAGCCAAATATAACTAGTATCTCTGGAAAGGGTACTGTGCAATATAGCACAGTAGTAGGTTCATAGTAGAGCTTAGTCACTCCTGGTAAATAACTACCAGTGTCTATCGCTGGACCGTTGGTGTGCAGACCAGGAATTACCCAAGTAGATGTATTCATAACATTCCTTAGGTTGAATAACCCTTGAGTCGTTCAAGTCTGAAATTTATTTATTTTTATTATTTTATATTTTATTAACTTTTCATTATTTTTCTTTAATATTACTGATCTTTGAATCTTCAAATTCTCTGTTTCTTGAAATCATTTAATGTCTCCACTTAACTTGACAATTTTTGTACCTTGTTTCTTGTACTTCTGTTCCCTTTGATTTTTCGTTAAAAAAAGCCTCGTGAATGTCCGTTTTTGTTTCTGACTACATGGCTTTTATTCCAAGCTGAAAATGAATACTTTGAGATGAGCACTAATGGAGATTATCTGCTAAATGGGTATGGAAACTTTTTACGCGTTCGTAGTGAAAACTCAAAATTCAGATAAATCCTAACTTTGAGGAAGGAATCCTGCCTCTTGAAGTTTTTTCCATTAGGCTACAGTTAACTGGAAGTTTTCTCCAATAACGTATGTTCTTTGCTACATGTTCCTTACAGTCTTATGAATAATTTCTTCGAAGTCAGCAAAAATCAGCGCGTGGATATGATTTTTTTTTTGTGAAAGTGACCGCAGAAGTTACATTGAGCGCAGCTTATAGGTTTGTTAGCAGTTAAATTGAAAATATTTGGGTAAGGGATTAAAACTGACACATTCAATGGGTGCCCGGAAGTCGAACAGTGAGAAAAAACATGGGCTTCCTGCACACGAATAAATCATTTTTGCGCAGGATTTCTGTTAATACCATACACAACTGGAAAAATAATTTAACCTCATCTCTTCTCAAAATTTATTGTCTATTGGACATAGACCAATATGCCTTTGTTCAATGCACAACCTGCTGTGTTTATGACTATGAAGCGAGTTGAAATAATTGTTTCATTTGCTTCTCTCTGGACCATTTTCATCAACATTTGTACAGACAGTTTCAAAGTCTCTTGTTTTACGTCTTTTGAGTACTGATAGACATTTTTTTGTATACGTCTGTAGGTGGGTATATCCTATCGTGTTCAATAACTAATTGTGATCCTGTTATTGAAAATAGCTGCTTGTTACTATGTTTAGAAGTTTCCCTTAACAGTTTTGAAAAATTCCATAGCCTTGAAATATCCTCCATGTACGTTCACGAAATCTGTATCTGGTAGCCTTGTCTTTGGGTGATCATGTATTTTAGGCTACTGCGTAAATAAAACATTTTCCGAAGCACTGTCAATTCTACGTTGCAGTGTACAGCATTCCCATAAGGAAACTTAATAAAGCTTGCGTTATAAGTACGCCCTTTTATCAGAGAAACAGTGTTTCTTAAATACGAACTCATGTAATTAAAATTACATTCCTAGCAAAAACTGATATTTTTAAACCAAGTTTAACATATACAAATATTTTCCTTTCCGACCGATTCCTCAAGTTGTAAATACTGAATGAACTGAAACATGTATCAGATTTATTGTTGCTCGAAGCGAGCATTCACTTCTGTACAATACACTTCAGAGTGCAATTGTTAGTAAAACGGGGGACAATTTATTGTACAAATAATTCTGCATCTTGGTAAGTGCTTGTTCACATATAAAATACGTTTGCTCTTGTCATTCTGTATTACTTATTCCTACAGTCAGTCACCGTATAGGATCTCGAAACGCCTTTATCAACGAAACGTTCTGAGACATTTAATGCAACAAGCGCTCTCTCTCTCTCTCTCTCTCTCTCTCTCTCTCTCTCTCTCTCTCTCTCTCTCTCTCTCTCTCTCTCACACACACACACACACACACACACACACACACGACGTTGTTAACGTAATCTATTTATTAATTATCTCATTCGCTTCGAATGTGCTGGGGTGTTTCAAGTATCATGTAAGCGAAGCGACGGGCCATATCGATTCAAATCGATAATTTGACCTGCTTGGTCTTGCATGATAGCGAGTAGGTTGCAACATGGAGTTACTGTGCTGATCCTAGGACAATTCGAATCCTACTGTAATATAGTGTAGGCTATGTATGTCTTGGGTTGGTATGAAATAATAATGTGGCAGAGGTAGTCTAAACTTAATGCATATATCAACGCAACATACGCTGATATAATCCATGTAAAGACAAGTCCAACTGTGTGCTACATTAAGAGAATAAAGTGAACGCACTGCTACATGTTTACTTGAAAGTAAGTGGTTTCAAATAATATTACTTTTTTTTAATTATTGTTTGCAAAAGTGCTTTTATCAAGAATATACTTTTGTTATTACAGTCTGAAAGACGACACCGCAGCTTAGAAGAATTATTGTAATTATTGAATTAAATTTAAGTTTACTAACAATCGTTTAATTTTTAAATAAAAAATTACTTATAATTACCGTATGCTGTTGGTATACTACTATACAGGAAACTTATACCTGCACTGTATCTAAACTGCATCTTGTGGAAACTAATAGATTGTTTTTATAAACTAATAATAGTAATATTTTTAATAACCTTTTGAAACATAAATCTCTGCATTTTGTCATATTACTTGTCATGAAAACTGTATTTCAAAATTAAATTTATGTAATGAGTAATATAAACTGTTAGTAATATAAAGTTGTTTGCGATATGTCGTACACAATATTTTTATTATCTCTGAATCCCGCCTTCCGAGGAAAATGATTAATGAATTGTTACAAAGTACTACTTTTGTTCTGAAGGTGTTTTTTTACGCTCTAGACTTTTTGTAATTTGCTAAAAAAAAAAATCATTATTTCCATAATCCTGTAAGTATAATCCTGTCCTAAACAACTATGTGTACTTGAAATAACAGTCCATAGGTTCTGTGTATTTATAATTGTTTTGCAAGTATACGTTAAAATATTGAATTAACGTCCTGCTAAGTGTTAATTGTTCATTAAAACAAAATTCATTGTCGAACCAAACTACATTAAGTTTACAAAAACAACAGTAAATACTGGGTAATTAAAAGTGTCGGATGATTCTAGATTTCACATGTTTTTATGTTCACATAATTCAGATGTGGGATATTCACATTTTTTTAATTCTCTAATTAACAAATTCAGCAATTACTGTGTATTGAATTAATTTTTCTACGTTGTGTGGTTGATAGTAACATGCCTGTTTGATAGAATCTATCTGATGTTGTTTATTAGAGGAAACCGACTATTATAATTATATAATTAGGCCTAATTGCCACATATATGATATGCATATCACAGATTCGTACTGTATAGCGTTGTTTACTGGTCTGTAAAATAAATATAATAAATTCTAATTGTTATTCATATATTAAATAAATAAGTAAGTTGTATAAGTATAAACAGCGGAAGTAACAATGATCATCAGTAAATTTACGTAGAGTAATGTTGAAATACGTTTATAATATTTGGTTTAGTTTCACTTTAAAGTAAAAAAGCGAAGGAAGGTGATAGGATGTAAAAGAAATTTTCCGAATCACGCAAAATATCTTAACATCTTTGTTTGGTACCTGTGATGCAACTGAGGAAATCCTTTTCTGCATATTAACACTTAGTAAATAGGAAGATTTATACAACTGGATAGGTAATAACCGAGTTAGGTTGGCCATGCATTCTACCAGATTCTACAATCAGATTGTTCTAGACAACACCACTGAATCCAGGGGATAAACAAACCCTATTTTATGTTAAATAAGCGCTGCTTATGAGCATCGTGTCAGTTAAGTGAGTAGGGCTAGTATGTCACATAGATTGGTTTGTGGCCAACGTGACAGATGCGGTGCGATGTGGGTTAAGTGATTATTTGCTAGTAACCACAAATATGTGACGCTTGTCACTGATGAAGCTCGGATTTATTATTGTTGTAATTTATTACTGTACATGTAATGAAGTAATGTGCAAATAATTTAAATTGGATTTATGTGATTAAAAACTTTTTTCTCTCTCATTATGTCACTTTTTACCATTCACACTAGTGATCGTGATCTGCGTAAGAAAACTGCAAGTGTAAAACTCGACCCTCTCTAACTATGCACGAATTGGTTTCTGTAATGTACACTGTAACCATATCGTGTCTGTTGGCTCTGTATACAGGATCACGTTTACAACATAGACAAAGTATATGTTTTATAAAACAGATATAATATGCGAACTGTTGCCGGCTCTAATCTGTCTACATCACATTTGACAGCCACCACAGCTGTTGTTTAAAGATATGGTAGATTATTTTTCAGAGACTGAAAATAGATCAAACAACAAACAGGCTCCAGTTTCTTCAAAATGAAACATGTCTTAAGCATTTAGTATAGAATTTATTATTATTTTCTGAGAAAGTAGGAAATAAAAAACCTTAAATGTAAAACAGTTTATGGCATTTAAGCAGGCCTACATAAATCTTTTATATTTCTACTTGAGTAACGCATACAGTGTTTGCACAAAGAAAATTATAAAAAGTAAATAAATAATTACGTAACCACGACTTTTTTGTCACCATAAACTGCTTCACATACCTTCTCATCTCTCATTTTTTGAAAATCTACAGCGCATTTGCCACCTATCTTTCAGTCAGAATGATGTCGTTGAGTTTATTCGATCAAAATCATTAATATCACTTCACTTCCAGTTGTATGCGCTGTTTTAAGAGCTAACTGACAGCTCCACCACAAGGCAAACACTTCAAAAAATGCTTTGTTGCACTATGACTTGCCCATCATTTCAGAAGTCTTAGCATTTATTTAGAATTTCATAACTACGCTTTCATTGTCTAGCCTCCAGTTTTACATTAGGCTATAGTTATAAATACTCAAGCTTATAACAATCTAATCTACGAGTACGATGGTTTGCTGGTACCTACGTACAATTCTAAACCGCACGGCCCCTGGCTCTCAGAGATGCAAAGAGCAAGCACTCTTTAGTAGTAGGCTACTTTAAGCCGCTAGGAGAGCAGCATTATGTAGCTTCGTATATAGTTTCTAGTTGATATCGAGTACGGGCCATAATAAAGACGCTGTTTTATGCAACGTTTTAAAATTTATTTAATCTCATATTCATGTCTACAACATAAAATACAAAGTAATTAGGTTTTTCAAAAGTTCCGATATTAATAGTTTTGATGTGTTGTATGGAGTAGCTTATGGTACTTACATATATTGTTGTGAGTCCCAGATACACACATTATTTAACACTGCACACTACACTAAGATATAAATACATACACGTATCGGTTACATTTATTTACATTTGTATAATGCATAGTGACAGTGTGTAAATCTATTACGTGACTGGAGAAATAGCAACGCACAAAGTAAAGAAATGTCCTGGTATAACGGTTCCAATGGAGGAGAGGGTTGATGGGGCTGTTGACTTGTTGGATGTCTATTTTCTTAATTTATACTGGAGACCTTTACTTGATGAAAATCCATTATATTAAAGAATTAAAGAAAACTAAAAACTTGTTTTCGTGATTTTCACTCGTCAATTCATAGCACTGGCTTTATGTGATGTTTTATTGTAAGTAACTAGTCAGCTCTTACCATCTGAAGAAGGCACTGTGTGCCGAAACAGCTGTCGTGGTATATTATTATTATTATTATTTTTTGTTTTTGTTTTTTTAAATAAATTGACGAGTGAAAACCACGAAAACAAGTTTTTAGTTTTCTTTAATTCTTTAATTTAATGTCTATTTTCTGTTTGTTTTCTGGGGATGTATAAGAAATTATTAAGAAATAATAATTTAGTGTAATTAATTACTTAGTGTAATTTAATAACACTTACCGAGACTCTGTACGTCATTTTCTTTATTTACGGAATTTTGCTTGTTTTTTCGAAAGCTATAATTTCTTTAAATGAGTGTAGCCAGTAAACTTAGGTGATTTCGTAATAATGGTCTACGCATTACGAGACCTTTTGACATGGAATCCATAGGTATGTAATGTCTTACTCGCACGTTTCGCGAAAATCGACCGTTATGTTTCAAATGTACTTTCGGCATACCACTATCTCACGAACCGCTCAACCAATCCCAGCAAACCAGGTGTCAGGTGATCGAGTCACTCGGCCCTCTTCCAACAATAGTACTGAGAATTTTGACAACTGACTTCAGTCGCCTCTAGGCTTTGTCTGCGTGAGGGTGTTTTTGCGCCGAAAATTTCTAAATTGCTCCACTAAAACTTAAATATCTCGGGAACGACAAGTCCGATCGCGAAAATACAAAGTGCGTTGTGATCCTCAGAACTAAATCTCTCTAATAACACCAATTCCGAGTACCAGAAGCACTCACAGAAAATAATAACAACATTTGAACTCAAAAATTTGAAATGCCTCGACCTAACAATCGCGATAAAACTCGAACCAAAAATTTCAAACCGAAAACCGGCACATCCTATGCAGAGCGTCAACAGACCTATCGTTTGAGACTAAAATCAAAGAAATCGGCTGAGAACTTAGAAAATGGCAACCATTTGAAGATTGACGAAACCCCGTCAGCGCCAAAGCGGCCCGCATCTCCGATACCTGGGTCATCCGGCGTGCCCCCAAAGCGACTCTGATCGAGCGTACGGCTAGCTAGCAAGAAAACAGACGATGAGGACATTAACAACATTGGACCCTCGATGCTCTGCGCAGAACAGCCCGGTCCAAGTCGCCGCTTCAAAGAAGTAGACGAGGAATTCTCTAAGCACTTTATTAACAATCTGTTCGGCTTAACCTATCTGCCCATGATTCCATGTCTACCGCTAGTCCCACGACTACCAGGTTTAATTTTTTTTAGTATACTCTTGTCTTTCTTCTTGTAATCTTGTAATACAAAGGAGTACAGTCGTTTATTGCATCTTAGTCTTGTATTTATACGATATTAAAAGTAAGTTTTGTGTTACGGACATGTTGGTACTACTATGTAACATGTAAAAGTCACTATCGACAGGAAAAAAGATTTCTAGGAACAGCAAACACGTTTCACAAAACGTATAGGAAGAGCTGCAGTTGCACGCGTTCTGATGTGCACGTGATTCGCGACAAATAACGTACATTTTACTATGATTTTGTAATACGTGTACACTCCACGAACTCTCGGCGGTTCCAATCTGTCTACACCGTTGACAGACATCACAGCTGCTATGTAGCTCTCATTGCAGCGCCACGCTACACAGCGTTGCGTTTGATCAATACCACATTGTTCCAGTTCTTATTGTTTGACAAAACATGCAGCACCTTCGTCTCATTTTTATTGTACATACTGTTGCGTTATACAAGCTTCAAACAAAAATGAAGACAAACTCAAAATTTATGGAAGGAGTCTGAAACACACAAAAAAAAAAGGTGTACAAGAAAAAGTGTTATAAAAATTAAAATATAAGCCTAGCTATATTCTACAATTTAAGGATTATCTACAAAACAAAAGCGATAGTCCTAAATCTAATTTTATCAAGAGAAAGATAAATACTTTCTGTTTTATTAATTTTTACAGATTTAGTCAAAAAATGTTACTTAACTGACATTTATTACTTAAGAAAAAGCAGTTTGCCAAAATTACAAAAAGAAAATGAGAACTCATTCACTGTGACACAGCTTCAACAACAACAATATGTAAACTGTGGTTGTTCTTGTTAAAAAATTAAAGTAAAATAGAACTAAAGGAATGTATTAAATAATATTTAATTCTTATTTGGGTAAAACATTCATTCATTATCCCCTACGTTTTCATCATATGACACAACTACTTCCATTTCTTTCAGTATTAAATTACGTTCATTTAAAGTATCATACATTTTGTTTGTTTTCATGATTAAAAAAAATATAAAGGCATCGAACATTTTCGAGTTTAGCAGTATTTAGGGAATAGTATTTGTAAATTCTATGCGATGTACAAGGTCGCATAGAATAAGTAGTCGATATTCAGATAGTACAATGCTTCGGATTTTATTAAAGATTTTCCCTAATTTTTTTAATTGCACAATATTTTACTAATGTTTAAGATAACACAAAACAAAATTGACTGTTTCTAATACAAATAAATGAATCAATCGTTCTATACAAAATAAAATTAATTACTCCTTATGTTGCAAAATAAAATTAATTAACAGTGTCTTCTGCAAAATAAAATTAATTAATATCCTGTAAAGATGATATGAAGATATGCTAAAATATTCAGCTCATTAAGAAAGCACTTCAGTATATTAAACAATCTTTATATGTGGTCCAGAAAATGAATGCTTTATGAGATGATTTCTGTCTCTCCTTGTTATTTTTACACTTTTAGTTTCATAAACGATTTGGTGCATAAAAAAGAATGTAAAATTTAGTTATTTTTATGAAATCTTTAAGTTTACTCAAGAGAAAAGAGTAATGTTTTTTCCCTTAGGTCTTTGATAATATATTCCCATTCTCCCATAATTTGAACAGTACACTCTGATTTCTGTTTAGAAAGAAGAACAAAATTTTTGGGTAGCGGGTAGGAACTGTCTAGAAACTCCTAGAGACAGTCCTGTCGGGGAAAATAAATCAATCCCTGGCTACAGCAGATTTCAGGGATCTCTTGTCCGGTAAGTTAGCATCTGTTAAGGGTTCCTTGCCCAGGGTTACGAGTGGAGACCACAAGGCAGCGATGCTGAAAAGAAGACCATCAATACGGCAAAATTACCGTAGGTGGCAGTCTAGCTTTTAGGGGGAACATAAAAACAAATGAGAAACTGGGAAAACTAGTTGTCGTCATCATCATCCAGTAAGCACGTGCGCGCGATAGACGTAGCAACGCCGGAATCTTTATAACCATCATCATCCAGTGAACAAACACACACACACACACACACACACACAACGATAAATTCGCGACGGTAACAATCAGGTTGAAAACAGATGAATGCAGATTGAAATCAAAATGAACAATTATTTTTTATTAAAAAAACAATAAATAAATTGAGATATGGTATAAATAAGGGGAAATGAGTACGTAGTGTAAATACAAAAATTAAATACTTATTCATTAATATCTAATTTTTATATTTGCTTTAAATAATTTTTTCATTTAATTAAAATTGAATTTAATCTTTATTGAACTAAAGTATAATTTTATAGTTAAAAGATTAAAAGTAATATTTTCCCTTTTATGTAATAAACATTGAAAGTGCAATTTATATTGGTTTAAAATATTTAAATTAATTATTTGAATTGAATATTTTATGTCAGACACCCAAGCAGCTGTAATATTTTTCATATTTATGCCATATATGTGGTGTATGTTTGTTGTTTTCGTATGATGTATGCGTGATATATGTTTAAATGTCCTTATGCTCTATAAACAGCTTCATATAAAATGGATATCTAAATTTAATATTAAACATTAAAATATAATATGTTTTGATCATGTTTACCAGCTAATTTCCTTTTATTCCTTTATGACTAAAATGGTTGTCATATTTTCTTTTATAAGAGCTTCCTCTGGTTCTCCCTCAACATACTACATCCAGTGTACTATATGACATTATACACAGTTTTGTCTAACTAAACTATAACTAATGGAGACAAAAATAAAATATTACCAACAATAAAAATGCAACAAAATCACTAGACAACAGTTGTTTTATAAATATTTTACGGATTTTAGCTGTTTTGGCTAAGCTGGTAATTTTTGAAATGGTTTTTATCTTACGTCTATCGCAGTAATCGTTATAGCCTTTATTGTTAATCACCTCTAGAGTGCAGGACAGACTGCAAATAAGAACACTCATTTCAGTATTATGGATTATGGTTGTTTTTTGTAAAATCACTTTGATTTTATTTTGTGCAGTAAAATCAAGAATTTTGTACTTTATTAACCAAAGTTAAAGTGTTTAATTGGTGGAATTTGTATATTTATGATCCTTTTAGTTATATAACCACTACACAAAGAATTGTTGGGCGATTTGAAATTATCGGAGTCTTAAACAACACGTCTGAGCCAACACAACGATTACGACACCAGACCTTTATACGGATGGGACCAAGGTGGCTGTATTTACGACATCCAGCTTTCCGAACACCTATGACGTGCCGAAACAGACAAATAGTACTGGTTGTAAAGGAGCAGGTGAACAAGCCTTTGGGTATGCGGTGAATGTGATATTCATCATTCAGTAGATTGACGTGTTGTGGTTTACTCTGCTAGTCTTACTGGTCAGATTGAACTAGATGCTGTAGCTGCAACTACTGCTAACACTAACTCCAGAGCAATGACGTAACTACGAGAAGGGATTCAGTGGATCAATCTCCCCCCCCCCCGGGCTATTAGTGAAATTCTATAATCACTTAATCACTATTTCTAAGCCAGTTGCTTGTGGTAAATTAAGGGTTATAAGTAACTGTATAAATAATTGTACGGAGATGACCTTGAATATCTCATTTGTCCTGAGGAAAATGGGGAGTCCAACCTTCGAACTAGTTTCATCCTCCCCCAGAAACTAGTCTCATCCCCCCTGGAGCAACTCCAGAATATTTTACATGTATTCTACAGTCACCGTCAAAGTGTTTCATACAGCATCATCACAGGAAGACCGTTCTGTGAAACCAGCGTATAGTGAATATTTGTAGTTAGATGTAGTTTCAATCTGTAGGTACTAATTTCTGCTCCCTCTACCTCTTTTCAATCTGTGATTTAGAGATAGAATAAAATACTCACTCAGGTTGCTAAAGACACCAGTACCATCACCAGTGTCAATGTGGTGTAGCATTGACAGGTAAAAGCTATGTATTTACACTCCTGTCGTACTGTACACCCGTAACTATGAAACCGTTATTTGTCTAATACGTAAATTTATTTGCATACTGTTCTACTGGCTGTGCAAGAACCACGTGGAAAAGTTTTTTATGTCAAAAGCATGTTCCCAGTACATTTGAAAGTAAAATCTGTGCGTCATGAAAAGTGTTGCAGTTAAAAATAGTTGGTTGTTGAATATTGAATAATGACTACATGAACGTTTCAAACAGAGGCACTCTGGTGGTGAAAGTATATAACTAGGAACAACATTCTGTCATGTACTAGTATACTCTATCATGCACACACCAGGGTGCATTGATACATAATTTGACGACACAATTTACTTTAAGAGACAGACTTTTTATCAATAACTGCTTTTTGCTTTGATTAAGAGCAAATACTCATTCCTTTTGTCATATGCTTTTTTACGTTTGACACACAAAATATCGTGGGAATATCAATAAGGTAAATGAATAACAACAATGACTTTGGTACCTTTCAACAAATGTCGACACAGTCGGCTATTGATTAACCTACGTAAATATTGGATCGACAGATATTTTATATACAATGTAGTGAAGGTGTGTAAACAATACCTATATATAGATATAGTTGTATGTTGTAATGTTACATAATATCACGACCACCAAGGTCCAAAACAAACAATAACCAACAATAACAAATCATAAGAAATACTAGATTCAAACTTTAATGTTAATAACAAAGATAAGTAGGAATGGGTTTTAAAGGAATAAAGAATACATCTTTGACAAACTGATAAAGATGATTAAAGAAATAATGACAATCACATAGACGAAACGTAATTAACTGACAACTAACCCAATAGATTAGGTAAGAATGAGAAAACCAAAGACAGAGAGAAGAAACTATAAGTGGAGTAAAGAAGAATACTACAAAACCCAACTAGATACAAAAACAGTGAGAAATAAGACATATCCTACACTAAACAAGAGAAGAATTAAGACAAGCTGAATGGATCATAACAAGAAAAGCCCAGAGTAAAGAACAGAATAATCATGAAGCCTGAAAAACTAATTTAAATAACTATGCTGACAAAGAAAACTTATAAAGTAAATGAATGATATAATGAATAAGAGTCAGGAGAGTGAAGTAAAATTAGTCAAGGTATAAATTAACTGTGTATCTGGAAGAATAACTAAAAGGAATCGTGTAGACCAGTCTTGTAACAAGAGCAAATGTAGGGATATAACTCACAGAACGATACCAATGAATACTGTTTTAAGAAGGGTGATAAGGACAGAAAAGTGTATAATAAACCTAAAGCAATAAATAACCTTATTAGTACTATAATAGTGTGAAATGAAAGACATTGAAATCATAATAAAATAAACACATTGTTGTCAAACCAAGATAGGACCCATAACCTCACTCAATGTGAATTATGCACCTCAAATAAAAGAATTAAGTAACTAAATGACTAATAATCCAATTTCTGTTGGAGGGTAATGAACCTAAATGTTAAAAGGATAATACCAACACAAAAATAATGTATCGAAGAATTAGAATTGTATTGTAATTAGTGTAAATTCAAACAAGAAATTAGACATTCTGAAGTTACCTAACAAAGCTTTCAAAAACTTTAACAATAAGGTATAAAAGGGATGAGACATTAGTGTCAATAGAACCAGCAAGGTTCACAGTCACTTATATAATGTAAAACAATTGTAATTAGCTTAAAAATATATCAGTATAATGCAAATTAGACATACTTGTATCTTGAGACTAGATGCAAGAGGTTTTACTGAATTAACAGAAAAAGGTGATATACTATTACCAACCAAACAATTGTAACACCTGAGAAAAATTACTATCACTATTTTGTAAAGGAGAATGATCACTAACATTAAAAGTAATTTTTTGTTAAAGAGAAGATGTAAAACCATATAGTGCCTGAACTATAGGTGAATCCAAAGAGTATAATTCAAGGGAATAATTGTATCAAAACTACTAAATGTAATAACCAGAAGTTGTAATAGTTAATTCACATAAATAAGTAACAATATTCAGAAGTAATCTAATAGCAATGAACAAACCACTGTTAAAATTAACTTGGGTGGTAATAGGCCTAAAAGGAGCCTAGAGAATGATGCTAAATATTATGTTGAACAGAGTATCAGACTAAACCAACAGTAGTAAACTCATAAGATAGACAAGACGCCATGTAGTGATTAAAATGTAATCGATATAAACAATGTATTCTAAGATTAATAGCAGAATAAAAATAAGGCCTAAGTGTGCCAACCCTAAGTATGTCAATAACAAAAATACACAAAAATGACATCAATTAAGTCAGACAATGATGACCAGTAGTTGAAGGGAAGACTTAAGAATAAATGTGAAATGTTAACTAACTCATAAAATACCATCAATGAATTATATCAACTAAATCTAAAAAATAATGCTATCAGTACAGCAAGGTTTATACCCAATTTTAGAGTTGTTTTCACACATAACTGATTATAATCTAACTAAAGAGCAGAAAGAGACTGAGTAATAGTAAAAATAATTAGTAGTGAAGTTAAATTGAAAATAATATAAACGTAAGGTATTTTTAAATAAAAATATTGTAATAGGCATAAGTTGTGAAAATAAGAAATGACCAAACATGAACAGAATTATGGCTTGAGGCGTATCTAATTGATCTAAAGACCAATTGCAAACGATTGAGATGATTATATTAGAACTCTCAAGTAACATAAGAAAGTTAAACGCATTTAAAATATTTGTGTAAATTGGAAGAAAATATTTTTCATACTCTCGACATCAAAGACCGACGCCACCGGAAAAAGCCAGTGAGGTGTCATCGAGCTTTCCACCACCAAATTAATTATAGCGAGGCTTGGCCAAAAAAGAGACGCCGAGCTAAGCGTCATTCTTTTACGATCGACTTGGGAAACAAGACGAGAGTTCTCGACACCAGAAAAGTAAATTAACCTAACCTGTGCGTGTAGTGAACGTCATATTTGGGTTAATACAACTCGAAATGTCTAAAAGCATTAATAAAGTTATATAAACGAATTAATCAAGCCTAGTGAAAGTGCGAATACGATTGCTAGTGTACAATCCCAGCAATCGCGGTCATATAAATGAGAAGGGAGTATGGTGAATTAATATTATCCTTATAGACTTATGAAGTGAATCATAACCTGACAATATATAGAGTTAAGGATAGATAATGAACTTTGAAGAGGTATTAACCCTCGTAAAGTCAATTAACAATTAGACTAGGGATAAGAGTTAACGAATATTATTCACTCTAATTATAAAATGATTGTTAACCAATTATGAAAGGACAGTATGCTTTACTGGATCTAATAGGTTAAGTCAGGGTACAACCATTTCATAACCTACTGATATGTTGTTAGAATTAAGAAAAATACCTGAGAAAGATATCCCATCTAGTAATCTAACGATAGTTGGATATGCTGAAGACGTTTATAACGTTAATAAATTTGTATTTCCTTTGTTGATTGATCATTTAGATTTTTAATTAACTTAACTGGCATGATACCAGACACGCCAGGTCTAACCTAGAAGTTGACGCAAGCCGTCTGTTGAATTTTTATAAATGAATTGAGATTTTAGTTATCCGAGGTGACCACTCTCCTATTAAATAATTATAATTGTTATGTTGTGTTAACGTTTAGTATCTTGTAAGCTATAAGAACCCATGTTGATTAAAATTATTGTAAACAAAAACACCGTGGAGTGTTGTATCCACGTATGCAGCTTAACCACCCTGAGATTTTAAGAAGAGTTTTACGAATTGAAAAACTAATTGTGAAGTCTGACTTTCTTATGTTAATGGTTTAAGGAAATTAATACACAGACTTTAACGAGAAATAAATTATGTGTAAACTAAATAATTAGAGTTGGCCTAATTATTTCACGTAGATAGGCATTTGCAGGCTCGGTAGATGACATGCAAAGGGTGGCAACACGACGGCGCCACGAGTGATTTTGAATTAATTTTGTTTTTAGATGAGCTGATACACTCTACCTGATAAACAGGACGTCACTGAAAGTAAGTACCGTTATACTAAATCATCTTTGATTCCAGGGAGAACTAATGCAACCGAATTATATCTACTAGTGAAGAAGAACCAACCTCTGTCCAATACTCAACATTCGACGAACGACGAACAGTTTAAAGAATTACAACTAATCTTGAACACTTTAAACCAACGACTTCATAATAAGTAAAACCGAACCCATACAACTCAAAATGAACTTAAACACAAATCATAAATAAAATAAATAACAAATAAATAATAATTAATAATCGTAATAATATAAATCGGCGATTCTAACGCGAGATTCAAAAGGGACGAATTCCGTCTATTAACAATGTTAAAGGGAAACAATTGAAATAAACAGACTAAATGTGAAACCTGTAATCTTGCTTTGTGTTTCAAGACAGATAACGATAAAAATGATATGTACTATAAAAAATTGCATAAGCAACATATATATTATTAAGATAAACCAATAAGGATTTATAAATCCTTAAAGTAATCTTGTCTCGACAACATCAACATTCTTAGAATCATCATATAGCTAACTCTGGAATGATAAAATTGTATTATATATACGTATACATATGTATGTATGTGTGTGTGTCTTTACATTACACATACATAAACTTCAATAATACTTTCAGTCAGGTAAACGGAATTAAACCTTGTTAGTACTAGACACTTCGAAAATATTGCTGTGTACATTAGAATTACACACGGAATCCACATAGAATTCTAAGATATCAATATTGCTCATGTTATTTACAAGATACAATAAAAGCTAGGTTAGAACTTTCTAAGACCTGAGCAGAGCCAAACTGACGCTGTGCTAAGAACAGTGAATATATTTTTTGTGAAAGTAAAGTACAAGTTGCTAGTTAAGTGGAAAACAGAATATTTCAAAACAAATTTACATTTAACTCGCACTTATAATGTTTACAAACATGCATATTTGTATATTTATGTGGTATCAATCTCACTTTCAATTTAATCTATAAACTGATCTGATTTCTACAGAATGTTTTGCGAGTAGGCCTATAAAGCGATAGTAGGCATAACGGTATTGACGATCTTAGCGGTCGCACAATGCCATGAAATCAGTAGTGCTACGGGGCGGCGTGTGCGGTGGACTAGTTGGAAGAGGACCAGAACTACGTGACTGGATTTCACTGAAAGCTACGTGCAGGAGATGTCAACGCCGGTCGGTTGTCCAAGTTTAGCTGCATTATGCGCGTGTAACTGGTTAGCTTACTGACATGCAGTGAAACAATAACATATGCGTGTGAGATAAACGACGTTAGCATTACTGTAAGATTACGTTAGATTACTGTTAGATTGGTATTTTTAACGAGACAAAACTAAAAATAAAAAATGTAATCGTACGCATAGGAAATTTCCTCAGACATGGTGGGTGACATATAGATGCAGAGTTGTCAACTTAATTCTCTCTGACACTTTTCGTTCATCCGAGACGTCTAACCAAAATATCTGAAACTACTTTATTTTCTGATTGTACGGTCAAAAATTTGTCTCACTTGGGAACGCAACTTGCTACACACACACACACACACACACACACACACACACACACACACACACACACACACACACACACACACACACACACACACACACACACACACACACACACACACACACACACACACACACACACACACACACACACACACACACACACACACACACACACACACACACACACACACACACACACACACACACACACTCTCTCTCTCTCTCTCTCTCTCTCTCTCTCTCTCTCTCTCTCTCTCTCTCTCTCTCTCTCTCTCTCTCTCTCTCTCTCTCTCTCTCAATAAAATATATATATTATATTATAAATAAATAATATAATATACAAACGATTGTGTGTGTGTGCGTGTGCGTGTGTGTGTGTATCTGTGTGGTTGTAACATTAACAATTACATGGATTATTTATCATGATGATGATACACAAGTTTATTTGTTACAATCATAAAATGGAAAAAGCCTATTAAACACTCTGTACAGTTTTAAACTGACAAACTCGAGCGGGTGTCGGTCACCTGATATAACGTCATAAGAGGTGAAATCTTTGTGTATGCTGTAATATACTAGTGTGCGTGGTGCCGGTATAAGCTAAACTAAACTAAAAAACAGGATACAAGAGAAACATCCGGAAGAACAAGAAAGACCAATACATCAGTCTGTGGAAATTAGGAAGACAGGCACACACACACACACACACACACACACACACACACACACACACACACACACACACATGCACACGTCCATGTACGCCCAAGTATCTCACAGACCGTTTCCATTCGAACGGGCTACCGTTTAGGGAGAGGATCTGGCATCGGGAAGTGAGTTGACGGGAGAACGCAATCGCCTCGGATTCCTTATTAACCGCCACCCGCCATTTCCTTAGCCAGTCCGGAAGAAGGACGAATTGACTGCACCACCCTAGCAGCGTAACCAAGATTGGCCGAGCTACAGTAGTGCATGGAGTCATCCGCATAGAGCGAAAGAGTGTCTCCAGGTTATACCGGCTTGTTGTTCGTATACACAAGGTACAAAACTTTGTACATGGGGCCGAGGACAGAACCTTGAGGAACGCCTGTGGCGATCGGTGGAACGGATGAGTACGACCCATCGACGCATACCCTAAAGAGCGATCGCAGATATACAATCGCAGAAGATGTACGGAAGAGGCAGGAAGTGGGGACAGAGCCAGTTTGTAGAGATGGCCTTACCTACGTCGAGTAATACTGCTATAATGGAGTGATGCTTGTTCTCGACGTCCGTCAGTTGGGTGATAACCTTGACAAGTTGCAGGGTCGTCGAGTGCTCTCTGCGAAAACTGAACTGTTCCTCCCGAATGAAATCATCCAACAGGGGTACAATTCGACCATGCAGGAGCCGCTCGAACATCTTCGAAATGACTGGCAGGAGGGAGAGGTGGCGATGGCTTTTAGGGAGCATACGCTGCTTGCGTTGTTTGGGAATCATTCGTGCGTTTCCACAGGCTGGGGAAGTAATTGAGCTGGATACATCCATTAAACAGCTCATGAACTAGGGAGACAATACTGGGGAAGAGGAGCGTGTTGCAGGGCCGCTGTGCAGATACCATCTTCGCGGGGTGCCCGATTAGGGCGAAGTCTACGAACGGCCGATTCCACATCAGCCCGGTCGAACGAGATAGGAAGGTCCTTGGGCGCGGGGAGATGTATCCAGAAAGGAAGTTTGCGACCAAGTGGGCCAGTATTGCAGACGCGTCTGTGCACAGTAAATTGCTCCTCCATGGAGTCATCAAAAGTCTCAGCTTTGCCCACCGCGGAGTACACCATCCCGTCTGGAGATTGAAGCGGGTCCTTTTCTCGCCAACAGCCTACCATATAGACTCGGGCTGACTTGCAGAGCCTCGAGGCACGAGTCCCAACGATCTGCGGTAGCATACAGCAGAAGCTGCTTGACAAGGTCTGATTGAGCATTCAACCTGCGTACGTCGTATCAGTTCAGTGAGTAGGCCTAATATTACAGATACGTTGGTTTGCGTCAACATAGACAGATGCAGTGCAACCTCTATTACTTGTTAGTAACCATGACTAAGTGACTTTTTCCATTGACAAATGGAGATTCATTATTGATGAGAACTTTCATAGTGTGTAAATTGTTACAGTAGTTTCTTCAAGTGTAAACAATGTGAACAATTAATGTGTAAATAAAAGTAAATTAGATTTATTTTCAGAAGAAATTGTGTTTATGTTTCTTTCTTGGGTGTTGTTTTGATATTTAACACTAATAATTCTGTGTTAACAGATTTTAACACTAAAATTTGAGCTGTGTAAGAAAACTGTATAAGCGGAAACCTGAAGCGGTCTCTAGAAGCGATATGGATACAGTATACGTATTGTAATGTACATTAGGACAAGCTCAGGTGTATATGTTAGTGACAGTTTAATACAGAAACACTATTCACAATATAGACAGCATATGTTTTATAATAGACACAATACGTGAATTCTTGTCGGTTCCAATCTGTCAACACAGCTGAGAAACATCACAGCTGCCGTCTTGCTGTCACTACAACGACACGGTACAAATGTTGCGTTTGATTAAAACCACATTATTACACTTAATATTTGATATATCACGCAGGACCATCACGCATTAACTTTACTGTACGATCCGTCACCAAATATCATAAACGAATGCAAACCCTAAGGGAAACAAAAATATTTAAACAAAATACGTATTCAAATTCATAAAATTAATGGATGGATGGATGGATGATGCGCGGGCGTCTTGCGCCCTAATTTGTGTGCGTTGTCCAGGCCTAGGCCTGATGAACGCCAGGTGCCAACAGGTCAGCGCGGTCGTTTGCTTTGCACAAGGGAGTTATGGTGCAGTCCGCGGGTCCATGATAAATTACATGGCCACCACGGAGGCAAGCTTAAGCTTTCGCTTCAGCCAATTGTCCCGCCGAGGCGCGACACCATGGTTCCCTCAGGCTAGCCTTTGGGAACCTAGTGACGCACTGGCGAGGACAAGAAGCTCGAGCGCCCTAGGGCGTCGGCCGAAATGGTAAGGAATGACTCCGAGACAGCCAGCTTTTACAAGGAAGGCACTTGCACAACCTCGCGGGAGCCCGTGTATTAGGTCATTACCCTGCCGAATCAGCAAAGCAGGTGCTGACGGGGATCTTGGTGGTGATCATGGCTTCAGCCAATTGCAACGCCTGGTCGCGGCTCCTTGGTCTCCGAGGACATAGCCCACGGAAACTTAGAGCCACGCTGGCGAGAACAAGAGGCTCGACCGCCCGAAGGCGGCGGCCGAGTCGAAGGGACTCATCAGCGGGGCAGTCGGCTTTCGCAAGGAAGGCATTTGCACAACCTCGCAGGAGCCCGTGTCCCGGATCAAAGCCCTGCCGAATCGGCAAAGCCGATGCTGGCAATAAATCTATCCATTCCAATCTGCCGCAGCATGAATGACTACAGTTTCGGCAGGCGCAGGTAGTTGATAATGGTGATCAATTCAGTCTCCAGAAGGTTGGGGGGTTCGTTTCTGGGGGGTTCATGTGATGGAACTTAGGGGGGGGTCGTCTAACAGCGCCCTAGGGCGCCTGACGCGGCGAGGGGGCGGTGCATTCTCCATGCTGTTCAGCCTTTGGAGGTGCGGGTAAGGGGACTCGCCGGCCTTGGCGAACAAATTCGTTGCCATGGACCAGACGAAGACCTCTAAAGTGGGAACACGGAGGCCCCGGTGAATGGCGGAATTTCTCACATACCACGGGGACCCCGTGAGGGAGCGTAGGGTCCAGTTCTGAAATGTAGTCAGCCTATGCCTGTTGGTGGCCGACAGGAGAGGCCACCAAGCGGGCGCCGCATAGGTGAGTACTGTTCGGAGGAACAGTAGATACAATGTTAGTTTTGTACGGACAGCCAGGCGGCTGTTCCGCGAAAGCATAGGTGATAGTTTGGCTCTGACGCCACGAGCCATGTTGAGGGTTGTGGTCACGTGGGCGTTGAAGTTTAGGTCCCGATCAAGCCGAACACCTAGGTACTTCACCGTCTCAGTCCAGTTGATGGGTCTCCCCTCTAAGGAGAGGGATTGGCATCGGGAAATGGACTTATGAGTAAAGCAGATCGCCTCGGATTTCTCCGTATTTATCGCTACCCGCCATTTCCTTAGCCAGTCCGGAAGCATAGCCAACTGGTGTTGTAACATTACGCTCGTCCGCCAAGGTGAAAGCGAGCTAAAATGAAACATCGCGTCGTCGGCAAATAGAGATAACGTGACCCCGGGATAAACAGGCAGATCGTTCGTGTACAGTACGTACAGAACGGGGCCGAGGACAGATCCTTGTTGGACGCCGGCGGCGACAGGGCGAACCCGAGAGAACGCGCCATCTACGCTGATCCTGAAGGTGCGATCCGTCAGATAGGATCGGAGCAAGTGGACGATAGATGTCGGGAGTGGCGAATGCGCCAGTTTGTAGAGCAGGCCTTCGTGCCAGACTTTATCGAAGGCTTTGCTCACCAACAGGACGGCGCCTGTTGCCTGATGATTGTTGGCGGCGTCGGCTAGACAGGTGACAACCCGTACTAGCTGAAAAGTAGTCGAGTGCCTCGGCCTAAACCCAAACTGCTCCTCGCGGATGAAACCATCCACCAGGGGCCGAATACGGGCCAGGAGAAGATGCTCGAATACCTTCGAGATTACTTGCAATAGTGATATCGGGCGGTAGCTTCCAGGGAGCGTGGGCGGCTTTTTAGATTTCTGGATCATGATGACATTAGCAGTTTCCCACAGGCGGGGGAAGTACCTCAGCCGAAGACAGGAGTTGAACAACTCAAGAAGAACGTCAACTGCCAAAGGCGGGAGATTCTGCAACGCAGCGGCGCCGATGCGATCGGGGCCAGGGGCCTTTCTCTTCTGAGTCGGCTTAGGACAGACGCAAGGTCATCATCGTCGACCGAATTAGGAGGATCATTGGGGGAAGCAGAAAAGTATCCAGATAGGAAATCCCTGACGACGGCCGTATGAGCCGGGTCAGAGATGCCTCTATGGACGGTGAACTGTTCCTCAATACAGTCGGCGAAGACTTCCGCCTTGCCTTCTGCAGAGTATACAGTGCCGTCCGGGGCATTCAAGGGATGGCGAGTCCTCTTTTCGCCTTTTAGTCTACCAGCTGCTCTCCATACGGAGGCGTGGTCGACTTCCAAGGACTCCAAATAGGAGTCCCATCGATTCGCGTTTACGTCAAGCAGAAGCTGCGAGACGTGTTCCGACTGGGCTCGAAAACGCCGTCTAGCGGCAGGGTCACGGGTATGCTGCCATCTGCGGCGGAGCTGGCGCCGTAATCGGATGGCTTGGAGAACTTCCGCAGGAAGGTCGGAGCGTTTATTACTCACCGGAAATAAATTTAATCTCCTAGGATAGCCTATAATACAGATTGACTTGTGAAGAAATGTTACTATGATCTGTACTTTATATGATAGGATTCTGTAGAGTACAACAGTGAAAAATACTACCACACATAATGTTAAAGAATTTTATTACACAATAATTGTCTCTAATAAAAGAAGGTACCTTTAAGAATTGTTGCATTGAAAAGAAGATAAGTATTTTGGGTGGAGCACAGCTACTGCTCTGAGTCAAGGACTATTGGAAGAAGAGACAAAAAATTGGTTAGTGGCGTTTCAGATGTAGGGTGCCTATTATTATTTCATGGAATGATAGAGTGAGTAAAATTAGGGTTTACAAAAGCACAATACGTCCAGTAATATCCTATGCATCAGAGACCAAACCAAATCGAAAAAGACGACAAACTACAGAAATTACTATATTACGGAGGGTACTAAGAAAAACAAGGAACGATAGGTTGCAAACAATAGCATAAGAAAAACGAGTAATATAACAGATATTAATTCTTGGATTGCGGAAAGAAGAAGGATATGGAACGAACACATATCAAGAATGGATGACACAAGGCTAGTGATAAAGGCAAGAGATAGACAACCAGACACCAAAAGGAGCATTGGTCCACCAAGGAAGAGGAGGAGTGACAGCATTTAGGACCGTTGTTATAGAATATGACAGAGTCCTAACAAAGAAGAAGAAGAAGAAGAAGAAGAAGAAGAAGAAGAAGAAGAAGCTAGAGTGAGTAAGCAGTAGTGGAAGAGTATACTGGAAAAAAGACGGTAATGGCATCTCATTAGGCACAGTAGCTACATGAGAATGTATTAGGTTAAAAGTTGACGAAAGAAATGCTAGAGATATGTGATTTTCTTGGCTACAGAAACGGGATTGGTAAGATGCAGAATTTTAATCTCAAACAGATAACCAAAACGACGTGAAGGCTTCGATATAAAGAACATTTATTTATGCTACTGTAACCAAACAAAATAATGATATTGGCCGGGACAGTTTTAATTTCTTTTTTTTTAATACTTTAGCGCCTGTTTTTGTCTGATTAAAACTTTAAATTGATTTTTCAATTTATAAATATCTTTTTAATTTGATCCATATACTAGAAAGGCTCTTAAGAATTTTAGAGTGCGATAATTTCTCCGGTGAAGATGGTTCCTGCTTTTTAATTTCATTAATTTATTTTTATAAATTTCACAGTATCTTGACAACTTCTTAGAAAATGCCATAAACTGTATTTTTCAGTTGCCATAAAAATCTTCTTCAGTTGTATTTACCATAAACTGTTAAAATAAATGATATAACATTTTCGTAATATTGTTAACGTATGATAAGTAATATAATTCATTGTTTTTAATCCACGAATATGATTGAATAATCTTTTATTAAGTATTTACTTTTTGATAAGTCTATGTAGAAATATTGTAGGTACTCTGTTATAGGCCTATTACTTTTATCTCTTATTATATTGTTACGATAATCTCACTGATCGTCGTATGGTACAGTGGAAAACAAAATACAGACACCAATGAAGTCACCAGCTTTAATTAATCACAAGTAACAGATTGTAATCAACAAGTTATTCAACAAAATCATACCCGTACAATAATTTAGTTAAATTTGTCCACACGCAATAATACCAACTAACAGACTCCCGCAAAATAATCACTTTTCACTAATAACCACTTGATCGCACTGAGTAATCGCCCGACGTAAACTGACTTCCAAGCAGCAGGTGGTAGCTATTTATAGTATGCAAGTTTCCATGATATGCGTCCTTAACAAGCACTTGAAAATTCTAGAGGATACTTTAGCGCGGCCTTGGCAGAACTACGCACGTGCTGAGCTAAGCGGGAAACGCGTAGAACAGCGTTCTCCATAGTACCAGAACGTTCCGTATTGGGTAACAATATTTCCGTTCCTATATTTATCATAATTGCCCTACATAAAGTTTATTAACTAAGTATGACTAAAACATTTGACAGTAATGAATTTTCTTAGCATGGTTTTGTTATGGGATAGGAAGTAGTATAATTCGATCTGCGATCTGTGACGTAAACGTTAACACTTGTGTAGCTTGATGTTAAAAGGGCGTATTTGTATTTGACAACATTTTTGGTAAAGTACAAAAAACTTTGTAACATTTTAGAACTTGAATATTTCTAACATTTCACTTACAAGAATTATACAATTATCTTCATTATTAAATTCTCGAACTATCAAACAAGAATGTGGATGCAAGCGTTTTATAAAGCACACAAAACAATGAAAATCAATTATGAAGAAGTGAAGAAACTACATCTGGGCCTTTTGTGGCTAGACCTTCACGATAATTGTAAATAGTAGCTTTGTTAATGTTGTAAATACAGAAAGTGTCAATTGTTATTTTCTCAAATATAATAATTTCTGGACAGATATTTCGGGTAACATGTACATAAAATCTACTTATATCGCCAACATATTAGTATATTTGTTTTCCTTAGAATTAGTTTCTCTTGCTTCAAGGCAGTGTAAAAAATTTTGACTTTCTAATATGAAGTGCCAAGTCTGAAACAGATGTGTGTTTATAGCCTCACTTGAATGAAAAGGTTAATTTAATTTTAAACAAAGGTTTTCAAAAATATATAAACACTTGGTGTTTCACAGTTTTTATTTAACTCTGACAGCCGCTTCAGCTTTTTAAGATATTGTGACAATAGCTCGAAAAGCTGAAACGGCTTTCAGAGTTAAATGAAAACTGTGAAACGTACCTAGTGTTTATATATATTTAAAAAAATGTCTATTAATATGTTTCACCAAGTGCCCAACGAGTCATCAATTAATATCGTTAATTTTAAACTTCTGACATTGACAACAACAGTCAATATGTTGTTGATCGAAACCTACAAACCGGTCTTTTAAGTGATTCCAGTAATTTGTATAAGAAACTGTTACATCCAAATTACGTCTCTTTAGTCAATAGAAAATGCGTTATTTTATCATTCATATTTTATGGTAAAAATTTAATTTCTTTCCCAGAATAGTGTCTCGTTTAATTGGAAAGAACATTATATGTCCATGGATCAAGACAGAAATGCATAGGCATTGCTCTTTAGTCTTATATCTGTTTGCCTTATTCAGCTCTAATGTCTCTAATTCTCCTGTTTTTATTTAAACAGAAATGCAGACGGTAAATTTAATCTAATTTGATTTACATATTATGATGCTATATAAAGAATAGTTCGAGTAAAGCTTTCTCTTCCTATCTCAATATTACAAAAAATAAGTCTATCATTCTTTATTTTATTTCTCTCATAATCGTCTTTGTTTCGGCTCTTTTGAAACTTAATTCAGTTTTACCTGTTATTACTGTGTTATGGCCACTTGTAATATAATTAAGATAATGATGGTAATATATTGCAACAACACATATATTTGCATATTTGACCAGGGCGGTAAGTTTGTAAATATTTAGCATAGAAAAATATATGACGAACAGTTTTTAACAATATTATGCAGGATAAGAATTGTCAGAAAGCGTACACCTGCCACCGTGAGTGAATACAGCGCTTGTGTGTTTGTGTGTGTGAACGCAAGCTACACAGGCAATAATCTACAATGGAGTGATGCGTACGAATTCTCTGTAATCAGATTTTAACCGGATAAAAATAAACTAATTAATACGTTTTAAACCTGTGAACAAAGACTTACCCTAATTATAAAAACACCATTACATTAAGGAATTTTTAACGAATATAGTGACGTAAAAGTATTGCAGAAATTTGCAATAATAAATACACCAGGTAATTTAATGTTAATTACTAGTGTAATTAAATAGTAATTAATAAGTGTGTTATATGTGAGTGACCAGGAAAAATTTACGCAAACGATGATATTGCTCGTGCTACGAGGATGTTTACGAAATCGCGAAAATGAACATAAAAAGTGATTTGTAATTATTGAAAGGATGCTTTGCACGTAGTGACAATATCTAACAGGTCAAAAACAGTCCTGGACTTGTCAGATTGCCGTCCAGTATAAATACCACCGGCAATTTCGGGGCGGTCTCAGAGACTCAAGATATCTTCACACAACGTCACACTGTTGGTCTGCCGATCGATCAGGACATCTTTACCGCACACACCAAGACTTATGGAGGAACTCTGGTCCATCACAAACAACAACCCGTAGAGACAGATAAAACAGCATCAGCATAATCATCATCATCATCAAACTCTTAGGATTCAGGACACACACACACACACACACACACACACACACACACACACACACGCGCGCGCGCGCGCGCAACGGTAACGTCGGCAGTACGCAGGTGATGAATAAACAATTATATTTTTTTTGTTGCGAAAAGAACTCTCAAAAAGAAACTTATATATGAACAGTAAAGACTTAAAGTTTTAAATTAAATAGTAGTTAAAGAAAATAATTTAAAAATACTAATCTCTTTTTGTATATTAAACGTTGGGTGTATCAGTAGAAATAAATACATAGTTTGGAAGTAAATGTTATTTTCTCTTTTGTTTATAGCAAAATTAGTTTTATTCTTGAGTTTTAATATTATTTTTGTTTGTAAATATGAGTTGCTATTATTATTTAGATTTTGAGTCAAAGTCAGACACACTGAAATAAAAAGTAGCTTTCTAGATAATTTGTTTAACATGTCTGTTTAGCTAGTAAAATTATATGGTTGTTTGTTTTATATGTCATGAACAGCATACAAGGTTACATTGTATTTGTGTAAACTTATAAAGAAAATATTTTTATTTTTCTAAGATTCAAATTTTTTAATATCTGCATAATTTCTATTAATATTAATAAATCATAGAATGATTATTTGAAACGATTTTAATTATTTATTTCATGTCAACTACATATCACTCCTCTTTGAAAATTATTTTATTATTGTGCAACCACATATACTTGACGCAACGAGAATTTTAAAAAATCCTATGACCTGGCCGGTGTAATACACTTCATAGTTCCGTTGTGTACATTGTAATGTATTTGTGTATTTGTCGTTATAATACTTGTAACGTTGCAATATATTTAACAAACCAGAATAATCTGAGACGTTCTAGCACTTTCACACGATCAGGCGGTGTGTACTACATCTGAAAGATCTATGTTAAAAGCGCAAATTAAACACTCATAAGTCCCTTCAACTGAATAGAAAACTTCAAAACCTATTTAATTCGTATATATTGAATTTTTTAATGCCATTTAACAAACATCAGTGCATCTACTTATGTATTATTCATTTCTGGAAAACATGGAAATTGCAAAAAATGTCAATTTTTGCTCTTTTAACATTAAGCGATTCACTGTTCCGTATTATCCTTAGTGATCACCAATATCTTTATAGCCATATTTCAGCCCGGCAAGCCGAAGTTCTCATAACATTGAAGCCGGCCGTGAAAGCCTCAGACAGAATGTGTCGATTTTATTAGTAAACGATTTTGTAAATTGTTATACTAATAATGGTTAGCAGTTTTGAGGGACACTAAAAAATTAGGCATTACAGTTAAAGCTTTACGTTTTAGAAAATAAAAATAAAATTGAAATAACAGATGAAAGTTAAACATACATATGGTGTCTGTATCTAATATTTTTCAATCAAAATTCTAGGGTTGAAATAAATGTTGTTGAGTTTTGTTGAAATTAATGTCGTGTGACAGTTTCGTGCCTGTTCCAAACATCAAACTTGTCGCCCATGTTCACTTTTCATATTCAAGAAAGTCCAGCTACAACACCTATCACGGCGCGAAAAAATTTCACTTTAAAATATCACTGGACAAATGCTTTTGTTACCACAACTGTTGTCAAAACAACTCAGTATTGAAATTTAAAATACTGTCAAGTTCTCTACATACTGACTTGAGAAGATAATTTGGTTTAATAATATATTTAAATTATTACACTACAAAGAAATATTTTACAAATAATAACGATGGTAATAGCAGCAGTATTATTAGAAATATAAGCGATTTGATTACTTTGATAGCCACAATTACGGCCAGTGGAATATATATTAATTGGATGTATCGCATTGAACGTCAGGATAGCGTATAGGATATGTGCTACTGTTCCAGCTGATCCATTATCAAGCTGAGCTATTATGTGAATTTTTGAAATACTTGTAACGTTGCAATATATATATATATATATATATATATATATATATATATATATTTCAATCACTTTCTGCTACAGTCCGTTTCTTGATGTATATAATACTATAATACTTATAACTAATTTACCTCAAGATATACTTTTTTCCTTTAGGAAAATGTTTCGGGAGATCTTGTTCTCCCATCTTCAGCCTTCGCCATCTTGTTTCTGGTGCAGTATTTGTGTGTTGGCTTCTGGATATTATTAAGGTGGTTTGTTGGTCTTTGGTCCTTCAAAGTTGCATTATTGTGTGTGGTTGTGGTATCTGTTTTTGTATTTTGTGTATTTTCGATGTTGAGTGCTTTGAATATTGTGTCATGTTTTGTATTGATTTGTATTTGTTCTGGTATTAATTTGTTTTGTGTTTTATGTTTGTAAATCTGTAAATTTTCCCAAATGTTCATTATGGTGCCTTTGTGTGGTATATGTTTTATTAGTGTTACATTGGTTATGTCTGGGAATTCATGTCCTGTGCTTATTGCATGTGTGGCTAAATTGGATATATATATATTTGGTTTTTTGTATGCATTTAGGTGTTCAAAATAACGTTTTTTCAGCTGTTTTTTTGTTTGTCCTATATAACATTTATTGCAATCTTGGCATTCAATTTTGTATATACCGTTGGTTGTTGTATTATCTTTGTTGTGTGAGCTATTAAGATTTTGTAATTTATTTTTATTAGTTTTGTATGCTATTTTTATATCTGTGTTTTTAAATAGTTTTGTTAGTTTTGTAATTTTATTATTTATATATGTGAATGTGGCCCATTTTTTGTTGTTGTTATTATTTATGTGTTGTTCAGTTTGATTAATTCTTAATTGTTCAGTTTTTATTTTGTATTTGATTTTATTTTCTATTTTGATCATAGTATTTTTATTGTATCCATTTGCATAACCAATTTGGTATATTTATGCAATAGTTATGCAAATGGATACAATAAAAATACTATGATCAAAATAGAAAATAAAATCAAATACAAAATAAAAACTGAACAATTAAGAATTAATCAAACTGAACAACACATAAATAATAACAACAACAAAAAATGGGCCACATTCACATATATAAATAATAAAATTACAAAACTAACAAAACTATTTAAAAACACAGATATAAAAATAGCATACAAAACTAATAAAAATAAATTACAAAATCTTAATAGCTCACACAACAAAGATAATACAACAACCAACGGTATATACAAAATTGAATGCCAAGATTGCAATAAATGTTATATAGGACAAACAAAAAAACAGCTGAAAAAACGTTATTTTGAACACCTAAATGCATACAAAAAACCAAATATATATAAATCCAATTTAGCCACACATGCAATAAGCACAGGACATGAATTCCCAGACATAACCAATGTAACACTAATAAAACATATACCACACAAAGGCCATAATGAACATTTGGGAAAATTTACAGATTTACAAACATAAAACACAAAACAAATTAATACCAGAACAAATACAAATCAATACAAAACATGACACAATATTCAAAGCACTCAACATCGAAAATACACAAAATACAAAAACAGATACCACAACCACACACAATAATGCAACTTTGAAGGACCAAAGACCAACAAACCACCTTAATAACATCCAGAAGCCAACACACAAATACTGCACCAGAAACAAGATGGCGAAGGCTGAAGATGGGAGAACAAGCTCTCCCGAAACATGTTCCTAAAGGAAAAAAGTATATCTTGAGGTAAATTAGTTATAAGTATTATATATATATATATGACGGGAAAGAAAACAATAAATGTTACGTCAATCACTTTCTTCTGATATAAGGTACAGGTTCTCTTTGTATGCAGTGTACGATTTTTAAATAACCGAATGTTCTAACAGTTATTATAACACTTATTTGAGTTCTTACTTAGATAATCCGAGGTTAAATCATCACCTCAGATACGTGTCCGGTAATTTTGTTTCTTGCTATTTCCATATGCGTCACCGATTTTAGACGGTAGGAATTTTAAATTCCTATCTGGAATACAGAAGTTCTAACTCATATAGTGTGAGGGGAAAAGCAAAAGAAAACATTTACCCTTACATATCGAAACGTTATTATATGCTACACAGTACACGCACATTTTACTAGTTCACTGTGATTCTTATAAGGTACGATTTGCATACAAACATGAGTACAATGATGGTAGGTTTGGTTGCACTCGTTTGGTTGCTGGAAGTGACACTAGGATACAACAGCTATTTGTTTGTTTTTGCATACTTTCCTCGAAACACGTTTTCATTTATATACAAGGTCTACTGTATGGAACAGAATAAATTACGCACATTGCAGAAGAAATATGTAACCGATATTTAACAATAAATAAACGATTTTGACTTCCAGACACTGTACAAGTTATAGACGAACATTAATGATTACGTTAGTGAACATTCATTTAAAAACCAATTTACAGTGTATAAAAAATTAACTGTTGGAAGATTAGTTTAATGTGTTTTGTATTTTTCTTTACATTATTAGTTAATTTATTAGTCAATAAAGACACAGTGTCCATCATCTGATTAATATTTTAATTATTAAAGAAAGGAAATTAATTAAATAACGTTAAAATATGCAAATATTTAGAAATAAACGCCGAGCGAATGGAATCTCAACGGAATTTTATCCTACCTTCTTCAAAATGATATTTGTAATTGTAAATTCTTAATACGTCTGTTGATGATACGTCTGCTTTAGTAAGTTTTCTGAAAACAACGCATGTCTATAAAAGTTTCATGGAAAGCTTAATTCAGTTTTACAAGCATAACGTTTTTTCATCTTTTATGATCGAAAAGCTTCCTTATTATTTGTTCTTAAATGTATCATTTAAATGTTCAATTTGTTATCATTGATTAAGACTCTACGCTCTCAAACGTATATGGAATACTGCAACATGAAATTCTTAAACAACTGCACATGAAATATCCTGGTTAGTTATAAATTTGTTAAGACCTTACGGTATGATAATATTGGCTTTTGTAACGCTAATCACACATTTTTGCAAGATTAGGGTGACCAGGCGCGCTTGCATTCTAACATTATACCACATTGTTGTTCACCCGTGTGAATGCAGCTGATCACAGCTGAAGTAACACTGCCTAGGGTTATTATTTATTAATTTATTATTTAACAATTTTGACAGTTATTTTACTTAGTCTACATCCCACGTTTTCTTCAAATATAACTTTATTAAGGACATACTTCTTGTAAGGTATAGAAATTAGCATAGGCCGTACAATTGTGAGTTGTGTATACAAAAATATTATATCGTTAACGAGAAGTTTATATAGTTTGTTCATTAATCATATATTAACTCCATTTTACCAACAATAGTGTGGATTATCTCAAAAAGTGTTTACGCATAATTTCGTAAACTAAAGCTTTAACAGGTCTAGTTTGTATGCTCATAAGTAATCCTGTTCTACACTTAGTACAAAATCACTTTAGCCTAATACAGCGGTTCCCAAACTTTTTCAGCCACGGAGCCCTTTTTGAAGGAAAAGTTTCTCGTGGAGCCCCAAGAAGTGTTTAGCTTGTTTTTCTTTTTAGTATAAGGAAGTATGAATAATAAGGTATATATATTAATAAAGGAAACAATAGTAAAAAAGAACTGGAGAACTTATTATTTATTATGTAAATCTACAAAATGATATAACAACTAGTTAAGATATTTAAAAAATGTTACAATGTTACATGTACACCCGAAGTTAATGTGAACAATGTGCCTGCTTCTTGCGGCAGAGTTTGTCAATGTTCGGTGTCACAGAAGTCAGTTGAAGACGCATATCGTCTTCTGCGTCCAAACGAGCTCGATATTTAGTTTTTGTAGCCGTGTACCTCGAAAAGGCTATTTCACAGAGGTATGTAGTTCCAAAAGGCAGTAAGAGCAATTTAGCTTTTAAACTTAATATCGAAAGATCCTCCCCTAACTGAGCCCAAATTCGGGAAGTGGTTTGCTTTTAAATGATGCCTGACAGTGGCTGTCCGAAACCATGTCTATAAGGACCTCATATTCTGCCGCAGTGAGGGCTGCTGGTTTTGACGTCACTGAAAATGGATCTACAATCCACTCAGAATTCTTTCGAATCGATTCCTGAGTATTCCTTGGAAAGTATGAATTCAAATTTTGAAGCAAATTGTTAAGGTGTTCTTTTATTATTGCTGGCAATGATTCATTCATTGTTATGTTAATTTCTTCTAAAAGTTTGAAGCCAATGGGAAACATGTCAGATCCTTATTCTCGGTGCTTTCCATGTAGAACGCTATCTTTTTCTTCAGTGCGGCAATTTTGTCATTAGCATCGAATATTGTCTTCCGTTCCCCTTATGGCTGAATTCGTTCATTTTCGAAAAAATGTCTGCCAAGTAACATAATTTGCATAACCATTCCTCATCATTCAAATAATCTGCTAGCAAACTGTTTTGGTCATTCAAAAGTGAAGAAACTTCGGTTCGAATTTTAAGTAAACGGGACAACGCTTTACCACGTGACAACCATCGTACCTCTGTGTGTAATAACAATGACTTGTGTATACTTCCCAAATCTTCACACAGTATTCTAAGCAGCCTACACTGCAAAGGTCGTGCCTTAACAAAGTTGATAATTTTGATGGCGTTGTCTAGTACCTGCTTTAATAACGCTGGCATTTTTTTCGTTGCGAGGGAGTGTCGGTGTAGTACACAATGACTACTTGTGCAGTTTTTTGAAACTTTCTTGATTCTTGTAACAACGCCAGCAACATGACCTACCATGGCCTTTGCGCCATCTGTGCACACGTCAATGCAATTGTCCCACGGTATTGAGTTTTCAATGAAGAAGGCATCAAGCAGGGAAAAAATTTCACTACCGCTTGTAGAGGATGGAAGTGGCTTGCAGAAGAGAATATCTTCATGAAAAGAACCTGAAAATTCGTAGCGCACAAACGTCATTAACACAGCTAATCCGGCTACGTCCGTAGATTCGTCAAGTTGTAGCAGAAAATTTCGTTTGACTGATACGGGAAATTATGGTATCTTTAATATCGTTTGATAGATCCTGGATTCGATTACGCACAGTGTTATTTGATAAGGGCACACTGGAGATCAAGTTTGCAGTTTTTTCGTCAACCATGCACTTCACTACCTTCACTAATAGTGGTTTTATAAGAGTTTCAGCAGGGGTGTGAGGTTTACCAGCAAGAGCCAGGTCATGACTAACCAAGTACGATGCTTTCAATGCTTTCTCGTTATTTGTCTTTACATGAGATACAAATGTTGTCTGAACTGCATGGAGTTCGTCACTTTTTCTTTTGAAATAGTCTGCAGTTTTATATGTGAAGTCAGGATGAGTTTCGAAATGCCGTCTAAGCTTGGCAGGGAACATAGAGCTATTGGGAAAAACTTTGTTACATATCACACACTGTGGACGTCCATCAGCAAACTCAGTGAATCCCATGTCCAAATATGAATCGAAATATTTTCGTTCTTTACTTCCTTTCGGTACCTCTTCACAAGGCATCGTAGACTCTGAAGCAGGATCATGTGCAGCATATTCCGAAGTCAATCCCAAGAAATTCGCACTATCTTCTTCGAAAGTAAGGTTACAGCTGTTGTTATCCCCTTTTAACTGAGCAGTGGTTGATGGTTGACGACTCTCAGGTCTTACGGAGCCCGTCTTAAGCCACAGTTCCATTTCAATGAAAGTTTAGCAGCTAACACTTCTGCAACAAAGAAATAAATCAAATTACCATGCAGGTATAATTTTTACAGGTTAAATTGAATTAAAAAAAATGTTATATTTGTATTTAGTTTTTAGTGTAAAATTAGCATTATTTTGATACCCCACATGATTTATTCGAAATTTTTTGAAATTTTAGTGCCCCCCTTAATGCCTATCGCCACACAATTGACTTAATTTACTACATAAAATTGACCTTAACTATCAATTGACTTTATAGGTTAAGTACTTTTTACTCATACAAAAGTATTTCTTGTAATTTTCTGAGCATTCCACGTATCACGAGTTTTTAACTGAAGAAACTGAATAATTAAGGCTGCCTGCCCGGTATATATAACATAACAGGGATTTCGAGAATCATCGAATAAGTTGTACTTAGCAAGCAAGAAAGATCGAGATGGTTCCAGTGACGAGTAGATCTATCTATTATTACTGCTTCCATCTAGCGAGAAGAACCGAAACTACTATCTGAGAAAGCACTTTTCGCTTGATGTAAGTAGTTTCGTTTATCCCGCTAGATGGAAGCAGCAATTTAATTTTTGTCATCTTCATAACCGCGGACGGAGCCCCAAGCACACTTTGGGAACCGCTGGTTTAATGAAACAAGAATACTAACATAATACTCTGCTCTATTGACCGTAACTTTCTACGACCTTTATCTGTTTATTTGCGTTTCTAATTGCATTTAATTTACTTCCTCATGTTTCTTCGTAAACCGCCTCGTAAAAACATTTTGTACTATTTAATTGTGCTAGATTTTCTGTTTTCACATTTAAAAGTCTCTTTCAATTAATGTTTTCTACTGAGTTCAAGTCCACTATTCATACATTTTCAGCTTCATTATAACCACACACACATCACTTTTTAAAATTTGTATCTTACATTTCATTCCTTTCAATGGGCCTAAATATTTTAAGTTATATTGTGTATGATGGAAGAGAGACGGTCAGTACACTATATAAGAAAAAATACATTCCTAGAGATAGCATTCGTATTTTTAATGAAAAATATACGTTTGACATGATACGCCAAAGTTAGGCCCATATTGAACCAACGTAGGACTAAATGTGCCAGTTTATTGGAGAATATAAAATAAATTTAGCCGATTTCATTAGTTTATGTTATTTAAATGTAGTAATTAATTCAGCTGATACGGTAGAGTATTTTCATCTGAGTTCGTTATGCGAAAACGAAACATCTCAATATGGTGAAAATGCACCAGTCAACAAATACGATTTCATTTGTTCAAAATGAAAATCATCTGAAGCAATTATATTGTTATTATTGTAAACAAATCAAAAATAAAATAACCTTAATGTCAAAGTAATTTATGAGATTTTAAATGCATAAAAGTTTGAAATTATAATATGTTTTACTAATAAAAATATTAAAAATTATTGTCGATGATTTGATTCCAACGAGTAATCTGTTGTGGGTTGAATATCTTGCATTTTAAACATACTGTTAATTTCAAACCATCTAATTTATTATTACTCGTAAACGGAACATATGAAATAAAACTAAAAGTTGGGTATTTCTTTGGGCGCACTAGATTAACTACAATGTAATTAGATTTTAATGTAATCTTATTAATCAAGTTCCTCCGCATTTTCACAAAATTTTATTCGTGAGCGATTTTTTAAACACTATTATTAAAAAAAAATGCTTTATATGGTCATTAGCCTATATTAAGTAAGAACAATTTATGTGGAAAAAACAGGCGACACCTACTAAAAATTTTTAGAGATTCTAGTATAAGCATTTTTTGCTTAAAATGACTCCTTCCAAAGAACTGGACTGCCTTAACTCCCCAGGCACCGCTTGTCTGTTAAATACGACATGTAATTTGACACCTAAATCTTTTTAGTTAAATGTTTTAACTGACATTCACTTTTTTATTTGTAATTAGAATAATTTTATTTTACAGTAAATTTATAGGCAATTTTTAGGCAATTATTGGGTTACTGATTGTGAACATAACTTCACTGAGCGTAAATACTTCTGAAGACTATAACGTTAGTAATTTTGTTTCTGAAAATATAATAATGTTTAGCCAAGCAAGTGCAACACTTATGACTTAAGTAATTACAACAATGGAGTAGGGTGGACATCAGAGCGTCTAGAACGAAGCATTGCTGTGAAGAAAAGAAGATTGTTCTAGGTCACTGAGTAGTGATATAACTACACTTTTATGTACCTTGTACGTTCTTCCTTAGAACACGGACATGTAATTCTGGTACCGAGCCAAGTAGCCACGACTTCAGGCGACGATAAAAAATAACTTTGTAGAGAGATTTTTATTCGCTCTAAATTAAGAGCGAAAAATAAGAATTGAAATCTTTGGTACTCTTTTGATATCATTTAATTTAATAATATTTAAAGATATCTGCCAGTGTGTCTGTAAGACCGTGTTAGATTTAGCATAGTTATATAGTTATATTTGCATACGTATAGTTATGATCGGCATACGTATTGCTTTGCTGTTGTCATTTAATGAGATAAGCATTTATGTACAAAGACTTGAATAACTGAGTTACTGTACGTAATAAATCTGCGCTGCATCAGTATGCTCGAATAAAGTCCATAGAATACATTTCAGGGATAATATGAAGTATACGCACACGGCTAGTCGTACATAAGCGTACGTCAGTTTTGTTTTAGAATATTTTACTTGTCCTTTAATTTGTTTTCCTTCACATACTTTTACTCCGTTACTGTATATTTTATTTACACACACGACGTTTTTCATCATATTCCACTAAACATATCGGCAGGGGCAGTGGTGTGTTGGTTCAGTACACCACATACAGGATATGGTTTATTTTACATTATACGTGTACCTGCAAGGCTATGTTAGATTTAGCAGATTCAGATATCCAGAAGTATAGATGTAAATGTATTTAAATGACAGATTACAGCACGTCTGATCGGAATAGCCTACATATTTTGTGCCTTGCCTTGTCACATTTTATGCATTTAAGTTGATCGGAATATTTTAATAAGAGTAGTGCTTAAGAAGATTTCGATTTTGAGTTACCGTAAAGTTAGTAAATCTAGGCCGTATCACGTGTACAAATCAGTTCCAAATATCTCTGGCATATTATGAAGTATGCTCACGTTGGTTGCATATGTGAGAGATAAAGTTTCATTAACATTCATTTATTCATTAATTTTTTTATCTATTAATTTCCTTTGCAAATACATATTACGTTACTATACATTTTATAGACATACGACGTTTCCACTAAACACAAATGGAGTATCGGCAGGGGGCATTGTGTATTGGTTTGGTATAGGCTTAATTCCTTACGGGCGAAATATTATATGGTTTTACAGTTACTCTTTCCTCGCATCGTGATAGAAAACCAGCGAGTGATATTGCCATTATTAGCCGTTCTAAGCCAGGATTTAAGATTATTTGTATAACGCAAAACATACCTCGCTTTCATCTCATATTAATTTTACTACAGATATTATTGCCAGTCATGCCTATCTATTTATATATTTTATAATGCATGTACTTTACAGTTTACATTGTAAAAAACTGATCAAGTTGTCACTCACCGTAAAACTCCTTCAAATTATTATTCATATTATTCCCTAAAAACACAAGGTTCTTACCATACAGCAAGTAATAATAATATTAATAATAATAACCTTTAATAACAGTATGGTTTTATGTGATTCACAACGTTTTATTTAAATGGAATCAGCACATAAATGCATAGAGCAAGAACAAGACATTCAACTACAACGCATAAATTTTGTTGACTAACATGATAATATGTAACACAGGTACGCTGTAGCACTATTTTGCTTTGGATTGCTAAACAAATTGCATATTAAAATAATTAGAGATATGTTATGAAAGAATAGTCCTCACTTATATCCATAAAGTCGTACGCGTTAGCCTACTTATCGGGTACAACTAACTCAACAATTATACGTAATACAGATTTAAACTATTGTATTTTACCAGAATGTATAATATATTCCAAAACGTTTTCTGTCTTATTACCTATTACAGTGAATCTTGCTTTTTAGAATAATTATTTTTCTTTAGAAAACCTTTCAAATAAGAGAATTTTGTTGGTTCCTAAATAAAACCATTTCCTTTTTACGTTTTAACACTTAGCCTACTTGTTGTGGAAAAGCAACAAAAAATCACATAATTTAACAAGTATACTGACAAATTGTTTTTAATGGCACATGGAGTATCATCTACCTACGCGTAAACTATACAATTAGAGGGAAAATGAGGGTTCTGATCCACAAAGGAATGCCGCCTTTCTTAAAAAACAATAAAAAACGCTAAAAACGGGATCTAAGAGATGACGCCGCCACCGCTGGACCCGCAGCATCCCAATGGACCACAGCATCCGCGAATTTCCGCGAATAAATTTTTTTATTTTTTTTATTTGATTTTTTATTTTTTTAATTAAATTGATTTGCATATCAAGGGGGTGGGTGGAGGGTGGGGTGAGGTTCAATGGACCACCTGCATCCGTGAATATAATTTTTTATTTTTTTAATAAAGCTGATTTGCATATCAGGGGGTGGTGGTGGGTGGGAGGTTCCAACTTGATGCATTATAGTGTATATATTAAAATATATGATCAGAGTTACCAACCTTTGCACTAGTTCAAATTTGTTGTGTGTGTTATAAAGTATTTTAAATCTATATGATCAGGTGTACCAACCTTTGCATGAGTTCAAATTTGTCGCATGTTATAATGTATATTAAATCTATATGATCAGGGTTACCAACCTATGCATGAATCAAACTTGATATGTGTGTTATATAGTGTATATATTAAAATATATGATCAGGGTTACCAATCTTGCATTATTGTGTATAGAACAGATCTGTCAACATTTTTTTTCTGTGGTGGGAAATTCAAACTATATGATCATGATTGTTGTCGATATCAATTCTCTCTTTGAATGTAAGTAACTCTCTGTCTCTAGACATAGTTATCCATCACGATATAAACTCTCTCTCTCTCTCTCGTTTCTCCTCTCCCTCTCCCTCTCTCTCTCACTCTCTCTCTCTCTCTTACATTTGAATGTAAGTAAAACTATCTCTCTCTCTCTCTCTCTCTCTCTCTCTCTCTCTCTCTCTCTCTCTCTCTCTCGTTGTCAAACGTTATGTTTAAACCGTTTCTCCTCTCTCTCGTTAGTGGTCATTACCGCGCATGTATATGATTTTAGAAAGTTTATATATTCGACAAATATTAACTGTGTACGTACTTACAAACGCTCTCTCTCTCTCTCTCTCTCTCTCTCTCTCACTCGTTGTCAAAACGCCGTCTTCATTTTTCAATGTATTAAATAATTAATTAAATTTTTATAATGCAGGATGTATCAGTCAGTGTGATTGATCCTTGTTAGGGGGGTCTGTATATGATTTTAGAAATATATATATTTGGCAAATATTAACTATGTGTGCGTGTGTGTTGTCAACTACTTACATGTGTTCTCTCTCTCTCTCTCTCTCTGCGTCCATTGTATGTATATCGTTACAAATGACGAGTAGAAATCCAATCCTTGAAGTGTTTAAAATTGTATGTATATATCACTGAATAATAATAATATAATCGTTCTAGTGTTAACGTTTGCTACAACAGTTCCTTCACAGGTAACAACGCAGTTTACAAAATAATTACACACATAGGTTCAGTGGTGTATAGCGAAATAAATTAAAAATATACACACATGTTGTTACAGATGAAAACGGTGGTTGAAATTCATACAAATCTACTGATGTAACGGTTCCCACAAGTAATACAGTTCACAAAAAAAAAATAAAATTAATTGTACACATGTTCAGAGGTGAATAGTGAAATAAATTAAAATAAAGCCATAATTTGTTTAAATGATTAAATATATTAACATTATTTTAAAATTCACAATATAAAATTGATTTTTTTTTTGAAAAGTTTATAAATTCAAAATTCATAAATAAATAAATACATTATAAAATTGATATTTTTTCGAAAAGTTTATATATAATTGTGTCGTACTCGTAGGAGAAGCAACCTGCACAGATCCTGCAACATAACAATACAATCAGCATAAAAATCATGTTAAATATCACACACACACACACACACACATGTATAGTTGGCGGAATGCAAGAATCAACGCTTTACGCGAGTAACTTCTTAAATTATGTGTCATTCTCTCTCTCATAAGTTAATGTCCATTCAAATATTATTCATCAAAACTTTGTAAATTAGAATCTGCACTACATTCAAACACACGCACACACAGTGATAAAAATTAGTAATGTAGGTTGTTACCTTAACGAGGTACTACCTCCACCTGCGCTGTTTGGTTCCTCATTCCTCGAAACACGAGATGTAGGTCGCTGGGGTTTATATGACGAAGCTCTTCATCTGTAAAGACGTCGACATACCTCTTAGGTAGATATACACGATAGCGGTACTCGCCATCTTCCAACGTTACAAGCACAGACTTCCCATATCTCGTGTCCACATGCACCATGTTAACGATTGGATACTGCTTGTTCACTGTTAATTCTGCACACCGTTTGTACTCAATAGCAGAAACTGCATTGAATTTTGTGATAAATGACATTATTAGAAATGAACACGTCTGTATCAAACGAGGCGGAACCAAACAATGACTGACTATTCGCTACAAAGGAGAAGACTAGTGGAATGTAATGGTGGTGGTTATCAGGAAAGTTCGCTTTTTCATCGCCTGAAGCTTTGCATGTACATACATGCAGAATTAGCGCTGTTACAAAATATATATATTAGGAAAGCCCACAGACTACTTTCAGACAGAAATAGTTATCGCCTGCAGCCATGAGGCTGCTTATCGCAATGCTAGTAGACACTCACATTAAAAATGTTCGTATAACAGAAAAATCATTAATTATCCACTCTCTAAGTGGTACACATTATGGTTTGTACACCGTGTAGAAGAAGAATTGCAATGTGTAAGGCATAACGTACCGGGAAATAGATATGGTATGTTTTTAGGGCAGCCAATGTCATCAAGATTTATTATATGATGATGGATTATTTTCGATTCTAAAAAACGTTTTTTCTCAAGATCCTTCACAAACACATATTTATATATGTTCGTATACGTTGTTAACACTGAAACAAAATTGTCGTACGGTGTCTCTCCTTCACTCTATCTGAGACCATGATAATTTCTTAACGTGGAATTTTAGCAGGTGGGGGAGCAGAGTCGTCGTCGCCGTCGGCAATTAATTTGGCACGTATCCAATAATGACCGTACGCAAGTGTATCACAGCCATTGTCTAGTATATAGCGCTTATCATCATACGGTGACAACGCTTGCTTATTTACGCGCATCGTGTACAGCGTATGAAGATCGCTACGTAAACACAGCGCACTGACAGAAAACTGACAATGATCAGTGAGACACTTGCGTGTACATACAATAAAATTATGATGTTCACTTACCAAACTAGCATGCGTTGACTACACACAATTAGAACAATGAGGAACGTTGTGTATATTGAAGCTCACACGCTAAAATTCAGTTATACCTAAAATATATATCATCAATTAGAAGTGTAATATAAAGTACGTTAAGAATATATTCAGAAAATTGTAACAGACATAATAATCTGATCATACACACACGCACACACATGTATTAAATTCAAATATATATCTTCAATTAGAAGTGTAATATAAAAAATACGGTAAGAATATATTTCAGAAAATTGTAGCAGACATAATAATTTGATCATATGCACGTATACACATACATGTATTAAATTCAATAAATAATGCGCTTGATAATGTTTTAATGCAAATAATTTTTACGTTTAAATAAAATCTGTACATACAATAAATTATGTTCACTTACCAAACTAGCATGTGTTGTCTACACAGGAAGTTGCGTACAATAATACAGTCTTTCAACTATTAAAATGCAGTGATAGATTTATCAGCACACGCAAGCAGTCAATGAGAAATTATCATTGATTTTCTTGCGTATATATTGTACTCTGGTAGTGGGGAAAGCAAGTGTCTGTTTTGGAAGTAAATACTTTCTAATCCATAATTACTTGCGGTGCTGCTAATAATTGTCATGCGTCAAATTAGAAAGTGAAAGGAGGATGTACCGATTTAGCGAATACACAATGGTTTATTTCGTTATAAACCTCTGAACATACATGCAATTAGTTGTATAGTAATCAGAAATGTGTGCGAGAGAGAGAGAGAGAGAGAGAGAGAGAGAGAGAGAGAGAGAGAGAGAGCGAGAGAGAGACAATTTAATAGTTTGAATTTCATACCACAAGGTAAACTATATTTTTTAAGTCGTGGGTTGTTTCTTGCAATCACGAAAATTATTATTTAAAACTGATAATTGTTTTATTAAAATCTTAGCGCTATATACTAGACAATGGCTGTGATACACTTGCGTACGGTCATTATCGGATACGTGCCAAATTAATTGCCGACGGCGACGACGACTCTGCTCCCCCGCCTGCTAAAATTCCACGTTACACCACCTGTTAAAAACAAACACACAAAAAAAAAATTCTCACTGTGATATCCTTAGTTATTGCCTCTCCACGCTTCAGTTCGGACGGCAGTAAACGTAAGTTTGTATATTATTATTAAATGGTGACAGTCGTAGCCACGAAGGTTGTGAAAGAAGACGGGGATATGACGAGGCATCTTGTAGCTCAGATTACAGCTATTATGGGCTGCTCCCAAGAATTTCCCCGTAAGATGACAATGATTGCGTACCTTGTCATCGTCTGTCAAAGGGCGCTCACACAAATGACAAACGGTGGCGTTAGTGAACGCAACATTGTCATCATCGGACATAATTAATTGTACGTTATGTCGTACTACCTTCATCATATCCTCGGCGTCTTTCATCAACCACGAGAAGAAAGTGTCTACGACGTTTTCACCCCGATAAACTTTAGCCTCTCTCCAGAGGCTGTGCGTGTGATCGACGATAGCATAGGAGAAACCTAACGGAATATGCATCGCTTCGTATGATGTGGACGATACAGGAGGAGAAGTTATTTTCTGACGGGCACCGCTGCTATCGACTGAGTAGAATTCACCTAACTCTTGCACTGTCGTCGGGACGTTGTTACCAGGTGAACACGATTGAAGCGGAGTGATGAGGGACTGGAAGTCGGCGTAGACGGTGAAGGGTACTTTAAGACAGTGTGCGTAATTTTTAAAGGACATAAACTTCTCCTCCTCCGTGGGCATTTTGGTTTTCTGCTCGCCGTAAGGTGTGCAGTAGGGGAGATGATCGGACAGACCATGTTCTGTGGTGAAACGATGCAGGCAGTAGTCGCAGTAAAATGATCTATTGCTGTGTTTTGTTAGGGATGATAACAATCTACTCATGTTACTGATAAGACAGTAATGTTTTCGGCTATTTGTATCGGTCAGAAGCAAAAGATTAATGTGATGTGACCTGTCCTTATTCGAGGTAATTCTCAGAGGGTAAACCTTATTTTTTTATTCATTTTACTTCCATATTCCTTAAGGAATGGAAGTATGGTGATGGCAAAAAAAATCGTGTTCGAGATTATTGCAGATTCTGATTGTACTACACTCAAAACATGAAAAAAAGTCGTTTTCCGAAAAGTGTCTGTGTGTGTGTCTGTCTGTCTGTCTGTCTGTCTGTCTGTCTGTCTGTCTGTCTGTCTGTGTGTCTGTGTGTCTATCTGTCTGTAGATTTTTTTTTTGGCAAACGATAACTGCCGCAAATTCAAACAGAATCAAATAATTTTTTGCATACAGCCCTGATTTGTAGAGGACTCGCGACCTGTTGTTTTTGGTGAAGATCGGTTGAGGGAAAGGGGTAGTTTACCTGCAACGGTTTTTTTTTATCAAAAGAAATTTTTTTTTTGGCAAACAATAACAGCCGCAAATTCAAACAGAATCAAATAATGTTTCGCATACAGCCCTAAATTGTACAGTTCTCAAGACCTGTTGTTTTTGGTGAAGATCGGTTAAGGGAAAGGGGTAGTTTACCTGTAACGTTTTATGTTTTAACAAGGGTATTTCCTATGGCAAACGATAACAGCCGCAAATTCAAACAGAATCAAAATATTATTTGCATACAGTCCTAAATTGTAGAGTTCTCAAGACCTATTGTTTTTGGTGAAGATCGGTTGAGGGGAAGGGGTAGTTTACCAGCAACGTTTTTTATCAAGCGTATTTTCTATGGCAAACGATAACTGCCGCAAATTCAAACAGAATCAAATAATTTTTTGCATACAGCCCTGGTTTGTAGAGTACTCGCGACCTTTCGTTTTTGGTGAAGATCGGTTGAGGGGAAGGGGTAGTTTACCGGCAACGGTTTTTTTTATCAAGGGAAAATGTTTTTTTTGGCAAACGATAACAGCCGCAAATTCAAACAGAATCAAATAATGTTTCGCATACAGCCCTGAATTGTAGAGTTCTCAAGACGTATTGTTTTTGGTGAAGATCGGTTGAGGGGAAGGGGTAGTTTACCTGCAACGTTTTTTATCAAGCGTATTTTCTATGGCAAACGATAACTGCCGCAAATTCAAACAGAATCAAATAATTTTTTGCATACGTCAGTGAATTGTAGAGGACTCAAGGCCTTTAGATTTTGGTGAAGATCAGTTAAGGGGAAGGGGTAGTTTACCTGCAACCTTTTACGTTTTAACAAGAGTAAAGTACTTGAAAATTCATTTAAACTTTTTCAAACAATGGTGATTGTTGAAAATAAAATAATTTTGTTGCCAGGCAATCTGAAAATTTCAGATTTTATACCACAAAATCTGAAAAGATTATACGATAGTTTATGAAATGGTTAATAATACGTCAGTGGAAGGTGTAATGAGAAATTAGCAGAAATGGAAACCTGGGGAATGTTAACTATTCTGTAGATACAATTTTGTCAGAATGTTTGGAAATGATCATCAACATTGAAGAAAAAGTAAGCATATTAAGAAACATATGTAAGTACTTATTATAAAAAATTAATGTTTGTTTTTTGATAAAGTCATTTTGATTATAAAATATAAATATTTACAACAAGAAAAGAATTTTCAGTTTTCAAAATTTAAATATATTTTTATAAAACAATGGGTTCTTCATTGAGGTGGGGACCATGTCACTCACTCCATCTCAAGCCTCCTCTCCCATTTTGCAGAAAAAGAGGACCCTGTCAAGGCTGATACTTTGACGACAGTGACAGGGCTTTCCACCAAATTCAGCAGAGTGACAGGTAGGCCCAACTCTGATTGGCTCCTCAGATTTCCCCAGCGTTAGTAGGTTCTATGAAAATATTTTATTTCAAAAATGATTTTAATTATAAATCTTAGATATGTTTTATAAATCTCATGTTTTATGTTTTAACATGGGTAATTTTTTATATGACGAACCATAACTGCCGTAAATTCAAACAGAATCAAATAATTTTTTACATATGTGCCTGAGCTATAGAGAACTCAATGTCTGTTGATTTTGGTGAAGATCGGTTACGGGGAAAGGGCAGTTTACCTGAAACATTTTTTGTTGTAACATGAGTAAAGTACTTAATTTTGATAAAGTATCCTGATAAGATCTTAATAATCCACTGTAGAAACGTAGATGAAATATCTATAAATGAAGAGGCTAGTTGAACGGGCTGGGGGTAATTTTCTATAAATCAAAATTATAGTTGAAGGGGGAGGGGATAATTTTTTTTATATGTGTACTACGTTATTGGCAACAAAGAAGTATTTTTTTGTTAAAATTCCTTCCCTGGCTGTTTGGCTGAAAATGATTTTAAATATAAATCTTAGAATAAGGAAGTCATGTATGGTTCTCCATACCGATATTTTGATATTGTCTTCTATATCATAGCCGAAAACGTTTATAGAAATGTTAGGATTCTGTGCTTCAAATTTGGAAATGGACTTTAACGAAACAGGGTACTCGATACCGGACATATTTAAGGTGTTATTGAAGGGGATGTATTTTGAAGCACGTTCTTTATGATATTCTTGAGGGTGTATGTGGGCTAGAACAGACCACAGAAAACACATTTCATCTTGGGGGTTCCTGATGTTGACTACTGCCTTGGTGAGTGAGAGTTTTCGCGGGGTTGGAAGGTAGGAGGACGCTGCTAGAGGCTGGTACCGTCCAACAACCAGTTCCAGCTTCAGTACAGTGTCCACTGACCATCCGCTCCCGTCACGGGTAAAATTAGATATGCTATTGAAGATTTTATCGTAGGATTCATCGAGTAGACAATTCAACTCGTCGCTGTCGTTCGTGAGCAACGTGCGACAACGTCCGTGGAAGACGGCGTCTTTCGTTACCTCTTTCTCTTTACCACTGTCACCATCTACCACGGTTTTGGTAAAACGTATCCTGCACGCAATATGCCACTTGATATTGCGTAAACGTGCCTGCTCTGCCTGAATATCCTCATGCAATAAAGGACGTGCCTCGGTCATTACGAATACTATGTCATGATCCGACGCGTCGACGGTCACTGGAAGGTAGTCGAAGGTTGTGATGCATCCTCGGACACTACTGTTCCTCTCGGTATAAAATCGATTCACAACTGAAACAATAGAAACATGAGTATTATTAACCAATAGGAATGATAAATAACGTGTACACAAATTCATGTTGTAGTAAATACATAACACTCGTCGGGGGGTAATATGTCAGTTTATTACAAGCCGTGAAGATGTCGGCTACTCCTGATTTTAGTATTGAAAGTGAAAGAATAAAATCATTCAAGTATTGGGAAGTGACGTTTATCAGCCCCGACGAGTTAGCGTTTGCAGGGTTCTACTTCTACCCTAGAAATTTCGATGTTTGTGGGCATAGTATGTCATTCGTAGACGATAGAGTTAAATGCTTTTGTTGTGGAATTGAATTAGTTGATTGGAAAGAAGGTGACATACCTATGAAGGAACAGGAAAAATTTTCATCTACATGTCAATTTCTAAACGATATTAAGAGAGAGACTTTTCATACACACCAATAGACATAGTATGACTCAAACGTTAATTCGCATCAGCAAGTTTGTACGCTACATAATTACAAAAAATAATTTCTTAACTGTGACAATTGGTATTGAACTTTTACCTTGTTCAGTCTGCTCCTGCCCACGTTCCTGCTGAAGGTTGGCCATGATCTTCAAGAGAGAGAGAGAATGAATGAATACTGAAAAACAAAAGGAACTGTTATAACGCTGGTATTATGTTCGTGTATCTTAAACGTTTTATATCAATTTTTAACATAAAATTTGTAGCGCAGCAACATGAACGAGTGGTAAGTAAGACGCTGTTGCAAAGTTCATCGGTTATATATAGTGCGAGTGTCGATGCGTGTGCAACTGTACTAAAAAAGCTGTTATGCGCATGCGCAAATAATTCAAATGCACTTACGTAGATGACTGAAAAAGAGATGATTTACATAATAAATGTACGCTTAGACCAACTATTTGTTAGATCGAGAAAATTAAGTTTATTTTCGCGCGCGCGCGCACACACACACACACACACACACACACACACACACGCCCACGCACACGCACACGCACGCAACGCGCGCAAACATTGGGTTGAATCATGTACACGTTAGGTCCAATTACGTTTGTTACACGTTGTGTCGCACTGACCTGATATTTATAGATGACCGCCATACAAAACACAGATAACAGATTTAACTAATAATAATTTAATGCTTGCAATATACAACCTATGTACACAAACTTATAAAGCTTCAAACTATATATCCTTCGTTGGGTTGTACACACACGCACACACACACACACACACACACGACGTAACCATACACACGCGCAACGCGCGCGCACATTGGGCTGAATCATGTACACGTTAGGTCCAATTACGTTTGTTACACGTTGTGTCGCACTGATCTGATATTTATAGATGACCTCCATACAAAAACAGATAACAGATTTAAATAATAATAATTTCATGCTTGCAATATACAACCTATGTACACAAACTTATAAAGCATCAAACTATATATCCTTCGTTAGGTTGTAATTATTACTAAACAGTAATACACACACACACGCGCAACGCGCGCAAACATTGGGTTGAATCATGTACACGTTAGGTCCAATTACGTTTGTTACACGTTGTGTCGCACTGACCTGATATTTATAGATGACCTCCATACAAAAACAGATAACAGATTTAAATAATAATAATTTCATGCTTGCAATATACAACCTATGTACACAAACTTATAAAGCACCAAACTATATATCCTTCGTTAGGTTGTAATTATTACTAAACAGTAATACATGCTTAGAATGAAAATATTTGCTATGATTTTAGTAACATACAACAGCGTCTTACATACCACTCGAATCTATATATAACGTTCTGTTTCTGTTTCAGATAATAATAATAGTTTGAATATAAAAAGACTGTGTATGAATACAAAGAAATATCAAACACAACAGATCAATTATTTGAGTGAACGTGATTGTGTATGTGAGTAGGAAAACAAACGAACCGTAAACATTATGAATTTCCATATGATTGCAACAACAGCTTAACTCAAGAACGCACGCTTAAAATTCAGCTATACCTAAAATATATCTTCAATTAGAAGTGTGATATAAAAAGTACAGTAAGAATATATTTCAGAAATTGTAATTTGATCACACACACACGCACATACACTTATTTGAATTAGTCATGTATTAAATCAATAAATAATGCACTTGATAATGTTTTTAATGCGAATAATTTTTTTATGTTTAAATAAAATCTGTACATACAATAAAATTATGATGTACACTTACCAAACTAGCGTATGTTGACTACACGCACTTAAAAAAATGACGAACGTTGTGTATAGTGAAGCTCACACGCTAAATTCAGCTATACCTAAAATATATATCATCAATTAGAAGTGTAATATAAAGTACGTTAAGAATATATTCAGAAAATTGTAACAGACATAATAATTTGATCATACACACACGCACATGTATTAAATTCAAATATATCTTCAATTAGAAGTGTAATATAAAAAGTACGGTAAGAATATATTTCAGAAATTTTAATTTGATCATACGCACGCATACACACACATGTATTAAATTCAATAAATAATGCGCTTGATAATGTTTTAATGCAAATAATTTTTATGTTTAAATAAAATCTGTACATACAATAAAATTATGATGTTCACTTACCAAACTAGCATGCGTTGACTACACACAATTAGAACAAAGACGAACGTTGTGTATATTGAAGCTCACACGCTAAAATTCAGTTATACCTAAAATATATATCATCAATTAGAAGTGTAATATAAAGTACGTTAAGAATATATTCATAAAATTGTAACAGACATAATAATCTGATCATACACACACGCACACACATATATTAAATTCAAATATATATCTTCAATTAGAAGTGTAATATAAAAAATACGGTAAGAATATATTTCAGAAAATTGTAGCAGACATAATAATTTGATCATATGCAAGAACGTTTTTAATGTGAGTGTCTACTAGCATTGTTAATTTCGTTTAGGAAACTTGTACATGGCTGCAGGCGATAACTATTTCTGTATGAAAGTAGTCTGTGGGCTTTCCCAATATATATATTTTGTAACAGCGCTAATTCTGCATGTATGTACATGCAAAGCTTCAGGCGATGAAAAAGCGAACTTTCCTGATAACCACCACCATTACATTCCACTAGTCTTCTTCTTTGTAGCGAATAGTCAGTCATTGTTTGGTTCCGCCTCGTTTGATACAGACGTGTTCATTTCTAATAATGTCATTTATCACAAAATTCAATGCAGTTTCTGCTATTGAGTACAAACGGTGTGCAGAATTAACAGTGAACAAGCAGTATCCAATCGTTAACATGGTGCATGTGGACACGAGATATGGGAAGTCTGTGCCTGTAACGTTGGAAGATGGCGAGTACCGCTATCGTGTATATCTACCTAAGAGGTATGTCGACGTCTTTACAGATGAAGAGCTTCGTCATATAAACCCCAGCGACCTACATCTCGTGTTTCGAGGAATGAGGAACCAAACAGCGCAGGTGGAGGTAGTACCTCGTTAAGGTAACAACCTACATTACTAATTTTTATCACTGTGTGTGCGTGTGTTTGAATGTAGTGCAGATTCTAATTTACAAAGTTTTGATGAATAATATTTGAATGGACATTAACTTATGAGGGAGAGAATGACACATAATTTAAGAAGTTACTCGCGTAAAGCGTTGATTCTTGCATTCCGCCAACTATATATGTGTGTGTGTGTGTGTGTGTGTGTGTGTGTGTGTGTGTGTGTGTGTGAGATATTTAACATGATTTTTATGCTGATTGTATTGTTATGTTGCAGGATCTGTGCAGGTTGCTTCTCCTACGAGTACGACACAATTATATATAAACTTTTCGAAAAAATATCAATTTTATAATGTATTTATTAATTTTTGAATTGTGAATTTATAAACTTTTCAAAAAAAAAAATCAATTTTATATTGTGAATTTTAAAATATTGTTAATATATTTAATCATTTAAACAAATTATGGCTTTATTTTAATTTATTTCACTATTCACCTCTGAACATGTGTACAATTAATTTTATTTTTTTTTTTGTGAACTGTATTACTTGTGGGAACCGTTACATCAGTAGATTTGTATGAATTTCAACCACCATTTTCATCTGTGACAACATGTGTGTATAATTTTAATTTATTTCGCTATACACCACTGAACCTATGTTTGTAATTATTTTGTAAACTGCGTTGTTACCTGTGAAGGAACTGTTGTAGCAAACGTTAACATTAGAACGATTATATTATTATTATTCAGTGATATATACATACAATTTTAAACACTTCAAGGATTGGATTTCTACTCGTCATTTGTAACGATATACATACAATGGACGCAGAGAGAGAGAGAGAGAACACATGTAAGTAGTTGACAACACACACGCACACATAGTTAATATTTGCCAAATATATATATTTCTAAAATCATATACAGACCCCCCTAACAAGGATCAATCACACTGACTGATACATCCTGCATTATAAAACTATTAATTAATTATTTAATACATTGAAAAATGAAGACGGCGTTTTGACAACGAGTGAGAGAGAGAGAGAGAGAGAGAGAGAGAGAGAGAGAGAGAGAGAGAGAGAGAGAGAGAGAGAGAGAGAGAGAGAGAGAGAGAGAGAGAGACAGAGACAGAGACAGAGACAGAGACAGAGACAGAGAGAGAGAGAGACAGAGAGAGAGAGAGAGAGGGCGTTTGTAAGTACGTACACAGTTAATATTTGTCGAATATATAAACTTTCTAAAATCATATACATGCGCGGTAATGACCACTAACGAGAGAGAGGAGAAACGGTTTGAACATAACGTTTGACAACGAGAGAGAGAGAGAGAGAGAGAGTGAGAGGGGGGGGGAGAAACGGTTTGAACATAACGTTTTGACAACGAGAGAGACAGAGAGAGAGAGAGATAGTTTTACTTACATTCAAATGTAAGAGAGAGAGAGAGTGAGAGAGAGAGAGAGGGAGAGGAGAAACGAGAGAGAGAGAGAGAGAGAGTTTATATCGTGATGGATAACTATGTCTAGAGACAGAGAGTTACTTACATTCAAAGAGAGAATTGATATCGACAACAATCATGATCATATAGTTTGAATTTCCCACCACAGAAAACAAATGTTGACAGATCTGTTCTATACACAATAATGCAAGATTGGTAACCCTGATCATATATTTTAATATATACACTGTATAACACACATATCAAGTTTGATTCATGCATAGGTTGGTAACCCTGATCATATAGATTTAATATACATTATAACATGCGACAAATTTGAACTCATGCAAAGGTTGGTACACCTGATCATATAGATTTAAAATACTTTATAACACACACAACAAATTTGAACTAGTGCAAAGGTTGGTAACTCTGATCATATATTTTATTATATACACTATAATGCATCAAGTTGGAACCTCCCACCCACCACCACCCCCTGATATGCAAATCAGCTTTATTAAAAAAATAAAAAATTATATTCACGGATGCAGGTGGTCCATTGAACCTCACCCCACCCCCACCCACCCCCTTGATATGCAAATCAATTTAATTAAAAAAATAAAAAATCAAATAAAAAAAATAAAAAAATTTATTCGCGGAAATTCGCGGATGCTGTGGTCCATTGGGATGCTGCGGGTCCAGCGGTGGCGGCGTCATCTCTTAGATCCAGTTTTTTAGCGTTTTTTATTGTTTTTTAAGAAAGGCGGCATTCCTTTGTGGATCAGAACCCTCATTTTCCCTCTACTATGAACAATGCTGCCACATACAATCTTTGAAAACGTTTGCTTACAACGAATAGGACTATGCACGGGAGTGAAAAGACACATTCAAAAAGTTTATTACCATTATAGGCGATGCAAGTGACTCGTTAGACTTTGCTACACTAACTTTACACAGCGCACGTTTTACAGGAATTGAGAGTAAAAACTTTCTAAATTCACTCCAAAGTCGTAACGTATTGTAGTCGTCGTAACTGAAAGCGTAAGCGACGGTACAGACTTTGTCAGCAATACAAAGTTAAACGTCATGTTACGTTTGCTTTACTGTAGCCTATACGTACATCAATTACAGAAACTTTAAAAGTTAATAAATAAATAAATAAATCATTTAATTTAAAGTAGACATAGGCAAAAGTTGTGTCGATAAAGAAAAAAATCATTGCGTACTCTCCACTGAATAAAAGAGTAGTTAGTCTGTAAGTCACGTATAATCAATCAAAAATGGTTGAACGTGTTTAGCAAGCTAATCCTTCAATAAACCTTAATTTTTTTTTACTTAATATTTCTTGAATTTTCGCAGACAAATTTATTAATAGTCTTTTTTGTCACATGAGAATTTTTCACCTTGTATTCTAGTATCAATTAAGGTAATTAAGGTTGGAATATTATCTTACTAAATTTGATTGTAAGATAAAAGTGGGACACGTAGTCAGTTAACTTTTTACTTTTTATAGAAACTGAATAAAAACTGTACTGTATAAATTTTATAAATGGTATACTTACTTATGCAGTCAAAATTGCACTGAATATACTTCCAGGATCGAATACTAACACCTAAACACTATTTTAATTGGCGCGAAATTATTCATGAAAAACATAGTCATGATTTTATATGCAGTAATTGTTTAAATATGTATATGCGCATAAATTTTGTTGTAAAAATGACAAAAAATATGAGTAAATTATTGAATTATACAAAGTCAATAAATATGTTGTACATTGGAGTCTACTGACGCAGTGTAGTCCTAAGCATTTTCGTGTCAGTCATTGTCAGTCACACAGCATATACACGGAGAGTGTTTCATTGGCCAATATAATTATTCGATTTTACTCTCACTTCTGTTTATATAAAAGAACTACTTTACTACGTTCTTCTAGATCCTTTAGTGTTCTTTCGATTCTTTAGTTATCAGATTTCTATGTTATTTAACAAGAAAAGTTAAGAAATGATTGGAAAACTAGCTTTATATTCTATAAATTTTGAAAATTGTCCAGGTAAAATGTCTCCAAAAATGGCTCAAAAAGAAGTAGTTGTTTTAGTCCATTTTTTAGATGTACATACAGAAATTTTTGCTTTACGAAAATCCGATGAGTTTGCCGGCCTGAGTAGGGTTGAACTTCTCAAACTGAAGAGGTGACGGTTGAAGCGGCCATTATTGTTACCTTTAAGTAACTGTCCAAGTACCCATTTTATTATTAAAACTACGTTTAATTATCCTCAAAGGATTATATTTTATGATTTTAAAAGATTTGTACAATGTATAAAAATAAGTAAAAATATTATTGTCATTAAACGAACCAAAATATGGGTTACATTCACACAATAGGTTCACATTCGTTACTAACTCTATAAGTCAAGTTATAACTGCTGCCACTCATTTAATAAATGTCTCATCACGAAAAAGCAAAAACTAAATTGAAGTTAACCTTATGAACTTAAAAAGTATTATCACATTTTTGACGAAGTACCGGTATATACATATATATATATATATATATTATGTAATTAAAAACATATACTTTAAGAGAAAGCGGTCTAAAATAAAACGTTAAGGACTATATCTCATTCAAATGCAATTGTATCGAAACAATAAGATAATCAAATTTAAGAAAATGTTAATTACTAACAACATGCCTAATTAAAAATTTTTTAGATACACTGCAGAGCTACAAAGTTATTTAGAGATAACAATCCCTAAATATTTAGAGACCACTTCAAATCCCTTCCCATTCCGATGAGTGTGTTCCGCACTACTCAAATTGGTAGAGTTATTTATTGTAGTAAATACTTTTCTACGAGTTTCCATTAAAAACTCAAATAATAATACTACTCCTTTATAAAAGACGTATATACTATTTCATACTATACCTTTCTAGACTTGTATAGAACACGTTACGTGTTGCATCTATTACTGCGCATAAACTTTATATTCATATGTAAGATATACGTCAACAAGTAACCGCGCGCACGCGTAGGTATGTCAGACAGAAGGAACGGTAAAGTCTAAATACATTGTACAGCGTAACATGATGCACACATTAAGATATTATTCAATATGACAATATCAATACCGTTCATTAACATTTAATTGAGAGAATATGTTTTTTCATCAGAGGCGAATATAAGAATGTGGTTGTAATCGATTGTTTAAAAATTAATTTTGTAAATAATTTTCCTGAATATTGGCCGTAGCTTTCTCAATATTATAAACATGTTGTGCCTACAAAGAGCTGCCTTATAAACATTATCCAGGAATCGTTTCCTTAATAGTTATGGATGTTTCGTTACTAGTTATTATCCCATACCTGCTCCACTGGAGTTTAGACACAGAAAACCTTCACTCCTTCTTCGTATGATGAAAGAGGGGAGAGTCCTCTACTATAACTGCAGTAAAGTGGCGGCGAAATTACATTTGGAGCAACTCTGTAGAAATACATAATTCAGTTGAGCTCAGTGAGGAGCAAATTTTATGGATACTACATGTTACATACTGGCACAACTGTTTTAAAGAATGCCATTTGTTTTTACAAGTAAGTTGAGAAGGTCTACTTTCGTTCACGTTATCTCCTTAACATTCATTTTATGCATTCTTACTATGGGACGACATACATAAGTGACTGTGTTTGTCAAGTGTGTAATTAATGTCAGCTAAAATTTTAATACTGTGACAATGCATGACAAGAAACAATGAGTAATATTCACCATTTCTTCCCTCCATCTCGGGACAATACTTATACTGTATACTTATACTGTATTTCAGTCTAATAACCACGTTCTTTCATGTGTTATTAATCACATGACAGTAATCATATTTCATACGGTAATACAACATGTCTGTAAGCATTTCATCCGATGACTGAGGTTGAAGTGATTCGTCACTCCCACATGTCGTCATGAGTCATAAGAGTTCAAAGTGGCAGCTGTATCTTGGCAAAGATTATTAAGTTGTTATGATGATGATGATGATGATGATGATGATAAATAAGTGTGTGTGTGTGTGTGTGTGTGTGTGTGTGTGTGTGTGTGTGTGTGTGTGTGTGTGTTATAGACATAGACACACGCGTGCGGATGTTTCTGTTTAAATGAAAACGGAAAACATTTCCATCCGTCATAAATGAACTTGACGGACGCGTATAAGTGGAACATCATACGCGTTTTTCATTTGGGAAAAGCAAATAGCTGCTTCGCGTGATTGGCTACAGCATTTGAGAACATTGTACGACACGAATATTACGTGTAATTTCTTTTTACCTGTGGTCAGTAGGTTTAATACGTTTAGTGATAATTTATTTAATTGTAAACGGTGTAAAAATGATTACTGTATTTAAGAAAAAGCAATGCAGTTCATGTGTTGATATAAATTACATTTGAATCCACTTACTGTCCACATAACTTTGGAAACACGTACACTCGCAGTTAAACATATATACTTATAATTTCGTCCAAATTCTGTTTGAAACTAAATTTTTCAATTTATTTTGAAAAGTATAATCCAAAGCAAGTATTACTTTTCTTTAATCCAGTGCACATTCCACACAATTATGCATAACTTTTGCCGAGCCAAAGAGGTAAGCCGAATTTCTATTTTTCACATGTAAAATGTTCTTTCAATTTTTCTTATATATTTTACAAATAACACAGTTTGTTATATATAAACTTTCTTTTCTGTGATAGCGTATATTTTAATACATTCTAAAATCTTATTGAAAGTGATTTGTACCCCTATAATGATAAAAACCATTCGGGTTAACCCATTTATTGTAGTTAAGAATAGATCGAGTTTGGTGTAAATACAGAGTGACGTTTTAGCACCCGCAAGAATTTAATCACACTATTTTCTAGTGAAATGTAATAGACAAGGATGTTCTGCTGAATATATTACAAAAACCCTTTAACTCCTGTATGGATATTGTTTTGCCGAACAAGTTTGGAAGACAACCCACAATTTAAACAAACACAGTGTTAAGAAATTGAATATAACTTTTGTTTTAGATTATATTATATTAAAGCCTATTTTATTTATTCTCTATAGAGGGACACATTTTTTTACGTATGTAGGACACTGAAATTGTTTGTTTATTGAATTGAGTTTTCTATGATTATTTAGTTATACATATACTCATTTAAATATTTTTGTTAAGATCACACGTAAATTTAGGGCCTCTTATACTGAGCCTTTAAACTGAAACAAATGCTTATACAAAGTATTACAATGATTATAGGTTATAGGTTGAAAAAGTAAAACGCGTAATAAAGACATAAAAGTATACACACGATTTACAGTTTAAATACAATTACATTTTACAAAAATGCTACAATGTTAGTACAGTCCAAAGCCTGTAATCCCAAGTCGGGTAGTTCTCCAGTTATTGAAAAAGATTTGAAAAAGTGTGGATTGGCCGTAGCAGTTACTGCCATAATGAAAGTTCTCGGATCTAATATTGCCACTATTTTAAAAATGCTTTTAAGTACTACATTTTTATAATACATGCAGCATAAATTAGTAACCTTTTCATCACAAAAATTACTGGCTGAAAACAAGTTGAAGGAGAACTAAAATGGAAATTAAGAAACGATTTAATTTATTTTACATTAAGAAGTAAAATTTCTATAATATTACTACTTAAGTATATACATAATATAATCGAATACAGTATAACCAACCCACTCTCACCAAAATAAATAAGGGAGGTTTTCAGGCGTTTCTATAATCCCACACATTGAAAACCACTGTTCTAGCAGATTATTTTCCAAAACAGGATAGTTCTATACCTAATGACAACAACAAAGGGGAAGACACAGATACGACAGCAAGGTTAGCCAAAGAAAAGAATTAAATTTCAAAGAAAAATATTATACACGAATAAGTAACAAAATATCACTTTGAATGCAGCGAGTGAAATTATTATTGACGATGTTCTCAAAGTTTTCACAACCATTTGTTATCACATGTGCAAGTGTTGATTAAATAGTATTTATTTCCGTTGTGAGTAATACCCGATTCAAAAACTGTTTCCGTGTAAGTTTGGTGCTCCTGTCTATAACAAGTTTTAAGCATTTAAGTTCGTTTAATTAATACATAGGTTAAGCCTGACGGCTAATCGAGTAAGGCGGCTTACAATAAGACGATAAGACTGTAAAACGAGAAGACGAGAAGACAATAAGACAATTAGGCAATTGTAAGATTTATACAATGTGATGTTGAAGAACTTGAGTTAAATTTACGTAGAGTAATAACTTTAGAATAGGAAAGAATGAAGTAAACCACTGTAAAGTGGTAAAGGCGGTAAACAGGTTCTGACAAGTTTGGTACAGATGATAAATGTTTTTGGCAGTTTACAAATTAATGGTACAAAGCTTCAAAAACATTCATGAGTTTGAAGATCGTGGTAGTAATAGGAAGATTGTGGTATTTTGTTATATCATTTTTTATAATCAAATGCTTTTCGTAGATTAATACATAGATTAATGGAAAGATATTTTGGAGAAATTGCATACAGGTAAGGCACTAGCACACACGCCATTAATTATTCAAAAAGCATTTAGTAACAAGAAATTTAATGATATCGCACCCACCGTTTTGCCAGATAATCCTATGTAGTTTTTTCTTCTTCCCAATAATAAAAAAATGTATGTATGTATGTATAAGTATATATGTATAACTATATATAACTATGTTATATTTATTGTTTCATAATAATAAAAAAAGATTACATTAAATAACTTTGGTAAAAATAAAATTTTTGACACGAGATTTACACCAGAATATGCATAAATAAAAGACCTATCGAGTGGTAATATTTGTTAATAAATTAAAGAACTAAATGTATGAGTTTTTTGTAAAGACAATTTTTTTGGCCCTAAAGTAAAGTAATGAAATTAGACAGATTTTCTTTGGAAGGTTAGCTATGTTCGTAGGCAGTCTTTTGCAGGAAGAACGCTATCGTTACTGTAGATGCAGGGCAAGGGAAATCTTTCAATCAATGACCGCTCGAGATTTGGCTAAGGTCTCATTTTAATGGTATTCCTCGCGGGATATAAATCAGTCTCGCTCTGAACTCAATAACGAATGATCGTTGCCGCTGGTCTATGACGATTGGTCTACCAAAAGCACAAGTCAGAAAGTTTGTGAGTAAATTAACATCGAGTGCTATTACGGTATAATACAATATTATCTGCGTAGGTATTGAAAGAACACTTAAAGTTTACAGTAGTTTTATATACAGTACAAATCAGTAGTACAAATTAATTCACTACAAACTTTGAAAGGACCCTACCCGTAAACGACCCTGAACGCCGGAAAACATGAGGAGATTGCCGTCTATTCAGAAGGAATAACTGTCTCCGCTTACCAGGAACGGATCATCGACATCGCACCGTCTATCGTTTAAGGAAAGTGAAATTATTTGTATAAAATTTATTAAGACAGTCATAAACTTCAAGACAAAAAGAACTCGTAAAATTACAATTTTATGTAATTATAATATAGGAGAAAATTATTTTAAGTTTGTAAAAAAGAAAAGTTCAACAGAAACAGTAATTAATTTTATTTGTTATTAGAAACAGTAGTAAATTAGTATTGCAGTTCAATAACAAATCTTTAATAAGTCCGAAGCATTCCATATTTGATTACCGACTTCTTATTCTATGCGACCCTTGTACAACGCAACACGCACACACACACACACACACACACACACACACACACACACACACACACACACACACACACACACACACACACACACAACATAAACATTAACAGTACAGACACATTGTTTTGCACAAACAGAAAAATGTGCACAAAGTTCAAACCGGTATGTATTCGAATCTGTATTACACCCCATGCTCAAACTTCTCTGTAACTCTGAAAGCTGTGGAATCTAGAAAACGTCCCATACCCAAGAATGTTTAGTAGAAAATTTGCACTGTTGCAAAACACAAACTATGCAGATCCCCTACTTACCCTCCCCGAGGCACAATCACATGTTTTAGACTATTATTATACCGCGGTTCGTACTTACAGGCTGCATAAGTAGACATGGAATACATTCTAGGTTTGTATACATCAGCGGGAATATTCATATATTTTCGACGTTTTAAAATTGTTAGATTGTTCTTTTGAATCAGACACACACACACACATACACACATATTGTAATTAGTAAAATATGCGTATAAATTAGTACTGTGTCTCGAAGCAAATGATGATATGTTTAAATGAAAATTTGTATAAGTTAAGACTGGAAGCTTGTACATTGTATGTTAGTCGATAAGAGAGATATTCAAATTGTTAGTTTTAAGTATTTTTAGATAGTAAAATAACTGTTAGTGTTGTGAAATGGTGCGAAAAGATACGCAGGTGTGTAGCGAGTGCACATGTGCGAGAATATCTATTATTTTACGGGATAATAATAAAAGAAATATCTTAAATTAAATAACTTTTTTCTAAGGTGAGTCTTGAGACGAGACTTGTACGAGAATACACCAAATGATAAACCTATCAAATGCCAGTATTTGTTAGTAATTTAAAGAACTGAATATATGAGTTTTTTAACAAAGAAAGTTTTATGATTCATTAGATAAGTCGTAAGATCATACTGGTTTTTTGGACAGGCCTTGCATTGCTTTCGAATAATCTTATCAAGAATAATATTATCTTGGCTTCAGACGCAGATAAATATTACGAATTAATCAATCAGCGTACGAGAAATAGGGAAAAATTTTCAGTTGAAATATAATTTCTTGTCATACAGGCAGTCGCTTTGTGAACTCGAAAACGTGCTGACGTATTGTTCTAGTTTAACGTTGGTCTACTAAGGCGTTACAAACACAAGTTAGAAAGTTCGTTACTTTCTGATATTGTAAATTTTAAATAGTACTAATCCGGAGAAGTGGAAAATTGTCCGTATAGGGATCAAAGACACTTCAAGGCAACTGGATTTATTGTGTAAGCCCAAGACACAAAGTTGCAGGAAAAATAAAATAGTAGTGAAAATTTATTAACTGTAAACTTATATAATCGTTTAACCCGAGAACGACACTGAATGCCGAAGACTAGAAAGAACTTACACTTGTATCCAGAGCGAAGAAAATCTGCACATGTATCCTGACTGAACGACCCACATCTGTATTCCAGACTGGATCACCAACATCTCGATCTACATTCGTCATAAAATGGAAGTGGCTTTATTTTGTTATGAACTTTAATAAACTTATAAACTAAAGAGAGAAAAGAACTTTTAAAAAAGGTTTTAAATATTTTGAGTTTTAAATGGTAAACGATTAGAACTGACTGGTATTACTAATTAAAAATCGTGTACCGGGTTGTTAAATCCGGGTTTATCGTGATCCAAATAGTTAAACATGATGTTTTTATTACAGGGTGGTGCATAATATTATAACAACAGTCAGCAAACTATAGAAACCCAACAACAAACTCCAGACGTTTCATGCGTGCCCCATGACGGCCTTCCTCAGTGGTGCGGAAAGAGGTGTCAAGTTCTACTAGATGCAAAGCAGTCGCGGGACTTACAACCTGTTTCTCTCACCACCTAGGAAGGCCGACGCAGGCACGCCGAAACGCTTAATATTGTGAATTTGTTAGGGTTTTGTTGGTTATTCACTTTTTTCGTTTTTGTTATATTACGCATCACGTCAATAATAACAACTACATATTTTATGATTTTAGGTCATGGCCACGAAAGCCGTTCTCTACTGATATTACTAATGCTTAAAATCCAAAATCAGTTAATTTTGATAAAACATATTTGTTAAATAAATTTTGTTATTAAAAATTAATTTTATTAAGAAGGAATATTTAATATAATTGTTTTAATTTTGTACCTTTCATCTCTGACGTAACTATGTCGAATAGAAAATAATACGTAATACGTTATTTGGGTTTTATTTTTGAGTATGCAATATACATTTTAAAAAAGTTTCTAGCTAATAAATGACAAAGTCGGAAATTCTTATTTCTGTCTGAATACTTACGAATTAAATACTTTATTAGACACTATCAAAAGTTTATATTTAATTCTGAAAACAAATATTTATAGAGAATTTTTAAGGAATCAATCTAAACTATTTTCAGAAATAAAATTAGAAATAATTTATCAATTTACTAATTATAATAAAAATTACCTTGAAGTTTTAAGGCACTATCTTACGCTAAGCGATTTAAGAGACTTGAATTTTCATTCTCTTCTTATGACAGGCACGCGTAGATTGGTGTCTGCCATTATATGAATTTCGTAGTTACGAGATATTACTAAAGCCAAAAAATATAATTTTACAGGGATCGTGATCTTAAAACAGTGAAATAATTATTGAACATCACAGATATCTGTACTAAGAATTGTTATTATTTCTATAAAACAACCACATTTGTATTATAAAAGCTCCTTTAATTTTACAATCGTTCTATACAAACTATACACTGACGGTAATAAAAAACACCAAGTTAAATAAATTATAAATTAGAATAGTCGATAAGAAACAATAAACAATTAGCACTTGCAATTTGCATTAATATACAAGCAAAATGTCTTATTGGTTGAATACATAACCAATTTGCGGGACTGAACTGAAAAAAGCCGCTCGAGTGTTTGTATACACGCAGTATAGTGCCAAACGCACTACAATAAACAGGCCTTGTTTGGGAGTCTTAATATCAAGAAAACGTGCAAAGGAGTGATAGATTATCCGAATAACAATATTTCATTTGAACAAGAGAGTAAAGTAAAATAAAATAAAATAACCGACTTCACAAGCAGACAATCAGCAAATCTATTAAAATTAAAGCTTAAGAAAGATGAGTACTGAAAAATAACTAACTCAGGTGCCACAAGCGTGAGAACTTTATCTCAGCGTAAGCAAAAAGTGAACTGACACTGATCTACTTAACTTAAAAATCTTTTACTTTATGTGGGACCACGTACTTTAGGCCCGCGCTGTGACTGAACACAGTGAAGTATATATTTACATTATATATATATATATATATATATATATATATATATATATAATCACGTTTATCCATCATTAGCTAAACATGCAAGTTCTGACCAGAGAAGTTCATCTTTTTGAGACCCCATATATAAAAGTTACGAGTAAGCTTAGACATTTTATTCTTACATATTCGTAATCAGCATAAAAAACCGTAAAAATATATATCCGTTTCAAGATAGTTTGTTGAAAAAAGTTGAATAATAATTACCCTGTTAACTTTATCGTTACAAACCACTCACACGTTTAAAAAAATGCATTACTATTTTATCACGGATATCGGTTTAGCTTTTAGTGATGAAAAATATGCACAGCGTTGCCACAAAATGTATATAAAGTCACGAAGGTCACAACGTTGCCAAGTCTACTGAACGTAAGCAATTCCTGCAGCTGCTGTGTCTCGGCTGTGTATTCCAGTCGCCTACGTTTAATTCCTGTATACGATCTTAGTTATTTTTAATTTCAGTACCGTAGTAAAAATAATCTTTGAAAGACGTAATCAACTATTTTTCAACGCTGTTATTAAAAAGTGGGTTAATCATTCAATGACAGAAAACATATAAGGTATAAAATGTTGTGATTACTTTATTCACACGTTCTTTTCTTGACACGTAAATAACTATATACTAAATAAAGATATAATAAGTATATCTTCATTGTACATTAGTATAATATGTAGTTAAAAAGTACAGTACAACCTGTCACATCTTGACCTGTGATATCCGGAACCTCCCATATCCGGACGTATCTCCAAACTAATTTTTCCAATTTTGGTTAGCGAATGGTTAGGGATGTAAAGATACTACTCTTGATGTTTTGGCTGATCACCCCTTTTTCTTCACTACACTTACGTCATTCTGCGATATGGTTCACTATTTTTGAATATTTAAGTTTTTACAATTGAAATACTTTATTTGGGGCAACTGAATCTGGGGCAGCGGCGTTAGGTCGACTCACTTTGGCTTCATGGCTTCCAAAAAACGTGTGCATTGTATGAAGCAGCCGAATCACAAACTTTTTCAAAAACTGATGTAGGCGTACTGTAAGTAAAACTTTTTAACCAATTTTACTTTTTGTATTTTAAAGAGTACAGTGTACAAATGCAAATGCTAAACCAATAGAAACGTCTAAAAAAACACGTTCTTCTTCTGTGTATCTTCTGTAATTGTTAATTATATTAATTGAGATTTTGGCTACTTATAGAGATTTAATTACTGAACACAATGCAGTTTTCAGAATTGCTGTATATTTATTGGTTTTGAAGTTATCGCAGGTTGAACTGCAAAAATGGATTGAATAAAACTTACTCATGCGGCCGCGTGTTTGACCACGAAGTTAGAGCGAGATAGTTGCTTATTATACCCTTTCTGTCTAGCGTACGGCGCAGCGCACAGTGTCCCTTTCAATACAGTATATTTAATGTATCTTTTAAATGTCAATAAATTTCAATGTAGATAATGTAGAATGTAGAAAATGTAGATAAAGGAAATGATTATGATATTGATTATAATTATAATAATTGGAAGCTTGTTTCAAATATATTATACTACATAGAAATGTTTATACACGCACTCATGCGCGCACGCGTGTGCACGTACGCGCACCCACCCACGCAGGCATATTATATATATATATAAAATTTGTGATGTTTTCAATTTGTTTCTTCTGCAAGTAGTATAATTTCGTATATTCTTTTTAACACCTGACGCACGTTTCACTGAAAAATATCAGTATCATCTGAGGTTTCTAAGTAAATTAATAACAATCGAAATAATTCTATTAATATAAAATTAACGAATAATAAAAAATTCCGACTTAATTTTACATCTTGTGCCATTTTGTCAATGTTATATGTGGACAGACTTGCTTACTTTTCTATTAAATGTAGAAATAGATTTTACCATTATTTTTTGCCGCAAACCATTAAATCTTGTTGTTTAATCCTTTTTCTATATGAATAGCTCATTACAATTATTGTTAATATTTCGTGTAAACAGCAGAGAGATGCTAAGTAGGACATTGTCTCAGGTAAGATTGCATGGTAAATCAAGACTCGCGCGTATTTCTTCCACCAGTCGGACGTCACGCGGCAAAAACAGCTGATCGCTAGGTTAGCGCGGGAAGCCGGAATGGCCCCCCCTGTGTTGTGTCTATTCAGCGCTAACACCACAAGATTTCTCATTCCCGTCAACATGAGTACCTACTCAAGGTCAAATAACATTCTTAATGTTGTAATGACAGACGTGTACGTTTACAAAACACTGTTTTGGCTGACACATATATACACATCTACGTCTGAACTCGCAACCTCTTATTTATCAGCTGGCCGGTTTTACGTTTCCACCAAACGTGTTCCAGAAAATCATATTAAAATAATATGAATATTTTATAGTAAAAACATAATAAAAATAATAATAATATACAATTTAAAAAGTTAATACACTACCTCTTGCTTATCCTAAGTTTTGTGCCGTATCACTTTTCCAAGGATTCATAAAATTGTTATCTCGAATGATACATGGATCTTGTAGAGCTCGTAATCCTAATGTTCCTTGCATGATTGATGGAATATGTACACATAATAACCGAGCAACATTTTACGTTAAACTATTGAAAATAACAATGGTTTTCCAAAGTACCGGAGACGAGATGACGGAATTGTTGAACTAAAAGGAATACCGTATATCATTTGATAATCGTGATTCGTTCAATACAATCGCTTCCTAATTCTACAGTACAATGCTCACATCAATATTGAAAACCGATAAATACATGTATAAATAGGCTTACCATACGTCCCGGTTTGACCGGGATTGTCCCGGTTTGACGACCTGATCCCGGGGTCCCGGCCAGTTTGTCAATTGTCCCGGTTTGAAAATTGACGAGAGTAGTTTCCGTCCGGGCGAAGACGTTGTGCAAGCTAAGCTCCCGATTTTTGGTTAAATCAATAGAAAAGAGAGTTTGAAAGATTAAAAGTAATTTTTCATGAATGGAAAATTCAAAAGCTGCAGTAGTCACTTTGCGCGGGTATACACATTCAAATGACTTAGGGAGCACAAAAATCCTAATGTGTGCTACACTTGCTTTCCTTCGAAAAGATGTAGAATGTGGCTGGTAGTATATCCATGGTCAAGTTCCAGAGGAAGAGAAACTCGATTAATTCTTTAATTGTTTCGTAGAACAATAGCTAGACAATGATTAGTGCCACAGGAGTTACGGAACTGCTACTTCCGACGTCATACAATGAATAATACCGTACAAGCACGCATCAGAAACTAAACAGCCACGTTGGAAGACCACATCCAAGAATAAAAAACATTATCAAATGTTTATAATCTGAGGCAGAGAAATGTATTCAGAACACGATGTAACGATGGAGTGAAATTTTTAAGCTATGAAAAGGACGAAAAAGTATACTGAATTGGATAAACTAAAAGATATGAAAAAGATTCTGAAGTTGGGATGTTTCTCAAGATCACGTCGTCCGTTCTACAAGTTGACTAATAAAAATAAATAAAAAATAACCTTCCTTTTTAATTTAGAGAGAGAGAGAGAGAGAGAGAGAGAGAGAGAGAGAGAGAGAGAGAGAGAGAGAGAGAGAGAGAGAGAGAGAGTGAGGGAGCGGCTATGCAAGTGTGTGTGTGTGTGTGAGTTTTATAAAAATTGTAACTTGGTAAACGTAGTTGGTAACAAAAAATACATTTAACGAATTATAAAAACATAAACACAATACAGGGTGGATGTACATACATCGTTGTTTGTGTGTTCGCAAGTGGGAGGTACTCTCACGTATCAAAAATTAATTACGTGTCTTATCTACTTGAGTGTTCGCAAGTGAAACGAGTTGCAAGTGCCACTGTTCGTAAGTGGGAGCACACCATCGTCGGCCGGATACGAAAAGCAGATTAATTTACCTGGTTTCTTCGAGACAAAAGCATCAACATGAATCAAAAAATTTAACTTGCAACCATTATTTTAGTAAAACGTAGATGATTGTGGGTATCATAGCTTAGGCTTTTAGAGCATAGGCTTGTACATTTATCTAAGATTTACATTATGTAGCTGATGATAGAAGTTCAAATGCGAGTTCCTGGTCCCTAAAAACATGGGTATCTCAGCTGGGAGAGTGAACTCCAAGACAAAATACTGATCCTTCAAATGTGTGCGTGTCGGGTAGGTATAGGCCTACTCTGGGCTCCTTAAAAAAGCTACTGCTAAAATAACAGTGATTTGTTCTAATTTTGTTTGCTACATAATAAGGTGACGCCGTATAACATTAAAATTTGGGTTTGGCAAAGATTATCAGAATTGGCACATTCAACAATTAAAAGATTTGTACGAATGAGCAGAAAATAATGGTATTTAAAAGGAACTATAAAGACATATCTTATGGTCATAAACAAACCGTAGAAGAAATTACTATTGTAATCAGTATAGTCATATTTGGACAGGTGTAGAAAAATATGGAGAAGCCTGTACAGGTGTGTCGGTGCTGATGGGAACACACATAAAAACGTTTGTATGAGATTAAACGTATGTATCCAAGATAAATACCGTTTTATCTACAACAGGTGGCTTCGAAATATGAATTTGGGGATTTCCCTTTTATTTAGGGGGAATTGTTATAAGGTAAATACAGTACAACCTGTCACATCCGGACCTGTGATATCCGGAACCTCCCATATCCGGACGTATCTCCAAACTAATTTTTGCAATTCTGTAATTGTTAATTATATTAATTGAGATTTTGGCTACTTATAGAGATTTAATTACTGAACACAATGCAGTTTTCAGAATTGCTGTATATTTATTGGTTTTGAAGTTATCGCAGGTTGAACTGCAAAAATGAATCGACTAAAATTTACTCATCCGCCGCGTGTTTCACTGACGAAAGTAGAGCGAGATAGTTGCTATTATACCCTCTCTGTCTAGCGTACGGTGCAGCGCACAGTCTCCCTTTATGTACATAAATATGTAGGAAAAATAAGGAAAATATGTAGCTAAATATGTAATATTTAAGAAATATGTAGTATTAAAATACTTTCACATCAACAATATAATTTACATTTTACGAGAACATAACAGTGCCCTCTTTGAAAGGTTTTGAAAATAATAGGTGCTTCATTTTAAACTTTTTAAAATCACTTTCAAAACATGCAAATATATTTTGAGCAAAGTCAATGTAATCCATAAAATACTAATCAAGTTCGGGGCTGACACTAATCACCAGTTAGATTACCACTTCTGTTACAGAAAATAAGTTAACCCTCAGAATACACAGTATCTGAAAGTTCAACTCTTTGTTGAAGAGTTTACAATAAGACAGCATGCATAAGAAATGAATTACTTTTCAATTGTTTATTGTACTTTAGAAAATTTATGAAAACATATTTTAGAAAACAGTATTAAAAAAGAAACCTTGATATTATAAAATTAACAACAACAAAGTATTTTACCTATGGATTTCTGTAGTATAGGACATGAGTATAAAGTAAAAAATTGAGAATTATTAACTATTTAACAAAGTATTTTACTAGGAGAGTTGAAATTACTATAAAATTAAAGGTAGATTTTTGACTTGAAAATCTATATTGTATATATATATATATATATAAAACTCTACTATAACTCTGCATAAGAATAAAGTGTCCATGTAAGTTTTTTTTTCCACTGTTTAGTTGCACAATTAATTATTAAATACTTTTCTATATTGTCTGTTGACATGGACTGTCTTCGGTCTGAGAGTATGTTTTTATATATAGAAAAGGATCTCTCGACATCACATGTCGTCACCGGCGCATGTTTATATAGAGGAATCGTACTTGGAAGAATATTCTCAATCGATTCTACAGTTTCGCCGTTACATATGCGATAAATGGTATGTAAAGTTGAGTAACCAGGGTTTCTATTCAGCACAGCATTTAATTTAGTAGAAAATTTGTCACCGACTTCACCCTGCACAGCATTTAACTTGTTAACTGCTTCTTCAACTATTCCTATGGCCTCTTGGAGAGTCAGACCTGCAGTCTCCAGTTTCTTGATACAACTGAAATGCGTTTTGATGTACGAAACTGAACATATCACCTTAGAGTTGTTGAATGCAGACAAGGATTCGCTCGCTGACACTGCAGAATCGGGAGATAATGTTTCCACCACATACTTCACAGCTTCAAAGTTGTCACTGTAGAAATTTACGGCTTCGATCCAGGTTCCCCATCTTGTAATTACGGGTTCTGGAGGGAGAGGTGTGTCAGGTAGCCTTTGTTTGTAGCACTGGATACGGTAAGGAGCTTTCAAGAACACCTTTTTTGTTGCTGATATTAATGTATTTACTTCGGGGAAAAGGTCTCTGACAGTTTCAGCTACTCGATGCAATCCATGAGCCAGGCATGTAACATGTAGTAGGTTGGGGTAAAACACATTTAGAGAATTACCTGCTTTTAACATGTATGCTGCTGCATCTGTATACAACAGCAGTACCTTCTCTTCTTTAACACCATTTGGCCATAACAAACTTGGCAAAATACAGCTTTATCGTCAGTTGTAAAAGCACTGTCAATCTGTACCCATGATTTTAACTTAGATAACAAAGATGATGCGGTCGGTGCCATGATAAAACAAGGATATTTGTATTTAAAACTCTTAAGAACTTGCGTTGAACAATACCGCACACTATATTATTTAAGACGTCTTTTGTCCAACAACGAGAATCCGCCAAGGCAAGAAAAAGCAAGCGCGAAGTGTAGGCGAAAGACAAAACACTGACTTGACAATAACATCAACACACCACACTGCACACCAGATTGTTATTTACGTGTAGGCTTACACTCCGAGAGCGTCGATAATACTGGCGTCAAAAATCACATTGTGCCCTACAATAGCATAGAGTTATATGGATATTTGTTTGTTTAGGTAGATGGAATCCGTTGCGAGAATTGCAAGATCTGCGAAGAGTATTTATTTACCGCGGACAGCACGTTCTTTCCCCATCGAGCCTGCTGAACGTGCGAACGAAACGTAAATAAGGAGTGCGGCCGCGCATACCATTCTCATTAACATCCCGTGCAAAATGCCTTACTTGTCGCTTGAGCTCGTAAAAAATTTTACTTCTTGAAAGTAGAATCTATGTGTGCAATTGCAACAGATGCAATATTTTGCCTTTTCTTGTAATAAATTTAATTGGACCTGATTCTGATTAATTGCACATTTGCGCATCTGAGTAATGTTGTTATAGGCCTAACTATTTTTTGCCATTTCAATTTTCAAATTGAATAAAGTATAGTAAAATATGTAGAAATATGTAAGATGGAGTGAAATATGTAATACGAACAAAATATGTAAAAATATGTAAAATTAAACTCGCGGATAAGACACCTATTGGTATGATTTGCCGATATCTGGCTTTTCCGTGTAAATGTGCACTCAGCATTCAAATATGTAATTACATAAAAATCCGGGCCTTAATCATCACCTACACCTGCATAAATATGAATGTAGGGGCTACTCATTACAGTATTCACTTCCCCTTCCTTTGTATTTTGATTTGACAGCATTACAGGATGTTTACACTACCTTGTAAGCACGTATGTTTCCCCTTCTGTTTTGTCCAATATACAGTAGATTTGATAGAAATTTTAAATGAAGAAGGAAACTGCTACTTGGTAAATTAATATGTATTGTGCTTTTAAAAGGAAAAGAGAGATAGCTACCGTTTTTCTAATTCTATCAGTAGGATAGAAAACAGATATAATATAAAATGTATGAGACCCCATTAATATTAAGTATTTATCTCTAAATCACCAGTCGATTGTCTCAAAATAATGCGAAAAATTGCGAAAGAAACTACCGTGTAGTTATTTTTATCTCGCAAGGGTGTGTACGATGAACTATAGAAAAGAAACTTGTAGATAAATGTTTTCAAACAATGCCGTTTGGTTGCTAATCCCCGACCTTATAACTTTTTTATATACTTGCTTTTGTATAGAAAAGTCTTATGAAGTGAAAAGAAATTAGTAAAAGAGAATGGAAAATTCCAGGGTGAGGAAGAATATTTAACGTTACGAATTATAAAACGAAGGAGATATTACAGCTGCAATAAAGAGCAGGCAACGAATTATATCAAGGGCTCAAGAGAGAAGTAACGCAACGGAAGGCTGATTGGAATTCCTCAACTTAAATGTGAAGGAGGTATTGTATAATATTAATACTACCTGTAACTACCGCAGACCTTCCTTTGTCATAAACCGTCTCCTCACCATTCCCGATGGACCTCCTCCCAGAAACCCCCGCCAACGGAGAAATAGAAATAATTAAGTCTCTTCGTCATACTTACTACACCTGGCTTCCTTATTGATAACTTAACATCTTAAATTTTCCTATCTACCTATCCGGTCTTTATCCCTCTCCTTTGTGCCTCCCCGCCTTACCTTGACGCCTCTCTGACACCTCCCTCCAGCTTTGGCGTCCTGCGTTACTCGACTTCGTCTTGGCTGTCGTTTGACTTATACTTTTATTATGGCTCTACCATCACCCATTTGGCTCTGCACACTACGTAAACACACAAATACACATCCATACACTACACTCTATCCTGAATGCCTCCACCTACTTCGCCACCGGTCCGCGCTGCGCTGGCGTGCGACTCCTCTAAATCTCCAATCGGCGGAAGGGTGCTTGCCCCAGATCAGCCTGAGTCTTATCCTCTGAGACAAGTCTCAGACAACGCAAAAAAAGGTATAATATTATAGCCTACTGTCTACTATGACTGTGAGACGCGAATATGACAGCAGATACGCAAGAATGTAGGAGGCTACAGAAGAATAAAGGAACGGTCCAACTTCGGATATTATGGCTTAAGTAATCATATTAGAAAGGATTATTACAATTTATTTTATACACCACACAATATATGTGATAATTTTAATTTTTTATTTATCTATAAATTTTGAAACGAATTAAGACCTGTATTAACATCAACCGTTGTGTATATAATTCTTTTCACTCAGACTTTTCACAAAGTTTAGTGATATATTAAAACCATGTGTAAGATAATCAATTTTTGTGAAACCTATAATATACCCATTAAATAGTGTAGACTAGACAAGTATGATAGGAGCTTAATACAGTCTTTTTTCCGGGATGAAAGGGAAATTATAATATTGTGCGCTTAAGAATGAAACTTTTTGTTACTAGACCAACGTTTATGAAAATCTATTTGGCTTCATTTCTCAGATTGTAATAAAATTGGAATCAATTATAGCCTATATCAAATTAAAAATTTTTGCCAAAATTATTTGTTACTAACCAAGTTTACTTTATTTTCTTAACCGATGGATTTTTGCATATCAAATTCCGTTTATTAGACATCGATTTTTCAATATAAAATTGGTCTCTAGATTACTGATTTGCGTTAATGCGTCCAAGAAAAATAGTAGTTTGATAAACCTTATTACTAAGTTTTAATGTTTGTTTACATACGGCGTTTTCAAGAAACTGTAACAGTGTTAGAATAAATAGGCCTACTTAAAAATTTGATTACATACCTGCACCTAGTTTCGTATACAGAAGCAGTGTAAAAAGTATTTTGTAAAGCTTTCTTACAAAATTATAACATAACTGAAGCCCAAATGATGTTTAAGATTTTGCACGTTAAGTCATATGAAGTTTACTTAAGAACCTGTTACGTTCAGACTTCCTGAGATACAGTTATTGAGAAGAACAAGAGTAACAGAAAGAAAGAGAGAGAGAGAGTGAGAGAGAGGTCAAAGTACATGATGTTTACTACAGTTGGCTACTTATAAGGAACTTGAAAATAATTAAACTTATTGTAATGTAGAAAGTTAACGAAACATGAACCAAAAGCGAGGATTATGTGCAGCAGACTCAAGAGTTTTATTAACAGGATCCAAACAGCCTTTGGTGAAACGATTATTACGTTAAATAATTTATTCGCAATTAAGAAGTGGTACATTTTGAAGAAAGGAAAAAACCGAGGATGAGGAACTTATAAGTTGCTATTAAAATATGTAACTTACCTTTTGGATACCTAATTATTTTACAAGCAAGTTACGGAAACTATAAAAAAAAATTAATTCTTAATATATAAGCCTTCACGTATTATTTCAAAAAAATTAGATTACTGCTCACTGTGATATACGAAAAGCAAAAATATAATTAATGTAACATTACAACTCTTCAACTCTGTAAGATATAAACTCTTCTGCTTCTGCAGGTTGTTATTTATATTATTGGTACTTGTAGAAATTTTTATTAATCAGAATGGTGAATAAATTTCCAACGGATGGGAGTCAACTTGAAACATGTTGCTTCGGTACTACTGTATACCAATAACTGCATAACTATATTCTTACAAATGATATTCGGTATGAATGAGAATAATTAAAAATTCGTAATTCTCTCTCCCCCGTCTCTCTTCTCCCCCTCACTCTTTCTCTGTCAATTTTCCCCATCTACCTCACTAATAGGGGCAAACCTCACTACTACCTTTAATTAAACATGACTACCTCACTATTAATTTCCTTTTATTTTCATTAAGTTAGCACGGCAGGTCCTTCTGCGACTGCACCCAAAGCGCGCCTCTTTAAGTGTTTGTTGAAATGTTACACTGCTACAAACAGATTACTCAAGTTTGAATGTGTAGTCTGTACGAACACAATGAATGATTAAACAAACAGGCACAAACAAACAGTGAAGGATTGTGTGTAACACTGAAATTGTTGACAAGAAAAAGAAGAAACTGTACGAGTCGGCGCGCGTGCGTGTGCGCGCGAGAGAGAGAGAGAGTGAGTGAGTGAGTGAGAGGACTGAAAGAGAGAACATGGGCAGAGGTAAAAAATATCTGTCGCATTAAATTCACGCCAACAACATTCTTAATGTCGTAATGACACAACAGTCTTTGTTTACGAAAATTACTACCGTCGTCACGACACAAATATACAGATCTAATGTGTGTTGGCAGGCTGACGCGTTCGTACTACTAATTCATTCGAAGGCTGTATTCACTCCTGTCTGTATTAAAATAATACAAATGTTGTTTTATAGTAATAATATAATAATAATAATAACAACTATCACGATTTGTAGGCTTAAGCATTCATAACATAAACAGTTTTCTAACGTTCCCTCCACTCAAAAGACTTCTACGAACTTTTTTTAACCTATTGATTTTACTCCATTTTTAATAATTCACCAATCCCTTCAGTTTATAACTTACTGCTTACATGTCGGAGTCATGTGATAGTATGAAACTTTTATTGAGCAGAATTCAGTATGACGGATATTCGTGGCATACCTACGGAGATGTGAAAGTAACGTAGTTATACTTCGATTGCAGCTTGGATTCACTAAATTCTGTTGCCTTCTGTACGAGCGGGTAAATTCTATGCAGGAATGGGAAAATTATTATGTAAAAAAAAGCAGTGATCATTAAAGACAGAGGCACTGAGTGTAGGAGATCAGACCGTTGTAGGTCAAGTACTAGTAAAACCTGGAAAAGCTTATCGTTCACTACTACATATTAAGTAGGTTTAATGAAAATTATGTAAATGGAACGGATGTAATTTCGAAACTGTTAATTTCCTTCAAGTGTGTACTAAAGTAAAGAATGTTACAATTTATAAGTTGGTAATTACACCAGGTAATGCTAACAACCAGTAGCCTACTGATTCGAATGTGTGTGTGAAGAGGGCTTTTGAGTCGATAATAACGCTATTACCTACTTGACACAGAAATTCCCGTGTCACCTGCATTTTGTATTATGCAAACGTTCGGAGGATGTAAATTTTTCAACAACATTGTTGGAGTGCCAACCTTTAGAATGAACCGTTGTGGCGGAATGCAAGATTGATTTAAAGAATTCAAAAATTCTTGGAGATAGTACACTATATTTTCAATATTAAATACGGTGTTAATAGATTCTTCGGACTTTTTATTATCCCCAGAAAATTTTTCCAAACTTGTATCATTATTTTCCTTCACAGATTCGATTCTTTGGGAATAACCACTTGTAATTTTTATCAAGTAAACACTTGACGTTTTGCACAGAATTTAGCAATTAATACAGTGTTGTACTATTTACTATGTCCCAGTTTTTCGTCAATTTCTGTGAAGCTATCGTCATTAGGAACACTACCGTCACCGAGGTGCAGTAAGTTTGTAGAAAAATCACCATCTCCTCCTCCTCCTAAATGGGCTCTCATATTGCTTTGCAAATTTAGTCTGAATAGCATTCCACATCGCCGAGGACTTTAAACACACTGAGACAATATCAGCGCGGGTTCCTCTTGCAGTTACCGGTAATCTCTAGCGAGAATCCTCTGAAATAACAAATGTTACGCTACCCACTAATTTGTTACAATTTCTTAAGTCTTGGAGAGTTTGATTGACCGTTTCTATACAGTCCACAAATCGCCTTCGTTTTACCGTTCATGATTAGTTTCCGTTTTGATCGCTCTTTCTTTTGTCATGCCTCCTCTTCAATACGAATTGCTTTTTTAATAGGAGTCAGTGAGAATACTTGACTTTTTCTTCTTGGCGCATTTCTATTTTATTTTTGCAGTCGCTTTCGGATAAGGGCGAATTTATTCTGGTGTCAATTGTGATAAGGTATTAGCAGATGTCTCGTTTATTTCCGACGTGGGAGGTCCGGCTACTGTGGTCTCTTGACAATCTTTTGTTGGTGTTAATCTTCCTTCATAATTACTTTTGTCTCCTATCTCTCTGTCAATTACAGGTGAACACAGAAACTCTTCGATACTGAATATATTTTCATTTAATGGCCAAATTCCAGTTGAACTAAAACCTGCTGTCAGTTAGATGGTGTAGCTGCCTTTGAAAGAGCATCTTTTGCTAGCCCAGGTATGTCATGGTTTTACCTGGGTTTATTGTCATCCAGCTCTCAGCGGCTGCACCGAAACAGGCCATATAAACACTTGTCTAATGGCTGAAGTCAGATTGTAACGTGTATGAGGTATAAACTGTTTCATAAATAGTAAAAAAAGAGAGGCTGTAATTTATCTTGACGGATGTGCTACTTCAATACAACCTGCTGGTCCATAAATAATCAAAGTGATATCTACATAACACTCTGTGGATATAACGATAAGTGGTGGTTTCCAGCTGCCATCTATGAAAATACCACTGGTTTCACCCTTTTCCAAAGGGGTAACCCTGCTGACTTGTTTATTCCCTTCAAACTGACAACTTTGTTAGGACAGTGCACTGTCGTTATGCTGCCTGGTTTCCTTCACATTCCAAATATTGTGACAGTAAAAATGAAGGCGACTTATCACAGAATTCCAATATTGAAGAAAGTTTTATGTTATGTTTATTAAAACTAAATGCTATTGCAAAACTTGTTGCTTCAGCCTCTCTAAAAGACAACCTTGAATGTCGCTGCATGAAGCCAGTAAAACAATCTTTTACCGGCCGAGTTCACCAGAAAATCGACATTATTTGCAAACACGTATTCGGAGGCTAACATACGAATATTCTTAGGGTACAAACCACAATAACTAACAGAATAGTGCAGATCATAACACAGAAATCTGATTTTTCTTTTTGTTCTTTCCTAAATACAAGTTGTGGAAAACGCCGAGTCTTTGTAGGGTTTGTGAGCTACATCGCCCCAGAAAGTTTTTCACTTGTACGTTTGAACCAAATATGAAAAAAAGAAAACAGAACAAAATTTTTTACTTACATTGTACCAACATACCACTTTCCTTCTGGTGAAATTGAAGGTACACCTTTAATTTTAAAATTAGTGGCTGAAGTGTAGTGCTGCTGGCCACTCTACCTTTAGTGCGTGTGTCGAACACTCACTTTAGGCAACCTATTCTACCTCCTAAATTTCCTAGGCGGCATAAAAAGGAGCCATTATTACTATTATCATTTTAAAAATTTTAGTTTTTTAGGATTTAATAAACACGTAATCTTTATTATAGGATCACAAGTAACTGACACATAATTAATTCTGAGATCTGTTAGGTTATGAATTAATTTTCTTTTAAAAGTTATAGAGAAACATAACTTTCCCTCATGTTGCCACATTGCTTTTGTATTAGTATGATTCAATTGTACACTTACCATGGATCCAACAAAGTACGTAGCTGTAAACACCCATAGCAAATTAGTGACAAAAATGTTGCTTTACACGTTCTAAAATACAAAAGGGAACAAAGACTCATTTTACTGTACACTGCTATAATCAGACTGGAGGAGCATGTACTACAAGCTATAACAAAAACGTTATACAGTTGCAGAGGTGCTGCGACTAAGGGACACTTGAAGAAGTACAAAGTATCAACTTATGTCTCTCTGCTCTCCCCTATATGGTAATACTGTCTTATAACGACTGTTAAACAAATCAAATGTATTGTATACCTTTATATGTGTATTTATACACAATATATCATAAACGTTTTTTGTGGCAAAAATATCTTTATATGTGTATTTATACACAATATATCATAAAAGCTTTTTGCGACAAAAATATCTGTCAAATTTTTGTATGTTGTAATGGTACATATAACACTACCAACACCAGCGTACCACAAATAAGTTGAAAGCCACTACAATTAAGAATACCTACAAGGTCAAGCATACGATCATGGATAAAAAAGGAAGTATCATAAGCCAAAACCAAGTGAATTAAAATGAAGAAGGAATTACCAGTAAATGTGCAACTAAAGAAGATAAAGCAAGACTAACGACGAGACGACATACATAATTACCCAATACATCAAACAGTGAGAAGGAAACCCATTAAAGACAAAATCAAGAAGAAACCTATTAACCGTGAGAAGGAAACCAGTGAAAACGCCATGAAGAAACTTATTAAGAGGGAGGAAGGAAATCGGTGAAGAGAAGAAGAAAATATCCAGATCAAACACAAAAAAGGGAGATAACATGAATTATAATGAACTAACATATGGCAATAAAAGAATTATTATAAAAGAAGAAAGAATAAATGGAATAAACAACATGATTTAAACCCCTAAGCTGCAAAACAAATTGACACTTGACCAAATCTTATTAAGTGAATACCTTCCTTGACAATGTAATACAAACAATAATCAATAAGAATGAATTATTGAACATAAAAAGTAAGAAAGAGAATGAATAATAATAAGTTCTTAGCTAAATTATGTGTAGACATGAAAAGAGGGCTATGTCCAAAACACCAATGACCAATTGTAAAGTGGAATTGATATTAGAAATAACCACTAATTACCAATAGTAAAGACTGTAAAAGATAAACAAAATGTAATCTAATAATAACCAATAGATATACCAGTACTACATAAAGTCAAATAAATCAAATGTAATACAGAAACACAAAACCGACAATAATCCATTGTTGTATATTATAACTATATGCTTGCCATAGAATGGATGCATGATGAACAAAATTATCTTGTAAACTTATCATAAAAGAGTAGGAACTTAACCAACAACATTGAATGAGGCAGAATACTATTCGAATAAGTAAATTCAAGGATTATAGCCACCCAAATACTAATAATAACCATAATAATAAATAAACCATGTTGACAGCTAGATGCAAGTAATCTTGGTTACTTTAAACCAAAGCAATTTTCAGTATAAATGCAGAATGAACTACTGCACAATAATAACAGTGCTATCAAAACAATTATAAGAGATATTCAAGCAATAACGAGAATAATTTGATAGGATTACAACCCATATAAAAAGGTAACTTCCTAAAGTATAGTAAACTCACTTAACAAACTATAGTTAAGGTAATAAAACCACAAGATGAAGAAAAAGGACACTATCAGAAGTGACAATGACCAATGCAGTATGCATAGGCCATAATAAAATGTTATTAACTATTAATGTTATAATAATATTAAGTATCATGTACATGTTGTGTTTATGTTAGTGTCTATACAGGAAAGTACAGAGCAACTCACCGCAGCTAATAATAGAAGGGTCAACGCAACTTCTTCAGAATCGAACTCATGAAATGGAACAAAAAACATTCTAAACCATTTAAACAAAATTAATAAACGATGTCAAAGAGTAAGTAAACCGATTTATTGATATCGGATTCAATAATAGATTGAATTGGGTAGAATAAATCAATAAACCAAAAATTAATAATAAAAACCAAAACGTTAAGAATAATAATAAAATAGACAATCTCGTCGTGCTAAAATGTTCATACACTTTTTAAGAGAAAATTACTTAAAACTTCGAATCTAACAAGAAAAATATTGTGTTGAGTATTCATAATACAAACCCTTAGATATCAAATATGAAATGAAAATATAAGAACCAAGTTAAATATATATTCTATAGCCGGCAGAATAAGGGAAGGACAAATAAAATAGAGGCAGGATATCAAGAGAATGGAAAACATGAGACTACCTAAACAAGTAATAAGATACAGACCTCAGGGAAGACGAGATATAGATAGGGCAAGGAAAAGAGATGCCTTCAGTGAAGGCAAAACGGGCTGTAATACTATACCTTGACGTGGAGAAGATTCATAATACTTAATAGCACACTTAAAAACAAAATATTGGTATGGAGAATCATACACGACTTCCATGTTCTAAGATTTATATTTAAAATCATTTTCGAAATATTTCCATTGAAACTACTTCTTTCTACTTACTGCTTCAGCCACTTACTGTGGTCACTAACGTATACCACCTCACGTTATCGCACTTGATTTTCACTGACGGTGGAAGTCGATGGCACTGCCGAAACGTCTGGTTTTGCAGAAAACATTGGTCTACGGCCAAACAGGCCGGGAAGGAATTTTAAAAACAAACTGCTTCTTTGCTGCCAATAACGTAGTACATATATAAAAAAAAATATCAGGTAAACTATTACAACAAAAAATGTTTCAGGTAAACTACCCTTTCCCCATAACCGATCTTCACCAAAATCAATAGGCCTTGAGTCCACTATAACTCGGGCACATATGTAAAAAAATATCTGATTCTGTTTGAATTTACGGCAGTTATCGTTCGTCATGAAAAAATTTCTCTTGTTACAACATAAAATATTGCCGGTAAACTACCCCTTTATCTTAACCGATCTTCACAAAAAACAATAGGTCTTGAATACTCTACAATTCAGGGCTGTATGCAAAAAATTATTTGATTCTGTTTGAATTTGCGGCTCTTATCGTTTGCCATAAAAAATCTAGACAGACACACAGACACTTTTCGATAAATTACTTTTTTTCATGTTTTGAGGGTAGTATAATCAGAATCTGCAAAAATCTCTAACACGATTTTTTTTGCCATCACCGTACTTCCATTTCCTTATGGAACATGAAAGTAAAATCAAAGTAAAATTCTGATGGCAACAAAAATCAAATATTCTATCAAAAATTGGGGATATACATTTTTGGTAGGTATTTGGTAGGCCTACTTGCATTGCACAAGGAATGTGTTATTTTCAATAGGTTATTGATAAAAAAAGACTTACAAGTACATTGATTTTTATTACAAAATTTATACAAAACAGTTTCAATTCTAAGGTATCAATAATTAATAATTATTAAGGATAATGAACAAATTATTTCTTCATAGAAGATACATAAAAACATTGCAAAAATAATACATATCATACAAATATTATTACAACAAAAATACCACACAGACATTTGGGCTTTGTTACTTTATCAGTAACTATAAGATTACATTCATAAAGTACATAGAATATTTATTTACAAGAACATAATTACAAAAAGTGAAAACACCTTTGATGAAATAAACATTTTATTTATTACATCAAACATAACTAAACTCAGATGACAATATAAATGAACTAAATATAGGTTTTTCTGCGAGGGAGTGTAGGATTGATTAGGGGTTCAATTAGTTGAAATTATTAAAAAAAAAAGCATAAACTATAAATAGAAAAACTAGACTGGTATGTTTACAACAAAATGAAAACTTCAAGTTACATTTAAGAGATATTCCGTGTCAAATCAACAAGTGCTACAACCTGACCCTCTTAGATTTATTTGAAATTAAGTATGCATGTAGTATTCATAAATAGTAACACAAATCAATTTTTTCACATTTTTCTGACGAAAGGTTACTGAGTAATGGGTGCTCAAAAATGAAAAAAATAAATAAAATTTTTGACTTGCGCAACAATATTGATTTGTTCACAACTTGTGTTCTAATTAAGCTAGAACAATGACATCGAGTTCATTTGAAAGCTCTTTTAAAGGGCTTTCATATGATATAAAACATAATTAGTTGAAAATATATATATTTTTTATAAACACATCATTATTGCATTTACTGAATTTTGAAAAACTGTATTTTTAAATTCTCAAAAAAATATATGTGAAAGGTATTGTTTTCCTCTACATATTCTGAAAGTTTCAACTTGGGATGAGCTTGGGATCACTATCAAAAGTAATTTTATGTTTATCACGATTCTGTAAAACGTCATTCAGATCGGTGAATTATTATTATTTTTATTTTCCTACCCGTGACAATTTTTCAGAATCATAGTTGGATTTATTACTTGGCCTACAAAATTGTACTTTTCTTTCATACAAATAACTGTGTTTTAAAGCTTAGCACTAGCTAAATTAATAGCTCAAAATTAATAAATTGACCTACATATCTAAAATATATATCTTAATACAGTGATCCAGGTTTTCCGTGTACAAGCAAAAAAATCTCATTTTAAAGACTATATACAAAATGGTTGGTTGGTGTGACTATCTCCCATCTGTTTAGTATTTTGTCATCGGATAATATTCAGTCAGCTGTTGTCAACTGTTGTTGAAAGTGACCTGTACATTTTCTTTTGGTGTGACATAGCCTATAAAGTGAAAAAAATGGGATTAATTCTGAAATGTTGTGTTTTGAAATTAGCTTAAAGGTACTTTTGTACAATTCTCACAACAGTGTATAAGTTTATATGCCTACAACCAGTTAATATTGTAACGAGACATATGAGCCCAAATATTTCAGTAACCCAAAATATTAACACATGTCAATAATTGAGTGAAAGAGACAAACCAAGTGTTTCTTCTAAAAGGCCAAGCATGAAACTACATGAGCTACTCATCACCAAGGATAAACTCACAACAATAAGAGTTAATAAAACTAATGGTAACTAACAAGTGAAATAACATTATAAGAAAAAGAAGATGCACCGAACAATGGTTGTACCACAGGAACCAACAACCCAATAGTTTTCGGTCAGTAAGGAACCAATGAAGACAAGGAAGAAACATACTACGAGAAAGACACCTAACAACCATGGTATAAAATATAGATTCCAAGAGCCAGTCAACTATAGAACATCTTACCCGTATATGCAATGACTGAACAACTTACAGATTGAAGAGATGGACAAGAACTGACTAACTGAGATGACCAATATTGTAACGCAACAGAAATGCTAGCACTCAAGTTACATAAAAACAAGGTTCACAGAATAATAAACAAGTCAATATTTAACCCCATGATAGAACAAAGATCTAATAATTATATTTATAATCATAGATAAAGGTAAATAAGGATGCAAGGTAATATTAACAAGAATAACCGAACCTGTAAGTTAGACAATAGTTGATGATATATGTTTAATGAAAAACAAACAAAAAATGAAACAATAATTTACTAATAGCAAATAAGAATTTTGAGTTAAGAGGTATTATTTTGTGACAACAAATGTTATGATAAAGTTTATGTTATGTTATACCAAATATGTGTTGAGTTAATGAAAGATAATGAAACAAGATGTATTATTCAATGACTGTTGTAGAATGAAGTGTGAAGCAGCTAATTAACGTTAATAGATTTGAATTTTCTTATATGTGATCCATAGGTCAAGATAAAATTGTTATTAGATATGGAAAAAATAATTGTTTATGTAAATGTTAATAGTTAAGATTTAATTATATGTATGAATTTATGTAAAAGGGGCATAGATGTGTACCAGTTATAAACACAGGTAGATCTGTTTACAATAAAAGGCCTAACAGCCAAAACCACTATATAACCACTCATAACATAAAGGTTAGGTACATCAATTAATAATAATTAATGAATACGATTTGAAGAGCTAGAAAAAACATTAAATTAATAATGATATATAATAAAATTTATACAAATTATGATAATACCATAATGCCATGATATCGATTAATAACATTTAATATCGAAAGTGGATTAAATATAAAAAAAGGAAAAAACCGGCTTATATCAAAAAACCAGCAGAATATGTGTAGAAAATAATAAACCAACTATCGGTAAAGTTACATTCCGATAGGATAGCAAATTGATAAGGAATAGACAAAAAATATATGAAATAAACACTATATTCAAAACATGTGGAAGGAAGAAGTCGTGTGTTGCTAGGGACGACAGAAGAAGAGGAAGTTGTTAATTTCACAATAATTGCTTTGATGATCTGAATGTGATGAGATTAAAAAACCCAAGAATTATCTATTTAATCGGAATATTTTAAATCATCAGACACGATTATAAAACACAAAATCCTAATGACAATGTTTATGACTATCACCAGTACAGTTTAATCCAAATAACACTACAGTATGAAATCACAATAGAGAATAAATAACTGGATTATACAAGGAAGAACTTGAACTGTCCCATATCCGAAGGGAATTGATGATATATTAAACCAAATAGAAAGAATTAACAGTATCACAATTAATAATATTCACTACACCAGAAGTTATAACCTTTCAAAAACACGGAACAACACTAATTGCTTCAACCAAGAGAAGAACGTATTTGGATCCTCGCGTTGCAGAAGAAGCATCAATCGGGCTGTAAACCAATCCAGAAAAGCTGTAATTCCGAAGTGGACAGGAGAAGAATTCCATTCTATTAAATCGAAGAAAGAAAATCGTACGGCATAATTGTCCAGAACAGTAAATTTATCAATCAACCGCCTACACGATTGGATTCGTTCTAGTCTGGTAAATTATTATTATATTAATCATACTAACTACACAACACTTTAAATTTGTAAATCTTGCATTCTTATCTATGTATTTTTAATCTTCCCCACAGTTACAAGAACCTTCACACCCTGAATTAAATTAATTACAAATTAAAACACACTATATAACTAAATTTAAATAAAGTATCAGAATAATCAACAATCAATTCATACAATCTATAGCTCAAGCATATGTTAATTAGAACATATATTATTCAATGTTAAAGAAGTAAACAAATAAAGAACCTTTATATATTGGCAAAATCTTGTTATTTGGAGTATGGTTTAATGAGCTAGGAATAAAAAAGTAACTGAATAAGTATAGAATAATTGGTTAACATAAACATTGAAATAACCTATAAGTTTCGTTGAGCCGATACTACAGCGCTTATAGCGGAATTATCTGACACCAAAGAGAGAGAGTAAAAATACAAAATTAGACAGAATTCTCTTCAAGGTATAATAGGGTTGAACGGAATTATAAAATAACTCATTAATTATTTAAGTTACAGGTACACAAACACTGATAGTTTTTAGAGAGCTAAGTTAATAATTAATTACTTACATCAATACATCCCACAACTCCAAATATCTCCGAGATTTACATAATTAAAATAATTCAAAACACATTGGCATAGGTGTATGTACAAATTGACAAACACAACAGTGGGGTTTTAAGGAGAGGAAACCCATTCCTGTACAATATACAACAGATAATATTATAAATGTATAGGACAAGATATGTTATAAAAGAATGAAAGTAACTAGACTGTTAACTGAATAGAAGCTGTGAATAAAAGCATAGTAACATGTTATGCATAGCACCCATGTAACATAAAGAAGTATTATAATTGTCTCATAATAATAACAAATATTACTCAAATAGTCAAACAATCATGTAAGATAAGAAAAGGCAATAACTAAAGAGTTATTAGTTATCATTAATAAAACCAAACTTGAGAAAATAAGGTTAAAAGAATGTAAATTTGTATCAACCTAACATACACATTGTTGGTACAAATTTCACCTAAATTCACATCTATCAGTAGAAAAAGCCTACCTAAACCAAAATGTTTTGTGCCTTAAACCAAGAAGAACTGATAAGCTTTCTACAGGTACCAATATAAGATACCCAAAATGGATTTTAAATAAGAATTTAAGTAAATAAAGTGAACCAAAACCGACCAAAAGGGGATTCACTAAGTAAAACGTGAACAAAACCACTTTATAATACCAAATAGAAGTAAAAGGTTAATGTCTATACCACAAGTAAGGTGTAATGCCACTATTGTAATAGTATAAGAATATTATAAGAAAGGACATAATGTATTATAATCGTAATTAAGAACACCTGTCATGTGACACTAGGTGTAAGTAATGTTAGTCAATGATATACACTAAGGGACAGACCAGTGTACAAAAAACACTAAACCAATTATAAAGAGACTACTATGATTAAACTATTGTAACTAAATAATAGTAGAAAGAGATAAAAGAATACCAAATAAGAATGGAAATAAGTGTACACCTCATAGTGCAAAATAGAGGTCAGAGAGAGATAACTATATAAGAATACAGCAGTTCTATAAGGAGAAATTTACCTCCAAACTTATAAATTTTGCACAATCATCTGGCGATATAAGAGCTTCTACAACAATGGACTCTGTAACAAAGAAAGAATTTTAGCTAACAGAGAAAAATAATTATCATTGCCAGTGTCAACGAAAGTGCAAATTATTAAATGAAATAATTGCAATTTTATGGGAAATAATGTTATTAAACTAATTATGTACTTTATTAAGAACTTTTGTTTTCCAGCAGCTTCCAAAACTCTTTATATAAAAAATAATATAAACAAACTTATTTAGAGCTTCTAACAATACTTATCTTAAAATTATCATATGATTATACTTTCCAAAGGAAGCCCCTGATTTGAAAGCATTGACACATAATACTACCAATTCAAAATGATTCCAACTACTATGTTACTAAATTTTCTCATTTAAAATGTAAATGGGACTGTTAATAACTTTATATTGTTGTCATTAACAAGACAAAACAATCATTAATGGCTATTTTATCACAAACTTCAAAATCTCCTATAAAACTTGCTCAATGAAATAGGACATTCCTGATGCAGAAAATTAACTTTGCCATAACACAAATTAAATAGGCTAACACCCAAACAAAAAAATGCTTTGAAAACAAAACATTAATGAAATATGGTATGAATTAATTGTGCTACATTCAAAGCTGATTTTCTTAATTGATTTAAAGTACCTATACAAGTCTAGTTTGTCAAGTAAAGATAATTTAGGTAAACCTAACACTACATATGAAACAAACATTAAATCAAATATGCTAATGTTACAACATTCACAAACAGAAAAAAAAAATTTTAAATTATCTATAGGCTAAATTGCTTTGATTATATTACCTTCTCCACTTCATATGTTTTCCACATCAATATCATCTGATGTCGATACTACTGATGGTGCAATAATAGTCATTTTTTCCCAGTCAATTCTGGAAAGTTCAGGAGGAACGTGAAAGATCATTACAAAACTCATACATAATTTTTCACTAAGTTAATAATTATAATAATATTAAGCTAATAATTAAGAGAATAATTTATTTTCTTAACCTAGCACAATATTTGTAGGTTAGCACTATGAATTTACAAAAAGTTAATGGATTTTGTGTAAATTTCTACAAAAAATTAAATTTACAGCATAATCTAGTAGTTATTTTATAGTAATCTATTTTAATTTAAATGAACTCAAGTCACTATTGCTTGGTTACATCCCTGCACTGAAGATTCCTGAAAAAGATTTCTAATATAATCACACAAACTCGAAAAACAAAAACTGTTCAAATGATTAACATTGAATAATATAATCCTGATTATAACGGTATTATAACTAGCAAATACATTACGGATAATTCATCCATACTCCGTATCATTTAAATCTACTATTAAGTATAACACACCCCATAAAATTTAGAATATTAAGATACTAATTTTTTAAAATTTCATGTGATATTAGTTGAGTATCATTTAGGAGGTTAAACAATATAAATACAATTCTACACATTAAGTTACAGATTATAAATACTGATAATAAGAAATTAAATAAAAATAACACTATAGGCCTACATCAATTATCGGGTTTAAGAACCTGCTGCTGTAAGCAGTGATAATTTTAGTTTAGTGAGCTTTAATCAGACTTGCATGCAATAATAAATTTTACATAAGATAAAAGAACGATGCTTTCTTTAGTCACCAACAAAACCTTTTCTGTCTGCAAGTTAATATTATAAAATTTAAAAACAGCACAATTTTATTAAAAAATTTAATCGAGATTTAAAAGCTTTTTAACTCAAAAATTAAAGAAGTCACAGTTCAAATTCTCTTTTCACTTTTTCTTTTACCTGACAAATGTTAGTCCTTAATTTTTAAAGCAGAGCTGTGTTAAAATAAAATTTTTATGTCAAATAAATTACAATTTAATGGACTCGATGTTATGAAAGTAACTATGTGTACAAAATATTACAACAGTTTGCTTCAGTATTACAGTAGCCATAGGCCTATATTATAAATTTTGTTATATTAGGTGTTAAAATTAACCATAACTTATTAAGTCATATCTTATTTAATTAATTACGTTTCTCTGAAAAATCCTGAATTTGAAAGTATATTTAGAGTAATATAGTGGGACTGAAGAATAAAATAAAATATGTTAACTAGTTAAATACGAGCAGAGTACAAATTAAATATATTATGGTAAGGCCTACCATCTTGTGTTAGGTAGGACCTCATTTTACGAATAAAATGACTTACAAATTGGATACATTACACAAATATAGGTAGGCCTATTTCATTTTTACAATTGAAAACGTACGCAGTCTAGCTAATATTTCTATAGGCTAATGGGTGTACTCAGTAGGAACTCAAGGCTTAGTACTTGTCTTCAGACATTTTATACTTCATATCAAAGCCATAGATTAAATTACTGGCAAAAAATTTAGGCATAATTTACGAACAAAATTTAGCATAAATTTCAGGCCTAATCTACCACTTAAACTTACTTGATCAGACACTTGTGTGTGTCCTAAATCTTGTGAAATTCGATCGCATACATTTTCCGGAAACAGTCTTACATCTGTAAGAAAATTAAAATTATGTAATGTTCATACATGAATCACCATAAAAGTAATAAATGGAATTTTTTTAGAGTAGACAAAATAATTGTCAGACTTACAGGAGTATCTATAATAAAAAAAAAAATATTTAATTATATTGCAGTCAGTGCCCTCACATGGACTTTTTTTAAAAATCAGTTAATTAATCTTAGTTTTAAGTTAACTAGAGTTTAAGGGGTGATTTTATACACCAAATATAAGGTAACATGAATAAATTAACACTGAACTTACTACGTTCCCAGTCAAATATGAAAGTAAAGTATGAAAATATATGTAGACATGCACTATTGGTGTAAGTTCTGGAGCTAAAGATAATTCAACTGTGATACAGAACTTAGTCTATTATACTTAACACCCAGGCCTATAAACTTTTGATCTTTTTCTAAAAGTAATTAATTTTATTTCAGAGTTAGGTTAGGCTTACAGGCTAATCCGCAGTAAGTTTAGCTAAATCAGTTATATTATCATAGGCCAGACTTAATCTAAATAAAATTATTCTGTGTAAAGGTATCAGTAACTTGATATTTATACAGAATAAGCATTTAATACAGAATACATATTTCATTTAACTGGAGTCAGTTCCCTCACAGGGTCTTTTTCAAAAATGGGTTAATTAATTTTATATTTTTAGTTGATTAGAGTTAAGGGGTGCTTTTATACACTGAATATAAATAACAATTAAAACTATATGTACCTTTTTTTGCTGTACGTCTCCTAGGCCTACTTTCACAGTCATCTGAAAAGTAAAATATGACAATTGATGTAGACATGCAAGTATCTGGAGCTAGAGACAATTTACTGTGATAAAGAACTTAGCCTATTATACTTAACACCCAAGCCTACATAACACAAACAAATTTTGATTTTTTCCTAAAAGTAATTCATTTTATTTCAGCGTTAGGTTAGGCTTACAGGCTATTCCGCTGTAAGTTAATCGGCCAATGCCCTGCTAGTTTGCTAGTTTTGTTAACATAATTAATCTTTCAGCGAAATCAGTTCTATTATCACAGGAACTTTGCTGTTGTTAATAATACATCAGCACAAAACTAACTGGAAGTTTATTCTAGTCCTAGGGTTATAGAATCAAAGTCTTATCTAAACACTGAACTATCCTTAACTGATAATTTCATGTTATGACATCCAACTTGCATACAATACAATAAATACTCATGTTCTTGTATACCACAAAGAATCTATGATTTCTATTCAAATATTATTATTCTGATATTTTCATGTTTCTGTTTTACCCTGCACTTTTCAAAGCAGGAATTACAATATTAAAGTTTTACAACAATGCATCTAATAAAATTATTCTGTGTAAAGGTTTAGTAACCTGATATTTATATCACTATTGTATTAACAACTCGGAACACTAAGTGTGTTTGATATTTATGTAGCATAAGGTGACGCGTATATGACAGGTTTTATTAATGCAGTAAAGGAACAAATCTAATTTAAATAGTCTTTTTATTATTTTGGAATTCAATTTTTTAAAGCAAATGATAATACCTTATGCACCTTTGTAAAGGTTTTTACTTATTGGGGATAAGTGAACTGAATTAAAACATCAAACAAATGATTTTTTTTGTTTCACAATCAAAACAATACGCCTACTGTATTAAATTTATTATGGCAATTCTATTTACCCTAAAACACTACAATACAAAACTCCAGAATTTTTGTTTTTGTATAAATTGGCCCGCTAATAATGAAAAAATAAAATTGTATTAATTAAATTAGAATGCTAACTTGCTCAATTATTAAATTTTGAGCAGAACACAGTGCTATTAGGCATAGTTGGTTCTATAACAGATACGTGTTCGACAAAGTAATCTAGACATGAAACATAACCTAACGTATTTCTTTTATGAATTTTATAAAAAATGCTGAATTTGAAAGTATATTTAGAGTAATATAGCTGGACTGAAGAATTAAATAAAATTTGTAACTAGTTAAATACGAGCAGAGTTCAAATTAAATATATTATAGTAAGGCGTACCATCTTGTGTTAGGTAGGACCACATTTTACGAATAAAATGATTTACAAATTGGATACATTACACATATATAGGTAGGCTAGAGTAGACAAAATAATTGTCAGACTTACAGGAGTATCTATAATAAAGAAACTTTATTTAATTAAATTGCTTCAGTGCCTTACAGGGACTTTTTTTAAAAATTAGTTAATTACCCCTTGGGTAATTATGAAGATTCTCATCAATGCTGATATTGCGCTGATATATTTTTATTATATTCTTCTATGTTATATAAACACAAGAAAAATAATTTTAAACGGAGGTCGAACCTATTTACGGAGACAAAAAATTAAATTTTTACTCCCATAAGAACGCATGGCGTTAGCCTAGGTATATTGTATTAATTAAATTAGAATGCTAATTTGCTCCATTATTAAATTTTGGACAGAACACAGTGATATTATGTATAGTTGGGTCTATAACAACCGGTAGGCCTAGTGTACAACCCAAAGTAATCGAGACATTCATACATAACCTAACAGCTAATTTCCTACAAACAACGGACAACATACACTAAATAAATGATCATCTTACCTTTCATTATTATTCCTAGCGCCTCCAACATATTTTTACTTCGACTTGCAATCACAAACACTTCATACGAATTACAAAATTCTGTCCCACACACGTTAGCAAACTCAACGAATTACCGCACGAGACGACTAAACAGAATAAATTATGGCAGGTCCCAATATTTCGTTATACCAACTAAACAGAATAAAAACACACTTTCCTCTGTAGTGTCTGTCTTTTTTACACATGTTACAAATTTTATAGAATAATTATTACGAATGCCAATATGGCCGACTAACTACCCATATTTCATTATATACATTTGTATATATCGAACAGGTTGTCTGGCTTCAGCGTACAGCAAAAATACGATGTATAAAAATTTGTATAAGTTTTTCGTACGCTGACACACCATAACTTGGGCAAAATAACTTCTTCACCTAAAGATGTACTTATACAAGTTCCTCAAATTTGTTTTAGATACCCTGGGTAAAAATTGGCGTGTGATGAAGAAATTATGCGGCGCTAAGTCTATATATATATATTATTTAGTACCGTGTAAGATCGAGTGTCTATTATGTTCTATCAACGCTAAGACTACGCCCTCAATATATCTCAAATCACAAAAACAAGCATAGACGTCATTTCAAATAAACATTATTTAACTGTGCGACTTGTCGATAGTTCAGCAGGAAATAAAAGTTATTTATACGTCGCCCGTTTTTTTTAATTCTTGTTTTTTCATACCTTAAGCTACAATGTGGATGTGGATGCAAACTAAAAAAAGTGTGAAGGGTAAAATTTACTACAACCGTTCTATACAAACTATACACTGACGGTAATAAAAAACACCAAGTTAAATAAATTAGAATAGTCGATAAGAAACAATAAACAATTAACACTTCCAATTTGCATTAAGGATATAGTTCATACCTTGCTTCGGGAGGAGGAGAGTGAGCATTTTGTCTAACCACAACAGACATAGCAATATCTTGCTGGTTTGATTTATCTAGTTTGCCATGCTGAAGAAGTTAAGAGTGTAAATATCTTACTTTTCCCATCCCATCATGTTTCTCTTAAGTCCTTCAGCATGGCAAACTAGATAAATCAAACCACCAGCAAGATATTGATATGTCTGCTGTGGTTAGACAAAATGCCCACTCTCCTCCTCCCGAAGCAAGGTATGAACTATATCCTATTCTTCAAAAACGTAGAGCGAGGAATGTAGAGGTATTACATACGCAACACAAGACGAAAGCACTTGTGAACGTGTACGAATTATGTGTGTATTTGTTTTTAATATTTAAAAAATGTAATTGCAGTTTTGAAAGAGGTGTACTGGTCACTAATCACTTAAAAACTGGCGTAACTTACGGTCCATATGACAAGACTGAACTGAAATTTTCAGGCCTTCTGGGAAATTCCATCGTATTTTAAACAGTGAAAGAGGGTCACACGGTCATATTTTCCTAAAGCCAAAGATGATTGACAAACACTAACAGTTTCTTTGAAATACAAATGCAATATTTACTTAGTAAGTACAAGGCATTAATAAAAAGTAATAAAATTACTATTAATATTAATGGATGTAGAGAATAAACTATCTAGAATGCTTTTGTGAAGTTTTTGAAAGTGGTGATGTAGTGTTTGAGCTTGTTGCTGATATATCAGAGTAAATTAGTATATTAATGGTTGTATTCTAGCAGGAAATTAAAACGCTCACGTATCACGTAATCACGTGTGGTTCGTCACATGAGCTCTTACTGAAGCCTGTTATCCGCTGCTTCAGCGTTTTAGTACCGTGTAAGATCGATTGTCTATTATGTTCTATCAACGCTAAGACTACGCCCTCAATATATCTCAAATCACAAAAATAAGCATAGACGTCATTTCAAATAAACATTATTTAACTGTGCGACTTCTCGATAGTTCAGCAGGAAATAAAAGTTATTTATTTATACGTCGCCCGTTTTTTTTAATTCTTGTTTTTTCATACCTTAAGCTACAATGTGGATGTGGAAGCAAACTAAAAAACTGTGAAGGGTAAAATTTAAATCTTTACTACTTTAATTGGTTTAGATAAAAATATATTTTTATTATTATTACATTAGTTAATGAAAATAGCGTCTGGTTTCTAACACAAATGGCGTCTGCCTTTACAAGTTTTTATTTATATTGCACTACAAATTATAATTAAAAATCATCACTTGCGAAGAAACTGAACCTTAATACGCAGACTTTTTTAAAGCATATGATAATACACAGGCGATTAAAAAAAAGTTTTTTAAAAATTAAGTAAACACCCCTCCGATACCTGTGATTCGATATTATCTACTGCTGAGAGTTTACTTTCATTTACTACGCGTATATTATTACGTTACTACTACATGAATGTGACGCCACGCTTTCTCCTTGAGATTAACTTAGGCCTAGGTTACTTGATTTTAAATTATACATGCGCCCGTTGACTTTATTTTTTGACGCTTCCCTTTAAAGATTTTTTAAACACCTTCCTGGTATGGAAAAACTATAAATCATGAAGGACTGAAAGAAAATGCCGCTTCTGCACCATTACTGAGGTATTAAGGTAGCGTCCAGTATACTTTACTCCTGTACTCAGTGTCCCTACTATATAGGCCTACTTGAGTCAGCAGCCTGAAATCATTTCTTCATAACTTTAAGTAGGCCTATGTCCACGAATGACATATTACATCACGGACTTAGCTATAACAAAACACAATTCAACAGAAGTTATTACATTATCTAATTTTAAGAGATCTTTATGCCGTTATTATTTTTTTAATTTTACGATTGATTTCTGTATATTCAGATTGTTGCGTTCCAAAATTGCGCTCAACTTGGATGCGGATTCGTGAGACTCCTTTCTTAATTCTTTGTAAGTCATGAACTCGTATTAGTATACTACTTCTAAACAAATTATTGATATAAGCATTAATGCCACATTTCCCGACTTTAAAAGTTTTAAAAGCACAGGTATGTTTTTGGGTAGACATGACAAACACGTATCAATTAACAATTGCTAAATTTTAAAAGCAGGCTACTGGTAGGTACATACTAAAACGTTTAGAAAGTAAAGTCTTTACAGAATGGTTCTCGATTGGGCAAGCGGCATAAAATAATAAGACTATTTTATATCTATCTTTTAACATAAAAGTGAAATGAATATAGGCCGAAGTAAACATTCGTTTTCCTCTATAAACGTACGGTATTATAGGTAACTCACTTTCTCTTTTAGTAAACGATTACGTTAAATGATAACGCTAATAGCTTTTCCTATTGATGAACGAACACCTTAAAGAGTCCTTATGGGGAGTATCGATGGCAAAAGACTAAAAGGCCGTCCTATGAAAAAATGGGAAGATAGAGAGAGGTGGAGGGTCAGGATAGAGGAGGCCAAGGCTCGACTTCGGGCTGTAGCGGCATAGGAGGAGGAATAGCTTTTCCAGTGATTGCTATTTGTACACCACTTGCCTTTTGTGAAGAGATTTTTAGTTAGCTGTATTTATTTGAGAAAAATTAAAATAACTTCTATATAACTGAAGAAACTGAACATTTTGAATATAGAGAACAATGTTTATAATACAGCGAAAGATGCTTATGAATATCTACTAATAGATTTTTATGAACGTTGTTAGTTGTTTCTGTTAACTCTATATGAAATTGGAACACAAAGGAAGAAGTATTTTATCGTCAATCGCCTTTCGCCAATGAAAAACAGTATGATTTAAACGTTACCTAGTATGTTTGGAAATTTACTTATAAAAATTTACTCACAAACTTTATTCACGACTTTAAACATTATTGTTATAAAACTAAGAATTATACTGGATGACCAAAATATGTGTAGGGGTTTTATCTTAAAGATTTTCTGAACAAGTAATGTTACATTACAGCGTTTGCAACATCGTGTTGTATTAATTGCACCTTACTAGAGTTGCAACGTAGCTCTACGTTTTACAATAAGTACTTCAATATGACAATCAGAATGATCACAGTTGCACACCACTATATAAAAAAATATCCCGATTAGCGCTTTCAAGCCTCACAGCCCATCGTCAGATCGGAATAGGCAGAAATTATTCTAAAAACAAACCCTTCACCCCTCTCCCCCACCCTGCTCACACACAACAAGCTATAATATAAATGACCCTTCCCCACCCCCTAAACCCTGTCCACACCATCTGTACAGTTACATATTTTTCTAGCAAATTCCTTGTGTTTCAGTGTGTGTGTGTGTGTGTGTGTGTGTGTGTGTGTGTGTGTGTGTGTGTGTGTGTGTGCATCCTTTTAAACTTACCCTACTTCCTCTCCACACACATGGGTCAGTCACACATCCTTATTTTAACCATCCAATTAGTACTATGCAAATAATTCTTAATCTTATCTATCTGTCCTCTATCATTTACTTCTTAATCATGTTATAAAATATTTCTGCATTAGCAAATTTAATTTTAATATTAATTAAATTGTCTAACCCTTTTTCTCTTTCTTTTAATATTTCTAACTCCTCTCTAAGCTTCCTTTCAACTGTGTTATTTACTACTTTTACAATTTCGTATTCTTCCAAAGGATTAACAAACTTATGGTTGTCTTCTATGAAATGTCTTGCATATAACGAATTGGTTGTTCTATTACCTTCTCCACGTTTGTGGTCAGACAACCTGCATACGAATTTTCGTCCTGTCTCACCTAGGTACACTTTGTTGCAGTCTTTACATTTTAATTTATAAATTCCGCTTTTCTGTAATACTGGAATTTTTTCTATATTCTTATTCCTTATCTTATCAAATACCGTTTCACATTTTTTAATAGCTATATCTACTCCATATTTATTAAAACATTTTATAATTTTTCTAGTATGTGAACCTATGTGTGTCAATGACCCTGCATAATTCTTTTGTTCTGGTTCTATTTTAGCTTTTTGTATGTTAACCCTTTTCATAACTTTATCCACTATGTTGGTGTTATAATTATTATTCCTTACAATTCCCTTTATCGTTTTTAACTCCCTAACTTTTGATTCGGTCTCTTTTAAACACTTCTGAGCTCTGTAACAAAATGTATTGATTGCCGCCATTTTATATCTATATGGGTGGTAAGACTCTCTTGGTATAATTATATCAGAATACGACTCTTTCCTAAATATCCCAAACTGTAGTTTCTCATTATCCTTAATTTCTATGTTCAAATCTAAGTAATTTATTTTCTTACCTCCTATCTCTTCTTTAAATTATAAGTTTTTATCCTTATTATTTACCTCATTTATAAACTCATGCACTTCTTCCATGCTTCCTTCCCAAATTACTAATACATCATCAACGTATCTAGACCATAATTTTATATTGTCTTTATACTTAGTGGAAGTTATTAATTGCTTTTCAAAATCATTCATGTATACTTCAGCAAGAATAGGGGATAATGAAGACCCCATAGGTAAACCTTTTTTCTGTATATAAAACTTGTTATTAAACCTAAAATAGTTCTGATTTACACATTCTTTAATTACTTTCATCAACTGCTTTTTATACCTGTATTCTCCCATATTATTATCGTTTATTAACTTAATAACTTTATTTACTGTGATATTGGTAAACATGTCCTTAACATCCAGTGATATCAATTTTGTATTCACATTAATCCTAATATTTTCTAATTTTTCTATCAATTTTACATTATTCTCTATGTTGTATTTTGTCCCAAATTCATATTTCTCTCTCGGTACTCTGCTAACTTCCTTTGATAATTTATAAATAGGTGCATTAATAAAAGAAACAATCGGTCTAATTGGTTTTCCTTCTTTATGTATCTTAACCTGACTTTTAAAAGTTGGTGCTGTTGGATTACTTTCCAATAAATACTTTTTCTTATTTTCTTCTATAAATGTTATCTGTTTCATCATTTGTTTTATCCTTGACTGGTACTTACTTGTATAATCATACTTTATTTCCTCGTATGGTCCTTCCCTTATAAATTCTTCCGTTTTCTTTATGTATTCGTCCTTTCTCAGTAGTACCATTGTATTTCCTTTGTCCGCCTTCGTAACTATAATATCATTTTTCTTTATTTTATTCTTTAGTTTAGTTACAGTTGATTTGATTTTTTGTTCATTTTTTGAATTATACAAACTTTTTAAATATTTTATCTACTACATTCCCTACTTCCCACCTTATTCTTTTTTTATCATTTTCATTTCCTAGTTTTTGTATTATGCTTTCGCATTCAATAATCGTTTTTTCTTGATTTAATTCTGGTGGCGGTGCGTATTTTAAGACTTTTGCTAACATTTCTTTTTCTTCTGTATTGAAATTCACCTCTGTAAGGTTTATTACTCTTTTTTCATAGTTATTCTTAGAGAGGTGTTCCTTTTTTACTTCGTTCTTTCTTATTAATTTATTTAACTTATCTACCATTTTTTTATTTTTCTTTTCCAATTTCTTTTCTACGTACCCCAAACCAAAATTATATAATATTTCTTCTAACTCTACATACGAGTATATTCTTAACAATTCTATGTGTCTGTCATATAATTCCCTATTATATCTATTGATTAAGCCGTAGAGTGACCTTATTTCCAGTTTTATCCACAACTTCTCGCTTTGTTCTTTTACTTTTTTGGCTACACTGTTCTTATTTTTAATTTTAACTTGAGCGTACTTTGGGATGACATTATTATCCAGACATTGTTTATTAAACCATATTTTACTTAAAACCCTCTTCAATTTAACTTTTAACTTAAGATATTTAAAAACTTTACTTACCTTATTGTTGTCGTTTATTACCTCATTGTTGCTGCCCATTACCTGTAGTCGATTGCACATCTTAACAGACGTTTAATGAAGAAATTTGTGTTAGTGGTTGAAATCACAATCAGAATGATCACAGTTGCACACCACTATATTTTTTTTTATATAGTGGTGTGCAACTGTGATCATTCTGATTGTGATTTCAACCACTAACACAAATTTCTTCATTAAACGTCTATACTTCAATATGGTGTTAAAAACTAGTTTACTTATGCCATTAGACAGCATACATCCAACCCTAAAATTTTCGCATCGATTTTGAGGTTATGTTATACGATTGCAGTAAGCGGTCTCATTATGTTCATGTATGTGAACATATGGACACCACAACACGGGGATTTCTAGTAACCCCCTATTTTATTTCATCAATCTAATATTCTATTATAATATTGTTTTTGTAATATTGTGATGAGATAAGTGTGAAAAAAAAACAAAATATATTTCTGGTTCTTTCCAAACGCCGAGTCGGAAATTATAGGATGATGTCAGCTGTACCCATAACTTTTTCTTGAATTAAAAGTGCTTCCCTCGAGACAAGCGAATAAGGGTTTTTTAGATTACTCCATTGTTTTTCATTTGCGATTTCCAATTCAGCTTCTGAAGTTTCTAGCTTCCGATTCAACTTATTTGCATATTGAATGTCTAATGATACTACTACTATTAAATAGGTATGCTGCAAACACTTTTTTGCTGCAAGCTCCTTTATATTTATACTTTCAATTAAGTGCGCTTAGTTAAAAAATTATAATATTAATAACGTTTTCGGACAAATTATTCTAATGTAGATAGTAAAATTGTCTTTCCTAACAATCCTCTTATTGTTTCAATTATATAATCGAATATCCTATGGTTAATATATTCTTCTTTATATAAGAATCGGGTCTAATTGAGAACGGACTGACATCATAGTTGGTTTAAATAGTACACAGACATTTTTATATTAAATTTTATTTTGATGCGTGAGACACTAAAACACAATTATAAATTTGCTAGGAATAAATTTTTAATTCCCCAGAAAACGAACAGCACGATTTTGGGATTGAAAATTTTAAATTTCATTTTAATCGTGTGCCTAAAAACTAAATATAAATACGTTTACAACTGGAAACACTTTGTACGGAACATAAAAAGTACAGATTAAAGAATTGTTACTGTTAACTAAAGTTAATATACATATTTTAGTCTATAGTCATAAAAAGGTTTTAACTTTTAAGATGCAACATATTTTTGTCTGTTTGCAATATTTGCTTTTACTAAAAGTAGTGACATTTTTATTTGTTATGTGAAAAAATAGGTTGTTTATGCAACCTATCGTACTAAGTGCGATATAATACTTTATGACTTTCTGGAAAAATTTTTAAGTGCCTTGTGTATAGGCTCGTGTTTTTTGTTTGCAATGTAGGCCTACACTTTTTATAAACTTGCCACATCAGTGATAAAGTGGACTGGCTTAAAAGTTGGCAGATACATAAGTTATGAGACACTGATAGTTGTAGAATGTATAGGATTTATACAGACGTGCAGGATAAGTAAATATTAGGTAAGCTTTTTGACTTAAAACTAGTTCCATGCTTTAAAATATAACAAAATATTGACAACGTAGGTTTCACAGAATGCAGCTGATCTGCAAGTAGAGCTATATATGTGATCATATTACAATATAAGCAGACACAACTCTCTATATTATAGTACAATACATTATTTCACTTTACATGTGAAATCGCGCTTTAGCAATTGTTAAAGTTTTCAAAACGTGAAAGCTTATTTTGATCAGATCAATAAAAAAATTGAAATATAATTCATATAAATCCATTTAAATTCATTTAAACATATCAAATCTTTTTGTATTAAAGCTCTTTACTTTTACACAGACTGATTTCCATCACCCTTTCCAGGTTTTTGACTCGTAAATATGATATAATTGCCAAACATTTTGATATGTTTAAAATCAGTTTTGAGCGTCTTCTTTTTTCTTTGTTACATTTTTATGTTTTCGATTCATTTTATTATATTTTGAACCTTTTAAGCCTTTGATTTTTTGTCAGTTGCATTTTGTAAATTTATTTTGCATTGCATTTTTGTCAAGTATTCATGAAAATTCAACATCCATCTAATCCAGATTTAGAACGAAAGAACTAGCTTGTAAGCATGATTTGATATCACTTGTTTCTTTATACTTTTAAATTCTCTTTCTATCCTTTCGTTTATTTTGTCATAGCCTACTTTCGTTTCCTCTCCTTTCCTACTATACTAATTTCCATTCTTATATACATAATGGTGGTGATGTCGCATTCTTTTTCCAACATTGTGCGACATCTTTCACCTGAGGTTTATGATTCAGAAGAATGCTATTGATTTGTTGATGCCAGCCATTAACAGCGTTGTTTGGCATGAGTCGTCTTTGGTATCACGTCGAGAGCAATAAAGGGATTTCATCATTTTCCAAACATCATTCGACCCAGAGAGTTTCTCATTATCCGAAGTTTCAGAATGGATCTCGACGAATTCATCGTCTACATGTTCTGGCTTAAGAAATGTAAGAGCTGGACACATTCTATGTATAGTCTTACAGTACTCCTTACAGTTTTCTCAGCAGTCGGTGATGGGACCAAGCTCCTGGACTCCCCTCCACAAACACTTTCTCATATGAGAAATGTAACGGCCCAGTTACGGCCGTTACGTAAAATTAAAAACTAGACGCTTGGCCTAGATGGAGCGAAAATGTGCTGGAGCCCAGAGTGACAGGACTTGCAATAAAACACTCATTTAAACCATAACAACTTTTTATTAGTGTTTCTCATTTCATGATCATAACATATTTTGCTACAGTGTTCAAACGATTGAATTCTTGTGTATTTAATCGCAGTTCTTAGTTTTCATTTTATCAAGAAATATATATATATATATATATATATATATATATTGTAATAAAACCCACTATGTGTGTTAATTACAAATAATATATAATTAGATAATAATTGGTTAATAAAATTTTTTTTATTTGTTATTTTTTATGTCATTAATTAATTTTAATTGGTGTAGTTGTTTTTTAATTGTTTAGGTTCAATTAATAAAAAATATACTGTTTAATGACTGTGTGTGTTCTGATGTATGATTATTTATTTCTTCACTTCAAATAGATTATCTAAGCCGAATCGATTGCATGTAGCAGCCAATTTAATATCTGTTCTTCTTCTTCTTTTAGCTCGTCTCCTTAAGAAGTTCACTTTTTCTCTTAAATAATTAATGTAATTTAATTTAAGGCTTAGCTGATCAATAAAAGAGTATTAAAACAATAAATGAGTTTATTCGTCAACCAATTATTTGAAATTGCCGCAACGGCTTGAATCTGATTCGATATAAAGTTACAGTTCGATTATTTTATATATTCAAAATATTTTAATGGAATTATTATATTATAAAGGTACTTTTAACTGTATAAATAGTCAGGAAAGGCAAGAGAATTCAATACTTACAAAGTATTAAAAAACATATTCATGGAGACAAAATAATAAAGTATAATGTATATAAAAAGTTAATGTTACGATACTGTTGGTTTCTCCGACGTCACTCGTCACGTTGCCAGCATTCTCTTCGACTGGAATCCAAAATGGCTGCCTTAATGAGTTGATCTGCGATGTAAATTCAGCTCCAAGATTTCGTTTAAATAAATGTCTTCGTTGGTTAATTCCTCTTCAGTGATGTTGTTCTGGGAATATCCACAAGTTGTAGAGTGTAGTGTTATTTACCCACTGGATTTTGTTCGGTAATAATTGTGTTGTGTCCAAATCGTTACTGCCAACCAATGGCTGGTTCTATTAGCCATTAAATTTACTCTTCAATCTCGTTCATATGTAGTGACAGCTCTATTTAGTGGTGTTTAGTTTAACTGTTTATTTCCCACGATTATTTTACTTGTATTCGGAACTCTACTGTCTATTCCTCATTCATTTATATATTCACAATATATCTCGGTTGGTGATATTTGAAAACAATTTCATCCAATTTCTTTTAAATGTTATTGACACGTCTGTCCTGTTTGGCTTTTAACAATCAACTAACTGATTTTTGTTCCTTCATATATAAAATTTATAATATTTCGGTATCATTTCTCATTGTTCAGCCATCAGCTGTTGTCTTTGAATTCAATCTTGTATATAAAAAATATAGACATTTTTATGTTTAAATGGCTATAAATGATTTGTTTAGTACCTTTATGTAATTTTAATTATATAACAGTATTCCTGATTTTATTTTATACAATTTAATACTAAATTTTCCCTATTTTGGTTTGAATTGTGCTTCTGAATTACATTCTTTGAAATTTATCTGTAGGCCTTATTTTGACTTACAGAATTACCTATTACATGGTTTAAAATATGTTTCATGTTACAATTTATTTTTCACTCGATTCCTAATTAAATATCTGTAATTTACCTAATTTACATCTGGCTATTATTTTAAACATTTAACAAATTATTTGCATTTTACTAGTACACTTTACTGATTATGGCCTTATCTGGTACAAACACCTATTTTAAGTCAATTATACATGTTGATTCCTCTCATTACTATTATAGGTCGTGGTTATTATTATGATAATATATTTGTATATTGAATAGGGTAATTTACATCAAATTAGTCTAGGTTCTATTAACTTGTATTCTTTGATTAGATTTGTATGGTCAAATTTGAATTTGTCTTGGTCATCAATTCCCAGTTTTCCTAGCAAAGTTATTATTAATTCATCTTATTAATTTTATATTTTTTGATCCACTATTTCTGGGTTGTATGAACTATTATTTTGCCTTCCTTTACCTTACAAAATATAGCATTAATTAACATGATTAAAATACAAAAATTTTTACATTCTAACATCTAGCATTTACTAGTATCAACACATCTTGTATGGTATTCACAAACAATAATAACATAAAATGGTAAATAATTATATAAATAAATATATTAAGACCTTATATTAATAACTGTCTTTTGTTTGTCCTTTTTTAAACTGGTTTGGGGTGTTCCCCTTAATCACATTTATTTTAATTATAATTAGTTTTTACATCATTTTTAATTATATGTATGGGATTCTCTTATTTGGGCTAGTCTTTCCATTTAAATTAGTATAGTTGATATAATTTTATTTCTTTTGAATTATTCATTTGCTGCTCTAGAGGTTTTTATCTTTATAATAAATTTTTGGGTATCTGGATTATTATTTCTCTTTAATTCATTAGTCCGATGCTATTACTCCTTACTGTTCCCTATTTTAAAAATTGTCATTTCTATTTTATTTGTTCCAAACTATTATTCATTATTATTACAGGTTTTGCTAGTTTTCATGTTCATTTATTATTCCTGGGCTGTTACACTACTCTACTCCCTATTTTAAAAATTGTCATGTTAATTTATTATTCCTGGGCTGTTACTCTTCACTACTCCATATCTTACTGGGTCTACTAATTATTATACTGATATGATACTCATATTATTTATTTTTCAACACTTTATGGCTATGATTCGACTACATATAATTCCTTTGAATCGACTTTTCTAGTTCTGTTAAGTTCTTTAATTGTAATTGTAAATACTTTTCTGTTAATTTTTATTTAAGTTGATATTATTCCTTCTAGATGACTTCTTCCCTTCCTTTCATATATTATCTTATTTTGTAGAACAAGGTAAAAACTTCGTTGTGCTACACTACATATATATATATATATTCAAGTTGTATTAATCACAATTCCAATACTATTAACAATAAAAATGAATCAAACAGTATAACAAGTGGATCCTTTTTAGCACAGTTAATAATATAAATCACAAATATATATCCACAGGACTTGTTCTAACAAAATGTTAATCATTATAAATATAAAAATACTGTTTATATATATATATGTTTTTTTATGCTTTGAAAACCGGTGGAGTGTGGTTGTCCAGGTTTATTAAATGGAATCCTCCCACCTGTACTTTTGGAGAATTAATTATACCAATTAGAGCCTGTGATGATGAGTGTTGGTACTGGTACTGGTGAGTTCCGAAACTCCTGCGTGTCTCCTTCTGGGCAGCTGTCCTTTTGGTGTTCTGTAGTATTTCTAAGTCTGACGGCGATGGAGAGCATTCTAGTGCACAGCTCTGCCGATGGTGACGATGTTGGTGTCATCATCTCCCATTTCCCTCTCTCCCGGCTGTGCGGGGACCCTGTAACATTTTTTATTTGTAGTGGGCCGTCAGGAAATATAACTACCCCAACTCTCTCTCGCTTCGGAACACAGACACCACACACGCACTGTAACAATTTTATTCCCACTACTATTCTGTTATGAGCAATACTGTTCTGTGTAATAAGCAAGCTTGAAAATTCACATTTACATTTTCATTAACATTTACAAAATTTAAAACCTTTACATTAAATTACTTTTACATTTACTTTTACTTCTACCTGCACATGTACTTTTAAATTTCTCAAGCAGTTAAGTGCAAAGCCGCCACGTGCTCCCAAATACCGGAAGTAACGTGTGAGTCACACACATACATAAATTAACACGCATTTTCATTATTAAATTAACACACATAACCCCTTATTTAATTAACAGCGAATAATGTAATGATTCTCACCTGAGGCACTTTATAGATTTACGAACTCATAGTAAGTTGAACCAGTAATTTGCCACGCCGTCAAACCACGAAACGCCCAGTCGGAAGGCTGAAGATGAAATGAGGGAGCTTGTAGGCTTCTAACCGACCATGCCACAGGAAAAAGCTTGTTGAGGATTGTGAACTTTTATCCGAACAGCTGATGCGGGTGAGTGAATTACATCGCCGTAGCGCGGGCAACCTTGATCAAGATAGTTGGGCTGCCCCCACTGCCGCACTTTGGCGGCCTTCCAAGTTTGAATCATGCCGAGAAAATTCAAATCCCGGCACACCTTCACCCCAAAAGGGCAACATGGTTGCCCAGAAAATCACATCAATCCACAGCCTCTTGGCTACTTCCATGACAATTACAGTCCACTTGGCTGCCTTGTGAATCTCAAAAAAATAGACCGCTCTCAGGAAGACAGAGGTTCAGATGAAAACGAAACAAGAAGAAGGAAGAATTGGACTGTGTGAGTGCCTGTATACCTAGGTGTGTATGTGTGTAAGTGTGCGGTAACTGCATGCTGACTTGATCAGGGTCAGCATGCAGAGATGGGAGACGGACGAAGAAGAAGAAGAAAGACAAGAATTCGTGCTAGCACTAGAGCTCTGACCTCCTAAGGCCTCCAAAACTCACAAACTGAAAACCCAAGAGCCAAATCGACACTTTGAACAAGACAACCTTTTTACCATCACTCACATACTTATACCCTATGACAAAACTTCAACTTAGATATGTGAGTGGTCACCTTCTGTACATCACTGTCGTTACCCCCCAACTTCACCGTCACTGGTGACACAAACCTCAGAATGCGATATGGCCCGGACCAACGATAACACAACTTGACGGCTCTTTTGTCCACGGCTGAGCTGATCGGGTGGCTCTAGCAATGGACTAAATCCCTAACCTTAAAGGGATTAGGAGTTTGTCCCTGATTGTAACGAACACGGACACACTCGTGCGCACGAGGAAAATTCTTCCGGGCCTCTTTCTAACTGTCTGCTGTCCTAATGTCAGGAATATTAGGCAGAAGATCTTCAATTTTCCACAAGTTGGCCAATGGAAGTGTAGGCGAAAATCCAAACATCGCCTCAAAGGGAACGGCCTTATGACTCTCATGGAGGGCCGTATTGAATGCTAACTCTGACCACTTGAGATTCTGGTCCCAACAATTTTGTTGTTCTGCGTGGTAAGCAATCAGAGGAGACCTAAGATTCCTGTTGAATCTTTCCGCGTAGGACGGCTGAGGGTAGTAAGGGGAAGTGGTTACATGTTGGATACCGTTGGCGAAGCACATTCGCTGGAATTCCCCTGAAATAAATTGTGGACCATTGTCAGAGACAATGATGGCCGGAAGTCCGAAATGCTGGAAGATATTGGTCTGAAGTGCTAGAATGGTTAGCCGAGCGTTTGCCTGCCGTAAGGGCAATAGCCAGATAAACTTAGAGAAAGCATCCACACAAACAAGCAGGAAAGAATTACCTGACTTGCTACGTGGGAGAGGTCCCACGTAATCGATGGATAACTTCTCCATTGGTCTGTTCGCGACGTCCGATGACAAGAAACCCAACTTGGTGCTTTGGGCAGGCCTTGCTTAATCCGCAAAGATGACACACCTTCACTCTAGCCGCAATATCTCTATCCATGCCCTTCCAGATAAAGTGTTTTCTAATGCTGGAGATGGTCTTTGAAATCCCCTTATGTCCACCTACTGGGGAATTATGGTAGTAGCTGAAGACCATGGGCACTAACTTGCTAGGCAGCACGATTTTACAGACCCGTCCTTATCTTTCTTTGCAACGCAGGACACCCTTGGACAAGAAATATGGGACCTGTACGTTACCCTCTTTTATCTTATGGATGATAGACCCAACTTTTCATCATCTAACTGATGGGGTAACACATCAGTAAAGGCTAGTGGAAAGTCTAACAATAAGGGTTGCTCAGGTTGAATTTCACTGGGTTGGGAAAACATGCGGGACAAAGCGTCAGCAACCACATTTTGAGTTCCCCTAGTGTGTTGCACTATGAATTTGAAGGATGAAATCTTTACCACCCATCTTCCAATTTTACCCAGTTGCCGGTGTGACGATTTTAAATGTATAAAAAAATCGCACAGATTAAAACTTTTTAATTTTAATAAGTAAGAGTATCATACACCCTTACCTATACCCAGATTCCTTAATCAACTTGAAACCTTCCAGTACCAACACGCCAAGAAAAGTATTAAGTAGTGAATAATAATAATAATTACTTAAATAATTAAAAATGCGACTAGAGAAATAAAGAAATCCCTAAGTCATAATAAAATAAACATAAAGTATTTATCTTCTAATTAATGAATAAATAATAATAGGAAAAGTACGAACTATTTTTATAGCGCGTAAATACGCACTAGCTTACTGAGCCCTCTCCCCTAAACCGTACGCGCATTCGGCCGTAGAACGTCGCAATGAGTAGACGTGAGTTTTGGTGTTGTACACATATACGTATGTGTATGTTCTCTAGAAGTATATCCAGCGTGAAATCTTGTTATTGTGAATAATGTAGTGTCTAGAGTTTGTGAGAAAATATATAAATAAAATAGAAAAAGGTAGCCAACACATCTCTTAAAAACAAAATCAAATGTAAGTGTAACATAGTTAACTACTAGACTGTAGTACTGCAAAGTGAGAACTATAACTGTAATTAAAATAAAGAAAATGTGAACTACAAGAATCTGCACTAAGAAAAGTGAAATTACAACATGTGGAACTTCAAGTAAACAACCTATCTTCGAGAGCTTCAAGTAAACTAAAAATCAACCCGATGTAGATACACCAAGAACAACGTACTCAACCCGTAGAAGACAACTGGAGATGTCCCAAGAATACAACAACAACCTCAGGTGATATCAAACCACAACTTTTGTAAATTTCCCCTTAATAAGAAGTAACAAAGAACTTTAAAGAACTTTCGCAATGTAATGAACAAATTATCAGATTTGTATATTTTGTAATTTTGTAAGAAGTAATAGTAACCGTAATGTATATATTGATAAATTAATAATTTTGAGAAAATTGAGACCCGGATCCGTGGTATTAAAAGCAACAGTTATATGAATAAATTTTGATATAACAAGAATAATATAATTAAGATCTTTGAAGCAGTAAAAGCGCTATTTACTAAAATAACTTTCTTTAAAATCAGGAATAATGTTTGATTAATATTTCAATAGCAATAAAGAGATGTTTTAGCTAATACCTAGTGAGTGAATAAGTTTATGCAAACCTTGTCAGTTTCCTATATCATACTTGTTTTGTAATTTGTTAGTAAGCGTTTTACTAACAACGGCAGCTGGTTTAGTTTACTGGTAAAGAATTAAACTAGTTCCCGATTTTTGTGTTGTCTTCCCAAGGGGCGGCACACCGGGGATGACCAAGAAGCCAAGATAGACCCTGATTATCGGTCTCAATTAGGAACTCACCATGTTCCAAGAAACGCCTGAACTTACTAGAGCGTATACCACCGCCAAACACTTTAGTTCATAAACTGATGACTTCTTTTCTTGTTGGGTCAAGGTCCGCGATATGAAAGCCACTGGCTGCCTAGCACCATCAACAACTTGGGAAAGAACCGCTCCGAGCGCACGCGAACTCCAACTCTAGATCATCTTTAAATAACAGTCTACATGCCTGGACTCATTTTCCCAAAACGAGGACGGATAATAAAGACATCAGAACTACAATAAAATTGGTCTGAGATCTACATGGACTGCTCATTTCTCAGCCGCCAAAATTTACAAGATTAGAATGGGCACAAGTAAACCACACACAGGAGAATACATGACACAGAAGAGGAAATACTCGACTTCCTACAAGTGGCCTCAGGGTCTCCCAACGAAGCAAGAGAAAGGGGTGAAGACGAAAGGCAGAGGGAGCTCACCGAATTCACCGAACAAACAACAACACTCAAAAACATGGATACTAAAAAATTACCATAACTATACAACCCACAATACAATATAACACTCGAATAAATACACTAACACGACACCCAGTAAACAAGTATAATTCATTAAATCATCCGTTAAGGAATTGCCAAAATTCAGAAAATTTTATAAAATCAAGGATCATCCCAAAATCCAAGACTCCAAGTCAATACCGCATTTCCCCCCCCCCAAAAAATATATATATATATATATATATATATATATATATATATTGCGACAACACAAATTACTAAACTATAGGCGCATAGGATATGGTAGTATGTGTATCTTAAAGCAAACGTCTATATTGGAGGGTTTAAGATTATTTATTGCACAAGACATATGTAATTGTTTATATGGTATATTTGTTAAGTATAATAATGGTAGTGTTTGATATATTTAGTCTTTTAAAGTGTTAATTACTGTTCATACACATGATGTGATACGTTACATATGTGATGATTCCCACGACGATGTTGCTGAAAAGAAGGGGGGGGCTTTGCTGTGTCGTTGAGTTGTCCGGCGTGGCTTATTGATGACAGACGGTTCACCCTGGAAACGCTTTCAGCTGGGCTGGTGTCCTGTAGTTCCAACGATGACACTGACGCTTCGCATACCACAACGGTTCTATGGATATTATTGGTTAAATTTCATGTAGACTTTATAACTTACAAGTATCTCAGGTAACAGTGAGTTTTATATGTAACAACGGTATATTAAGCTTATACCACTCCGGACTCTTCAAGTGTTCACGCGTACCACTGGGTCTACCGCGATCAGCAGACCTCCCTATGCGGAAATCTTCCACTAACGCGGAAACTTCTTGATGATAAAATTTACTACTACGTAATTATTAAATTTTACTGGCACTGCAGAAATCTCACACAGTGACACAGTTCAAGCTCACTTATTACACATGTAATGCTTTAGTAATAATGCCGTGTGTAAAGAGGTAATATTCAACTGTTCTGAGTCTTCGCACGCGTTACTACCGCCGAATAGTCTTTACAAATTCTTGCAAGCGGAAAATCTTGAACAAGAATTGCACGTCCCGATCGTGATAGCTGCCGTAGAAGAACTGACTGTGTAACAACAGGCTTAAGAAAATTTCCGACTGCCTTCCAGCATTTAATTGGTGGAAGGAAGTCACATGGTTACATACAACATGACATGCAACTTTTCATGCCGTAAGGTGCATCAACTTTGTAAGAGCATGCATAGCTGGTAATCACAGAATACCTTTATCTCATGCATAACTGCATACTTTAATAAAATCATATTTGAACGACAACTAATAGACAGAAATATACAGGGACTGTAGCTAATACATTAGTCTATGTTCAGTTCAGTGTCATAACACAACGATAATTAATTCACGCACAACCGGGGAAACGTTTATCACTCACGCACGCGCGAACATTACCACAGACATACTACACGAATAAACAACAAATAAATAATACACAGTTTTACTAAACCTAATTCCTTATCCTTACTAAAATACAACTGATATCACAACCAAACCTAACAAACTACCAATTTAAACATGAATGTTTATAGTCTGTGTCCTGCCTGCTTATCAGGATCCTGTGTTTCATTGCAATATATATATTATAACAAAGTAGAATGGTGTCAGGTTTTTTGTGATGTCTTGTCGTATTATTTTCGCCTCACGTTGGATTCGTCAATTTATAACAACTAGAATGTGTCAGGTGTTGTAAATGTCGTGTCGGGTGTTACACTCCGCGCACTTTATACTTACTAATTGCCGGTTTCTCTTCGTAGATGTAGTCCTGCAAACACAACTTATGCTAATATGTGTGTGTGTGGGCACCACTTGGATATTTGGGCCAAGAAATTATTATTATTAAAAATTGATTTTTGAGTTGTTGAATTAATTATAGAAGAAAATGTGAACAAGACAATTTGAGTTGCAAATAACGTATTTTTCATGACTTTTCTTTCATAAAATCGTCTGAAGGACTAACAATCAAATTAAGCAAAATTGCAGAGTTCCAAAAAATTATTGACAAGATTTTAATTAAGTATCGGCTAATAAATATTTTATTGCTCAGTTGAATCGCATGAATTTAATCTTTAAAAAAACGTTATACTCAGGACGTGATTCCTTTGAACTATCAAGACAAATCAGTGGGATGCTTTAAAAAATACGTGTGAATTGAAGGTGTTTGACATATGTAGTACAATTGTGTGACAAAGATACCAGGTAAAAGGATTTTAATTTTGGTCAACTCACGTTCCGGTGGGTAAGTATGTATTTCCTTCACTGGACACTGTTCTTGGGGACGATTCCAATCTTGCGCCTCTTCGTATTTACGTTCCTCACTCACTTGTAACTATTTAAGAGTCAAATTACGGTTTGAAAACTCCGCACAATTTAGATAAAAATCGTACTGATTCTATGCTCTGAATTCTTGGCGGCGGCGAACAGCTGTCTGCGTGGCCTCGCTATACTGCCGTCTCAGCGCTAGTTACGACTCAATGTAGTAAGCTGGCGTCAGTAGTATGTTTGGGAATTTTGTCAAAGTCTGTCTATTTTCGCAAATACCCGCAAATTTGATTTCTCTCTATTAAAATCGGTCCTTTTCAGGGCCGCTGGGTATTTAGCTGTGTGCGTTCTATTAAAATTTGGCGTGCTGTTGCTCTATTCAACAGGCACGTTTTAGCGATTTAGCGATATACAAATTTTATAGGTTAAGTATGTCTTTCGTCTAGTACGGGAAAAGCCTTTTTTGATTTTTCGAGTCGGATTCCTCTTCTTCGAGTTCGCCTTGGATTAGATGTTCGGATTCGCATGTGAAGTGTCTCTCGTGGTTTCAAAGCATAAAGTGATCATTGTGTCGATTTTGGTCTCGCTTATATACTCTTTGTAAGGTGCATTGTTTTAATTTTTATTCATGACTTCCGGTATTTTTGAGTAACATTTTCTTCTGGAACGTTCGAGAATATGCAAATAGAACATCATGGAACAAATTCGACTTCCGTAGAAGCTTTAGAACAAAAACTTCTTGTTCTTCATACTAAAGGATATTACTGAAATTATTCTGGTATTTGTCAAACAATTTTACAGAACTAATTACAATCTGCATGGCATTATTAGTTTTAGATTCTCTGCTTTCAACTGAATAAAATAATACCATTCACGATTGGTTTTAAATAAATTAAATCTAATAAATTAACATAAAATACAAATTTTTACCTTGTAGTGTTTACACAAAATTCTAAGCTTCTTATTAATAAAAAGTTATTAATTTCCTTGGCTTTTGCTATAACATTAATACATAACATAATTAGCTTTACATAACAAAACAAACAAATATTAAAGCACATAACATATAAATAATTTCATTTTTCTGTAGGCATGACATATGGCCTAGTTTTTTGTCACTGTTTTTCATAGTAATTTTCCTTTTTTGGTATTATTTATGGGACTTTTTGGGTATTCACTTAGAGTTTGTTATATTGTTTATCTTTGGGAATACCTGGTTTCTTTTAATACATTTTAATTTTATTGTAATCTTACTTAGCATCTCACTGTCTTTGTACAGATGAGCTATTTCATGGGTGTGACAATTTTCACATTTATATTTAAAAATTCTCTATGAATTAAGCTTGTCTTCAATTGAGCAAGTGTTTTTCCATTGTACATTATAGAATTGTATCTATTTTATATATTCCTTCTAAAATTAAACAATTAATTTGTCAAATATGATTAATTTTGTGACTGTGTTTTTGATCTCAGCCTAGCATGGTCTATGTAACTATTTATATAACTTGACTGTTAAAGTATTTTAGGTGGTCATATGTATAGGTATAGTTACTTTATATTGTGTTTCAACTTTGAAATACAAGTTAGTTGCATTTTGATAACATTAAAGTCATAAATTTTACAATTTTACATGTTCACCACATGTTTTCAGTTTAGCACTGTTTTTGATTATTTTTATTGACTTCTAATCAATTTACAGCTTTCTCTATTCAAAGTAATTTGTTTGTCTTTGTCTAATTGATATTTACATGTAGTTTTTATCTTAATTTTATAATAATTAATTTTCACATAAAATCTGAGTGATTGGTCTCAACTCTAAAACTTTGATTTTCTGTTAGAAATTACATATTTTTTATTTTAATTCACATCATATTTAATGATGTGTTTAAATCATTTAATACATTTATTTTATAGATATTATATAGTATTGTAATAGATCTTGTCTATTATTTCACAATAAATTGGGTTTATGCTCTATTCACAGTTGCATTTCTAACATTTCATGATCTCATTTTGGTCATTTCTGAGATTATTTGTTTCTCTTATATACAATATCAATTTTATTCTGTTTTTCACTTAAACAATATATGGGGTTTGAGTTTTGGTCATAGTCTTTGTCGTTTTTACATGTTAATGATAATAACTATTGGACAATATAACAAAATGTTTTGGATTACTTGGGTTCGATACTGTTCGTTTCAACTTCCTCTTATGATAATTTACTTTGCAATTAATTTTCTTTATGGAACGTTCTGTGACGTTACAATATATATATATATATATATATATATATATATATATATGTTGTCCAGGGTAATTCCCATATCGATGCAATAGCTCAACAATCAAATTAGAACCATGAGTGCAACCACGTCAGGGCTGGAAGATCATTAGATGACATGGTATGCTTCAACAATTTAGGTCAGTACCCAACAGGGTCGAACAGGTTATAACCAACTCCGACAAGGTCTGACAGAACCAGGGCATTCAAAAAAAATTTTCAAGGGTCCACCAAACACACATAAAACCCCAAATGGAACGTACTCAATATCCCGCATAAGCAACTTGAATGGCCATACAAACATATAAATATGTGTGACCCCCAACAGAATTATATATGTTACCTCCGGTTTACAATTTGATAATAATAATAATTAAAAATAAGAAGCGATTATAACATTAAAAGACATACATTGCACTGACTATAACAATAGTAACAACACCTTTCAAAACAATATCAACATTTCTAAATTCATAAACACATCAACAATCACAAACACTAATAAAAAAATTTTTTTTTGTAACTCATTCCATTTCAAAATTGTTACATATATACATATACATATAGAATTACGTCACCTTCCTTGCCGACCTAGAAAAATTTATGCTAACTCCCAAATTGCATACCAAACCCTGCCACCTTCAGGTCAGCACACCTAATTATTATAACACACACTGTCACAATTTTATCCACACTACTACTCTGTTATTAGCAATACTGTTCTGTGTAATAAGCAAGCTTGAACATTTACATTTACATTTTCATTAACATTTACAAAAGTCAAAACATTTACGTTAAATTTCTTTTACATTTACTTTCACTTCTACCTGCACATTTACTTTTAAATTTCTCAAGGAGTTAAGTGCAAAGCCGCCACATGCTCCCAGATACCGAAAGTAACGTGTGAGTCACACACATACACAAATTAACACGTATTCTCATTATTAAATTAACACATAACCCCTTATTAAATTAACAGCGAATAATGTAATGATTCTCACCTGAGGCACTTTATAGATTTACGAACTAATAGTAAGTTGAATCAGTAGTTTGCCACGCCGTCAGACCACGAAACGCCCACTCGGAAGGCTGAAGATGAAATGAGGTAGCAGCTTGTAGGCTTCTAACCGACCATGCCACAGGAAAAAAGCTTGTTGAGGATTGTGAACCTTTATCCGAACAGCTGATGCGGGTGGGTGAATTACATCGCCGTAGCGCGGGTAACCTTGATGATCAAGATAGCTGGGCTGCCCCCACTGCCGCACTTTGGCGGCCTTCCAAGTTTGAATCATGCCGGGAAAATTAAAATCTCGGCATAACCATTTATGTCTGCCACAGTGAAAACTTTGCGAAGTTTTTGATATTGCCTCATCTTTGAAGTTAAAGTTAATTTTGCGTTGTTTCCAATAACGTCAATTTTACGTTTATAAATATAGTACACAAATTGTTGTTTTTAATGAAGTATGAGTAACGCAGAATTATTTTTTAATTTGTAACTTTTAATACATTTAAAATAGGTAAATTAAACCTTAATGCAAATAACACAAATACCAAAAATTGTAAATAAGATTTTAAAACTATGGTACGCTTATTAAGTAACATAGACGATGTTAAGTAACATACAACGACCGCTCAAGGAAAATCGGCGCCCTAGGCGAAAACCGAGAAAGGCCTAAAAAAGTTTTCACATTATTTATCTTTAATCTGTATGATATATCTGCACGTTGGAAATATTTTACTGAGTAAGGTTTTAAATTAATACAAGATTTGAAACTCATTTGAAAAATGCTTTATTTAACAAAATTCAAATATTACTAACTATTCTAACTAGAAAAATACTGATTTTTTTACATAAAATAATGAACAATATAGTAAAATGTAGAACTTATGTTAAATAATTAATTTAGTTAATTTAAACTAAAATTTAACTTTTCGAGCTTTTATTTGTGCGAAAATAGAAATCAAATCTTTCAATCGTAACGTACTAACTAATTGCTGCTCAATAGACAGCATTGCTAAGCCTGACAATTTCTCTTGTGTCATCTTGTTTCTGAAATAAGTTTTTATTTTTAGCTTTGAAAAGCTACGTTCCCCAGAAGCTACATTTAGTGGGAGCGTCTGTAATATTCTAAGAGCGATAAACAGATTCGGATAATTAATTTGTAAGCCTTTTTCACAAATATATTCCATTAATTTTAATGGTGGTGAATTCGGTGATACAATCTGAGAAATTATTTTTAACTCAGAGAATTCATAAGCGTCGATATCTTTCGAATCATCTGGACCTGTTAAGATTCTTTCTAAATTTAAGCATACATTTAGAATCTCTTGAGTTGAACTTCGATTCAATTTAGTAATATCGTACAAGAATCCAAATGTAGCACTGATTTTGCCCAGCTGAGTAAATCGCTCTGCAACAGAGTTAATCGCTGTACCTAGTACCTCAAAATAAAAATTAATTTTGAATTTTTCTTTTGGATCAGAAACTGGCTCATCTATTCCTTCATAATTGAACTGCCTGCGCGTTCTTCTTACCCTTTCAGTCTCAAAAATAGGCTCCACATGTAACGTTTCAACAAGCTCGTTGGCATCAACTAGTACCCTTTCAAACTCGATATCACTTCTGCATTCTACTAAAAATTGTTTAGTTCTCTCTAAATTTTTTACAGCTTCATGAATACTGAAGTTAATAGTTTGTAAAAGTTTGCTAGTAGTATTAATTTCGAAAAGTATTTTATGCCATACTACTAAAGAGAATTTATATTTACAAATACTATACCGTGATTAACGAAAGAAAGTGACTGGCGGAGCGGCCGCGCGGCGACCGAGTTTGTAGTAAAAACATTCCAATTAATAACCTCGTGGAAACGTAAAATACAGGGCTATAAATGTCTAATGAACTGTATTTTAATCATGAATTAAAGACGTTTTTAACAAATTTTTCTAATTTTTAAAATCTTTTTTCAATTAATATACATTGAGAGTTAAATAAAAAAATACACGAATTTGAATTAAAAATTTAGGGTTTATCGTTTTTATTACGTAAGAACTCAGAGGTTAAGCATCGGAAAAACATTTCTTGTAGACAAATGGTAGTCCACCTTCCTTAGTACAATATATCAAAAATTGAGATTCCTATGAATAATATTAACGACATTATTAATTTTTTCCAAATGTACTGTTAACTCCGTTATTAATAATTTTTGTCATTGAGTTTTTTCACAGTAAGCATAACAAAATTGTATTCATCCATAAAAAGTGGTATGTAACCTTCAAATATTACGAAATATAACCGCAATCAGTTAATATAGGAAAATTAGAACTAACATCGCTCAACGGCGCGCCATCGAGTCAAGGTACAGTAACAGCCCAAAGATAGTGGTGCATACGCTCACGGCTCACGTATTGACACAGCCAACTTGCTACGAGTCACCAACCTCTCATATAAATATACAGAGATTTTAGTTATCTGTCTACTTATTTAATCTAATCTATCTACTTGGAGATCTGTCAAAAACTTACATCTGACCGGACTTTTGTGGTTTAGTTGAACTACATGCTTTTTATAACAGATGGTCTTGAATGATGGTTTATCACTCTTTTGCGGTACGGTATTTATTGTTTTCTTGTTAATAAACTATTTTTGTGTTGTGATCAGCTTTAATACTACTAATTGAAGTGCAATGTAATTACTGGGAAATTGTTAATGCCATTCAAATTTCTCAACAACTAATTATTTAACTATGAAATACAGTTTATAGTTTAAAACTACCGAGCAAAGCTCGGTCTACCAGATATTGCATAATTATAACAGCATTTTACTGTTATAATGTATTGAAATGTAAAAAACAATTAGCAAATTACTTGTTATTAGCATTGACAAATAAATAATAAAGACAGTAAGGTACTTACAAGTATTGTAGTGTTCTTCAGCTTTTATGGAATCCGCTCATAAAATATGTGTATAAATCATAAAAATACACTATTAAAACACTCTATAAAAAACACTTATTAAAACACTTATAGCTGTGAGTTAGTAGTCTTCAAACGAAGACGGTAGCGCGCGAATAAAATGGGTCCACTAGGTTCTGACTGTACTTCCGCCGCAGAGCGCCACGCACTGCTCTCTGTGAAATTTACTTTATATATTAATCCATTGTAGTATTCCTATCACGTACAAGGTGTAAGTTGTATATGTCTTCTACACTTAGTTATCTAAAGAGAGCGTCACGCAAATCTCATTCATGTACAACTTTTAACAACTGAGTTAACAGGACATTAGAAAAAAATTAATAACGTCGTTAGTTTTAATCGTAGGAATCTCACTTTTTGGTATATTGTACTAAAGAAGGTGGACTACCATTTGTCTGCAATAAATGTTTTTCCGATGCTTAACCTCTGAGTTCTAACGTAATAAAAATGGTAACCCTAAATTTTTAATTCAAATTCGTGTATTTTTTTATTTAACTCTCAATATAAATTAATTGAAAAAAGATTTAAAAATTAGGAAAGTTTGTTAAAAACGTCTTTAATTGATGACTAAAATACAGTTCATTAGACATTTCTAGCCCTGTATTTTACGTTTCCACGAGGTTATTAATTGGAATGTTTTTACTACAAACTCGGTCGCCGCGCGGCCGCTCCACCAGTCACTTTCTTTCGTTAATCAGGGTATAGTGGCAATACTTTGGGCTTCGACGCGAGTGAAATTACCCGAAGTTCCAGTGAACGAAGTATCTTTTGATATTTCTATTAGAGCATCATATATATTCTCCTATTTGGAATCTAAGTGGCATAATTGCCTCTACTCGGCTTGACCATCTTGTCGCACTTAGAGGTTTTACAGTTAAGCTAGATATATGCTTCTTTAGGAAACTCCATCGACGAGGAGATGCAGAGAAAAATACATAAATATTTTGGACAAAATCGAAAAAAATCGTAGCTTCAGTGCAAGACGTAACAGCATCATTCACAACTAAATTTAAGGAATGAGCACTACATGGCACAAAGAAAGCTCTCGAATTAATATCTAATATTCATTTTTGCACACCTGTATTCTTCCCTGCCATGTTACTCCCATTATCGTATCCTTGTCCTCGTAAATTTTGTATAGGTAATTCCAAATTTTCCATAAATTTTAAGACAACTTCGCTCATATTTGCAACAGTTGTTTCTTCGAGTGGAATACAGCCAAGAAAATGTTCTCTTACTGAAACAAGTAGTTCTTCGCTTGATGTTGAAGCTAAATCTTTTCTTTTAAATCAAGAGAAGCAACATGAACAAATCGAATAATGAACGTCATTTGCTCGACATGAGTAACGTCTGGAGTAGAATCTAGAATTATTGAAAAATATTTAGCTTTTTGAACATATTCTATAATCTTTTGTTTAGCTGCATTTGACAATATTTGAATTAATTCATTTTGGATACTTTTCCTAAATAATGCACATGAATTTCATCAGTTTTTATTCTTCGGATGTGTTCTTGCATAATTGGATCAAATAAAGAAAGTAACTCGACGAATTTAAGAAAATTACCATTACCAATTGTATGTAATTTTTCATTACTTCCTTGAAACGCAAGATTTTGGGAACCAAAAACCTTAACCAAAGCTATTAATCTTTCTAGAATTTGTAGCCAATATTTCTTTGATTTGCTGTGCTAATTTGTAATTCAATAATCGTCCTTTTTTCAGTCTTTCTTCGTACTCTTTCCGCTGGTTGTAGTTTAACGGACTGTTTTGATGCTCTCCTAAAATTTTTGTCATATTGTGCCAATCTTTCGAACCGTTATTTGCCAGAGCTGGTAATCTATTTTGGGTGGAAAATAACAAACAGCAAAAACAATAAACGTTATCAGACGATGTAGAATATTGTAGCCAGTCACGATGAATGCGTTCTCCATTTATTAGTTTTTGATAATAATGTACAATTGAAAATGACCTTTTTTCTTTATCTGTTGGAAATCCATAAGTTTTAACTTGTTTGGGGCCATGCTCTATTAAAATTGGTTTTTATTGATTAAAATTTAAGTTCAAATTAGTCCAAGTAAATGGATCCGAAAAATTAATATTTAAATTGTCAGTGCTACTTTTCAGTATTAAATCATTGTCAGTATTATTGGGAGCTTCAGGTTCATTTCCATTAATTAATTCAATTGAAATGGTGGATTTTACTGAATTTTTAGTTGTATTGTCAGTAGGGACAGTAGCAATGTCTTCATTAGGTTTATCAATCACAGAATCGGCAGAATTGACAGAAGCTTGTGTGAAACTTTTGGAATAATCAGCTTGTAGTAGTACTGTATCAGGTTCTTTTTCAGTCTCTTCATTATTACGAACAGATGTAAGTTCAGGCCGAAGAAATTTGGCGAAAACAGCTCCTAATCATTTATCTTCTTCTTTCCTTTCAAATTTTCTTTTTTTATAAGCTGCTCCAGATAATTTTTTTGACATTGTCTGCATATGGAATTAATAAAAATTTTATCAAATTAATTAAATGTGACAAAAGTACATTTTAAAAAATAAATACATACGAAAAAGATGAAATTAATTAAATATTTTATTCAATTTAAGGTGGAACCTCCACGACGGGTCGTATCAAGTAAAGGTCCCGAGTATGTCGTTAGAGGACATAAAACGTAGAAAGAGATTCAAAATATAAATAAATTCTATTTCCTAAAAAAACCACATGACATGAAATCAAGTGATAGTATTATTTTTCAAGACTCCATGATACTTATAAAGGATTTTCTCAACAGTTTTTATGTTTATATATATATTATTTTCCATCATTTGATTCCTCATAACAAAATCTATATCTCCCTAGTTTTCGGTAAGGGTTAAGTTAATTATCGAAACTATCGACTACTCTTATAAGAAAGTATGATATTTTTATAAATTTTTCAGAGTTTTGAAAATCTGTTTTCTTTTGATTTCTAATATTTACCTCATAATTTTTTGAGATTAACTTAAACTAAACGATTCATAAGTGTTTTCAGTGCTCAAATTTGTTGATTTTTATTATAATTCGGAGGTTCCACCTTAAGAAATAATTGTTTGAATGCCTTTAAACATCTGATATATTTTACTAGCCATTTAAAAAAAAACTGATCGGTTTTTTATGACTCAAAAGGAGGTAATTAAAACAATGGCAAACTGCTAGTGATATTTCACCCGTGCTAAAAGCAAGACATTTGCCATTACATCCCGAGAAAAAAACATCATTTTGCTTGGGATAATACACTTTTTTGTTGTGAAAAACGCTTTCCTTGTTTGCAAAATATTACTTCAAGTGCACACATATCTAAGTTATTTATTATTATTTATCACAGCATACTTATTACTTGCATTTATTTGATTAGTAGAAAATTTAAAAAATGGTACTTACTGCTTTGTTTATATCTTCTATTAGTGTATATTGAACGTTTGTAACTACAAGTGACACTATTCAGTTCATGAACATAATATGTAATTTTCAAACACTTATAGTAGAAGCACTTTATTTAAGAGCTTGTAACCGTAAGTTTGAAATAATATAAATCAATACAATTTGGTTAGTTTTCTTAATGTTCTGTCGATGATCAATAACATATTACCATTACGTAAATTAGGTATTACGATTACAGATATTTGCATGAGTCGTCATTCTATTTCGTCGGCGTTTAAACGAGTCGGTTAGCCATCACATGTCGATAAGGCAGAGTATCATTTATTAAAGTACTACTTTTAGCGCGCAATACAAAATAAAATGATGTGTTAGTTTCTTTTTGGCATAATTCTTCTAAATAATTGTAAATTTTTCCCAACGAAATGTACTGTCATAATACAACTAAGAAAGTATAAATATGATATAAATTATCTATGTACTTTCAAATAAGTTATCGTCAACACTTGAAGTCAGAAAAATAATTTTAAACAAAAATTTTCTTAGCCGAGGCTTGGTGCCATTTGACATTGCCAAAGTTAATTTTTTTAAAATATTTCCAAAAAAAGTTTTTTTTCTCCTTCGCAATTTGGCGCCCCTCGACTTGTGGCGCCGTATGCGGCCGCCTAGGTCGCCTATATGGTAGAACGGTCCCAGGTAACATAGACGATGTTATGTAACATAATAGATGAATTTAAAATACAGATTGATTTCTGACAATAACATCAGAAGCGTACTAGTTTTTTTGTGAACGGACAATATTTCTCCTCAAACTTCGCAACGTTTCTGTTGTCCGCACACTACGCTTCCCGGACTGTTCGCGATACCCCCTATTTATTTCTCACAGAACAGGCATTTAGATAGTCAGGGACTGAAAATTAATTATAATTTGTCCTCAACAATGTGTTGTATGCATACAATAAAAACCTATAGGCCTGCGCGTCCGCCTACACGCCTACACAACATACACACACACACACAGAAAGTACACATTTGCATGCATTGTGTAAATAATTTTATGAATTTTTTGTTGTTTATTTGTATAAATTGCAGTTACAAGTATTATGTCTTTACATACACGCCTACGACGTGTTATGGTACCAGACGCGTGTATCAGAAGCTTCAAAGTGTATAGTAGCTACTTTCGTTATAACATCAGCGCTTAACTTCTCACAGAAAATGCGTGGTCTAACAATATTCTGATGTAGAATATCTTGGTGTGTAGCAACATACACGACATACCTGTGCAATATCAATTGACGCAACACGCCTTGGGAATCTGTCTGACCGTGGTTTTTTTGTAAACAAATAATCTTGGTTACACATAATATACCTTTTTGCCTTTTCGGAAATAATTCTTAATATTTCTGCTACGCACTAGTCTTATTTTAAAACATTTATGGAGGATAGATAGTGAAGAGAGAATGCATACAGTTAGAAAAATATGGAGGATCATATGCGTGGTGTAAAATACAAAGTAATTAACACAATTAAAATATTAATGTGTATTCAGACAAAACTAGTCAAAAATATGAAAACAACGAATAGTAATAACCGCTTAATAGATAATGCAATCATATGACTATGATCGAGAGTCTAAATCAGCTCTCTTATACTATCACACGTGTTAAACACGCTACAAAAGAATGTAAAAGTGTCAAGAGTTACTTCAGTTTCACCAATTTTATCGTTGACACTGCTAGATACTATAAACACTCAGGGACTGTACCTATACGTACGAACTCCTTTACTCATAGAGCGTAAAGAGGCGACTTTGTAATAATTGAATATGTATTACGAGACGTTTTCTTCGTATAAGGCCTACTTTTTTTCTTCTTTTTCCAATAACATGAAAAAAAATCGAGTCGTTTTAGAAGAAATCTGTGCTACAGACATAGGCCTACTGGTACTATTGAGTAATTATAATGTAAAAGTCACTATTGCAGTGACACTAAGTTACGGTGTTTTACGACATATAGGCCTAAGTGTCATTTACGTTCGAGTTACGCAGCTTCTGTGCTATATACAAAACTATAGTTGCTGGCGTTGTGACGTACACACGATTCACAACAAATCACGTACATTTTATTGTGATTTTATAGTATCGGCATGATGCACAAACTCTCGACAGTTCCAAATTGCCTGCACCGTTGACAGACATCACAGCTGCTATCCAGCTGTCATTGCAGCGGCACGCTACACAGCGTTGCGTTTGATCAATACCACATAGTTCCATTTACTGGTTTGACAAAACACGCAGCACGTTCGATTCATTTTTATTATACACATAGACGAATATTAAAAATAGACGAAGACAAAAACAAGAATTATGAACACAGTCTTTAAACACTGACAAAAGCGTGCAAGAGTCAGTAAGCCTACTAAGAATATAAATATATGTATTTTCAATATTTTAATCTATATTCTCCAAATATATGTATGTTTTATTGTAGCCCTAATAAAATTGAAGGGTTTTTTTATTAAAATAACTATAGAAGAAATCTTTATGTTTACCAAAAGTGACAAAATTTAATTTTTCTTAATTTTTACAGATTCAGCCCAGAAATTTTATTTAATTGAAATTGATTACTTAAGAAATATGCAGTCTGACAAAAGTACAAAAAAGTAAGAATTCGTTTCCTGTTACACAGCTTCAACGATGACAATGCATGAAGAATGGAGGTTTCCGTTGAAATATTAAAATTAATCAGAAATAAACAAAAGTAAAAAATAATTGTTATTTCTTATTTAGGTAAACCATTAATTATTATTTTACACAAATTCATTTCCACTTCCGTTTTTATCATATAACAAATATAATTTCATTTCCTTCAGTATTACATTACGTTCATTTGAAGTATCATACAATTTTCTTTTATTATCAGGGTTTTTAAAAATTTATAAAAGCCCTGAACATCTTTCAGTTTAGCAGTTTTCTAAAATTGAACTCATTTGGAAATGCTGTTTTGTTTTAACATTGAAAATGTTAATGAAACTGTTAATAAGGACGTTTCGCACATTTGCGGCCGATCGCTGGTGCGTGATCGAAAATGGGAACCGGTGAGTTTCCATAGAAACTACTTCTTTGTTGTCAATAACGTAGAAAATTTTGAATTTTTTGGTGAGTTTTAGTGCCATATCTCCTTATATTTATCTTAAGGTAGTACATCAGACAAAAATTTATTACGGAGCGATGGATCAGGAGGAAGCGAGTGGAAGTACGGCTCAGACTTCCACCCATTCGAGTGTTGAAAGAACTAATTTGGCGGAAAAGCTACAATTGGAAGCAGAACGTCAACAAACAAATTATCCATTATGTCTTTAAGTCGTTTTGTTAGTTCTGATGAATCAGATGATGATGACGAACCTCGAGTATCAACTTCGATCATCGAATCATGCGAATATACGTTACGTCCTAATGATGGTAAAGATTCTTTCTTTACAGCAACAAGTCTAAAAGATACCTATGATGATTTTACTAATACGTGCAAGGATAAGATCTGTATTAATACAGTCGACAAACTGAAAGAAACTCATCTTAAGTTGACGAAAAAAGCGATTGTTCGCCAGCATTCCGTTCAATTCCAATATAAGGAGGCGTCTCATCTACTGCTAACTACTAACGCGTACGGGTTGTTTATAAACAATTCTGAAAATTTCACCTCCAGAAACGTAATACAGGATTTAGATCATCTTCAAGTCAAACATCGTGTGAATTTGTTGTTACCGACTGTCAAATATTGGTGGAATCAGCAGAGCAAAGAGTTGATGGAAGCGTTTATCGAAACGTTTGTTACCAATATGAAATGTATAGCCAATACATCTGCCTTTATTGATGCCGTTGACCGCTATAAATTGCGTGATTTTGCAAAGGTAGTTCAGAATATGAAAGCGAAAATATTAGCGGCCGATAAAATTGGTAAGAATGATCGAATTACGCCTGCAAAATTTGGAGTGAGATTGTATAATTCGTTCGGAACACCAAGTAAAATTACAGCGCCTTTGTATAAAACTAAGAACCATGTAAAATCACGTTTTCATAAATATTTAATTATTTGTGGTTTTAAAATTTAATTATCATATGAATTATGAATCATGGTATGTTGCACAATACAAGTCTCTCGTTGTGGATGCCAATTTTGATAAATATAGTTTTATCATAAATACATTGATTTAAATTGGTTATTAAAAGTTTGGTTTATTTAAAAGCACTGTAATTAATCTTGGGCGCCATCTTGTAGTGTAAACAATGATGAGGTGTCACACTGTTTAAAAGGTTATATAATAATGATGATAAACCTCTATATAGTAGTAGTACTGTAGTAGTTGCCGTTGACCTAACTGGTTAACTTCTTCTGTACATAATGTAAGGTAAATAATTAAAGCTAAAAGTAATTTGAACTCATTGACTCCTTTGAATTTCGTGCACATAATTTACCAAAAGAACTGCCGCCAACATAACCTGTGACGATCGACTAATACGAGTTTTCAAGTAAGGCAAGACGGTTGCTAATATTAATAATGATAGTTCATACACCAGTATTTTCCTTCAACATGCTTTTATGTTCGTTTGATCTCCAGATTACCTTTCTTCTGACTTCAATAAACACAACAATTCTCATGATAGAAACTGATTGACCCGGCTAAAGACAATCTCTCGTTTTACAGTTGGTAACAGTAGACTTCATAATGAATGTCAACAGTAGCATCCATTATTATACAACTACTAAATTCTCTTGGTTCTTTTGACCATGATATAGAAATAAAGAAATGTCTGAGATGAACAACAAAATATTACAACAGAGTTATAACAATGGAATTATTAAAATAAATACTTATAACTATGGTGGTGAGAAATCATATGTCGGACTAAGTCCGTGTGATAATGGAAACAAGTTGGGTTATATTGTTCATTGCAAAGTTTATTATATTGAAAAAAATATTTAATTTGAATTGAATAAAAAATAAAAATTGCTAGTGACAGTGGTTAAATATCGTTATCGTGATTTGCAAAGTTCTAAGTGTCTTTAATAATTGAAATGGAATACAAAATTCAAAAGTCCTATATGGTATATTAGTGGTTAATTAAACCATACTTGCTTGATAATATGGGTATATTTCTTTATTTATTGCACTTTTATTTTTATTCACTATATTGATTAATTGATATTTATTATTCACTACACCACACTGACACACGATTCGAGGTTATGATGACTATTGTTGACATCACATAACCTCACTCGCACTTTCAGGTTAGAACATATGATCGAATTTAATATAATCGGTCACAGGAGCAGCGTTTTGTAAGTGAGTCTGCAGACTGACAGCGTGAAGCCACTCGGGCAACTTCGTTACTGTTCGTTCGCCGTTATTGTCTACTCTCTCGTCAACCGACACTCCACACTTACGTGTATAATGAAATCTACGTATTTTTATCCAAATCGGGGGTTTCCTGTGTGCATAGCGGATGAATTGAATATGAAAATGAATATTGATTGTGGTCACAGTTAAATATTAAAACATAATATAGAATTAATTTAACCATATCGTTGTACTCCATTTATTACCCTGAATTGTAGTTTTTGTTTTAACCTTTGTTTCCTCCAGAAACAAACACAATTTCACTGGCTCCCCAGATAAATATAAACCTTTTAACTACATCGTCGCATTAGTATATGAAATATACGTTTATTAAGAAAACTTATTTTATACTGTTTTACCGTTTTTTAAGTTCAGTTTTTTTGTACTCGCAATGTTGGTTTTGATATATATATTGCTGTAATCAGTTGTGGTAAAACTCCTCTTTAACTGTGCACTAACTTCGCAGGTTGGTTTCGTATTTATCTGGAGTCAATTTAATCAATTATGTTTGTTTCTGGAGTGATAAACCCTGAAACAAAATATACAATTCAGGGTAATAAATGTAAGAAATAGTATGATATGAATATATTCTCAATTGTGTTTATTATTTATCTCGAGAACTACATAATTACCTTTATAACATAGGAAGTTAAAATTTGTACAGTTATTCTACTAATAACATTTGTCTACTAGAATTATAAAAATGTTTTAAAACTGACCGAAATAAAAAAGGTTTTTATTTTAAAAATATAAAAAATTTAGAAAATTATAAATTTTGTAAATTTATAAATTTATTATTCTAGTGTCATAACAATCTGAAAGTGTGATGATTAACCTGTACACCAAATTGCAAGTCTGTAGCACAAAATAGATGCTGAGAAAATGGCATTTTAACATATACGGTTCCCACCCCCCCTAAAATTGACAAGACTCCTTTGAAATGTTACACGAACTTCACATCGAACACTTACAGCGCGTGTACCTAATAAAATCTGTTACACTAAAAATAAAATGACAAAACTTTAAAATGAAACATCGAAATGCTTACAGGACATGTATAAATGTATAGGTAGGTTAGACACTTGAATATACGAAAAATTTACTCTTGAGTTTACGTATTTGAAGCCGTGAACTTAATAAAATTATTGTGCTAAAATAAATACACAAACTTTAACCAAACGTTTACCTAACTCACATCTGACAACAGAATATAGGCGGGCATAGATGAGAACGAAGGTAGCCGAAGTTGCCTGAGTGGCTTCACGCTGTCAGTCGGCAGACTCAAGTGCGTTGTGTCTCCTTCGCTTGTTCACTGTAGACTCCCTTCCTACCTTGATCCAGTTTTCGCTTTGACTGACAGATGATGAGTTCTGATTGGTTCATTTGACCTAATTTCCGTAATTATTCGGGAACTCTCGTGAAAATAGACGCTTTCAAGTATGGTCTGTAGGGGTTCACAAAAATATTTACAGTTATTCATAATTAATTAAAACTTTTATAATTGACATTATTACCTTATATGACATCTAATTAACAATCCATTAATGCCATTCATCTGCATTCTTTGAGATGAACATTTCGATGCTCCATACGATAGGTTTCTATCCATTCTATTCATTTCTATTCGCACACTACTAATCTTAATATTTGCATTATAAAAGATTTTCACATAAAAATGTTAAATTTCCTGTCTTATTTACTTATTTATGACTAATAAATGACATTTATTTACAAACCACTTAAGGTAACATTATTTACAATAATTAATAATGTCCCACTTAATAAAAATTATGTTTGGCTAACTAGGCCTAACTCAACCTTGAGTACTGACATCTTAATTCTTTTTCTTATATTAATGGTATTTAACTTTATGGTGATATAACTTATCACAATTGTTCCTTATAACTACCCATAACTTTTACAACAATACTAATGACTAAATTCAATAATTATTTCTTACAATTAACATAAATAATTTGTGTAGGCATTCTGGCCAAAAGTAGTTATAATATTCTTCTTTTATTATTTTAACAATTTTTACTTTTAATACAAGACAATTACTCTACATTGTTCTTGATTCTTATCCAAATTTCTACATAATAATCATGACATAATTTAACAATTATTTACTACAAATAACATAAATGAGTGTTTTAGATCTCTGGCCTGGGATAGTGATCCTTAGTTTCATTCTTATATTAAAAATACATGTTTCTTCATATTATGTGATTATTCTAAAACATCCTACATGACTTACCGAATCTCTGACAACACAGTTTGTCACTTAATATTGTTTTTCTTATTTATGCTAAGAGTTCTTAGCTTCAGAATTAGTATTCTGAAAGTCTAGTCCATGTGTATCTAGTTTTATTATTTCTTTTGTTTATAGATCTTGGTTAATCATTTTTCCATTACTAGAATATTGTTGCAATAATACAGATTCCAGTATTATTTATACAATATCGTTTGTTTAATTGGATTTCATTAAAAATTGTTCTCTTTTACATACAATTATTGACTAGTTTTAGTGTCTCATATTTCTTCTTTTTTATGTTATAATTCTAACTATAACACTTATTATCTAGTTGTTATGATCTTATTTACTATTTTATAAGTAGTTTTCACTTTCTATTTATAATTCATATAGTTTACAATGCTTTTTTGTTCTTTCTTTTGCTTAAAACTTTATAATGGTACATAACCTTACTTGTAGGTTTACATTTTGTTTCATTGCTGTTTTATTATTACATTCTTAACTCACTAATTTGAATACTCTTCTGGATTTACATTATATTATTAATAATCATAAATTAAATTTATTATTTGATTTCATTCTTTTAGTCCTTGGGAACTAATTATTGTAATATTGATTTTCTTTATTAATTATCCAGTTTATTGTTGCTGTATGGAGTATACGTTTTAATTTTTTACCATTTTTTAATGCAGTTTACTGGAGTACAATCTTATTATTGTTAATGTAAACATGTATAGTATTCTAGTTCTTATTGATTTCAATACATTGTTCTTATCTCTTTTTTAATTTCTCCTTCTTATCTCTTTTTAATTTCTCAGACAATATTTATTGTATACAATTTTGTTAATGACCTAGTATTTTGTTGTTCATGTATCATGGTCATGAAATAGTTTCCTTTGGGACTTATTTTATGTAAGGTGAAAACATAACGTTACAACCAACAAACATTAACTTGCGGCAAATGGAAGGAACTCAAGACTGCTGCTTATATGCATTCGGTTCTCTTATTGAAAGTTGCTGGTTTTAAGTTAACATCATCGGGGATCACTCTAGATATGTTCGTCGAGACGCTAGTCTTCGATAAGTTTGAACGAATGGACAAGATTAATAAAGCAGGACCTCGTAAAGTATTGTCGCGATTTACAATCCAAGAGGATCAGACGTCTTCGGAAGAGGAATGTGATGAACAGCCTGAGAAAAAGCGCATAATCAACATGGATGATTGGTGAATGCGTGCGCGCTTATGAATGCGACTACATTTAACTTATAATCTGTACATTGGTAAATGAAGAAAAATAAATATATATATTTTTTAGGTTTATTGAAGCATTTTCAATGCTTTTCTCTATGCATTGCATTTGTGCAATGCCTGTAAATTTTTATTTAATAACCTATATACCCACTGTCCATAAATTTATGCCTTATGAAAATAAGTGTGATTTTTCTTGCTATCTTTAAACTCCTTACACTTTTCTATTTCATAGCGGCTTTGGTATTTTCCAAGCAAAGAATCCAAAATTGTAGTCATTTTCATGAAGGCGATTGTGCACCTGCTCCGGCTAACTTTCTAAACATAAAAGGTGATGGTTTTCCTCATCCGGCTTTGAAAATACCCTCCAATTCTTCCCTAATTTTCGTAGAACACTCTTCTTTCTTTTTAACAATAATAGTATAATCTTGTATGTAAATACTGAATCATTAACTAATGTTTGTTCTTTTTTTGTTCCAGCCGTCGCTTATATCTTTTACTTTACATCTGTACTTAATTTTACAGACTTTTTCTGCTTTTCTAAGGTAAAAATCCATTTCGGTTTCTATATTACTTTTAACTTTATCATTTTATGCACTCTGCATTACATGTAAATAATTCTCAAATACCACGTATGTTACTACATGACATTCTAAAGTGGCACAATTAGTTTTACAAGAACTACGTGGATAACTTATAGAACATCTTATAGATGCAATATGTGGAACGATTATCTATAGTTTCTTATGAAAATTATGCATTTTAGAAAGTGATAATGTTTCATGAATACATTTATGATAAGGATTTAGTCTATATAAATAATGTGATGTGAGTAGTATAAAAGTGAGTGTTAGAAAACACTACCGGGTTCCAGTTCATGACGTCATAGAGGCACTGGCAGCTGGTGTCCGAGCTGTCCATGTGACGTCACTGTTTTGTGTGTGTGTGTGTGTGTATGTGTGACTGGAACACTTCCGTGTTCCAGTTCATGACGTCACACAGAGGCCCAAGTCGCTGGCGTCCGCATGGCTAAAACCTGTTTCAAGACGTCACGGAGGCCGTGGTTTCTGCATGTCCAAAATTTGGTAGCAGAAAAAAATGTGTAGCGGATGGGGGTACCCGGAATTCGGCGGTTGCCCGGACGCGCAGAGGCGATGTCATCGGGTACCGTTACGCGAAATTTTGGGGGCATCGGGTACCGTTACCCGAAATGTTTAAATCAACGGATGGGGGTACCCGAAATTTGTGGGTACGCCCTAACAGGGTTCCAGTTCATGACATCACACAGAGGCCCTGGCAGCTGGTGTCCGAATGTTAAAACACTTCCGCGTTCTGGTTTATTTTGATGTAACAAAATAATCGTTCTCTCTCGAAATTTTTAATGTTAGAATTTTGGTACCCTAAATGATTAAAACAACGAATGGGGTACCCGAAATTTGTGGGTACGCCCACATGACGACGACGTAGAGGGCGTGATGTCTGAAATTTGACACCCGAAATGATTAAAACAACAGATGGGGGTACCCGAAATTTTCGGTGTCTGAAATTTAGTACCCGAAATGTTTAAATCAACGGATGGAGTTACCCGAAATTTTTGGTGACCGAATTTTAACACCCGACATGTTTAAATCAACGGATGGGGGGTACACCCTAAAAGAAGTCCTGTATGTCTAAACTCTGGACGGGGGGAGGAGAAACCGTTGCGCGAAATTGATCGGTTAAAATTTGGGACAATAGGTACCTGACGGGTTCCGAAATTTGGTGATTAATGACATCCCGACGTGGTTCCTCCGGTACTCAAAACCGGATATTGTATTATTATAATGTTTATATTGTGTTAATATAAAACAGATGCATCGATTTGAATACTGTTTAGAAAACATATATTCTTATTATGCGTTACTAAAATTGTTAACTGAATAAATATATTTACTCCTGTGACGATTCGCCTGTAAACCAGTCAAACAGCATCTAAGCTGGTACAAGCGGTGTGTATGTGAAACAGTGAAACACTACCACGTTCAGTTAATGTATTCAAAGAGGAACTGATAGCTGGCGTCCGTGTTTTATAAAGCTGTGTGTGTGTGTGTGTGTGTGTGTGTGTGTGTGTGTGTGTGTGTGTGTGTGTGTGTGTGTGTGAGGTTTACGTAGAGCTGGCTCAGGCAAGCTGTTGTAACTTTCAGCGCTCTTTCTCTACTATAAAACCCGGTTTCTTTGCTGTTACATTCCATGTGAGAGACATACATCTCTACTGCTTTTGCGCTTATTCAAGTATGATAGGAATAATTGTTTTGTATAAGGGGTATAATAATAAAAATAACATAGGTTATGGTTTATATATATATATATAAGTTTTAATAATATCAAAAGCTTTCACAATCAAATCATAAGCTATAAGTTTTTTCTCTCTCTACACACACACGTTCTATATTCACAAGACAATTATAATTGAGCAAAACATACGCCCTCTCTCTATATACATAACTAAACAAAATAGACACTTTATCTATATATATATATATATATATTTACATAATTATACAAAATAATCTTTTTTCTCTCTCGCTTTCTCGCTTTCTCTCTCATTTGCAGCCTTGAAGGTTCTCTCTCTCTCTCTCTCTCTCTCTCTCTCTCTCTCTCTCTCTCTCTCTCTCTCTCTCTCTCTCTATATGTATATACACACACATACACACACACACACACATATAATTAACAAAATAATAATTACATTTACTACAACCAAAACAAGCCTTATATGTCTAACAATAATAATAATAATAACATACAATATTACAATGTTGATATGTAATATGTTAATAATAACATACTGAATGTAGACACACATCAAATGATAATTAATATGGTGTTAACTACATGTGTAAAATGGTACACCAAAACCGTGAATTCAACTCTTTTAGTATTTTAGATAATAACAGAGGTAACAACGCTTATAAAGCGCACATCCAGTGGAATTATGCCTTAACCAATTACATTTTTTCGTCAAAATAATTTTTTTAAACAATTGTTCTTCAGAGTGTAAATTCTCTCCACTCACAAGCACTCAGAATGTTACAGTGGTCACCATATGGTGGTGAACGACATACATCTCCCTCGCATTCGCACAAACACGTAACATCGAAACAAGGTTTCTGTAACTATGAGAGAAATCTTTTAAAAAATTGAATTACACATAAAAATTTAATTAACACTTTAATGATTGTTTATCTCAACTTTTTATGTTATAAACCACATACGTTTTTTAATAATTAAAAACAGAATATAATTTCCTACAATTAATAATACTTGATCAAATACAAAAGAATGTAGACACATCAAATGATAGTTAGTGTGGTATTAAAAAAAACATGTATTCTGAATTAAAGTCATTTTGATATCTTAGATAACAACAGACGCGACAACGGTTACGAAGCGGACATCCGCTAGAGTCATTCCTTGACCACTCATATTTTCTTACCAGCGAGGTATACGCTGTACCAGTAAAATTATACATCATATAGTATATCTGATTAACCAGCTTTGTTTTAGCAATTAGCAAATCTTTTATTTGAAGATATTCAATATTATGGTTGTTACAATAACTAATTGATGTTTTGAAGAGTTTGAAAAACTCATTACGAATAAATACTTTCATTTTGTAAATATTCTTTTCGTTTCGTATTGATATCCATCTACTCAGTGTCTTACGATTATTTCTAAAATTATAATCGAATTTAATCATGTCGCATTGACAATATAATCTATTATTACCATTTATTTCTCTGTTTAAAAGTTTTTCTACAATATTAGATCCAAGCAACACCTTGTTCTTTCTCTGAAAATGAACAGTTAACATTAAAAAACGAAAAAAAAATAGAGAAGTCTACTTCATCATTTAAAACATTTTACTATTAATGTCATTATTACTATTATTATTATAATAAATCAATCCTGTTCTCGTTTATTTGGTCTGGGAAAAAAGAGAAAAAATTAATACATAACCACTTCTGTATAAGTAATTATTAGTGGTACTGAAATATCATACTCACATAATCAATATCCAACTGTACGCTCACTTTCTCGTTCGCCAGCGGAGTGTGTGAGGTTACGCATAGTGATAGGACACAAGGATTCACAGCTTTCAATTGCTCCTCTGTAAATACGTCACACCATCTTTTAGGTAGGTATACATAGAAAAGTTTATCCTCCGGCTGAGGACAGGCTCCGGTATCTTCCAAATCTACCACAACTGACTCCCCGAATTTCGTTTTCACAAATTTCATGTGAATTATATGATACTTTACTCCTAAAGAAAGACTTGACAAGTCTCTTTTTGGTAAAAAATTTTCAACTGTCTTCGCGTTCGCAACGATTCCTTCCATGGCGAGTACTGATGACTGCACAGGGAAACACTGGCGTATTTATTCTGTTTCCCCCGACCACGTTCCTTTCTTCTAAAGCGTCATCTCCTTCGGTCACGACCGGACGACGACACCCTACCCCGCACCACCACCGCAACGGTAACGGCTATAATTTTGCTTCCTACCCCACCCAGCGTCGTCACGGGCAGCCATCTGCTTTCGGTCACGACCGGACGATGACATCCTACCCCGCACCCCCACACCGCAACCAGAGCCTCACCACCACCCCGCACCTCGCCAACATATTTTGTTCAATTACTTTGTCTGTCGCTCCGCAACGACCGGGTTTACCCCCCACCCCGCACCACACCAACCGCAATCGAGTCCGTCGGTCACGGTCACCCGCAGCCCACCTCGCGTCGTCTCGGGCCACCATCTGCTTTCGGTCACGACCGGTCGTACAACCCAGCCCCCCCGTACCCGCACCCTACATCCCGCGGGAGGCGACTAAACGAGCGCGCTTCGGTCAAGGTCGCCGGCATCCTGTACCCCGCACCTCGCCTACCTCTCGGTCACGGACACCGGCTGAAACCTAGCTCCCTACCTCGCACCACCATCCCACACCTTTACCCCGCACCCCCACCCCACACCCGCACCGCATCGGTCACGGACGTCGGCTTCCTACACCGCACCCCCACCCACCGCAACGCGCGTCGTCGGTCACGACCGGACGACTACCTACCCCGCACCGCTGCTCCTCGCGAGGCCGATCGGTCAAGGGCGCGCGGCGACAGCGTCACCGGTTACCGGACTGTCTATATAGGGAACCGACGACGCGAAGCCGGCCTCACTCCTTTCACAATGACCGACAGCAGCAGCAGCAGCAGCGGCAGCAACAGCGAACACCGTGCTATCAATGGTAATGTAATTACTATAAAATTATGATACTTGACAATACACTAAACACACAAACAGTATTATTAGATTACAAACACACGGTTATTGATAAGATTTGTAGCGAAGCCGTAGCATTAAATAATTATATAAAGTGGTATTTAGCAGTTCGTGTATCTTTTAAAAAATTAATAAACACCGAAAATATTTATTTTAATGCGGTATTTAGATCACGTACAGAACTTAAGTCACAGTATGACGATATCGATGAACAGTATTCGATAGCTAGCGAGAAAATAATGGAATCCGTTGACAAATTCACGCGTGACGGAAGCGGGTGGGTCGAAAACGGTGTCGAGTCGGTGGAATTAAATATTACAAAATACAATCCTCTTGTGGGGTCGAACTTTCTACCTACACCATCGAAATTGCCACACAGTAAGAAAGGAATTATTAATGTGAAAAATTTAGAAGATGAAAAGTGTTTCTTGTGGTCTGTGCTCGCCGGTATACACCCGATCGCGTGTAACCCGCATCGCGTTAGCCATTACCTTCCGTACGAAGAAGAAATAAACATGAAGGACATACCTTATCCCGTCGCAGTCAATAAGATAAAACGTTTTGAAAAATTAAAAGAAAACATATCTGTTAACGTTTTTGGCTACGAAGGCGAGGTATATCCTTTACGTATCACTGAACATCGCGGTAGAAAGTACCACGTAAACCTACTGCTACTGTCCGACGCGAACATTACACACTACTGCCTCATACGAAACCTTTCGCGTATGCTTTCATCGTTGACAAAACGAAAGGGCACTTCGTTTTACTGCAACTACTGTCTACACAGATATGCGGACAATAAAGATACTAACGCGGCGCGAAAACGAGTTGAAGAACACGAACGCAACTGTTCTCAGCACGGAGTACAGAAAGTAAAACTTCCTGACGAGAACGAAAAGTGGATGTATTTTAAAAACTTTTCACTTTGTCACCGCGTACCTTATACGGTATACGCTGACTTCGAATCGTTTATTGTTCCAACCACCGGTAAAAACGTGGCACATCATATACCAGCCAGTTTCTGCTATGTGATAGTTGACTGGATGGGAAACGCCGTCAAGGAACCTGTAATATACCGCGGTAAAGACGTGGTGGACACGTTCCTTCGTGTGCTTTTAGCCGACCTTCAACGACTCGATAGAAAGTTTAATAAACCGATCCAAATGACAGCGGCCGATGAACGGTCATTCCGAAACGCTACGCACTGTCATCTGTGCAAGAAGGCGTTAACGGATGACACGGTTCGAAACCATTGCCACATAACGGGAAACTATTTAGGCGCTGCTCACAATGCGTGTAATATAAATTACAAAATACCAACACACGTTCCGGTTTTTTTCCATAATTTAAGTGGCTATGACTCGCATCATTTGATGCAAGGTTTCGGAAAGTACAAGGAAGATGAAATAACGTGTATCGCTACTACAAGCGAACGTTACATCTCCGTTACACTCGGTCAGCTCCGGTTTCTCGATTCTCTGCGGTTCATGAACGCATCACTTGAAAAACTCGTCTCCAACTTATCCGCGGATAAATTTAAAATCCTTAATCAATTTTACACGCGTAATGTTAATTTACTGTTGCGTAAAGGTGTGTACCCTTACGAATACGTTACGGACGATTCAAAATTTAAAGAGAGTCAGTTACCGGATTGCGAACATTTTTACAACTGGTTGACAGAGTCGGATATAAACGAAGAAGATTACGCGCACGCTCGAGCGGTTTGGTCGGCTTTCGACATGCAAACGTTCGGTGATTACCATGACCTTTATTTAAAAACGGATGTACTACTGCTTGCAGATGTATTTGAAAACTTTCGAAACATGAGCCTGCAGTACTACGAACTCGATCCGTGTAACGTTTTTACCACCGCCGGTTTAGCGTGGAACGCGATGCTGAAAATGACAGGAGTTAGGTTAGAGTTACTCCGCGATATAGACGTACACCTGTACATCGAAAGAGGTATCCGTGGTGGCTTAGCAGCAATTTCTAATCGGTACGCCAAGGCCAACAACCCGTACATTCCCGATTATGACGCAAGCAAGCCGCATAACTATTTATTCTACCTCGATTGTACCAACCTGTACGGAACGGCTATGACACAGCCTTTACCACTGTCCGGTTTTCGATGGTTGGAACGTACAGAGATCGATACGTTGAACGTGCACGCGTTACGTGACGATGATGACACCGGTTATATCCTGGAAGTCGATCTGGGGTATCCACATTACCTACACGACTTACACAGTGACTACCCTTTAGCACCCGAAAAGTGTACTATTACGGACAGTATGCTTTCACCGTACTGCTATCGCATGAAGCTGTTAAAGACTTTGTGTGTAGTAACGGTAAGGTAGAGAAACTGATAAAGTCCCTCGAGGACAAGACAAAATACATTGTTCATTACAGAACATTGAAACTCTACCTCGAACTAGAAATGGAGTTGAAAGCGATTCACCGTGTGTTAGCATTCACACAGTGCGTATGGTTGAAACCTTTCATCGATTTTAATACAGAGCGACGAAAGGAAGCCAGAAACACCTTTGAAAAAGACGTTTTTATGTTAATGAATAACGCACCGTACGGAAAGTCGTTGGAAAACGTACGGAAGCGAATCGATTTCAAGTTAGTTCCAAACGAGAAGAAACTTCACAAACTAACCGCTAACCCCAGGCTACAACATTTTTTCATCTATAACGAGGACCTGGTAGGTCTCACGATGAAAAAAACATCCATTACACTGAACCGACCTTTGTACGTTGGGTTCAGTGTATTGGATATTAGTAAGCTGATTATGTATCGGTCCCATTACGGATTCACGATGAATACGTACGGGTCACGTGCACGTCTATGTATGACGGACACTGACTCTCTGTTGTACGACATTCGCACCGACGATGTGTACAAAGACATGGAGGAGCATCTCGAACTCTTTGACACGTCGGAGTACCCTAAGGCACATCCGTGCTATAGTGAAACAAACAAGAAAAAGTTGGGTACTTTTAAAGACGAAACAAATGGAATACCGATACTTGAAATTGTCGGGTTGCGCGCAAAATGTTATTCATTCGTTACGGCAAACGATAAAGAGAAAAAGGTAGCGAAAGGTGTGCCACGTTCTGCGATAGCAACACAGTTGAAACATCAACTTTATAAACAATGTGTAAATACCACTTCTCAAACTTATACTACAGCGCAGACTATCCAAAGCGAAAAACATAACATATACACAAGAAAGCTTACAAAATTATCGCTGTCACCGTACGATGACAAACGATATGTCTTGGATGACAGTGAAACAACACTGGCGTACGGTCATTAGAAACTCTGTCAACCCAGACGCGAGATAATTCAGCAAGCGAGAAAATCCGTTATAAATTATGCGTTCGATATACGTTGATATAAGACTCGCTTGCAGGAGCAATACACTGTCAGTAGCGACGATGAAGTCGGTGAGGTTCAGTGAAAACGTAACGGTATATCTCGTACCAAAATTTTGCGATTCGCGTTTCGGGTGGCAATATGGAAAACGTACGCAAAACTATTGCAAAAGAATTGCACAGACCGGTGAGAAGGAACTTTCCCAGACGTGCGGTGGAGGTGAAGGGGTTACACGATCTCTACCAAGCGGATTTGGTGGAAATGATACCGCATGCCAAGTTGAACAAGGGGTACAAATATCTAATGACGGTAATAAACGCATTTAGCAAGTATGCATATGCGATTCCCTTAAAAACTAAATCGGGTGTTGAAGTAGCACAGGCTCTCGAACCAATAATTGTAAAAAATAAAATGAAATACCTGCAAACGGATAAAGGGAAAGAGTACTTTAACACTACCGTACAAGCTTTACTAAAGAGATTCAACGTCAAACACTATTCAACGTATAGCGAGAAGAAAGCGTCCATCGTAGAGCGATTTAATCGTACGTTGAAAACGAACATGTACCGCGCGTTCAGCGAGCAAGGCCATTATCGGTGGTTGTCGCTTTTGCCTAAACTGGTGATGGAATACAACGACAGAGTGCATAGAACTATAGAGATGAAGCCGCGTCAAGTCGACAAGAGCAACGAGCGAATTGTGTTGGAACGAATAAGAAAAAATACCGTACCGCGGAAAGTGAGCAAGAAACATAAGTTTAAAATAGGCGATCGAGTGCGTATCAGTAAATACAAAATCACATTCGCTAAAGGTTATACACCAAACTGGACGAACGAGATATATACAGTGCACAGAGTTCAGCCAACCGTACCGGTTACGTACTTGTTGAAAGATCACACGGGTGACGTTGTGGAAGGTGGGTTTTATGAACAAGAATTGAGTAAAACCAGCGTTGGTGATGTGTATCTCGTTGAGAAAATATTACAACGTAAAGGTGATCGCGTGCGAGTGCGCTGGCTCGGCTTTGACGGTAAACACGATTCGTGGATACATAAAAAGGATCTGATATAATAACATTACCACAGTATTTAATCGAACGTAAATGAGTTAAGATGAAGATTGAACAACAATCGTTAAAGTTAAATGTTAAGAACGTAGACTCTGTTAAGTACAACTGTGAAGTTGCATATAATAAACACAGTCCACTGTTTCCAAACACAGTTCGATGTATCGTGTGCGGCGGGTCATGTAGCGGGAAGTCAAACGTTGCCTTTAACATGTTATTCGATTCAAACGGACTGCGATTTCAGAACCTGTATGTGTTCTCCAAATCGTTATTTCAACCAAAATATCGTATGTTGGAAGACGTTTTTAATACTCTCGCTGACGAAGGAATGACGTACTTCACATACAGTGAAAACGATGAAGTACCACCTCCGCACGAAATTGTACCTAATTCAATCATGTTGTTCGATGATGTGGTATGTGAACGGCAGAATAACATACGAAAATATTTCGCTATGGGACGGCATAGCGGTGTGGACACTTTGTACCTTTGCCAAACGTATAGTCTGGTGCCAAAGCAACTTGTGCGTGATAATGCCAAATTCTTGGTTTTGTTCAGACAAGATGATCTCAATTTACGTCACGTTTACAACGATCACGTTAACACAGATATGAAATACGAAGAGTTCAAAGCGATGTGCGCCGAAACGTGGAAGGATCGTTACGGATTCATAGTCATCAACAAGGACTCACCGATAAACGCGGGTAGATACAGAGTGGGTTTCGATCGTTTTATACATAAATAGAATAGTTTGTGCAAGAAAGTCATCAGTGTCAAGATGGATGACAAGCAATTGACACATGAAATCGATGCAATTAGCGATAACATAAGACAAAAGTATCGCGCGTTGAAACATGACATCAGAGAGAGCGATGAAGCGTTAACGAGAAAGTACAAACCTCTTTTGGAACCGTTAACCCAGATTTCGGAAAAGTTGAATGACTCCAGTGATAAAATTAAAAAAAAAAATAAAAGTTGAAAATGAAGATACGAAGGCAGCTGTTGAGACGAAAACACCATCACAACCTCGTTTCCTCAGAACGGAAGTGTTGGCACAAACGCCTGATGTCGAAACACCGAACGTAACTCTTGAAGAGTTTTTAGCAACACCCGAAGGTCGACACGAAGCACAAGAATACGTTGAACAGTCTGTTGAAGGTCCGCTCGCGAGGAAATACTTACTGCTCGAGTTGTCTGATGATCGAGATAAGAAGATGGATCATACGTACGGTGTTCGTAACGTTGAAGACAAATGGATGGTAGGCAATTCGGTGTTGGAGATCAATCAAGACGATAGCTTCTACATAGCTGGAAAACGATACAGAGGCACACCGGGCCTCTACGAACTTATGTTTATGAAAGAACCCGACAAGAGCGTCTACGATGAAAACGATTTAGCAGCGTACAAGTCTATACTGTCGGACACTAACGCTTATAAACGTTATTATTTACCCGGTGCTAAAGTAAATACAAACAAAGGTTTTAAAGTACAGAGAGATAATTGCTCGATTGTTCCCACCACGCAGCGGACGTGGTATCGATTACGTACACTGGAACGATCCCAACGAACTGGTTGAACGGTTAAGACTGCTGGTAAGTTCAAAACGCGCCGGTCACACCGGACACGACAACGAAATCATCTCAGTAGTAGAGGAATTACGTGAAGCCAACATTATCGTATAAATTTTATGAACGTCGGTGTAACAACTCATTGTTGTCAACACTGTCGACATGTGCGGATTAGATTTGACACCTGACTTTGAAGTCGAAAACGAGAGACTGAAAACCTTTACATCATGGCCTGTGCATTTCATCAGTCCGACCGCTATGGTTGCCGCAGGCTTTCATTACACAAATGAAATTGACAGGGTTCGATGTTCATTTTGCGGTATAGGAATCTTTCGTTGGAAAGAGGGTGACGATCCGATTGTGTTACACACGCGATGGTCACCACAGTGTCGTTACTTAAAACGGTTAGCACATCATTTGTAGCGTGCAGTCGTACAATGGTTGTGGACAAGTTCGGGAGACATCAAAGCGCCGTGAGCGTGCGACGAGAAACAAAAAGACAATTACGCGATACTGTAGGATTTAAGATTACGAATGATGGGCATATAGATGTTGAAAACAAAAAGATCCGCAATCTGAACGAACCGGATGCAGCAAAGGATGCTGTATCCCTGACTTATATGCAAACACATTGTCTGCTACTCGATGATGAACGTAAAAGCGTGGACGTTAAAGGGTGTAGATTGAAAAATGTTGATACTCCTGTAGACGTTAAAGATGTAGTCAACAAATATTACTTTGATGACAACTGTATACAACACTCGAGTCAAGAGAGAGGTGAGGTCATCGATGCACGAGATCGATGGGTAATCAACGTTCGAAGTCCGGAACAAACGACCGATGCAGTCAACAAAAACTACGTAGACCCGAACGTCATTAAAAAAGTATCGAACAGCTATTTGTTTGGGCAGAGCTGGTTGTCGGGAGTGAGTTCACCGATTTTTGCAGATGACGCGGTTAACGTAAAATACATGTTGCAGAACACCGTTAGCTTGGGCAAAGATGGTGTTTTCAAAGCAGCGGAAAAGAGAATAACAGACGTAGCGGATGGTTTTGCGGAGAGCGATGCTGTTAACTTACAACAATTAAATGACGTGAGACGATACGTAAAGAGCGAGATGTATAAAGTCGTTAAAACATTTCAGTATCAACTGGACTACTACTTATTGAAATTGTCTAAGCCACGTAGTTCAGAAGACGAGTGGACACTCGATACGAAGGAAATAAAAAGGTTAATAGATGAATACGATAAAAACACAGAAGAGAAAGACTGGAGATCGGTTTACGATGTACAACAACGTTAAGAGGAAAAAGGGGTGGGGTGTCGGAAACGTGCTCAAAAACGTTGTACCGCCCGTTGTTTCGTCAGTTATCAATCGAGCGGTGGACGCACTACCTGTCGAACTACATCTGCCGGGTTACAGATTCTGTGGACCGGGCACGAAACTTGAAGAAAGATTAGCGCGTGGTGATCGCGGAATCAACCAATTAGACGAAGCCTGTCTCGAACACGACATCGCTTACGCTCAATACAAAGACAACGAAAGTAGACGTATTGCAGATCGTAAACTCGCGGAAAAAGCGTGGGGACGGGTAAAGGCGTTGGATTCGGGTATTAGCGAACGAGCTTATGCGACAGCAGTTGCAGCGACTATGAAAGCAAAATCAGCAATAGGAAGCGGTCGACGTCGTAAAAATAAAAAGAATGTGAGTAGTCGTGGTCGTGGTGCTGGTGGTGGGATGAAGAAGAGGAGGAAGAAAACTGTCCGAACCGCTAGGAAAAAGAAGAGAACTGCGTCCGGATTGTATCTACGTCCGTACCGAAAAAACTAATTCACATACCGCTCCGCCCGTTGTCCGAAGATGAATTACGTGTATACGCAAAAAAACTGAACGTACCGTATTTTAGAGGTGTTTACATGCGCAACGCATTACCGGATACAGCGCCGTGGAAGAACGAAAGCGTCATCGTAAATTTGGACGACGAGAGCGGACCAGGAACCCACTGGGTATGTTACAAGAAGCGTGGAAATCGAGTACACTATTTTGACGGGTTTGGTAATTTACGTCCACCTCTCGAGCTGATGCAATATTTTGGTGATACAGCCGACGTTCGTTACAACTATGAACGGAAGCAACCTCCTAACACGGTCATCTGCGGTCATTTATGTTTAGACTTTTTATCGTCTTCTGATCAGTAAACTTCAGCATGTCGTCGCTAACGGTCACCGTGACGGGTACCGACGCTGCGAATCTCGTGTGTAACTTTTTCCCACCTCTTGAGTTGTACGGTGAATGGTACGTTGGACTATTGGATTTTACATTGTATAATTCAATACCAAACGTTACTGAAGGAAAAAATAATGCATTTCCAGTAAAAATTCAGTGGTCCGTCATCAAGTTGCCTACCGGCACCTACGAAATCAGTGATATCGAAACGTATCTGCAGAAACAGTTAGGCGAGAGAACAATCAGTTTACGTCCAAACAACAACACATTAAAGTGTGAAATTTACTGTAAGCATGTCATCGACTTTTCGCATACACCGAATACCATTGCAAGTATGTTAGGATTCAAGGAGAATCAGCAGCTGGAAGCGTATATAACACATGAGTCGAACGTACCCGTCGACATAATCAAAGTTAACACCGTTCACGTACGGAGTAATATCGTACAGGGTGCGTACAAGAACGGCCAGGACCAGCACACGTTGCATTCCTTTTATCCGACCGTGGCACCAGGTTTCAAAATAGTTGAAACACCGACAAACGTAATATACTTACCGGTAAACGTACAACGCGTAGACAACATAATTTTGTCTCTCGTTGATCAGGACGGGGATTTAGTCGATTTTCGCGGTGAAGTTATCACGATACGACTGCATCTGAAAATATGGGATTGTATTTCGGACAAACGTCACCTGTAAAAAGGGAGTGTGTACGAAAGAAACATGGTAGTCGGTGTTCAACGTTGAAGCGATTGACATCAAGGAACAAGCGTTTCTTACTTTTACGTGGATTCAAATTATACGATTAAAATAATGTCGGGTGAAATTCTAGGTATCGAACGAGGAGCGGCTTTCGATAACAGAATCGTTGAGTTCGAATATCGTACGCACGCACCGTATGCTTCCACCCGATACGGTAACAACGATGAAATACGTATACCCATCCAACAACAGGATGTTTTCACTTTACCGGCGGAGAGTTTTCTGTACATCGAAGGAACATTGAGCAAGGTTAACGCTACCGACACAGCGTTGAACGTGAAATTAATCAACAATGCAATGGCTTTCTTGTTTGAGGAGATTCGTTACGAAGTGTGCGGTGTGGAAGTAGATCGTACGAAAAACGTTGGAATTACGAGCACTGTGAAATTGTTACTATCGACCAATGAGCATGAAAGAAAGCATCTAATCAATGCAGGATGGGTGACGACAACCGACGAGTCGTTGACAGTACACGAGAGTACCGGTGATTTTACGTTTTGCCTTCCGTTAAAAATGCTACTCGGTTTCAACGAAGACTATACACGCATCATGCTGAACGTTAAGCAAGAATTGATTCTGTTGCGTACCTCTACCGATCAGAACGCAATGGTGCTAAAAGAATCAAGTGCAACTGCAAACGGTAATCTTGTAATAAACAAAGTACACTGGAAGATGCCCTATGTACGCGTGTCAAACAAGTACCGAATACCGCTATTGGAGCACACCGAGGAGGATCATGAACTGGTGATGCCGTTCCGCAGTTGGGAATTGCACGAGTATCCGTTCTACCGACGACAAATCGACATTCGTGGACCTTGAAGACATCGTCACAGTTGGAAAAACCACGGTATGTGATACTGATATGTCAGACGGACAGGAAGAACAATATAGCGAAAAACGCGTCGGAATTTGATCACTGCAATTTAACAAATTTCAAGCTATTTCTGAACGATAAATACTATCCGTACGATAACCTGAACCAGGACATCGATAAAAAACGTTACGCACTGTTCTACGACATGTATACACGTTTCCAAACATCATACTACGACCGTCGCAACAGAACGCCTCTTTTGACACCTAATGAATTTATAACGAAAGCACCGTGGTTTGTCATCGATTGTTCCAGACAAGAAGAACCAATCAAGTCGTCTGCCGTTGATGTTCGTTTAGAATTTGAATCCAGTAACAATTTCCCAGATAAAACCACCGCTTACGCTTTGATTATTCACGATAGGATAATACAGTACACAGCGTTGTCGAATACTGTTCATCGTTTGTCATAAAAAACTTGTTCTCCCCTCTACCAGTTTATAAAGATAGGTATTAGCGATCTCTAGCTTGTAACAAGCTCAGTCTGTCACAACGATGGAAGGTGACTGTGGTAGCGGCGGCAGCAGCAGCAGGCGTTGTGAGTATAACGTTTACTTATCTCTTGCATATCCTATTAACTCTTACACTAAGTTCGTTACCGTCGGACTGTTTAACGAACTCAACTATGAACCGGGTGTTTTGTTTACAAACGGAAAAAAGAAACGTATATTACTTGACTTTTCTGAGTGGAATTACTTGTTGATCTTTCGTGAACAGCTACTATCCAGTATGTTATTGTACGAAGAAGGTGAAAACCGTGAAAAGAAGAAGAGTGTGATGATCAGTCGTAACTTTGGGAAAACGTTTGTTCAGATTAACGGTAGTAAGGCCGAAAAATTTGTTTTCACAGAACCCGAGTGGATCCGTTTTGGTTGTTTATTAACAGTACTAAAGAAATATCTTGTTGGCTTGTTTTATGATCAAGATCACTTCAAGTCGTACATTAATCAGGTAGTAGCCAAGGGGTGTTATGTACCACCATCCTCCTTTTTCCCCTCGTTTTTTCGATTGGAAAGCAGTCGTCATGACCAACAGCTAACATTTGATCGTCTTTACGATGAACTGGTGTTGGAAGGAAAAGTAGAGGGGGAATTTGAAAAAATTAACATATTCGATGCGAACAAGTGTCACTCGGAAAAATGAACTTGAATAGGACGGTTATTGCCGAGTTTGAAGCGTTTCGTGGTGACAAAAATGAATATGTAATCAAAGAGTTCGTTGCAGTTGATATAACAACCAGACGTTTTGTTATCGTGTTGTTCGCTCCACCATACGAACGTGCACGACTGCACCTGAAATTTCAAAAAATCAATGACTGGTTGGAAACACATTATCACAGAATTCGGTGGAACGATGGTAATGTGCCGTACAAGAATATGGTACGCATCGTTGCAGACTTTTTTTCAGACAGTTCTGTTGTCTATACAAAAGGGTTTGAGAAGGCAAATTTCTTACGACAGTTGTATCACCATGGTGAGGTGATTGACTTAAACGATATTCAAGCACCTGTAGTTCCTAGATCCTTTGTACCCATCATAAAATGTCCTGTTCCTCATCGTCAACCCGTTACCACTCCCCCATTACACTGTGCATTGCGCAAAGCTTTGTTTTATGCAGAATGGTTGCAGCAACGAAATAAAATATAGTCGGTTGTGAACATGTTTTCATCATGGTGTTGGTGTGAATGCTACGTGACAGAAATGTCCATAAACGTAGAATTAGGTACCGTAGTGTGTGCGTGAGTGTTAACCTTGACTACGTCACTGTCGCGGTAGAAATACTCATAAACGTAGTCCTGGTAGTTCGAGACGGGTCACTGGCACGGTAGATATACCTGTAAACTCGTCAAGGGCCAGTATGGGTGTGAAAATTGCTCATTACGGTACAGCAAATGTGAATACGCATCATGTATGAACAACATATTCACCCGATAAAAAAATTAAAAAATAAAATAAATAAATAAAGTAAATAAATAAAAAATATATGTACTGCTTGTATACATTGACTTAGTATTGCATAGTGTATCTTATCATTATCTACCACTGTATTAGTTAATAGTACAGCGATAGATAACGTGGAGCAGGCCTGCTTTACGAATCTGTAAAGTTGGGGAAACCACGTTAAAAAAAGCGTAGGGGTCTCTCATTCGCCTCTGGCCGCTAGGAAGAGGATGAGAGGTAAAAAATAGAAGTATAAAAAATGTTTATTTATTTTTAATAATAAATAAACTTATATTGTGCTTTTATGGTTTTACACATAGGACAACAATAGATATCACTCGTCCACCTCATAGTTGCAAGTAAGAGACGAGAAGTATAAGTACAAAAATAATTAGAGTTAAACGACAACGGCCCCTTGGTGTAGTGGATGCATGCCGGTTTGGAGTACCGGAGGTCCCGGGTTCAAATCCCGGAGGGGCCATAATTTATTTTTTGCGGAAACCAACTGTCTCGCCTCGCAGTCAAGCACATGCGTCATGTAGGGTACCCCCATCCGTTGTTTTAAACATTTCGGTTGTCAAATATTGGACATCAAAAATTTCGGGGTACCCCCATCCGTTGTTCTAAACATTTCGGGTGTCAAATTTCAGACATCACGCCCTCTACGTAATCGTCGAACCAGCTATCATATCCACTGTGACAGAAACCAGCCTCCTGTTTCGTCATAACCAGTGTTTTATACATGCGTCATGCGGGCGTACCCACAAATTTCGGGTACCCCCATCCGTTGATTTAAACATTTCGGGTAACGGTACCCGATGCCCCCAAAATTTCGCGTAACGGTACCCGATGACATCGCCTCTGCGCGTCCGGGCAACCGCCGAATTCCGGGTACCCCCATCCGCTACACATTGTTTTCGGCTACCAAATTTTGGACATGCAGAAACCACGGCCTCCGTGACGTCTTGAAACAGGTTTTAGCCATGCGGACGCCAGCGACTTGGGCCTCTGTGTGACGTCATGAACTGGAACACGGAAGTGTTCCAGTCACACACACACACACACACACACACACACACACACACACACACACACACACACACACACACACAAAACAGTGACGTCACATGGACAGCTCGGACACCAGCTGCCAGTGCCTCTATGACGTCATGAACTGGAACCCGGTAGTGTTTTCAACTGGAACCCGGAAGTGTTTTCTAACACTCACTTTTATACTACTGATGTGCGAACTTGGAAAGACTCCACATGTTTATATGCCAACTGTTCTATACAAGCATGTATTTTTATTGGTCCATTATTGCGTCTGCAGGAGATTTTCCTGATGCGCATTAATGTTTTTGGGCGTTCTGAACCCTGCATTGAGCAACCCCGTGAAGTCTACAAAGTGCTTTAAAACAAGGAGCTTTGACTTTACAGCCGCCAGTTCGAGTCTTGTATGGAAATACAGCAGTTACTTGAAATTTGTGCAACAATTTTTCAATCAACTGATTTCTGTAAGAGATATGTATGCACACGGTGACGTCCTACAGCTGGCTCTATAATGCAGAAAGACAATTGACATCCTAGGCACCATATGTTTTATAATACAGATATAGTATGCAAGCTCTTGTCGTTTCCAATCTGTCTGCACCAAAGTTGACAGACATCACTGCCGCTGTCTAGTTGTCACATGCATCGGAACACTACACACCGTTGCGTTTGATCAATACCACTTTGCTCCGCTTATTATTTAATACATCACGCAACACCTTCGGTTAATTTTTATTGTACGCTTTGCCACTACGTATCAAACCTAGACGAAGGCCAACACATAACAGAATTTAAATATTCACACAAAATAGGTATTATCATTTATAAAATGCTAGCATAGATGCTATTTTGGTATATACAGCCAGAAGGCGCCGCTGTTATCTCACAACTACTCAGTTTTGCCTCACGACGCTGGAGTTATTTAGCTACACAAAAAGATGTAGGCCTAATATATATTTTACTATAAAGAAATTAAATAAAGGTTTCTACTTTTTATGTTACATAATACGTCAAAAAATGTTACTCTTTAGAGTATACTTAAATTTTTTGTATTCGTTTAGTATAGTAATTGAGGTGGAAGTGTTTAACATAACCCTCTGCCATGTACCAGTTATTCTCTTTGTTTTAAAACAAATAACAATTAGTTTTATTACAATTTAATTTACACGAATTTCAATTGAAAATATTCTGCAACTATACTATATGCATTTAAGCGACGCAATGGTAAGGGCGATTAGGAGATATTTTTATGCCGCCATCGATGCTGACTTATCTTTTGACAACTTGTCTTATAGTGCACGCTGACTCAGGAGACATAGAAAGTGTAGAAACAAATGTAGGTGGCTGTCAGGAAGAAGGTAGGTGTCCAGTCATGGTCCAAATACCTATGTGTATTACACGCCAGCAATACACGGCAGGAAAATACCAAAAATTATTGCTAAACGTTTCGGCAGCTCCCCCAGTAACAATCTGCGGTACCAGGGTCTAGTTGTACACGTTCCCAAAACTGGAAACAACAACTAGACCTTGCTACTGAATATGGCTGCCGCGGAATTTGGCGAATCGTGTTGTAGAAGTCCGACAACCTTTCCTGAACAGTAAGCTGCGCTGACCCAATGCATGAAACCTCTGCTCAACAGTCCAGGCATACCGTACAGCTTTTGTTAGTGGGACGGTTGCATGGCTATTACAACGCGTCGCCAGCCGCTAGTTGCGGTATTTTGGTATTTGCAGCCAGAATGCGCCGCTGTTATCTGCAGCTACTCAGTTTTGCCTCACGACGCTGGCGCTGGTAGTAGTTATTTGTAGTTATTGAGCTACAAAAAAAGATTCTGCAGTACTTAAGTTTGAAAGAAGTTTTCAGTCGCTGTCAGGCAGTTCCTCTATTCCAGAGGAACATATCCCTCTTCAGCAAAATAACCGGAACTGTCTAAACTACTCTCTTCTTTAATATTAATTATAAAGGGATCTACTGTTTCATTCACAATAGCTACCACATATACTTTTTCAATTCTTTCCATATGTTTACGTCTTCTTTTCCAATCGTCAACAGTCACAGTTGACATTTTCTTTCACCTAAATTTTTAACATTGTTTAAATTAAACCTCACATTTTTCAGCTTAATTTCTGACTACATTACCTGTACAAGATTTGTATTAGTGTGGTTAGGGGAAGTCTTAAAACTAAATGTACTTTGCTTTGCAAAATTTAATCAATGAAATTTTTTTTTTAATTTTGACTTAAACGTTTTAACAGTTTCATAAAGTTTAACCAACATTAACCATTTCAGGATAGAACGTACTGTTGTCGTGTTAACAAGTCCTGCATATCACTTTTCGTAGAATTATACGTCGTTGTTTTTTCTACGTGTACACTATAATAGCCGGTATTGTCGATTTCTAACATACTGTTGGCAGCAAATTTTTCTTCAATCCATCGTCTGTTGTTGACAGTGTTCATGTTATCATGGTAATCTGTCTTCTGTCTCAAATTAAAAAGTTACTGAAATTTGTGTAACAATCAGTGGCGGCTCGTGACTTAAGAGACTGGAGGGTGCGGCCTTTAGGCTTTATAAAAATTTGAACTCACCTCAAACATTGTGAGCTGCTGCAGATAGTCCGTGATTTTATTAATAAACATAACTAGACTCATTCTTAGGGTCTTCACTGTCTCTTTAGTGTCGAATGTGTCCACAAAATTGTCTATACTGTTCCCACAAAAAAGTAATACACTATACTATTATTTGTATGATAGCTACACTCTAAACAGATCATTTATTTGTAGAGAAAGTCCATTCGCCTTTCCTATAAATTAATGAATTTTTCTAGCACTCTATCATCAAAGTCCTTCATTTCTTTAACAAGTTACATTTTGATAGATAGCATCGCAAGAGCATTCAGTCTCTCGTTTTTCATTGTATTTCTCAAGAAAGTTTTTAGTCTTTTCAGGGTCAAAAAGCAGCACTCAGGTTATGATAATTTTTATAAGTTTCAATACATCTTTGAAAACTGACGTAAGATTGTTTCCTTTCATAATGTTAAGAAGTCTTATTGTGCCTTTAATATAATATATGCTAATATAATTGTTTCAATTCATTCCGAACTTTGTTTTCTTGTAAGGAAGGGTAATGCTGAATCACTTCAGTCATTGGACATCAACGAAGCTGCCACCAGGTGTCCCGTGTAAGTAAATCTACCTTTTATTTGAGTTATAATGATGTCACATACTTCTTTTGCATCCCCTATTCTAGTGCTGTATCCAACATTATTGTTCCTTTTTCTTGGTTACTCAAGGAATCCTCGTTTATTTGTGTTTCTACTTTATTTATTTTTCCCTCCCTTTCTACATCTCATTTTCAAAACTTCTGATGTCACTTTGCCACATTACAGTGCTTTTGTTCCTACTCTGTAGTTATTGGTATATTATGCTCATGTGATATAGAATTCTATTGAAAAAAGTGAGCCAGAACATGAAATTTTGGTTCAGAAGAGTCCTTCTGTGACCATTCCTTCATTAACTGAGAGTTTGTTTGTACACTTTTCTTCAAAATTTCAAAACATTCTTCCAACTTATATTGGTTTTCGTACACAACGTTGATTGTACGAAGGTAGTAATTCCATTTTATTATAGAAACTCTGAGTAACCTGGCTTACATTATTTCCTCCAAAACGTTCGTTCGTAGAAATGAGTGTGACAAAAGTGCTAGAATGGCAGACAGATTTGAGAAAGAAGTCTAACTTTGTTGTTTACACTTGTTACTTTTTCTAATAACAAATTATTTGATAAGTGTAACAGTGTACAAATTATGCGAGCGGATACACTTCTCTAATTTTTGCCTGTACCCCTCCAACAGAACCACACATAACATTAACGCCAAATAAGTCTCAGATATTAACGTTTCCTGTGATGTGTGCAGAAGAGGATTTATGTTGTCCATTATGCATTTTGCTAAGGTTTCTGCATATATACCTTCAGGACTGCGAAATCCGCAAAACGTTTCGTATACGTTTCATTCGGGTTCAGATTGAAGGTATATATTGTGTCAACATGTATCCAGTACGTGTATTTGTCTGTAGTAGTAAATAGTTATAAAGTATTAGGGACCAGGCGACATCAAAGCTGCAGACAGAGAGCTACAATAATTGAAAAGCAGGACTTAAAATTTTTAGGTGCTACAAGATTCAGAAATGAAATGTTAGGCCTGTCATATTTAATCACATCTTTCTTTTAAAAATAAGGACAATAAGGATTTTCGTATAACCACAGTGTATTATTTCCTCAATAAATTTTTACGTTTATTCTTTTACAGTGCTTCTCTTACTTAAGCAAAAATTAAGTTAAAATAGCAAATGAAAAAAAAAACAGAAATAAAATCGAAAACAAAAGATGAAAATAAAGTTTAAATAACATAAAAAACTAAACATATTTGCGTTTATTCCGGTTTTTCAGTGTAAGCCTAATTTTTGCAAGCAGAGTTTAGTGTCAAAATAACACTAAGTGAACTTGTCGTCCATGTTCACTTTTCATAACAAACAACTGTTTTGAACACAACTCTCATCATGACGTGAAAACATTTAGCTTTTAAGTACTTATACACGCTTTTGTTAACCTTTATACATTTCACGGCCACTGTTGTTTATATATACAATCTAACTTCAGGTTTGTGGCCTAATTTGTAAATTATTAATTTGAAAATTAATTTGCGTTACATACTATTTCGAATTAATACACAGCGAAGAAACTTATTTGAAAATAGTAGTAGTAGTAGTAGTAGTAGTAGTAGTAGTAGTAGTAGTAGTAGTAGTAGTAGTAGTAGTAGTGGTGGTGGTGGTGGTGGTGGTGGTAGTAGTAGTAGTAGTAGTAGTAGTGGTAGTAGTAGTAGTGGTGGTGGTGGTGGTAGTAGTAGTAGTAGTAGTAGTAGTAGTAGTGGAAAAATGCAGTGTGGAGTACAGGATACGCATGTATTAAGGTATAAATCACCCATGTGGAGTCTGGAGTGATTTTTTTTGTTTTCCTGTACTAAATTAATGTTTACATTTAAATGGTTTAAGAAAATCCAGTTGTATTTTATTCATAGAAAGAATATTTGGGAACACAGCGATGTATCAATACGAGTGATAAAGAATACTATTTAATACGAATTGAAATATGTACATGTATGTGTCACACGCGCGCGCGCGTTATATCTGTATGAAACGTCAAGCATTTCGATTTATAAGTCGTCAGGTAGTCTATAAGATTAATCTCTTATACTCTTTTTTATGTTTAAGATGAACCTCTCTCTTTATAAGGTGAATATATTGAGTGTTTTAATGTTAATGTGGGTTAAGAAACACCTATTACACACCCCAATCTTGGGAGAATGTCGAAAATAAAAATCGAAACTTTATTTTGTTATACAACTAATACTACGTGATATAATAAAGATAATATGAAAACAATAATTGTTGCGTCCAACACTTCCTTCAGATGAAAGTTAGAGATCCCCTTTTTACAAAAACTGTAGTAATCTATAATATATTTAACTAATAAGATGCACAAGAAGTAACAAGATGTAACAAAGTTACAATAACGATTATTTAATTTCATCGATACCTAATCAGAATGTAAAGCATCATCCAATCTATTTGGTACTTTTTGTTGTTTGATACGTTTTTACCTGCGTTACAGATTTTTTCCATAGGAACTTCAAATTCCTGTATCGAATATGGAAATTCTAACTCATACTGTGCGAGCGGAAAAACAAAAGCAAATATTTACCTTCACATGGTTAAAAGTTTTGCATTGTATGCTACATACAAATTGTACTGGTGCAACGTGATTTGTATAACACGTGATTTCCATACAAACATGAGCACAGTGGTATTCGTACATGTTTGGTCTCGTTCGAAATGACGCTATACTTGAGAAGCTATTTAACTTCTGTAGTTTCATCGGAATGTGTTTTGACACATATTTGAGATTTAACGTAAGAAAGAGAATACATTATGAAAGTCACATAAGAATCGTGTGTACAATTTCTAATAGCGAACGAAAATATTTTGACGTTACAGACACTGACACAATGTATATATTGTGACGATAGACAAATATTGACATATACTGAGTACTAACTTGAAAACAAATTTGTAGCCTATAAGGAATTAATCAGTAATTAATCTTTAAAAAATTACTTATTTTTTTCTTTTATATCTTTATCCTGCCAGTTAATTTGTAAATGTGAAAGAGTATTTTTAATCTTGACGTGATTATTATTTTAATTATTAAAGGAAGAAAATTGTTAAATAATCTTAAAATATTTAAATGTATGGAAATTAATTCCGAGTGAATGAAATCTGAGCAAACTTTTATCCTATCTTCTCCAAAATGATATCTGTAATTCTAAGTTTTTAATTCCTATGTTTAATGGATCTCTGTCTTATCATGTTTGTTGGCAACCCACATGCCCATAATCTCTCGTGATATTTAACATGACATGCATAAATTATTGCTATTCATAAACTATTCATGCTTACATGAACTACATTTTGCTCTGTAGTGGAATAAACTTTGGTTCCATTGCATCACTTCAATTCAATGTTACAAACGATAAAAATGTTTTTAATTGTACAGCACAAGAGGCTTCCTAATTATTTTGAAATATGTATCTCCTATTTTGTAAATATACAGTAAATGAAATAATTTGACATTTTCTTTATAATTTGTTACTATCGTTTACTTAATGCCATACTTTGAACGTCACAACAGTACGTTTTCAATAATTTGTTCTTCATATATGTTTAGATATTTCTGGCTATATATTATTAGGTGTGATATTATGTGTGCTGAATAGCAATGATATGGTATGTTATAGTTTCAAATTTTAATAATCAATTAATTTTCTTTTCAATATTTAATAAACCGTTGATTAATTCTTGTACTACATTTAGTTAAGTATTTCATGTCATCAACGACTCACTCGTCTACTTTTAAAATACGTTTGTTGTGCAACCACATATACTTAACGCAACGACCACACAAAAATTCTACGACCTAGCCGCTGTTTAACACTATGTAGTTGCGTTGGGTACATGGACTGAAGTGTATTCATTTTATAATACTTATAACGTTGCAATACCTTCACGAGTATATCTGCACACTAGAGCATTATTGTCTTTTGGATTGCTAAACAAACTAAACAGTAAATACATTAAAATCGTTACCGATGAGTTATAAAACAATGTTCTTTATTCACATTCATAAAGTGACACACATTACTTATTGGGCATAACTAGCTCAACATTTATAAGCTATATAATACAAATTTTGAATTACTGCATTTTAACAGAATATGTTACAAAATTTTCTTTATCTTACTACCTATTACAGTGAGTCTTTCCTTTATAGAATGTTATTATTTTATTTGTAGGAAGACCTTTTATAAAATAAGATTATTGTGAAGATTATTTCTTAAATAGGAATGGTTTTATTATAAGTCTTATTTTTAATAGGCGCAAAACATGTCTACTTAATTTGATAAATATTGACATTTTGTTTTTGTGGCATATGGGATCTCATGTTTCTACGCATAACCTATCTACGCACAAACTATATATACACAAATCTGCCACGTATGTGTTTAAATATCCATGAAAACCCTTTAATACGTTTACGTCTGTGAAGAGACACACGCGAATAGTTTATTATCCTAATATGGACGTAAGCTAAGTGACTCGTTACAGATCTTTGCTACACTAACTTCACGCAACGCACGTTTTATAGGAATCGAGAGTACAAACTTTCTATACTCACCCAACAGTAGTAACGTATATTTAACTAACGCCTAAGCTACTGTAGAAAGTTTTGTCAGCAATGCAAAGTGAAACGTCATGTAACTTTTCCTGTAATATATGAACATCAATTACAGAAAAGTTAATGAATATGTCATTTACTTTAGGCAGATAAAGAGAAACAAAATTGTGTCGTTGAGGAAGAAATTTCTTGCTCACTGTGAGCAAATTTACTGACTTTTTCTGAAATTTACTGAGTTTCTGTCACTGTGAGAAAGAGTAATTAGTGAGTATGCTACACACCAAGCTTACACACGAACGCCTAAAACATAGTTTTAACTGACACGTATATAATGCATGGTAAAGGTAAATCATATTTGTACATAAAACCATTATTTGCATATGCACATTTGGACACGCATGTTTGGGAGAATCACAAAAATTGAGTCAATTACTGATTTAAAAGATATACGTATGTGATTCCTTTAAGTTTTCCTACATACATAATATTTACTCCAGTCATTGTATTATCTAAGCACATGCAAGGATAGCCTCTCACTGGCCACTATGACTATTAGTATTTACTTTCACAGTCGTTCATAGAACAGAAGAACTGTAATGCGTTTTCCTCCGTCGTCTAGTGTTTTTTAATTTTACCTTAAATACTAGAATGCTTAATTTAACAAGAAAGCTAAATAAATTTAAATAAAAATTAGTGTTATCTCTTACAAATTAGAAAAAATGCTACTTATTTTTATGTGTTTTCAAAATAAATCTGAACGCACTTCTTTGTTCAATATTTACGAAGCTCTGATGGATCTCTGTACAGTGCATTATTGTTTAATAAGCAGAATGAGTCAGAGTTTGTTAATCACATGCTTTTTTCAGATGAATCTTTGTGTACTCTTGCTCGTACACTTCCCTGGTTTTCATTAATAACACTTTTTTCGGTTGAACACATACCTTTTTCTTTTTAAAAACTGAGTAGGTCATAATGGAACCACTGAAGAGGTTATACATCGTAAAATAATGTTGTACACGTCAAGACACTTTCAGCTATTAAAAAACATCAAGACAAAATTTAAATTTAATTGTGAGAATATTTTCTCTTATCAGAGCTGAATATATATGAAAGTAATTGCTATGTAACTGATTGATAAAAGATTTTCAATTGTTATATGTTTTACCTAAATATTACTGTAGCTTTTTCAATATTATAAACGTGTTGTTCTATAATCACACCAATATTATCAATGTTTTACTAATATTAATATTATATTATATTCACAGCCTGCTAAGGAAGAGAAGGAGAGGTAAACATAGAGACAGATATATACGACCAGAGCAAAACGAGGATGGTTAGTCTAAACTAGAGAGTCCGAACAACTAAGAAGGCCTCAGGAAGAGACTATAGGTGCAAGAATAATTTTTTTTCTACTTCCCGTCATTAGTCAACAAAAGCTACCATTAGAGTGTTTTTTAGATTGTTTCTTTATACAAAAAGTAAGCTCTTTACACGAGCGCGTGGTGAATACTTATTTTTTACGGACGCTGCAATCTTTTTGACGGTGAATCTTTGGTCAAATTGAATATCACAGTACTTCATCAACTGTTATGTTTGTATTTCACAACCAGTATTTAATCAGGCAATAATCATCGCTGTTTCGATCGTCATTTGAAACTGAATAGAGGATGAAACAGATTTGTAGACATCTTAAGTTAATCGTAACTTTAACTTAATCTTTAAATTTTCTGAATCCATACTGCTGAAGACTCAACCAATTGACAATTGCATTGTACGTTTTGGCGACAAGGCGCTATGTTAATACTATTAATTAATACAGATAAAGATAACTCTTTATTTGTTGTGTGTAATACAAGATTAATATAACGACACATACATAAATATGTTTTGTACCCGAAACGCCCATGTCGTACTAAGTTAACAACTATGAAAAGTACAAATCCATATGTGTCATACGATAATGTAACACAAGACATTAGTTGCAACCTTATATTGGAAAGAAAAACACATTTACAGTTAGTAAGGGAAGTAAATATTTATAGTTTTTATTATGTAAAGATCTAAAGGTAGATTCTTAGGGAAGAGAAGACGAAGAAAAGAAGACGAAGAAAACCTAGAGAAATTTGTTTGGAAGACAAGGCACGACGGAATGTAAAAGTTATTTCTAAATGAAAAAGAGCAGCATAGATCCGAGGCGAGCGGTAATATTTACATGGTAATGATGAAAAAACAATAAATTCCATCTTTAATTCTGTAATGCCTATAGTGCTTACTCATAACATATTTTACGAGTGGTGTTATTTTTTTATCAAGAAGTCATTTCCTTTACAGTGACAGATATGTTACTTAATTTCACCCGATTTACTTTATTTTACTTTATTTTATTTTGCTTATTTTCACCCGCAATCTGCAACTCTACAATTTAAACACTGAAAACTTTTACTCCTCATTTGTACGACTGAAATGAGGAGAATGAGTTTTGTAGTAACAGTAAAATGGCCACGAAATAGCATTTGGAGCCTTCCTGTAGTAATATATAATTCAATTATGCTTGGTGAGGACCAAATTTTGTGACTGGTGTAGAGAAAGCCAATCTTCGTTACAACTAAGCTCAAAAGGCTAACTTTAGTTCTCACTAAATGGTGAATACTCATTTTAAATGTTCTTATTATATACAGGGTGTCCCAGGAGGAGAGGGAAATAATTTTAGAAATGGTTCTATAGTGTAAAAGAAGAAAAAAGTTCATATAAACATATGTCCGGAAACGTTTTGTAAGCGAGTAACGGCTAGCGAAAGATTTCGCCCGGGTTTCAGTTCCCCCGGGTAAATGTGACTTTCTGAAATTCTGGGAAGGGGCGAATTCTGTTGTTTCTTATGGTTTTTGACCTGAAAAATCGAATAAAACAGGTCACAGAACTGTATCTCCCATAAGTTTCATGATATCTGATGTAAAACAGAAAAATCTTTGCCTAAAAACAAATTTTGGAAAATTGGAAACAATTGGAATTTTTTGTTGATTTTTATTGACTTTATTTACACCATTTTTCTCAGAATTAAATTCTTTACAAGTTTTGTTTTTAACTTTTATGCATTTATTAGTTATTTAACAAAGTTATTGTACGTCTAACCTAAAAACACGTTTTTTTAAGTTAGTAGTATAATAACTTTGTTAAATGACTAATAAATGCATAAAAGTTTAAAACAAAACTTGTAAAAAATTTAATTCTGAGAAAAATGGTGTAAATAAATTTAATAAAAATCAAAACAAAATTCCAATTGTTTCCAATTTTCCAAAATTTGTTTTTAGGCAAAGATTTTTCTGTTTTACATCGGATATCATAACACTTATGGGAGATACAGTTCTGCGACCTGTTTTATTCGATTTTTCAGGTCAAAAACCATAAGAAACAACAGAATTCGCCCCTTCCCAGAATTTCAGAAAGTCTTCATTTACCCGGGGGAACCGAAACCCGGGCGAAATCTTTCGCTAGCCGTAACTCGCCTACAAAGCGTTTCCGGACATAAGTTTATATGAACTTTTTTTCTTCTTTTACACTATAGAACCATTTCTCAAATTATTTCCCTCTCCTCCTGGGACACCCTGTATATAAATGACTACGTTTACACAACTGAAAAATTTAAATTCTGTCATCATGCGTGAAGAGAATCTGAGTGTAATATAGCAGAACGTTGCCCTCTCAGTACAAAGCCCTCATTCTCTCCCTCTATACTATCTCCGTACAATAACATCTCAGTTTAGTAACCATGTTATTACATGTGTTATTAACCACATAATTGTAATCATATTTTAATATAGAACTACACATATTTATGTCTGCGTGTATTTTCTTCCCAAACCATATGTATTGGGGATGAAGTGACTCATCACTTCCACGTGTGTTCATGAGTCAGAAGAGCTTAGAAAGGCAGCTGTAACTTGGCAAGGAGTATAAAGCAGCCAACATGGTGCTAACGATGACGATGATGGTAAACAAATGGGTGTGAACTATGAATACATACACTGAGTGCGCGCTCCCACACGCAAATAAATGCACGATCTTTTGCATTTAGGACTATGTTTATACAAAATGTCACAGCGACGCAAAAACGAAATGTTGTTTATGTGCATGATAAGTGGAGGAACACCAGTTACTATTATTTCAGATGGTCAAAGCAACTAACGGTTCGCCTCATTAAGTGGTTACTGCATTGAGGACGTTGTTCGATTATTAAGCGTTAATTTGTTTCTATCTGTGATCAGTACTCTTAATAAGCTTATGTCTACTTTTATGTATGAGTAATGCGAAATAGGTTATTGTATTAAAAAAAGAAATGTCGAATCATGTGTTGTGGTGAATGTTCAACTGCTTCTTCTTTCTTTTTATTCTTCTCGCTTGCCGTGATTGGGCATTTCTTCCTGTTCCGGCTTCACCTTCTTATTATCGGTCTCTCAATATTTTGTTTTCCCACAGACTTATAGCTCATAGTCTGGCTTGGTATTCTATCCAGGGACATATGCATAACATTGCCCCCCACCTTTCATTATACCATGATGTTATTTCCTTCCTAGGGTAGAACCGTGTAAGAACAAAAACTGTAATTGATAACAGTGTTTTCGAAGCAGGTATAACATTTTAGTTGTTTCGGATGTGACATCTCATATAGAAAAGATAACGATATCGAGAGAAAGTCAAATATATTTAGTTATACCTGTAGAATAATAAGACGACTATTGAAGAATAAAACGCAGAGGGAGACACAGCTAAAGTTCTATAAGGTCTATAGTTTGAAAGATCGTCTTCGAAATGACGACACAAGGAAAGGCCTGGAGAGATCAAAGATCGGTTTTGGAGAGATTAAAGGAATACAGGCAGGATTGGAAACCCCGTGTAGAACGAATGAAAGACATGCGTATTCCTAAGCAAGCGTTTGAATATAGCCCAGTGGGGACGAGAGATCGTGGAAGACCCTGGAAAAAATGGCCAGAGACTCTGTGAAGTCGGAACGGGCTATAGCCCAAGGCATGTAGTGAAGAAGAAGAAGAAGAAGAAGAAGAAGAAGAAGAAGAAGAAGAAGAAGAAGAAGAAGAAGAAGAAGAAGAAGAAGAAGAAGAAGTTATTTTTGTTATGTTTGTACTCCTAATTCCTGTCTCATATAATTATTTCTTATATGTTCAAGTCTTATACAACCTTTCACTAATTAAAGAAATTTCATTTCTGAAGATTCCGTCAATCTAAAGCCTGCTTTCCTAGAGCCATGATTCTGATCCACACAACAAAGAGGGGACTGCCATCACTTTATAAATCTTTATTAGAGTGTCTCTCATGGATTTTCCCATCCGTTTCGTATGTTGCCACATTTCCTTCGGTATTCGTCAGTGCTTCTCATATGTTATATAACACCCCAAATAATTAAAATGTGCAACCTGTTTGCCGTTTGCCGTTTGATTGGCAACTGTGATTTTTATTCGTACTGAATCTTTTCCTATGAATGACATGGGCTTATTCTTTCTGCACTGATATTTTTAAATTGAGTCAGACAGTTGAACAACATGTGGACAACCATATGCAATTTATTTTCACTGTTCGGGGTTATAACCTGATCATCAATAAACAGCACAGTACTTAAAATTCGTGATGAGCAATTTTTATACCTGGTAATACAACTTTCTTCCACTTTTATCACAAGTCATCTTATACGGATATTAAGATTGTAGTCAATTCTTTGCCAGATATCTGTATCAATTACAAATTGTGGTGTTACTGTCAAGTACACATACGCACCACCATTGGCATGCCAAACTCTACTCGGAATGCTTATTTTCGTATGTAAATTGGTATAGCCTACTGATTTCACTGTCATTACTAAATATTAGCATTACAAATAAAACATATTACATTAAATGCACACTTTTTTGCCTTTTTCACAGTCTATAAGCATGTTTCTGTGACTAAAAAATCCTTGTATTTTTCTTATAGTAATGATTTATTGACTTCCTGATGTTCAAAGTAATTTGTGCATACTAATTTATTGGTCATTAACGGTAAGTTAACCTCGGTCTACATGATAGATGAGCACCTGCAAAGGACGCTAGAATTTTCTGTCATTATTCGATACTGAGGTATATTAGGAATAAAATAAAACGGTATTCTGTTCAATATATCATAAAGAACTTGTAACCACAAAATGCATGTAATCCAACAATGTTGAAAGATGCGCTTTAAAAAAAAAAGAATACAGTTTTTTGGAAATATATTATAATTTTGTTTAAATTATATAAAAATTAAAACTCTTTTATTAAGCCTCTAAAGGGGCACTCTTCCTTACAAATAAATATATACGGTATTACAGTTTTTATTTTAATAATTTGAGTTTGTTAGTGGTTATTCAAATATATACTTATTTACACGTTTTTGTTTAGAACTACACAAAGATTTCAAAACCCTTTAAAGCGGAACAAATTTTAATACAAATCTATAAGAAATTATAATTTCAACAACATTATTGCATTTTTTATCACTACACAATAAACGTATTGATATGCAAAAACAATGAACGCTTAATAAATTAATGTTATGAAGGTGTATACTATTAAGAAATATACAGTCTGAGTACAGTCTGAACTCTGTGATCCGAAACCTAGTAGTTCTAATCGCCCTGTAATTGTAACAGGTAAAAGAATGTAAAACGCCTACTGCATTTAGCTACTGTATTGCAAACGATTAAATTATCGGATCTTTATAGGCTACTGTATGTAATTAAGGACAAATAGACTATTATTTAACACAAAATACAGTGGCTGAAATCATGTTGAGAAAACAGTAAAATATAAATGTAAGAAAAAACCAATATATTTTACAATAAGAATTAAAATCGACAACATGATTATTTAAATTCACAATATAACCAGTACAATACAACCCGCCCACTCTCATAAAAGTAACAAAGGAAGATTTCTGGACGTTTCTGTATTCCACGGATTGAAAAGTATTCTAACAGATACTTTTTCCAAACAAGGATAGTTGTGTACTTAAATTACAACAAAGAGAAGGTCAGAATAGGTAGCGCAAATTGTTGGGGAAACTAGTCAAGGAATATTAAGTTTTAAAGGAAAACGAAAAGTTAAAAAATTAAAGCTAATTTGAAGGCAGATAGTGAAATGAATACTGAGAAATTTAAAAAAGTGTTGGCAAATGTTTGTCAATCTTGTTAGGAAAACATTTCACCAAACATTTTTACAATTTTGTTGTGATATTGATGCACCTGTCTGCAACAACGTAACAATTATTTACATTTTTAGCACAAGTTGGTGTATTCGACGGTCTTTCAACGTTGTACAATACAGTATTAAAGAATTGGCATTGAATTTCGTATAGTGATAAACTATTCTAAAGTGATAAAATTGCAGAAGGCTTTCGGTAAGTTTTGCAAAGATGATGAATTGTATAGAATTACAAATACAAATAGTACAAAAGGTTTAAAAATAGTTGTGAATGAATAAAAGATCGATATGTAGAGTATGGTATGTATGTGGTGTGTTCTATGAATTTTCATGATTAGATGCTACTTACAGAAATCGCCCAGATTTATGAAAAGATAATTTGTAAACGTTGCGCCCCGATAATGCGCTAGCACCCCCCCCCACACACACACAATTGCTTATTCAATAGTTTTTTGTAAAAAAAAGACGTAATGTTATCGACCCGCTGTATTCTCCAAACATGCGTTGTTTCCTTCTTCCCAAAAATGAAAACAATAACACTTAACGCCGTCATTCATAACTATTGAAGCCAAGAAACAAAAATCGCCGAGTAAGCTCAAAGCTATAACAGGAAGCGTATCCCAAAATTTGTTTGATCACTGAAAAAGTGTTGCGTAATTCTGAAAGAGTTTTAAAAGTAAAGATGCAGTAAGAGTCTTCAATGTACAGAAATAGGCAGAAATAAAATGAACATTCTCTATTAAAATAGGTTTGTTTTTCCTCACCACGTTTTCCTCTCTCTCTCTCTCTCTCTCTCTTGTCTCTCACCATCAATCTATGTATCTTTTATTGTCACTTCCTTAATTTACACGTACTGAGTACCTCACAAATTCTCTCACTCCCTCAAGCTCACTCTCTTACACACACGCGCGCATGCGATTACGCACGCACTCAATAGCACTAACAGCCACAGTCACATTGTTTTACACAAACAAAATAAATGTGCACAAAGTTCTAAATGTTATGTATTTCAATCTGTATTACGCCCCATCCTCAAACTTCTCTGTAACTCTGAAAGCTGTGGAATCTACTAAACGTCCTGTAGCCAAAGAATGTTTAGTAGAAAATTTGCAATGTTGGAAAACACAAACTATGCAAATCCTCTGCTTAGCCTCCCTGAGGCATAAGCACATGTTCTAGACTATTATTGTATTACGGTTCAGAATTACAAGCTGCATAAGTAAACAAGGGATACATTCTAATTTTGTATACTACATCAGAGGAAATATACAGATTTTTGATGTCTAATATAGTAGTAATATTAATTTCTTCACTTATTGCTAATAGATAATGAATTCTGAATATTTTTACAGTTTTTAATACTGAAACGATTAGTGTCGTTTAATAGTATTAATATAATATGGACTAGTATTAATTGTCCATGAATTCCAAAATAAATTAATTTTTATTAAGTACTAAAATTAGTAAGGACAGACAACCTATACTGTTACGACATTACTGAACAATCTACCTGTTTATCGAATGTTCCAGAGGAATCCGGCTGAATGTTGTGGCGTACGTGATTTCAACATGCGCTCGCGAGACTTTTCCTGAACGTCGCCAGGCCGGCGCACTGTGTCAAGGCGGCAATCAATTGCGTCCTAGTTAGACCTGACGCGTAGTGTTTTCTAGTAGACGCCTTTAGCGAATATTCTGGAACCTCGGCGGGGTATAAATACAAGTACTCGGCGACGTTCAGTTTCAGTTTGAGTTACGGGTTATTATCGGGCGATTACACCGTGAGTTATTGTTGCGATTTATACCAGTGCGGTATCAAGTATTGTGCCGAAGTGTTATGTGTTTTTATGTAAGTGCGGGACAGTTGTAGTACAATTGTGTTTTATATTAGTTGACATTTTATTTGCGTGTGAACAATTTTAATTTATTTTTTGTAAGAGACTGTCTTGTTAATTACAAACCGTTTAATTGTGATAATTAAAGCTGGTGATTAGTGACTTAATTGGTGTCTTGTATATTGTTTTCCGCTGTACCATACGACGATCAGTTAGATCGTCGTAACAATATGATAGTTTGAATTTTATATCTTTCATCTTTGACATAAGATATTTTTGTGTTATTTATATACCGGGATGTAAAATCATAATAATTAAAACAACATGTATAATTAAATAATTTTAAACAATACATAATAGATTATTTGGATCTTTATTTTTCAGTGTAAAATATTAATTTTAAAACAAAAAAATATTTCTAGTGTTTGACAATGTTGGAAACTTTATTTTTTCCGAAACTTATGAATTAAATACTTAATCAATATGATGGACATGGTACGCTATTCTAAAAACAAAATGTATTCAGAAAATATAGTAAAGAATAAATTTGAAGATACTTTCAAAAACAAAGTAACAGATAGTTTTTACTACTTTACTAATTATATTTAAAATTGTCCTCGAATTTTAAGACGCTATTATGAACAATTCCAGATAATTGTACGTAATGTAAAGCGGTTTTTAGGATGCGTAAGACCGTGTCTGTCATCATACACAATTTCATACCAGATATTAACAAAACAAAGGAAAATAGTGTTACAAGGACAGTGATCTTAAAACACTAGAATGCATTTTTGAACACTACAGGTATCTATACTAAGAATGTTTACTATACTACAATATAACTGGAATTGAATTACTGTAGTTTTCATTAGATGTGGTTATTATTCTACACTATGCATACTATTATCCTATGCGAATAATACTGCCACTATAATAAAAGCATCTATCTTAAATCAATTGCAATAGTGCAAAATTAACACTTGACGTTTGCACTAGTAAACGTCTTACCGCTTGTGTACATAACTAATTTACGCGACTAAACTAACTGGAATCGCCCATATGTTTGAATACCACTTGTATAGTATAATTGTTTCCATGAAGTGCGAAAGTGCTAAAAGTCACTACGATAATCAGGCGTCTTAGTAAACAGTCGGGCGTTGAGTATCAAGGCGATGTGATGCGAAGTGATGTATTATGTCTACAACAATAGAGCTATATCTAGCGAGAGATTAAAGTTGAAGAAAATAAAATAACTGACTGCACAAACTATTAAAAAACTATTAAAGTTAAAGCTAAGAAAGAATAAATCTCAAGTATACCCACTTAGATTGAATAAGCATAAGAATTTGATCTCGACGTAAGCAAGAAGTAAAACTGGTACCAATCTAACAGAAAACTTTGACATTATATGATGCAACGCAATTTACACCCATGCTTTGACTGAACACAGTGGTGTATGTTTTCAGTTCCGTCAATATACGTCTGTTACTTTTGCCTCCTCATCATTTTTCCCCTAAACTGCTTCAGCCTGGCAAACTAGTCAAGGTCAAACCTGAAGTCAAGGTACCAAGTATAATAGACTTGTTCTCACGAACGTGGATCTACGAGTGTATTATAGATGTATTACGTATGCTATATAACACGAGCTCACTTGTGTACGTAAACTAATGTTGTATATATTTGTTTTAATAATTTTAGAAATATAATTACACTTTTTAAACAGAGCGTCAGGTTGAACTGAAATTAACGTAGACCTACATTTTGAGGAATTTCTGGGACAATCCATTGTACTTTGAACAGTACAAAACAGTCAAACGGTCATGCTTTTCCAAAACCAAAGTTGACTGACAAATTCTAATAGTTTTTTTTATGGACATGCATTATAATATTCAGTATGTACAAGGTAGTGATGAAAAGTAATAATACAAATAATATTTGTTGCTGAAGTGAATACAATAACTAGAGTGGTTTGGAAAAGATTTTAAATTGTTGAGATAGTATTTGAGTTTGTGGATAATATATCAGAGTAAAGTAAATTAATGGGCGTATTCAAGTTAACAGAAAATTAAAACGCTCACGTATCACGTAATCACGTACGGCTCGTAACAAGAGCACTGATCCGCTGCTTCAGCGTTTTAGTACCGTGTAAGATCGATTGTCTATTACGTAATACCATAGATAAGACTACGCTACTGATGAATCTCCAAAGACAAACATAAGCATAAACATCAATTCAAATAAATGTTATTTCACTCGGCAATTTCATGATAAATGAAAATTATTTATTACGTCCAAGGTCCTTTTGGACTTATTTCTAATTTTTTCCTTCCTTAAGCTACAATATGGATGGGAAAGCAAAATAAAAATGAATATAAGCCTATTACTTTTACGCTTCTCAAAAAAGTAATGTAACAATATTTGCAAGCTCGTGTTGTACTGATTGCAACTTAGTTATAAGCGTAGCCCTACGTTTTAAAACAAATATTTCATTATACTCGTGTACCCTTAGCCAGTAGTGAGACATCTTATCAATAACAGATGTAATATGAGTGCACATTGCAAATAAGAATATGTATACCATTAGATAAATACATGCAATTCTAAAATCTTCGCTAACATATATTCTGGGATGATATTTGAGAATTTTTACGTCTGTAGTTGTTATCAGGTATATGTTTCCGTTTTTATATTTTAGAGAAATTTACTTCATATTTTAAATCAAATAAAATGTTTCTACTAGTAATTTTGTACAAACCACTATGTTGTCTTTGGTATTGACGAGCGCTTTCGGCAGTCAAGCCATCTTCAGGTAATTTACCAACCTTGATAAATGACCTGAAGGTGGCTTGACTGCCGAAAGCGCTCGTCAATACCAAAGACAACATAGTGGTTTGTACGAAATTACTAGTAGAAATATTTGAGATCACTAACACTCCAATACAACAACAAAATAAAATGCTTTAGTGAATCTGATATAATATGCTAAGAGGAAAAATGTATTACTGGTTCTTTCAAAACACCGAGTCGGAAATTGTAAAGTGACATCAGCTGTTCACATGTTTCATATAAGTATTGGCCTACTTAGAAATGAATAGTTATCCATTTATAACTAAAGATAATTCTTAAACTAAAAATTTGAATTCTTACGAGAACAATATAGTGGAACTTAACGAACTTCAGTGTTTTTTAATTAACTTCAAATGTTAATTCAATCTTTAAATGTTTGCTTTAACGATAAATGTGAAATCATCACTTTAGTGTATAAATATCTGTAAACAAAATAAATATTAACAATAATAATAGATATAAGACAGCGAAATATGACTCAATGTTCTGATTTTGTTACTTTCACCACGTAACCAAATCTAAAAATGAAATTATTATTACCCGTCTGTAAATTTCCGCCTGTGGCGTTAATCTAAAAGTGTTACGCCACGTATGTCGCTACCAGAGTCACTTGAGTAACTGGATACTGTGGCCAAACTTATTATTAGTTGTTACACGGCGTTTTATAATATTCCTTCGTTGTTGCATGCTTCGTCAGTCACTTTCTTCGTGTGCATCACTGCTTTTCCCCAGTCGTCGCAGTAACATTCATAACACCTCACGTGTCAATTTTTCTACTTCTGTTCCTGTAAAAGTCTTTAGTTCTTGCTACATATTCCTTTACTTGTGCCCAAATTAACTCAATGGGGTTTAAGTGACAGTGGTACGGTAGGAGTCTTACTACTTTACGGCCATGTACTTCCGCGTACATATTTGTCAATTACGTATTCCGGAAATCGGGGTTTACAACCTGATACCAGCTCCAACAGCTCTTCTTTTTTCGTGCTATCAGTGGTAGAAATGTTATGCTGGTAAAGCCAGTGTATAATTTCTTCTTTACATGTCGGCGCTTTGTCGTATATAACCGAGTGATAAAGGACGTTACAATAGTTGACGGCACTGTGAGTTTTTTAATAATGGGTCTGTAAATCAATGAGTAATGTAATGTAATGGGTTGGTGAAGTTTTGAGAGTTCATTTCTTCGTGGAAGTCACTCCTTTTTTTTTTAAAGGTATAAAAACAGTTAGTTGTAAAGCTTTGGATCTCCTAGCATGTATAATAGTATATCTAACCACTCGTCCTAAAGGTACTTTCATTATTCTTTCCGCAGTACAGCCTTTTCGTAATCTGTGACTTCTATTTACCCATGTTTCGTCTAACCAGACTACATATATTAATAGATTTAGTTTGAATTTCTCTTAGAAATCTACAACGTAAAGCAACTACACTTTCACTTTCTGTTAGAACTGTTCTGTCACTTTCACTTCTGTTACACTTTCACTTTCTGTTAGAACTGTTCTGTCCGAAATGTTTGTAAACTTAAACCGCTATTTTGCATTACGTTTCTAATAGGTGATTGAGTACAGGTAAAAAGATCAGCTGTTGCTAACGACTTATGAAATTTATTTATTGTTGGATGCCCTTTTCTAAAATAGTGACTATAAATGTGCTTTCGAATTGCATTTTTTTTTAAAGAATCTAACTTTGTAACTGTTTTGTCTATACTTATTTATTTTATTAGGTGTTTGAAACTTCGGCTGTGTATCACTAAAGTCAGTGAGAAGATCGTCTTTCTCTTTACTTATACGTACTATCAGTTTTTTCCTTACTTCGCATGCAGTAGCTGTTTGCTCTAAAACTTTGTTCACGGAAATTAACGGCCCTCCAATTGCTTTTTTTTTCAAAACATTCACGTACTGAACAAATAAGTTGTTTTGCCTGTCCATTAAATGCTTTCCTTTTTCTTGTCTTGCGTACAACTGAAGCACTCGTAGGGGATGGAGGGGTAATTCCACGCTGTGGGTAATGGCACGCAGTTCTGTTACGTCGTCAAAATAAGCCAGAGATGTCATTGACAGGTGCTGCTGCATTCCTCTTACGGACTTCTGTGGAACTACGTCAACGGCAACCATTCTGATAGTTGTTTGTGGTCAGTGCGTGCGTTATTGTTTATTCTCTGTTTTTGATGTAACTTTTCAACTGTCTTCTTTAAAGGTACGTTATGCTATTATCAGTAATAATTGTACTTATTGTGTATATTGTGACTAGTGAGGTATTGACCAATAATGTGACATAGTTTTCGTTAGATTTCAACAAGTAGTTTTAACGATGTGTTACTAAAATGTTTGAATGGTGTCGGGGGGGGGGGGGGTAATTGTACGCAGCTTGCCATAATGCGTGGTATTCCCCTTCCCGTTGTTTGTTGTAAAATTCTTTTAATTAAAATTGTCTATAGGCCTACAATATTACTAGAAACTCTTTTTTTTTGTAGATGCCACGAAAATATGAAAGACAAACCGAAAAAGGAAAATAGACAGAAGAAACACTAAAGCAGGCGATAGCTGCGATAAAATCAGGAAGAAAAATTAGAGAAGTCAGTCGAGCATTTGGAATCCATGAAGCTACCCTGAGAACAAAAATTAATAGTGGGCAGGTGGGACCCCCGAGACTCGAAAGAAAGACAGTTTTCAATGAAGTGCAAGAAACAGAGTTGGCAGACCATATAATAAAATTAGCTTTACTTTTCCATGGGTTGAGTGGGCGCCAGGTTAGAAGACTAGCTTTTGAGTACGCAGACGCTAATGGTGTAGTTCACAATTTCGATAATGAAGCTAAAATGGCTGGTAGGGATTGGCTAACTTCGTTTAAGAAGAGACATCAGGGAATTAGTCTGCGAGAACCGGAAACAACTAGCATAAACCGAATGAGGAGGACGTTAAAAAATACTTTGAAAATCTGAATTCCCTTCTCAAAAAATATAACTTTACTGAAAATCGCATTTATAATGTAGATGAATCGGGTATCACAATGGTACACAAGCCAGGCAAGATTTTAGGACCGAAAGGAGTTAAACAGATTGGAGCTACGGTTTCTATGCGCTTTTAGTGCTGTTGGTTACTATGTCCCTCCAATCTATCTACCCTCGACAGAGAATGTCAGATCAGTTAAAAAAAGGAGGTCCAATTGGTCCTGTTTCTGGTTGTTCCAAGAATGGGTGGAGCAACGAGGAACTTTTCCTCGAATGGCTCAAGCACTTAGCTAACTACACAAAGCCTAGCTCACAAGATCCGATCTTATTAATTTTGGATAACCATAGCAGCCATATCTCGATAGAAATCTTTGAGTATTGTCGAAAACATGGCATTGTCATGGTAACCATACCGCCGCATACTTCCCATCGATTGCAGCCCTTGGACTTGACATTTTTTGGACCGTTAAAAGCTGCGTTTAACAGTGAGTGTGAACTCTTCTTGAGAGCACATGTAATGGAGAGGATTACACCCTAAGATTTAGCCGAGCTGTTGAATGGGGCATTCAAAAAGGTAGCAACACTAGATAATGCAATTTTAGGGTTTAGGGCTGCGGGTATACAGCCCTACAACCCAGATAAGTTTGGTGAACAAGATTTTGCACCAGCAACGCAATTTCTGCCCATTGAACTAGAAGAATTAGAAATGGATCAAGCGGAGAACAGCAACAAAAGTGATTCCCATCAACATAGGAAATTAATACGGGAGAATGATCAGATTGCTGGTTCATCAACAAGCAATGTGCCATTACGTGTCCAAGAAAACTGCACAAAACCAGTTAAAGTGACTGATATTTCTCCTTTACCTAAGCCTCAGCCTAAAAGAATGAAAGTTAGTAACCGAAAACAATGCAGTACAATTTTAACAACTACACCTGAAAATGATAAACTCATCGCTGCCAAAATAAATAAAGAAAGTAGGATTTCAACCTTGAATAAATTAGGGAAAAAGATGCCAAAAAAGACTTGTGTCATTAAAAAATTGTTTCTCACAAATACAGGTAAATGCAAACAGAGAAAAAGGCGAGTTTATGAGAACAGTGACAACAGTGAATGCTCTGAAGTTGTGGACGTTAAAGATTTGTGTGACGACGATGAGCTAGACGATATTAACCCAGAACGTGTTGAAGATGTGTGTCTTGTATGTGGGGAGTTCGGCCGGGATGGAGAAATGTGGTTTAGATGTGTTGTGTGCAGCTTATGGTTACATGAAGATTGCAGTGGCTGGGATACAGCTGAAAATTACACCTGCGACCACTGTTTACCCAAAGAAAGGATGTCTAATAAGACATAATTGAATAAACAGACAATTTGATGTTATTGTTTGTTAGTTTCTTTTATATGACATGCTATGTTTGGTTGATGTGTTAGTTTCATTTTTGTTAATTTTTTGTTTTTTTGTTTATATTTATTGTTTCTTTGATTCACCTTTTGTCTAAACCATAAAATTTATAAAACTTGATAATTTATTTGAATAAGACAATTTTTAACCTAGATTTCATGTAGAATTTATGATAGGCTCTGTGCTGATAAGTAAATAATATGCATATTTTTATCCTTTATAAATAATGACTTTTTTAAAGGTAGATTTACTTTAAACCTTAGGCCTAAATGTAAATACATGATATATTACCAAATATGTAGAAAAATGTCAATTTATTATGTAAAGTACATATTTTTTTATCAATAAAGCTATGTTTTGAATTCTTCTAACGTGCGTATTATTACCCCATGCCATGCGTATCATTACCCACTAGGGGAGGGAAATACCACGCATTGCAGCAATTTTATAAATTTGTAATAAACTTTTAATCACTGGTGAAAATATTAAAACGTAATTTTTTATTAACTATTTATATGTTGTTCTCTTGTTTATATGTTTTTATTATGACTTTTAGTGAACAGTTATAGCACAAAAAAATAAAACTCTTAGGTGCGTGGAATTACCCCGTCCTCCCCTACTGGCGTCGGACGTAGCTGAATAGATAATATGAAATATCAGTATCATTTAATACACTAAATATTTAAATCTTACCACGAAATTACTTCTAAATATTAGATTAATAATCAATAAAATTAAAAAATATCAGTAAATCATACAACACACACTAAAATATGATAATATTTTAAATTTTAAAACTATTGCATTCTAATTTTTTAAATCACTTTAAAAAAAAATGAATTTCGAACACATCAAACAAAGGTAAACTCACTGCTATTTAATTTAGTATGCGCACGTCGTAAAGCATAAACAGCGGAACAACAAGTAAGAGTTGGCAACGCGTGGTTTCGGACAATCAGACCGCACTAAACACCACTTCCCCCCTCGCTCGCAGACAGCTGTCAATGCCTCTCCTGTAAAAATGTAACTTTAGGTTTCTTTGTTGTCATTTTCCATCTGTGGACTGTGTCTACGTGGAAGGTTATTAAAGTAATCTGACACTATGTATACATCCATTAATAAACTTTTGTATTTTTAATTTGTCTTGAAAAATGTTTTTCTCTGTTTTATAATTATTGTATACTATCTCTGATATTGTATACTAAATTATTGACTTTACGAGTATCTTGATCTTGTATAGACTACTTATTAGCCTTTTATTTCTGTTATTTTAGAGTTTGCTGTTTTACTTTATTTAATGATAGTCCATTACATTTCTAAAAATTATTCATTCCGTTTACTCCTTTTATGTGTGCTAAGGCAAAGGTTACAGTTCTTGTGGGTAAGTGCCTCACGAACATTATTTGGTATTTATGATTAAACTTGTTTAATAAATTGTGGAGATTTTCATATCACTCTAGACTCGCCGAATTTGTCGTTTCTGGTGAATGGTATTTTACAACTTCATTAAGAATTTTAGTCTTGTAGTTAATAATGTCTTCAAAATAAATATTGATTTCCTTAAACGTAGATTAGAAAATTTAGAATTTGTAAACATTACGATAAACATTTACATATAAGAATTATAATCAGATTGTAAAATTACATTTTTTTAAAACAGAAAAGTAAAAGGTTTGTAACGGTCACTTAGGCCGTTACGTAAAAATTTAAAACTAGACGCTTGGCCTAGATGAAGCGAAAATGTGCTGGAGCCCAGAGTGATAGGCCTTGCAATAAAAAACTCTTTTAAACGTAACAATTTTTTTATTAGTGCTTCATAATCATAACATGTTTTACTACAGTGCTCAAACGATTAAGTTCTTGTATTTTGATAGCAGTTCTTAATTTTTATTTTATCGACAATATATACATAAATATTCAATTTTCATTAATAATAATTACTATGAAAATTAATCAAACAGTATAACGGTTGGATGGCTTTAACACAGTTCATAATACAATTCAGAAGTATACATCCATAGGACATGTTGTAACCAAATTTTAATCATTATAAATATGAACATACTATTTATATGTATGCTTTTTATATCAACCAATGTATATATTCAATCTGTATCAATCATAACTACTAATATAATCCACAATGAAAATCAATCAAGCATTTTAACACAGTTAATGATATAGATCACAGATCTATGTCCACAGGATTTGTTCTATCAAATTTTTAATGATCTCAGATATAAAATATTGTTTATATGTGTATGCTCTTTTTTTATGCTTTGGAAACCGGTGGAGTGTTGTTGTAGAAGTTTAATAAATGGAATGGTCCCACCTGTGCCTTTGGAGAATGGTAATACCCGTTAGAGCCTGTGAGGAAGAGTGTGGTGATGTGCTGGCGAATTCTGAACTGCTGATTTTCTCGTTCTAGGAAGGTGTCTTTTAGGTGTTATAGAGCATCTCTAGGCCTGACGGCGATGGGGGAGCTTTGTAGAATACAGCTCTGCCTATGGTGACGGATGTTATTGTCATCATCTCTGCATTCCCTTTCTCTCGGCTGGTCGAGGACCCTGTAACTTTTTTATGTACAATAGGCCGTCAGGAAATATAACTACCCCAATTATCTCTCGCCTCGTAACATCGAGACCACACACACACTGTCACAATTTTATACACCCTAATATTCTGTTACTAGCAATATGGCTCTGTGCAATAAGCGAGCTTGAAAATTTACATTCTCATTTTCATTAGCCTGTACAAGATTCAAAACATTTACATCAAATTACCGTTGCAATTACTTTCACTTTTGCTTTTACTTTTATCTTTTATTTCTTTTACATTTAAATCTATCAAGTAGTCAAGTGCAAAAATCGCCACGTGCTCGTATATATACCGGAAGTAACGTGTGAGACACACACATACACAATTAACAGGCATTCTCATTATTAAATTAAACATATAACCCCTTATTAAATTAACAGTGAACTAGTAATGATCCTCACTGAGGCACTTTATGAAATTACGAACTCTTAGTAGTTGAAGAAATTATTTGCCAAGCCGTCAGACCTCGAAACGTGCTGTCGAAAGGATGGAGATCAAATGGGGCAGAATAGCATATTCCGTTAACCCACCAAAGGTACAGAAAAGAGACTTGTTACAAATTGTGCTTTACCGAAAAACAGCTGATTCGGGTAGCTGTATTGCTTCGTCACAGCGCAGCACGGCCTCACTGAATTACGTCGCCGCAGCGCGGCAACCTTGATTTACTGATCAAGTCGGCTTTGTCTCCCCAGGACCACACAGTGGCGGCATTTAAAATTTAAATCATGCCGGGAAAATTTCAAGTCCCGGCACAGGTTTAAGAATATTAATCTTAGTCAAAAGGATTTCATTATTACAAAGAGATAATAAATACGTTTTTCGATGAATCATTTTAATGTACGCGTAGATAGTAACATTGTTTTTCGGAATAAGTCTGTCAGTGTTCATTGACACATCCTAAGAGTACTATGCCCTTTTTATGTAAAAATAATTTAAAATGGATCAAAACCGTACGAGGCTTATATATTGTAGAGAGATTTCTATATTCGATTGGATTTTCGTGTGTGAGAAATCAAATGTCACAGTTCTATATTTTACCACAAATAAATTTGTAATGCTTTTAGCAAGAAACGACGAGCACGATATTACTACTGGAATGTTTTTAATTTGATTTTTAATCATCTACTTCCAAATGAATACAAATCTGTATACAACTCTAAAAAATTGTCTATCAATATAAAAAGTATAAATTGAAATAAAATTACTATTAACTAAAATTAACATAGTAATTTCAGGCTTTAAACTTAAAAATATTTATATTAAAGATTTCAACATATTTTTATGTATTTCAGATATGTTTGATATTAAGAGAGATATCAATTTTAACTGTTATAGGAAAATATAAAAAAATGGACTCCTTGTACAGCTTGATGTAAACGCAGAAGATATGTGTTTTATAACATATTAGCTGTTACACCCGCGGCTTCGCCCGCTCATTGTTTTCTTTTAATTGACATTTTTTTAAAGAAAATTTTTTAAGATCACCATTCGTCAAATTATCTTTATTTTTGTGTTTCCTGGTCAGTTTTGTTTCTATTTAAAGGTTTTTAACAGCTTTATGACTTGCTCGATTATTGTCATGGGTTGTCAGGGATTGAGATTTTCTGAGAGGTGAGAGGAATGTAATCGTATGAAAGAAAACGCATATGTTTCTGAAAGTTACATTTATTTTGCATTATGATACATTTGTATTATTTTCAAAATATTTTAGAATTCACAATAATATAACTTGAGTCTTCTGATATTTATGGGCATACAGATAGTGTTCTAGCATGTCACTACTGTCATTCTAACGCTTTAGGATATACAATATTTTTAGTTTTCCCTCTAGTGCATATAATGTAGAAATGCTTAGGCGTGCCTACCTTTGAACAGGTCACATACAGCTGGCCATGTGAGAAGCATGCATTTTCTAAATTGATTCCGGCTACCCTAAGGGACTGCCCTTGCGTTTTGTTTATTGTCATCCCGAATGCAAGCCTAATGGGGAATTACAGCCGCTTAAAATCGGAAGGCATAACGCTTTTAATTAATGGAATACGTGGAATTAAGGCATCTTCTCCTTTGGCGTACCCTGTTATGATGTCAGCTTGCATTACGTTCGGCATGAGGGTCTTAACGCATAGCCTCGTACCACTGCACATTTTTGGTAGATCATTATTATGTAATAATATTATCAGCGTTCCAATTTTTAAAGTTGGGATGTATGGGAGCATTCTGGGGGGCTTCAAAGAATTGAGGAATTCTGTGGGATAAAACAAAGCTTACTCGTTGTATATGACTGTGTCGGTGGACTTGTAAATCGTCGCGGAGCCGGCAAGTCAGGGAAGTCAACATCCCTGTCAAGTACATGAAAACCTGTTCGGACTGGGCCCGGTAAACCTAATGAGCAAATATTTTTGGCGTTAATCGATACAAATTTATCCTCAAATAAAATAAGAGCGTCATCAAATACATCGGAATTAAAATTTAAATTCATATCGGCGTTAGCTCTTTGTCGCTCCTTGACTTTCCTTGTATTTGTCCCAAGAACTAAATGGATTCCACGGCGCGCAAGTCGTTATTATTAAAGCGAAAATATTTCGTAGCTGAGTTGGAAAGCGTGTGAGAGACGCTTCGAACCACGCTAGGTCCCAGTGTTGACCATCTTCAAGAAAGCCACGCCTAAACAATAGCTACTTCGTTGATGGCTGGGGCATTGAAACCCCGCTTATATTCGCCATCTGGCGTCCTGTCAGCTCGTATAACAATTTTGTACTCATCAGTCGGCATTCCCTCGTAAGCTGTTATGAACACTTTCACTTTTACTAAATTATTATGTTAGTCCCGCGGTCGGCAAACCGCGGCTCGCGGGCCGCATGCGGCTCTTTGGCCCCTTGAGTGCGGCTCTGCCACAAATGACTACGTGCGGACGCGCAGGCACGCGTGGGGGTGTCGGTCGGTCGGGTGACGGGAGACGTGGCACAGGCGAGCCGCGGGGTACGTGACGCGGGGGAGGCACGCGCGACTCATGCACGAGTTGAGTGAGTCAGTCAGTCAGCAGTCTCATTGTGTACAGTGGTCAGTGCTCGTCGCGTCCGCAAATCGCGCGCGGGTGACAAAAGTACCTACTCGAAGCATAAAGTTGCCTGTATTTTTCCAACCAGCTGCAAATCCTACAGGTATTTTTGTCATCAATTTAAAAATTGTAATTATTTTGTGTTGGTGGCTTGTAGTAAAACTTGTTTTTCGTGAATGTTTTCGTAAAAATAAAATTTAAATTTTTAATTATTGATATTATATATTTTTTTCTTTTTAATTATTTATTTATTATTTATTTAGTGTATTATTGTATGAATCTTATTTATTAGTTTAATTTCTTTTCTTGTGTAATGGTTTCGGTTCGTGATGATTTATTTGTTTATAAGAGTTAAATAGATTATGTTATTGTAATAATCGATTTTGTTAGTATTGGTAGATTCGGGCCCTGATCCCTTGTCGATGTAGTACTGGTCCTCTTTGACGATCAGGTTCCAATTAATATCTGAAATTATCTTTATGATACACTTTATATAGTAATAAAACTTCAATTCGAAATAATTAATTTTATTTATTGGTTTCAATGTAAATAGTCGACCTTGAGTCGTAATAGTTGCTCTCGGCTCGAATGAAACTCGTCTCAGGTCGAGTGAAATCGATTAGTTTATTCTTTTAAAATTAATAATGTTTAGACATAAATAGGGTTCTTTTAAACTGTTATCAGAAGTCAGAGAAAGGGCAAGACTGAAAAGTACAATACTTACAACTAAAAGGTTTTAATTAGTAACATAAAATTAATATATATTATAAAAATGTTAGTGAAAATTTCAATTATTTAAACTACCAGCGAAGGCTGAGCTGACGTCATCACAGCTGACTTGATGTTAACTTATGATGTTGTTATTGATTAATTATTATAGTAATTATACCTTATACCAGTTGGGTTTTTTTATATTATATTGGCTGATCTTTGAATTATAATAATGTAGATTTTTTTGTCATGCTATAGGCTTTATTATTATAAAATGGAACATTTTTTTAGGTGCCCTATTTGACATGGCTACAGAGAAGAAGCAAAGAAAAACGGAAGACGAAAACCGTGAATTTAAAGTTGAATGGACCGAGACTTTCGCGTTTATTCAAAACTTAAATGGCCTTCCGACCTGTCTTATTTGTCAGGAAAAATTGGCGCATAACAAGAAGTCAAATTTGGAGAGACACTTTACAACTATACACGCGTCATTTAGCACTAAATATCCTGTCGGTGATGCAAGGAAGAAAGCAGTTGAGGAACTTCAGAAGAGTCAAGAAAAATCAAGTTCTGTATTTAATTACTGGATGCAATCTTCCAACAATGTTAATATTGCAAGTTTTGTGGTTAGTCAAGAGATTGCTAAGAGAGGAAAACCATACACAGACGGCGAATACATAAAAAGTTGTTTTATAAATGCATCCGAAGAGCTATTTCGGGATTTTAAGAACAAAGCAGATATTCTAAAAAAAATTAAAGAGTTACCATTGTCTGCTAAAACAGTGAATGATAGAACAGTCAAAATGTCTTCGAATATAACCAACCAGCAAGTCGAAGATCTTAAATTGGTTTCAACTTTATCAATAGCAGTTGACGAGTCTTGTGACATAAATGATACAGCGCAAGTTTCACTTTTTGTACGATTTATTTCATCTACAGGTCCTAAAGAAGAACTTTTAGGATTACTGCCACTCAAAGGTCAAACACGTGGAGAGGATATTGCAAATGCTGTAATTGAGTGCATGGAAAAACATCATATTCCACTCGATAAAATTGTGTCAATTTCAACAGACGGGACGAAAAGTATGACCGGCGTAAGAAAAGGGTTTGTTGCTATTTTGAAAGAAAAAATTAATCACGAGATACTTGCTTACCATTGCATCATTCATCATGAAGCGCTTTGTGCCCAGACATTTCCAAAAGAAATTTGCAAAGTTATGGAATTGGTGATTAAGATTATCAACTCCATTATAGCTAAAGCTCTTAATCATCGCCAATTTAAAGAATTTTTAGTTGGAATGGAGAGTGAGTACGCAGATCTTCTGCTGCATAACATAGTACGTTGGTTATCAAGAGGAAACGTTTTAAAACGTTTCGCTTCCTTATTAACAGAAATTAAAGCATTTCTCCTTGAGAAGGGTATTCACTATCCAGAACTAACGGACGATCAGTGGATCCAAAAATTTTATTTCATGGTAGACGTTACGTCTCATCTAAATCAGCTTAATCGTAAACTACAGGGGGAAGGAAACACAATTTTTTCGATGTTAGAAGAAGTTATTTCATCCGAAAACAAATTATCCCTTTTTGCTCAAGATTTTGAAAGAGAAACTTTGATTCACTTTCCAAGCCTGCTGAAACATCGCCAAGAAAATAATTCTGATATTGACATTTGCTATTTCAAAACAACAATTTTAAATATGAGGGAAGCTTTTCTCAACAGGTTTCAGGAATTCAGAAACAGCAAAGCGACGTTAGCCTTTGTTAAAAAAACCTCTTAATGCTACTGTAAGAGAATTAAATTTTTCTCCCTTATAGTTGACATTGGCAACTTTGAAATGCAATTGCTGGATTTAAAAAACAAAGAATTATGGAGCTCTAAATGTTTACGTCTTTGTGCTGATATGGAAATATTGGAGAAAAACAAATGTGAACTTAGTTCACAGCACAAGTGGTCTGCTTTGAAAGACCTGGAGAAGGAGGACATGATGATTTTTAACGCCTGGAATAGTATTCCTGACTCATACGACCAGTTGAAAAAACTAGCGTTTGCTGTTCTTTCCCTTTTCGGTTCTACATATTCATGCGAACAATCTTTTTCAAGCATGAACCTTATCAAGAGTAAATTGAGAAGTCGTCTTATTGATGAGAACCTGGAATCGTGCCTAAAATTAAAAACAACATACAAACCTGACTTACCCAAACTTTCCAAGGAGACGCAAGGCCATTGTTCACATTAAGTGTTTGTCAGTCATTGTCATGGTTTAATTTTATGGATACCTTACTTACAATTTAATTTTTATCAATAAATAAGATCATTATTAAGTATGATATCAAGTTTTATTCAGTGTACCTATAGTTTAATTAAGACTTAAAACTTTAATTAAAGTTTATTAAGTTAATGAACAGTGTACCTACCTATATATTTTAAGTTTAAGAAATTTGGCTCTCAAAAGAAATCTCAATCGTTGTACTGTTGATATTTGGCTCTGTTGACTAATGAGTTTGCCGACTACGGTGTTAGTCCAACAGCCTTTGGAGATTTAAAACAATATCCTTTCTTGTATCGGGGATGGCTTCACAGCGTCGATCGGCCTGGGCTTGATCACCTCCCATAAAATAGATTTGTAAAAACTTGAGACTTTTATTTGGGACAGGGAGCAACGACCCGACTTTGAGATATGATTTCCTTTCACTTTGAATGTTGGCATAAAATCATCAGTTTCTTCGATTGCTGCTGTCGTGTCAAAAGATATCATCTGAAAGCATGATTTGTATCTCCGAATATTTTGGAGAAAATTCTTGGATTCTGAAGTCGTTCGTGACATGTACGTAAGAAGTGGTTCTGGTGGTTTGTAAACGATGGTTTGTAAACGAGTTTTCCATTAGAGCAGCATATCCCAGGCGATTTAGTTTAAATTTTTTGGCTTAACAGAATTCGTATATCACATCCATTTTGCCAATTGTAACTTTTAGGTGTGACGAATAGTCATAATTTGGATCATACTGAAAAGCCTCTAAAATCAAATTACCTGGTCTGCTCACTTGTCTGACTTGAGCATGCCGTATGCGGTCATTTTCATGCCAATATTCACGTCGTTCTGGTAACTCCACATCCGTTAATTCAACCTGCCTCACGCGTTTCCGCTCGACGAGCTCCCTATCTCCTCAGGTGTTTCTGCAGCCCTTAATTCAGCTTGCCTTCTTCGTTGTTGGTCTACGCGCTCCCTATGCTCCCCAGGTGTCTCCGCAGACATAATCTCTGCCTGTCTTCTTCGTTGTTGTTGTTGTTCAAGCCGAGACTCATGCTCCTCGGGTGTCTCAACTGCATCCAGTAACCATGCTCGCTTAGAATTTGGATATACCTGCTCAATGGTTTGTCGTTTTTTCGGAGGCATTCCGCAAAGTATTATCACAAAATAAGGTGATAAAGTACTCGTATTTCAAAGGAGGGCTGATTTAAAAGAACGTGAAGAATAAGAAAAACAAACGAGATTATAAAGTTATTTGAAGGTAAAGTTTAAAAGGAGTGTCGTTAACTGGAACTTGAAAGGAGGGTCAGTTTGATAGGAAGTGAAGCGTAAGGAAAACAAACGGGACAGTAAAGTTATTTGAAGGTTAAATTTAAAGGAGTGTAGTTAAGGGAAACGAATAACAGAATGCAGAATAATTCGACTGAATAAATGTAACTAATACGACGATGAATGAACAACTCAGTAGAGAACAAAAATGGTAAAAACTATGTGAAGGTACAACTTTCGTGTACGGTTCGAAGTAAAAACTTCAAAGTCGAAGTAAAAACTGATCAATGCGGGCGATAGCTGCGCCTTAGGGTACGGTTGGGAAACGCATTGAATTTAACACACAGGCAGCAATGAAATTAGTCACACGGACGTGGAAAAAATGCACGGTCGTCAACTCTGCTCCGTTTTCTAGGTCTCCCGCGTTCAAACGCAACCTGCTGCGTGTTATTTACGTTTCTAACACTCACGAGGGTGGACATACTACTGTTCAAAGATCCCCCTAAATAGCATTTGTTTATTTACTTGTTACTATGGTAATTAATTCTGGTCTCCATGGCGTTGTTGAAATCTTTATACGCGTCACACATCGACTGTGAATAAACCGCATAATTAAAAGATCCTAAATCGTGTGAACGGGGCGGAATATCAAATTCTACGTTATACACTGTTTTCATAAAAATTTGGTTGGAATCGGGGTAATGGTGTGGATTTGTATTCATTACAAATAAACAAATTCTCAGACTTTGAGTTTTATATTACAGATAAATTAATAGTATATTTAACATATTTCATTACTTATTCATTGCATCATCAAAAATCGTATTCTTTAATCGTTTAAGACAGCTACAAAATATATAGACATATCTGCATTTTAAAATTTTCAACACAAGTACCCGTTAACTTAAAAACGTTAGGTTCTTTATTTTAAGTGTTATAAGCATTGTATATATACACATTAAACTTTATGTTTTCCTCAACCATGGCTTTTATTTATTTAAGCAGTAAACTAGAAACCAACACCTAACCTCACAAATGAAAACAGCACGTATTTTCGCTTTACATTAGGAAATACCAATTTACAATTAGTACACTTCTTCTTTTCCACATCGTAATATATCGATAGAATCGCATATTAGAAACATCGAAAATGCACTGCAGGAACGGATAAAGATACAGTTCCGAGGTCACTAAATATTATTTGTTTACTTAATCGTTACTATGGTAATTAATTCTGGTGTCTATGATGTTGTTGACATCTTTATTCGCGTGAAAAAAGGGCACAATTAAAAGGGCCTAAATCATGCGAACGGGGGAGAATATCAAATTCCAAATTGAATGGTGTTTTTCTCCTTGTGTCGAAGGTTACCTGTGCAAAATTTGGTGGCAATCGGTGTAACGGTGTGGATTTGTATACATTACAAATAAATCCTCAGTCATTGAGGTTTATATATATATACATATATATATATATATAATTATATAGATTAAAAATGAACGATATAATTAACAGATTTTCATGTGCCTTTTTGTGTGTTTTACAATGCACACTTTTTATAAACTTTTCGTATTAGTGATGCAATGGATTGACCTAAACGTTTACAGATGTATGCGTTGTGTCATACTGATAGATGTAGAATATACTGGATATGTACACACATAACATCAGGGGTCCACATATTGTGGATACGGGTTTGGCAATTCCGATATGCCCTAGCTGAATTCTCACTTTGCTTCAACTTGTCTTGGGTGAGATCCCTTCCTGTCTAGTCTCTCTTGACTGACTCTCGTTCTTTGTGACCCCGACGCTATTACAGTACTCGACGGTCAGGGTTTCTTTCTTTTCTCTTAGAATGGGCAAACCAGGCTCATCAACCGTAGAGAAGGCGGACGGTCTAGGGGTTGTGTACCCCGAAATTAATGCACCTAGTCCACCAGATTGGGGGTTATGCGAGGGGCTGGTAACCCTTCCATGTAAAATTTAGTTTACTCGAATACTTCAACAGAGAATGAAGTCTCATGTGGAACGCATTGTAGACACACGAACTCCTAAACAAGCGTTTGAATATAGGCCAATGGGGAAGTGAGATCGTGGGAGACCCTGAAAAAAATGGTCGGAGTCGGAATAGTCTTTAGCCCAAGCCAGTAGTTCAGAAGAAGAAGAAGAAGAAGAAGAAGAAGAAGAAGAAGAAGAAGAAGAAGAAGAAGAAGAAGAAGAAGAAGATTAAAAATATTTTGCAACTGTATACATATTTATAAATTTCCTTATTTTAGATTCCTAAGATAATGCACATAGAACAAGCGTTACATTCACGTAGAAATCTTTTCAAATGTAAATTTGACTTACATTTATATACAATAGTTAATCATTATAAGAGAAACGTTATTGCCATCACTATCGTGAGGAGCCTTTAACTTTTACACTACTTAAGTGTTTTGATTCTATACAGTGATCGCTTGGCACTGCATTGTAATGTTCTAACTACACCGGCTAAGAGAGGAACTATTCATTCACAAATTTGTTAATTAAGTAATGTTTCTTTGTTGTCTTCTATAAGAGAGTTCTAATGTATCACATCATATCTGTATTATTAACGGGTTTACTTTTATTATTGTAACTAAATAATTATTTGTTAATGTACACTTAAATAACTGAATTTGCAATAAGATTTCTTCTTAAATAGCTACAGTTGAGATTTTCGTTTCATCAAATAAAGTGTCCTATAAATAAGTAAACATTTTTTTGAAAGGCTATTTAACTCTCACGTGCTGAAGGAAGAAAATTAATTTTAGATCGGAAAACATGTTTTGTTTTAACATCAAATGTTAAAAAAACACAATCACAAAATAAACGAAAAGCACGCGCTCTTTGGTGCTCAGTTCACAAACAGTAAAGGAAGAGCTGAAGTTTCTGGCATCGTGCAGAAAATCTCGTACATATTTTTATGGTTTTATAATATATGCACATCCCACGAACTCTCGTCGATTCCAATCTGTCTACACTGTTCACCGTTGACAGTCATCACAGCTGCTATCTAGCTGTCACTGCAGCGGCACGCTACACAGCGTTGCGTTTGATCAATACCACATTGTTCCACTTATTGTTTGACAAAACACGCAGCACCTTCGTCTCATTTTTATTGAACACATTGTTGTCTTATATGTCTCAACCACAGACAAAGACGGCCAAAAAATAGTCTTGAAAAATAGATATTCATATTAATAAAAAGTGTACAAGAGAGAGTAGTAAAATTAAAAATATAATATAAGGACTGTAGGCTGTTCTAATATTTTATTTTTAATATAAAAAATCTGAATTTTGTATTCGGTGTATCAACAAAAAAGTTTTAGGTTTCTCCAAATAAGTTATAATTTATGATTTACGATTTACGTTTTATGATTTGCGATATATAATTTTATTTATTTACGATAGTTTTTATTACATAACATAATAGTTTGTTAGGTGTTTTGGAATTAAGAGAATTTTATACTTTTTATCATATCTGAGCAAAACAACGCCTTCAAAAACCCTCCAGCCATCTCTTCCTGGGTCTACCCACACACTTGTGTCATATAGGTTCGTACTTTCAGACCTGTTTGGGCAGTGTGGATCTATCCATTTATGGTCGGAAAATATGTTTAAATATGCTGTATCATTTCTATTTTTATTCAGTGGCTTAGCACTTTATATGCTACAAGTTGTCTTCCATGTACATCATGTTCAATGCTCCCTATAAACTGACTCCATGATTCATCATGTACTTGTTTCTCTAAACCCTTAGCTATGTTTCTTTTTTCTTAGAGATGTCTCTAGCTTCATCTGCATTTAGTTGCAGATGCATGTGGTGTGGCCTTTTCTTTGCTTCTATTGCTTCAGCATATTTATCGTTCCACAGTCTAAGACCCCTTTCACACAGTCCTTCTTTCTACCTATTGCCTCTTTTTCTGCTTCTTCTATACAAGCTCTTATATTTGGTTTCTATATTCTTGTCTGTTTCCACTTGCCGAAATTGCTGATTTAAACGTGTTTGGTAAACGTTTTGCTGCAGAGGTATATTCTAAATACCTCCTAATTTGATTTAATACAAGGTTTCTTTCTCTTCCATCGAGCAAACACGAGAATCTTAGCAATCAGTTCTGTACACATAGACTGGCTAATCTTATTACTCGCCATAACGTAATCAACTACTACTCCCTCTAGTACTCCAGGTTTACTTCTTACTATGTACCTTATTAATATCTTTTTTACTACTGTTTTCTGAGTGATTCTCAGATCCTTCCCAGATCTTATCTCCTTTGGGATATCACTTCATCCACTCCTAGGAACTTGTGAGGACCATTGCCCAGTCAACCCGGTACAAACGTATTACCTCTACAAATTCCCTCAGCTTGAAGAAATATTTCTAGCTGAAGATATTTTCTCCATAGTTACAAGGACCCCATACAGTTTGATAAGGGCACCAGTAGAACCACCACATGTATTTAGGTATGGAATTGATAAGGAGAAGCTGTTTATTTACTCAGTTATTCTGTCCATCCCTTATTATGACTCTGTCCATCCTGTTTGTTTTGTCTTGTCGTAGATTACTCCTAACATACCATACTACCAGCTGTACATACGATGTACATAAAGCTTGGAAATCAAACACTATTCACAGCTCTTTTGAAAGTAAAGTCTAAGCGTCATGAAGTGCTGGAGGTGGAAACAGTTGGTTCCTGAATATGGAAAAGCGAACATGAGAGATTTTCTGAACGTTTTAAACAGAGACACTGTGGTGGTAGAATACAACTCTGAACAAAATTTTGTCGTGTACTCGAAAATCCTTTCACACACACACGCGCGCACGACACGTATATCGAGACGGACGTTTGTCAGTAACTGCTTTTGCACTGGTTAAGGTAAATACAGATTCGTCTGTGCGACACAAAATGTCGTGGGAATATCAAAAAATGAAAGGTAAGTTATATCAACAATTATCTTGGGACCTTTAACAAAATCGATATGATCAAAGATTAGCTACTGACTAACTTATATCTACAGTAACAATGAATGACATTTTGTATGCAGTATAATGTAGATGTCTAAGCAATACAAAAGTCCAGAAAACATAGCATACTAAACGGAAGAGGGAAAGAAATACAAACAAACAAAGAAAATGTGAAAACTGGAGAACCTTACATTGTTTTGTGTCTCGAGTTAGGTTACGGGGAACATTATATGTACTCCAAAAAATAAGTAAGGGATTTATAGATTGTTAAGGCAAACCAAGTAGGATTTAGAATTCTTGTTAAAAATTCTTTTATAGGCAACAAGAAAATACTTAGAACCACCGTAGAACGCACTCTAGAGTGGCAAAGTGCAGTAAACATAAACTTCAAATACACTTTTAGGCAGATAAACAGAGTCAAACACCGTTAGTACTAGAAAAGTTGAAATTATTGCTGCGTGATTTAAAACGCCAGTGACGTTACTATTAACATTAACATATTAATACTGTTCAAGTATGTGGTAGAGTTGTATAATTCTGGCAAATAAATACCGAGTACTCTTTATAGAGGCTAAAGACGTAACCGAAGTTAGATGTAATCCTTTAATTTGAAGATTTGCAACTTTGTGGACGAAGTATGTGTGATATCTAATAAAGTCAGCATAAGCACCATAAAAGTGAAAGAAGCAAGTAATTTTTTTTTTTAATGTAAATAAATTAAAAGTAATACAGAACTAGAAATAGGAAAATTAGGGAGGCGAGAAAATAAAATATGTGGAGGAAAATTTGGACTTGTAAAGAATACTGGATGACATCTGAGGAATTGAGAAATAACTAATAGCAAGAATGCAAAGATAAATCACCTTTTTATTTATTAAAAAAGCATTCATAGCTAATGAACTTTCCAGAAAACAAAATCACGATATACAAAGTAAAGGTGAACAGTACAATATGAACGCATCAAAAACATTGACACTGGGAGAAAAGTGTTACACCAAACTTTTATATTTATACAAAAATTCCTTCGGAAGGTAATCGAACTACCACTCTCCAAATAATACATATAACAGAAACATTTGACAATTTTTAAGCTGCGCGTCGGTAAGAGCAAAAACATAGGTCCACCATTATTTGTACTAACCGATGAGCATTTTCGCAGATAGATCCAAAAGCAAGACTTCCCTGATCTTTAGTAACGATGTGAACAGCAGACAACGTCCATACAATATTTACACTTACCTCACCTCTTCCAAGAAAACTAGGGTTTCAAAAACAAATAAGCAAGAAACTTCTAGCAGGAACGTGACCAACAACAATAGAATACTTATTAGACATACACTTATTAAACTGAGTTCCGGTATTTATATAAAACAGTGAAATTCGGCATAACCTACTTCAGGAAAGCATAAATACCTAGAAAAATGTACGTACAGAAAGGAAATTTGCTTAAGAAGCAAGCTTTAAAGTTCAATACATTACATTTCTAAAATTAGTTATTGTGAGACTCTGGGTTACAAATAACCTTAGAATTCATTTTTAAAAAATCCATAACATACCGTCTACAAAATTTTAATTTGTACGTAAAAGCTTTTATCCTTTAACGCTAAGCTGAACAAAAATATTTCCTCCCTCAGTTACCCCACATTATTTTAACAGAGTGATCATTACCGAAATTCAACATCACGGTTTTTAGCCTGAAAGATGTAGAGATTGTATAAATTATAATTATTAATTCATATATTAAAATAATTGTTAATTATTAACAATATAAGAGAAATTACTAGGCATAAATTACATAAATAAAATTAAATAAATTTGACACGTAAGATTAGAAAAATTTAGGCTGTCAATTTTGTTTCTTTATTTAAATCAATTAATTAGGTATGATAATTAATTTGTGACGGTGTCAGAGATTCCATTAATAGACTACTTTCTCTTTTACAAAAATCAATTGCGGTTATTCGCGAAGGTTAAAAGTTCAAACTGAAATTTTCTAAAACGCATGAAGTCTGTTAATAAGAGAGCACTGTTGTGACTTACCGTTGTTGCTGGAATCCAGTAAGGTTTTGAGTCATCTGGTTGAGGCACGCCCAGTATTAAGACTTAACGGCACTGTCTCAATAGCATGAGCTTGCGTGTCAGATTCCCAAATAAGTCTACAAATCTCATCTAAGACATGAATCTTAAAATTTAATTGCTGAACATGAATATGATATAATAGATATTTACCATATATCCGTCGTGCGACTTCGTTTTTCTCGTCTTATTTTGACGCGTTTCGGCAACGAATTGCCATCTTCAGAATCTTAATCACTCATATGAGATCGTTAAAAAATTAAAAACATTAAAATCATTACGGTAAAAGTGCACTTTTACGATATTGGAAACTCACAGACGCGAACATGAAAGTTTATGTTTCTCGAGTGGACTATATCGATCGACTGCTTTCGCGTGGACAATATCGATCAACTGATTCACTGTTTATATAGCCACTGATAAACCTGTTTTGCTTAATATAGCCCATATGTACTGTGACATTTCATTTACTGGCGCCCGTGTGCAAGTATTGCCGTGTCGTACAACATGTTATGTGAAAATGTAAGTTTATCATTCAAGACATAATCACTGTTGATTTTGACGGCTTTATATATTTCGTATTCCTCAAGCGCGTCCATGTATTTTCCTTTCCTGCAGCAATGCAAAGGCTGGAAATTTGTCTCAAAATCACTGTAGTTATGATTACATAGTATCAGGTGCCTGGCAAAATTAGATGTTGTTTTATGTAATTCCCTTCTGGGAAGATGTTCGTTATATCTTTCTTCAAATGGTCTGCCTGTTTGGCCTATGTAGAACATGTCACATGAGCTGCAATTCATCTTGTATACGCCGGTTCTTTTTCTTTCTGGTATACTGTTTTTTCGGCTAAGAAGTCTCTGAATGTTGTTATTTGTACGAAAGGTTACAATTACATGGTGTTTCTTGAGTTCGTTAACTAGAATATTTGGTAAAATGTTTGTGTAATCTGCAGATATGTATTTATTAACCGGAAGTGTGTTATCATTGTTCGACTTTTTTAATTTCTTCTCTTTGTGTTTACTTATTAATTTATCCACTAATGAACTTTTATATCCGTTAGCCGCTGCTATGTGCTTGATGGTATTAACCTCTTCAATGTAGTCTTTTTCACTTAACGGTATAGTTAGCAATCTATGCACAAAACTATTGTAAGCTGCCATTTTATGCGAGGTGGGATGATATGAATCGGCATGAATTGTGACGTCCGTTGTTGTGGCCTTTCTATAGATTTTAAATTGAAGTTTTCCTTCGTTTTTTAAAATGGTTAAATCTAAGAAATTTAATTGATTTTCTTCTTCTATTTCAGATGTGAATTTAATCTTATGGTGTATGCTGTTTATGTGACTACTTAAGTTTTGTATTTGCCTTTTTGTTCCATTAAATATCATAAACGTATCGTCGACGTATCTACAATAAAAAATGATTTTATTCTTGTATAATTTATTCGATATAATGTTCATATTCTCATAATAATTTAAATATATATCAGCTAATAGTCCTGACAATGGCGAACCCATAGCCAGACCGTCATCTTGTGTAAAAAACCCGTTGTCAAATGTAAAGTAATTTTGTTCCAAGACGACTGTAAGTAGTTTTATAAGTTCATTGATTTTTTGCATGCTAAGTTGAGCTACTTCCTTTAAATTGTTATTTACAATTTCTATAGTTTCCCTCACGGGGATATTAGTGTACAAATTAGTTACGTCTAACGATACTAATTTATATTGTGGTAGTATTTCTATCTTTTTAAGTTTTTCAACAAACTCATAACTGTTCTTTATACTGTAATTATTTGCTATCCTGATATTATTCTTAATTAAAGTCACTAACAATTTAGCAGCTTTGTATCCGGGAGCTGTGGTGTAGTTTATTACTGGTCTGATTGGTGTACTTTCCTTGTGGATTTTAGGTAGTCCTGTGAATTTTGGTGCCGTGGCATTAATTGGTTTTAAATATCTGCGTGTTTTCTCATCTAACAAAAAATTACATTGATTAATGGTGTTATTCAAAGTTTTTACATAAGCCTTTGTGGGATCCCGGTCTATTTTCTTAATATTATTATTATTTATGAAATCAAATACCTTTTGAGTATACTCTCTTTTCTGCATGACCACCAATGTGTCACCCTTATCTGCCTTACTTATAATTGCATCATTTTTCTCAAGTTTACTTTTTATGGTTTTAAGATTCATGATATCCTGCTTATATTTACTTTTTAAAAAATTGTTTTGACTTTTACATTTATTACTATTAATTGCGTTATTGAGTTTGTTGTTGATAAAAACCCTTGCTTCATTCTGTGCAACGGAACCATTTAATCTTTTAATAGCAGCTTCAGCATTAACTACCTCATGGACAATTTCGTTTGTCGTATTAAATCTTGGTACATTATATTTCAGACCTTTATTAAGCAGGTTTATTTCTTGGTTAGTGAACTCTATGTTGGTTGTATTCGTTACACGTTCATAGAACACATGTTTACAATCTATTGGTCTATTTTCTTTTTTATGCTGAGTAAGATATAGATTTCGTATTTTCTTATTATGGGTTAATACTTTATGATAAAAATAATTGGATATTAAAGCATTAATTTTGGTCATGATAACATCTATAACTGCAGGGTGAATTTCCTTTAACATTTCTAAATGCGCTTTATAAAGATCCGTATTTAACCTGTTTTTCTTTTTGTATAATTGTCTAATTTCTTGCGTTAACCACATTTTTTCTGCTATTTGTTTCGTCTTGAGTGCCGCCGGTGTTCTTGAATTAATATTTATGCGTGCAAATTTCCTAAAATCCACAAGGAAAGTACACCAATCAGACCAGTAATAAACTACACCACAGCTCCCGGATACAAAGCTGCTAAATTGTTAGTGACTTTAATTAAGAATAATATCAGGATAGCAAATAATTACAGTATAAAGAACAGTTATGAGTTTGTTGAAAAACTTAAAAAGATAGAAATACTACCACAATATAAATTAGTATCGTTAGACGTAACTAATTTGTACACTAATATCCCCGTGAGGGAAACTATAGAAATTGTAAATAACAATTTAAAGGAAGTAGCTCAACTTAGCATGCAAAAAATCAATGAACTTATAAAACTACTTACAGTCGTCTTGGAACAAAATTACTTTACATTTGACAACGGGTTTTTTACACAAGATGACGGTCTGGCTATGGGTTCGCCATTGTCAGGACTATTAGCTGATATATATTTAAATTATTATGAGAATATGAACATTATATCGAATAAATTATACAAGAATAAAATCATTTTTTATTGTAGATACGTCGACGATACGTTTATGATATTTAATGGAACAAAAAGGCAAATACAAAACTTAAGTAGTCACATAAACAGCATACACCATAAGATTAAATTCACATCTGAAATAGAAGAAGAAAATCAATTAAATTTCTTAGATTTAACCATTTTAAAAAACGAAGGAAAACTTCAATTTAAAATCTATAGAAAGGCCACAACAACGGACGTCACAATTCATGCCGATTCATATCATCCCACCTCGCATAAAATGGCAGCTTACAATAGTTTTGTGCATAGATTGCTAACTATACCGTTAAGTGAAAAAGACTACATTGAAGAGGTTAATACCATCAAGCACATAGCAGCGGCTAACGGATATAAAAGTTCATTAGTGGATAAATTAATAAGTAAACACAAAGAGAAGAAATTAAAAAAGTCGAACAATGATAATACACTTCCGGTTAATAAATACATATCTGCAGATTACACAAACATTTTACCAAATATTCTAGTTAACGAACTCAAGAAACACCATGTAATTGTAACCTTTCGTACAAATAACAACATTCAGAGACTTCTTAGCCGAAAAAACAGTATACCAGAAAGAAAAAGAACCGGCGTATACAAGATGAATTGCAGCTCATGTGACATGTTCTACATAGGCCAAACAGGCAGACCATTTGAAGAAAGATATAACGAACATCTTCCCAGAAGGGAATTACATAAAACAACATCTAATTTTGCCAGGCACCTGATACTATGTAATCATAACTACAGTGATTTTGAGACAAATTTTCAGCCTTTGCATTGCTGCAGGAAAGGAAAATACATGGACGCGCTTGAGGAATACGAAATATATAAAGCCGTCAAAATCAACAGTGATTATGTCTTGAATGATAAACTTACATTTTCACATAACATGTTGTACGACACGGCAATACTTGCACACGGGCGCCAGTAAATGAAATGTCACAGTACATATGGGCTATATTAAGCAAAACAGGTTTATCAGTGGCTATATAAACAGTGAATCAGTTGATCGATATTGTCCACGCGAAAGCAGTCGATCGATATAGTCCACTCGAGAAACATAAACTTTCATGTTCGCGTCTGTGAGTTTCCAATATCGTAAAAGTGCACTTTTACCGTAATGATTTTAATGTTTTTAATTTTTTAACGATCTCATATGAGTGATTAAGATTCTGAAGATGGCAATTCGTTGCCGAAACGCGTCAAAATAAGACGAGAAAAACGAAGTCGCACGACGGATATATGGTAAATATCTATTATATTAATATAAGCGACTTGGAGACAACTAACCTAAAATGTATTATATATGAATATGATCCTTGAATCTGAACTTTAACTGAATGTTAAGTTTAAATGTCAAACTTGAATTAAGTTTTAGGTTTTAATTGCAAAAAAGCGAAAAATCATAATTAATGGTTAATAGTGATCCCACACCGCAAAACTATGTCGTCCTACTGTCGACTGACGCACAAGCTGTTGAACCATGTCCCTCCAGGAAACTGAGTAAAGTTCATAAGGGTAGGCTCTCTCTTGCTTGCGCCAGCGTAACTGAAAACATTGAGGGACCATATCGCTACATGAAAAAATCTTGGACAAAGCTGGCTTTTGAGAAACATGCCCACTGCCGCCATCTAGCGGCCGCACCGACAAGAGGGCATAGAACATGTGGGCGTTTGTGCACCAAACACAAAACTAATTTTTAAAATCGCCATGCCTACCACATCTTACTTTACGTTCATATTATAAAATATAATTTAGTTTTATTTCCTGCCCGCATTTAAAGTATTTATTTTTACGGTTTGAATAAAATACTGCTATTTATATTATTATTTCAGGTAATGGATTATAAAGATACAGATTATATCCATTGTGTTACCGGAATCATAACATCCTTGTGGTGGGCGCTGCAATCAGGACTACGCAATACACCATGGTGATACTAAGACACAATTTCTGTCTTCTGCTTTACAAACATACAGTTAAATATAACGTAGCCTAAAGTAATGATGTCTTATAATTATCTATTTTTGAGTAACCATCATAATAAATTTCATGTAGAGAAGAACGATTTATTAAGTTACTGTTTTGTAACTAGCCTGCGTTTGGTTTACAATTGAACGTGCTACAGTTAAATTTTACCTTTTTAAATAGCCTTGCCTACTTTGTCAGGCGTCGTGTTAAAGATTGTGTAATCTCAGGTAAGACACTGTCTTCACAGCTGTTCTTAATTAAGATTCTGCAGCTGCAACTATAATTGGAAGTAATCCGAGCTTAGGTTTGTTCAACGCAATCTGATGACCACTTTTACATAGTAGTTGATACGATTGTAATGTTCTATAATAAATCCGTGTGTAAATGGTATATGTAAACATCAGATATATTCATATAAGAAACGATAAGTATATTCTACTGATTGCATCAATTTTATAAAGTACTGAATTGTCTTCAATAATCTCAAAGGTACCGGTATGAATATGACGAAAAAGAAAATCTTACCCATATGGATTACATTTTTTCAAGATAAACGATCTGCTCCTTTTAAAAAAGATACAGTTAAGACATAAATCTTAACGTACTTTTACTATTTAACTGCCTGCTACATATGCCTATTTTCATTAGAGCAAAATTTAATGCAGATCCTTTTCCTGTCTATATTTTCATGTAGGACTCAACAGAATGTGTTTAGTGTATCTAAATGTTAACTTAAATCTTGTTGTAACTCAATACTAAAGTGCCCAGACGTAAACGGAGAAGTTTCAGTTACTACAGATTTACTCGTTAAAAAAAAATTACGGTAAATAGAAAACCGTCTGTTGAATCCACAGAGAGAAATAATCGGAGGTATTCGCAACGGCAAAATAGCCTTTAAAATGTGTAACCTGGTCTTTTACAGAACATAATTACGTATTACTCAAATATTAACGTTTCTCCTCATGTTTCACTGATAATGATACTGATAATGTTGATTTTTGTGTTGATGTAAACTGGCCGTACTTATATGAGCAAAATTAAAATTGTTGTACCTTTTTAGTGCTGTATAATCCGTGATATTTAAAGTATTTCCTTTATGAAATTCCTTACTCAACACCTGCACAGGTCAATGCGTGTTAGTAAATATGTATTTAGGTTAACTTGGTTTACGTGTCAGAATAATTATTTGAACACTTTAAACATAATTCCTTGCAGTAACAATAATGCCTTGCACTTTAGTTAACATCCTGTTTCCAGTAATTACTATAAACATCAACTCAATTAAGCGTGTAAACACGTACCACGTTAATTACACAAGTTATCGACGTATTTAAATGCTTTTCCACGTCAACCAGTAGATTTCTACCAAGCAGCGTCCTGTCATCTGTCTGTTTACTCTTTTGAATAACTCACTTTCGTGCACTCCAAATATTATGTTTTATTGTAGACAAATATTCAGTAATTTCACTTGAAATAAAGTTTTCACTTTAATTTTACTGAAGTCTCTTTTCGCTTAAAATAGCGTTTCTTTTTTACGACTAAAAATAATGCTATGACTTGTATTCAACTACTTGTACAAGACATGATAGTGTCTTATTTAAATTGTTTATATCTTATCTCCTCGTAACTACATTCATATTAATGTGTTTACGTTTTTCGTTGTAGAAATTAATTTCACGGGTAGATAAATACAGGTCTAAGTATAGAAATAGTCTCTAAACATGCAAAACTGCGTAGATTTTAAAACAGAAGCAGGCAGTGATACAGTTACTTGTACTTTCAGTATTTAAATATAGATTCCCTTTTAAACAGAAGCAATATTACTTAAATATTCAAAATGTTTTGTATACGTATCTGTTTTTTAATTGCTTACTGCAAATGTGAGCAATCCAAATAAAGATTTCGGGTAATAGATGTCCAACTTTAATTTAAAGTGTTCTAATTTAATAACACTTGTTGATTGTAGATGTTGATTTAAAAAATTATATTAAAATTAATTTTTGGTGGTAAACTATGTCCAAAAGTTACAACTTCTTACAACGTTTTGAGCTTTTCATGAGTTTTTGACAAATGCTTCCAAAAATGCACTTTGAAAAATTATAATAATGAAGTCAGATATTTATTTGTCCAAGTAAATAAAAGACAATATTAATACTATTAAACTCAGATTTGGTTTTTCTCCACAGACGTTTCTGTAACTAAAGTAACTTTCTACTAATCTAACATTATACTACTTGAATAAGTAAAGTACGTGAAAATGTAGTCATTTATAGTAGAGCTATTACAATTCCCTACACGATTTATCTAAAAGTCTTTGGAAAAGATAAAAACCGTTTACTAAGGTGATAATTGTATGTTTCAATTGCCTTAATTATACTCTTTGTAAATCTGCTTTGCTATCTCCTTTCTCTGTTTATTCTCAGTCTATTAACCACATAAAAGATTTTAATAAAATCTTTTTTCTGCCAAACGTATCTGTACGTTAGCCTGCAAACTTAATTTCTATATGAAACATCAAATTCAACCAATTCCTGAATACGGGAACATACAATGAGGTCACGTGACTTCAGAACAGATATGTCTGTATTTTAAGATTTTCACAATGTTACAAATCGATTTAAATTTAAGATTTTAGATAGTAGTGTCTATTTGAAAAAAAAAAATTCTTTCGAGTTTGTAAAAGAACGTAAAGAAATACATATTTTTTTTGGAAGTGTACTTTAAAAATTTTCAGAACTTCCCCACTTAAAAATTCATCCCAGAATTAAGTAGCGTCCATTAGTGGATGCCGATAATAAAACGTTCATCAGGTCAGTTGAGTCATAATGTAGGTGTCACATGTAATTGACCTGTAGCACAAGTGGCACGGTTTGAGGCAGTTGCCTTGACGCAGATTTGCTTTCAACCGACATTATTCGGTTATAACTTCCAGCGTCGACTTAAGGAATTATTCTTGAGACAGGTCAACATGGCGATGGAAAAAAGAGAGGATGTTATGCAGTTTGAACCGAAAGCACAGTCCACTATCAGTGTATAAAAAACTAATTTTATTTCAGTTTATGATTAGAAGTTCAAAACTGTATCTGTGTTATCAGTGTTATAAATAGTGTTATAAATAGTCTTGTGAATTCACAACTTTTGTGTGTTTGTACTTTACAATTGTGTCAAATGCAGAGAGTTACACAGTCATAGATAGTAATAATAAAAGTCGTTTATGATTTTATGGAAAAAGATTAATAGCAGAGCCCAATGGATATAAAATATGGTAAATGTGAAAATGTTCTAGCAATGGATAATGCCATAATGGAAATAAGTAAGGCAATTCAAAGAAATACAAAACATTGTTTCGTTAACTGCTGTTAAAGCAAATGTAACATTAATGTAACAAGCGTAACATTAATTTCATTTATCGTTAAACGTTAAACGTCTACTTATGTAAATTTAGTTCAGAAACGTCTTCTGTCGAAAAATATCATGAGAACAAAGTACGTATATTGTATTAAGTAAAGACAATTAACAACAAAAATTATATTAGAACTAGATTTTATTATTAACACGTTAAGGATTACATCGAAGTATAATTTTGTTATGATATAGTTATATAGTTATGATATATCTTGTTTGATATAGTTATGATATTTATGTTTTAGTGGATGGTTAGTGAGGATCGGTCAATAATACAACTTTTAGTTATTTTGCGTCGACGTTTCGACAATATTTATTGTCATCTTCAGGACCTGTGTATGAAATACAATAGAAATATCAAACATAAGGAAACAATTAAATATTTGGGTGAACGTGTTGGTGATGTGAGTGTGTGCGTGCGTATGTATGTATCATTTTTTATGTGAAGACTTATGATAGTTTGTTTACATCTTCAAATTATCTTTAAGAAAGCGAGCAAATTATAGTATAATATGCTCGCTTTCTTAAAGATAATTTGAAGATGTAAACAAACTATCATAAGTCTTCACATAAAAAAATGATACATACATACGCACGCACACACTCACATCACCAACACGTTCACCCAAATATTTAATTGTTTCGTTATGTTTGATATTTCTATTGTATTTCATACACAGGTCCTGAAGATGACAATAAATATTGTCGAAACGTCGACGCAAAATAACTAAAAGTTGTATTATTGACCGATCCTCACTAACCATCCACTAAAACATTCACTGATTGACGGTCACTAAAAATTTAAGAATATGATATTTATATTTTACTTTCTATATTTATATTTTTACGGAACAGGCAAATGCCTAATCCTTGTAGTACAGAAGAAGATGTTTTACTTTTCTAATAATGTCTGCCATGTTATACACAGTACGTATATTGATAACAAAAGTATGACATCTGGAAGTAGGAGAGACAAGGAAAATCTAAACGTCAGGTAAACAAAGCTGGTCACAGAACGTGAAGTGCATGTAAACTCTCCAAAAACATTACAGGCGGCGCATAGGCCTACTCTCTAGAAACAACTTGTATCTATACGGGCTGCTGCATTTGGTGACGTGAGAGTCCTGGTGTTCATCAGAGTATGTTTAAAGTCTAATTGTAAAACGAATCCATAAAACATTAAGAAATATCATTTGGTCTGTATCATTAGGTAAACAGAATATAAACAATTTTGTTTAAAAAAAATGTAGGCTATGAAATAATAAAAAAAAATTTAATAGCTCCTTCATTAAGCTATTAGCAGCTTCATTAACCCCGTGACATTCCATACCAGGTTCAACAATCCTGAGGATATTTTTGAGGAGAATGGCTATAAAATTAAGCGTGGCTAGGAAATGATATTCTGTCGAAAGCGTGAATTGAAACGCAGCACCTAAGTACAATATTTTGTGACAACCTTGTTATTTAAGCTTAGTATAATAACTTCAGTGACATAAGCGTGTAAATAGCATACATTATTTTAAGTTAATTTAAGACCCCCAAGTTATTTACTTCCTAAGCTTCCTACTGCAAAAGTAATAATTTAGTCAGTTCTTTATATGGATGCATACTTACGTACAGTACATTTCATTTTGAAATCTTCTTTGAATGTTCAACCAGTATAGGCCTACCCTACATATTATGGATAAACATTAAATCTATCAGTTTCTCAAGCAGAAAGTAGAGAAAATAATGAAGGGGAAACGTACTGAAAATTAGGTGAATATTACAATGCGAATCAATTGATTGCGTCATCGGCGCGCATGAAACGTCAGCTAAGGTGTAGTCTGTTATGGACTATTTTAACCAATGCGAGAGTCTGATGAGTGTGGCTGTTAATGTTAGTCTAGTGAGTATTGTTCTCATGTTAACAAATATTTGCAAAAGAGAAGAAGCACAACCCTGTGAAATGGTTTTACAAGACATCAGAAGACGTAGACTAAACAGTACGTGTAATTAATTAATCCTGTCAACAAAAGAAAACGTTCCTTAAAATACCTTGTTGTTATATCCTCGTAACAATTTGGTTGGCGCAACAACCAACACGTAGCTTAGTGGGAATTTACACGGACAAATGTAATCTTACATATTCATCATACATCCGTAAATTTTTTTTGTAGAATTTGTTTAACACGAAATATTATATCTTTAATATAGGAACAACAGTTGTCTACATGTAACAGAAATCACTCCCAGTTCCGCATTTACTCGCTGAGTCGAGTTAAGCCCGTGCCCCTGGTACTACGATACGGGGTGTGATATCGAAGCTGATCCGGAGGGCGTTTTATATGAACTGCGTATCGAGGGCTACAAGGTTGTGTCGGCCTCCCGGCTACACACTTCCTTCGGATCTCGGAAACCACTACCACTACTGATCATGCTCCTTGTAGAGAAGGGCGAATCATCACAGGCCCCGTTAGAATTTGAACGGTTGATCAGGCTCTGCCACCACACCGGCCAAGTCTCTCAATGGCACCCCTGAGAGCGGTTTGGCCACAGCAGCTTCACTTGCCGCAACTCGTCGGCCTGTGTCAGATGTGGCTGTGATCACTTAACGCAGATCGGCGCTGGCGCTACACGCTAACAGTCTCTCTCCCCGGCATCCCGAATTCCTAGAATTCACTTGCCGTCACAGATCCGATGCATTTATATTGGGAGAAACGCACCTGACCCCTCATCGACGGATCCGGTTGCCAAATTACGTGTGCGACGGGGATGATCACATCGATCTGGCAGAAAGTAGCTAGGCCATCGCGGTGAAGGCGTCTATTCGTCATCACCACGTTGTACTGTTACTGCGGCGAAATATCAAGTGCACAGCGACCCGATGCTCTCGACGGTCTACTTGTGGTTTCCGCGTCCAACCCTCCAAAATAGGAGCTTCTGCCTAGCGATTTGAGGTCGTTTCTGGAGGCAGTCCTGGCAGACGACCTGAACTGCAAGCATCCCGACTGGGAGATCCAAAACGGGAATTGTTTACGCAGGTATGCTGAGGCTTGTATATCCGTGATGGGCCCGACTGATCCTACATAATATTCAGACAGGAATAACGCTGGCCTCGATGTAGTAGACATAGCCGCTATCAAAGGCGTTTATTGCCCGACCCATGTCTGCGTCATTTCGAAAAGGTCTTAAGATAAGAGTGCATCTGGTTATCCAGCACCCCACCGTTCTCGACTAGCGGCAGATAGTCGAGTAAGAACGTTTGGCCTGACGTTTTGTCGCCGCTTGCTCGAGTAAGTATTACTCGAAACTGTCCAGCAAGTCGACAAGGCCGTTTTCTTGTTCGATAAGACCATCGGCTCGGCGGTGGACGTGTCCTTACGGATGAAGTCTAGAATCACGCCTGATTACTAGCAAATCCCCGTCGAGATGATTCAGCTCGGTTACGAGAGGAATAGGTATCGCAGGCGCTGACACCGGACCCGTGACCTAGCCGAAAAGGCTAGGTTCAACACAGAAATCGACAAGTTGCGTTGTCACATGCTGGCGTTTCGTAGACGGACCTGGGAGTTAGCTGTAGCACAAATGGACGGCCCTGCTAACGACCGTAATGTCCGACGGATTCAAAGCGCAGTAGCGCGCCACTTCCCGCACAGGAAGAACGCGAAGATTCTATGGTTGGTCGGCCCGAGTTATCCACAATCACATGATTGCCGCACTCGGCGAATACACTACAATATACTTCGAAATTGGAAGCGACCCCGTTTGATATCACAGGTAGTATAATCCACCAATTCGAAGGAAGCTACTCCCCCCCCCCCCCCGACAAATTAGAATCATATAAAAATATTAAAATTCACTCAGTAGTAGGAGTCTAATTGGGGCTTCAGGATACTGGACCACAAGTCGTAGTCCGAGAGAGGCTAACCAGTTCAGTTAGGCTTGGTTATTACAAGTACGGATTGGAGTTGTTGTTGTTTTCTAGTAGAAAGTGATTTTTGTATTAATTAGAAGGAAACTGTAATAAAGTGACCTTTATCATTATTGTGTATTGGATACATTTAATCCAAATATTGTTGTTTCTAATTAAATTAGTGACTTTATCTAGTTTAAGTTATTCTGTTACCACTGTACGACACGAGAATCCGTGCAAACCGTCATAACGTTAGCACATATTATGTCTGTGTACACACACACACACACACACACACTGTCTATATGTTTGCGGTGTACATATTTGTGTGTCAGCTGTAAGACTTAACAACTTTTCCGAGTTTTACATTACCCTGTTTAAAATTTTAAATTGACATATTCATATTGAACAAGTAATTTATTTTTAAATTAACATGTTTGGCAGCAGATTACTAACTAATAAATAGAGTCAATTAAACGTCCCTTAATCGTGATATTTGATACCCAGTTATTTCATCGTTCTATACTCACTCAAGCCTCCGTAATATGCATGGCCATACAAATGGAAATGAGAGATTCTGTTAACAAAAATCTAGCTAAAAGTATACTTGTTGTCTACAGATCTCACCTTGAATAACGTATTGTTCCCTGTGTTACAGCGTGTCTTCAGTTCTTCAGTCTTCACGTCTGCTCCTGTAGCTGTGAACAATGCTTGACAAGTTATAAATAGTTAGGCCGTATAATGTCTCTTCACTTGTTTTCCGTTTTTCAGTTGATCTTAATTAACAAAAGGAGCTTCTAAAAGTCTTCTAATCCTCTACATTTTTCTCCTATTTTAAGTTCACCTATTTACTGTTACAAAAGCTAAAATATAGCTAGTCGAACACAAAAGTATAAACGTTAATATAATCGTTGAGGCTTTTCTGGCCACTTCAAATCAAGCTAATCAAACACTTTACACTTTTTATATATAACGTAGATTTCAAAGCACACGGTAGAATACGTAATTAAATTATCTGCTTAGTTCGATTAACATTATCACGTTTGTAGTTATCGTACCCAAATTAAATTTTCTTGATCTAGTTAAATAGCATTTATAAACTGGAACTTAATTTAGGACGAAAAGTAGACACAACGTTCTTACCAACTTTATTGGTGGCTTTTCTGAATCCTATAAGCAAAATTTTGTATTCTTAGAAATGTGCTACCTTGGCACCCTACCAATGTTGTCTTAAAGAAACTTGACATTTAGCAAAGACACAAGAGTGGACAGTAAATCATTAATTGGCTCCGCAACTCTTACTACTACTGTCGAGAAAGTTACAGAAAACCAGTCAGTGTTATAACTCTAAACGAAAATATATCTCAGATTGAAAAGAAATTGGGTTTGTAAACCAGTTGTTAGCCACTGACAGACAATCATGTCTACAGATAAACTGAACAAAAATTCCTCCGTAATCGTTAAAAAAATAAAAAGTATTTACTAACTTCATATTTTTAAGCGTCAATTGTATTAATAATTTTTAAAGCGAAACGTCGTATGTAGGTGGTTTAAACCGCGTTCCCGGATCAGCAATGTATCGACACCAGTCGAAATTGAAGATTCCACATCACCTACAGCTGAAACTCCACCACTAATTGAAGTAACAGAAAACAATGATTCGAACAAAAACCAACTTTCCCCAGCCTCTTCGAAAATGCCACCCCACTTCAAAAAAAAAAAAAAAATTGAAACTTGGATGTAAAGCCCAAGAAAATGACGTCGACAAAGTCATTGACTTTTTCCAAAGCAAGCCAACTAAACGAGATTTTGATGGTATAGATCACTTGTTTCTTAGTTATGCTGACAAGTTCAGAAAATTCCAGCCCATGACACAAGCAATGCTGAAGATAGAATTAGCCACACTCTTTGCACGAACGGAAATGAAAAAGCTTGGTACACCTCTATCATCTACACCATTGTACTCTGACAACTCTTCGCATTCTACTACGAGTGCTACGGAATTTCAACTAAGAGAATGTACATACCCAATCTACGCAGAAATGAATAGCATTGGCTCATCTTTTAACAACGTTTCGTTCGCATCGGGACGTGAAATGTATGAACAATACGGGCACCAGGAGTAGTTGTAATTACTTGCATTATAACTCTTTTTTTATATAGTAGTGAATATTCTTTTTTGTAATAAATAAGGTTTTACCTAATAATTTTAATTGTGTTTATAAAATATATTTCCATAACTTACCTCAAACAAATGACTAGTCTTTCCATCGTACTTATTGGTTTTCTCCAATTCGTTGTACACTTCTCAATGCTGGGTTGCAGTAGGTCATGCAGTTCCTCGAAACTTTCTCCAGACATACCGAAATACAGAAAAAAACCTATCTTCATGTGATTGCAGTTCACGACAGAGGCGGTGGTATTCCCCAAGTGTTTCTCTTTTTCTATTGGTTTCATGCACCCGACATCGTCTTTTTTTCTGTTACGTTGTAGTGCTAAAAGAAGAAGGAGTTGCTCTTCGTCAGAACTACTCATTTTTTCTCAAAATCTATAAAAAAACTTGAACAAAAAGTACTGAAACTGCTCGCCGGAAAGCAATCACGATACTGGATCACTCACAAAGATATCGCACTGTGTGTGACGGTGCCATATCACCGTCCGCCGCGACGACGATCGCACGACCACTGCTCGCCGCGACAGATCGCGTTCTGTGCGCCTGAGCCTTAAGATTTGAATGTGTAAACAATCACAAACCCATGTCTGTGACTACTTAATATTTCTAACATTTTTCTTTTCATTCAAAACACATTAAACAGGACATCAATAAATGACTAACATGTATTCAGTTCATAGGTGTAGATACGATCTTAAGAACAAATTTCAAATAGATAAATTTGTTGTTCCAAATTGCATTATGCTTGCTTTCGTTAGTTTATTTAGTCTTTCCATACAGTAACTTCTTACTTGTAGGCAGTAGGCAGTAGGCAGTAACTTAAATAATTTAGGCAGACAAATTTAATCAGAGCATACGGTTCAGTTATTCTTCTCTCATATTAATAAATTACTCTAAAACTGTATTAACTTATTAACATGTCGCAATTATGTCATAATTAGTAACTAATTAATTAAAATAATTATAAGATAATTACATAGGATTGGTTTATAGAATTGTATTACTGTGCCTTTTCTTCCTTTATTCTCCAGGTTTCTATTATTGTATTGCTGAATATTCTATAAAGTTTAATCGTTCTACTGTTTTTCTTATATCTATTTTATCCTTGTATGATACATAGTTACCTAGCAAACTGAATTCATTTACCCGCTCTGTCTTCAAACTGTTAACAGTTATTTGTTATTCGTAATCTTTAAATGCCATTCATTATCTTTTTCCATTCATTAATATTATCATATTTGCAAATTGTAATTTATCCCTATTTTATATAATTCACGCACTGCTTTCTGAAGAGAGTATTCGCTGTTTGTAATTATCGTTTGATAATCTGCAAAGAGTATAGTCATTATACATTTTCTACAATTAAAAACAAGTTTGTAATTTTCTATTTTTTAATTCCACAACTGTAACACGTCATCCATGTAAATATTAAAAGGTTTTGGCGACAGGCTACACTATTGACATAAACATAAATTTACCGATTCTTTTATAGTTTTATTTCTGGAAATGCATACTTTTGTACCTTTGTTTTTAATAACTTCTATTAAAATTTGTGAGATACGTCTTGATTTTAATATACTCCATAATTTTTTCTATCTACTCTATCAAAAGCCTTCCTATAATCAACAAATAGGGTATTGGTTTCATTATTAAAATCACTGTGCTTTCCAACTAACCATCTAATTATAAATATATCTGTACAGAGCCTTTCTCTTAAAAATACGGATTGTTCTTCTAGGTATGAACTTTTCTGTTGTATTTGCTAATATTTGTTTTATTATCTTTGAGTAATTTTTATATGCTGTGTTAAGTAATCATTTCCCTATGTAATTTTTACAATTCGTCTTTTTCCCTTTTGTACACTGGAATTCGGTCTTCGTCATTTGTTTCGAAGCCACGTTTTTACCGGTTCTTACCTGGTCAATTGTGCCCTGCACGTTGACCTGTTCGTAACTGACCAAATCAGTGGCAAGTAGTAGAAACGTTCCTTATCCAAACTTCCATGTGGTTTTAATTCTGTAACTTTTTCATTTCTGTGAGTAACCACTGTCTTCCAATATTTTTGTTAAGTTAGATTAGGCTGGTTCCTCTCAGTTTATGTTGGTTAGGTTGGTAACCTTTTAGTTTGGTTCCTCCTCCGTCTACAAGTAAGACGGGAGGATTATGAAGTTAGTGTACAATGGGATAGTAGTTATACATGTTACAATTAGCCTTAGAGTTGTTGTGAATAAGTTGTCTTATCAATTATTGAGTTATGTAGCTAGTAATGGTGTGACGAATGTATAATATTGGCATAGTTTTGTTATGTGGTGGAAATAATAATCGTTGTTTTCTATTTCCTTTCTTCTTCTGGTGAGTATGATTATTCTATATCAGATATCATCTTTCTATTTCAAATCTAGCTGTAATTATTCGTTCCTTCATCCAGTTATACAAATAAAGCTTATGTTTTCCTTATGTTTTCATTTGTCTCATGTAATCATCACTTGAAAATCGTACGTTTATCTATTGGGAATCAACTATATACCATCGTAAATTTTCGCAGATATCGCGTTCCTTTTAGTTTTTTCGTTTCTGTGAGTAATACAATGTCTACTTTCTTTCCCTGAACCTACATCCTTTCCTTTCCTATTCTGTATTTCTGTTAGTTGTTATTTAACCCTTGAATATTTCACGTTGCCATCGTTACCTAGTCCGTTATTCCCAGCCGTCTGTCATTTTCTTTTATCCAATCCTTTAAACGTTGCAGAGATCGTTGCTTTTTATGCAAACCTATCCGAGGCCTTGAATCGGGTATCAGAACTAGTTTATAATTCTTATTCCGTGAACAGGTCATCAGCTTATTGCACAACCCACAACCTGGAGGACCAGGTATATTGATTTTGTGGCATACAACCCCTAGAACTCCTGCCTTCTCTAAGGCTGGTGGGCCCGGTCTACTCATAGAGAGAAGAAATGGATAACTAGGATGGGCTGTGTAAGGACATAGGACAAGAGATACGTCATGTGAGGCATCTTCTACTGGCTCCTGAGCTGACGCCGGTCCACTTTGTGAGACCTTACCAGTAGCTATGCTACCGCTGGAATAGCCCTCAACTTTCATTGGAGCGCACATACCCCCTCCCCCGCACGGACAGTGCTTTGATAAGGCGATGTTCCCTGAGAGAGAAATTAAAAAATCACTACTTAAAATAATAGTTTTTTCACACTGAACAAGGAGAGATAATGTTTAGTCAAAATATTTTTACTAATACGCTTAATCTAATCGTTAAAAATGGTTTTAGTAAATCAGTCATGTTCGTTATTTTATGTCTTGTAAGTCCTTAAAGGTCAGTTATTCTTCACCTATATAAATGGTGCGCAGCCTCGATGTAACTCTTACTGATTCATAGCGTGGCAATAAGTGATCACGATACATGCCACTTCCTCGATTGCTTCTCCTTGGTCTAATGTAATATCGTTTGTAGGTATCTACTTTCTGGAATACAGTTAAATCCTATCTGCAAACTCCGGTTGAAGCACGCGCATAGGCGTATTAAAATGAATTACACGAAATTTGTAGGAAACATCAGTTTTGGTTCCACACCAAAACTAGTGGTGGATTTTCTAGAGTTATCATTATTTTGATTACTTCTGGGATTTCCTGGAAAAGTTATTTGCATGCCGTTATAACTAAATTTACTTTTTTTAGGGGAGCGGTCACTTACTTTAAAAACTGTTTTCTTTTACTAAGCGGAACTTAGGTTTTTGGTATATCTTCAGTTTATAGAATTTGAAGATGTTTACTTCTCTCAACTTCACATCTTCAGATTGAATATTAGATTCACTCTTTCTGTGTTTAATCAAGTCTTTTTTGTTTCAGATCATTCTTATGTTAGAACTATGTCAATTATGGCTCTTTACACTAAGCAGGTTTGCTTCGACTTTCAAAAAAAATGCCCACACCATCTCCAAATAGAAAAAAATTCACCCTCAAATGTTATTTAAACACGTTTTAATACAAAGCCAGAACACTGCTCAACATTGTTAAACGTAATGATGACAAAAGTTATGTATTCAAATAGCGGGTAACTAAACAATGCATAAAGTATGAGAACTTTAATGAAACGAATGTTTTTTTAAGTTATAAAGTAGAAGAACTGATACTCGAGACCTGTTATTTAGTTTTAATACGAGTACCAGATCGTGCTTCAACAAGCAGTAATTAACATTGTTCTGTCGGCCCTTCTAGATTGTCTGAATACAAAAGATAACAATTGCAATATAACTCCACGGAACACTTTGTGTAATATTTGTTACCACAGAATACAAATCAAAGTGGAACAAACTAATTTTAAAAATAACTTTCGAAAGTGTATGTTTCTTCTACAGAGGAGTTTCCTTCAACTGAAAGAAACGTTTTATGTAGTTACAAAGAAAGAGGTTGTAGCAAAGTCGAAGAGTACTGATTAGAAGTGTAAGAAATGTACCTGAGGTTAATTAGAAATGAACACCGTAATCAAAGGATAGATGGCTTTAAGTGATGTAGAATATTTTTCCAAAATCATAACGTGGGGTCTGTATAAGGGTAAAGATCGCTTGTTTAGGATAAACAGGTTTAAGGGAAAAAATCGGATGGTGACAAAGGAAACTAAATAAAACGAGTACTTACATACTTGATGTTGATTATTTAGTACAAACGTGGTATATATTGCCTGACGTCAATCAGTAGTCGGTAAAAGCCTTGCGTTACCGAGATTCGTGTGTCACTGCTATCGTTTAGTTTGCCCTGTATGATACATTTTTATCGGAATTATTGAGTTACAATGAAATACGAGGTATTTATTGTTTTACCTGCAATGTGTTTTTAGGTTATTTTTTAACTGCAATTTTAAAAGTTAATAAATGTTGTTATTATTATTTGTTATGGTGAAGTGTAAACGATCTAGAGATACTTATAAAGAAGTGTCGAACTACCAACGGTTTCGGTAAAAGTAATTAATAAAATTTCTGATTGTTTCATCCCGCAACGTTTACATGTTTCTGCCAATATTCTATAGGTCGCTTTCAACATAACACACGATAAAAACACAATAGTTATTCAGGTGGGGTAATTATGTCAGCTATGTTGTTTTAAACTACCTTAGATACAGATAACATTATTGCCATGTCAATAACAAAGCAGCTGCTTCTTCATTTGCCTGAATGCGTTCGTAACGAATCAGGGTGTGGCAGCCCGCTCCTTATTAAGCAAACTCAGAGAAATGGTAAGACAGATGGGAACGTCCTTGAATTGCTATCACAATGCTCAAGAGGCTAAAGAGCTTCCTCTCGCTATCATAGAGCATATAAAGACTCCCGTCGCCATCCGAACAATGCTCAATAATAAAGCATTTTGAATAGATATTACTTCCATGTTCCTTAAGGAAATGGAAGTATGTTAATGGCAAAAAAAATCGTGTTTGAGATTATTGCAGATTCTGGTTGTACTACACTCAAAACATGAAAAATGTAATTTTTCGAAAATTGTCTGTGTGTGTGTCTGTGTGTCTGTCTGTAGATTTTTTTCTATGGCAAACGATAAAAGCCGCAAATTCAAACAGAATCAAATAATTTTTTGCATACATCCCTGATTTGTAGAGTACTCAAGACCTATTGTTTTTGGTGAAGATCGGTTAAGGGAAAGGGGTAGTTTACTAGCAACTTTTTTTTTAATCAAGGGTAATTGTTTTCTATGGCAAACGATAACAGCCGCAAATTGAAACAGAATCAAATAATGTTTTGCATACAGCCCTGATTTGTAGAGTTCTCAAGACCTATTGTTTTTGGTGAAGATCGGTTAAGGAAAAGGGGTAGGTTACCGACAACGTTTTATGTTTTAACAAGGGCATTTTCTATGGCAAACGATAGCAGCCGCAAATTCAAACAGAATCATAAAACGTTTTTGCATGCAGCCCTAAATTGTAGAGTTCTCAAGACTATTCTTTTTGGTGAAGATCGGTTTAGGGAAAGGGGTAGTTTACCTGCAACTTTTTATGTTTTAACAAGGGTATTTTATATGGCAAACGATAACAGCCGCAAATTCAAACAGAATCAAATACTTTTTTTGCATAGAGCTCTGAATTGTACAGTTCTCAAGACCTATTGTTTTGTTGAAGATCGGTTTATGGAAGGGGTAGTTTACCTGCAACGTTTTATGTTTTAACATGGGTAATTTTTTCTATGACGAATGATAACTGCCGTAAATTCACTCAGAATCAAATAATGTTTTGCATACCTTTCTCAATTGCAGAGATCTCAATGTCTGTTAATTTTGGTGAAGATCGGTTAAGGGAAAGGGGTAGTTTACCGGCCACATTTTATGTTTTAACAACGGTAATTTTTTCTATGACGAACGATAACTGCCGCACATTCAAACAGAACCAAATAGTTTTTGCATACCTTCATCAATTGTAAAAGACTGAAGGCCTTTTGATTTTGGTGAAGATCGGTTAAGGGAAAGGGGTAGTTTACCAGCCACATTTTATGTTTTAACAAGAGTAATTGTTTCTATGACGAACGATAACTGCCGCATATTCAAAGAGAATCAAATGATGTTGTGCATACCTTCCTCAATTGTAGATAACTCAAGGTTTGTTGATTTTATTGAAGATCGGTTAAGGGAAAGGGGTAGTTTAGCAGCAACATTTTATGTTGTAACAAGAGAACGTTTTCCATGAAGAACGATAACTGCCGTAAATTCAAACAGAATCAAATAATTTTTTACATATGTACCTGAGTTGTAGAGGACTCATGGCCTATTGATTTTGGTGAAGATCGGTTAAGGGAAAGGGGTAGTTTACCAGCCACTTTTAATGGTTTAACAAGAGTAATGGTTTCTATGACGAACGATAACTGCCGCAGATTCAAACAGAATCAAATAATGTTTTGCATGCTTCCCTGAATTCTAGAGAACTCAAGACCTGTTGATTTTGGTGAAGATCAGTTAAGAGAAAGGTGTATTTTACCTGCAACGTTTTATGTGATAACAAGATTAATTTTTTCTGTGACGAATGATAACTGCCGTAAATGCAAACATAATCAAATAATTTTTTGCATGCGTCCCTAAATTGTAGAGTTCTCAAGGCTTGTTGATTTTGGTGAAGATCGGTTAAGGGAAAGGGGTAGTTTACCAGCAACATTTTATGTTGTAACAAGATAAATTTTTTCATGACGGACGATAATTACTGTAAATTGAAACAGAATCAAATAATTTTTACATATGTGCCTGAGTTGTAGAATACTCAAGGCCTATTGATTTTGGATAAGATCTGTTGCTGGAAAGGGCAGTTTACCGGAAACATGTTTTGTTGTAACAAGAGTAAAGTACTTAATTTTGATAAATAAAGTATTCTGATAAGAACATCTTAATAATCCACTGTAGAAACGTAGATGAAATATCTATAAATGACGAGGCTAGTTGAACGGGCTGGGGGTAATTTTCTATAAATGAAAATTATAGTTGAAGGGGGAGGGGATAATTTTTATATGTATACTATGTTATCGGCAACAAAGTAGTAGTTTGTTGTTAAAATTCCTTCCCGGGCTGTTTGACCGTAGTCCAATGTTTTCTGCAAAACCAGACGTTTCGGCAGTGCCGTCGACTGCCATCATCAGTGAAAATCGAGTGCGATAACGTGTGGTGGTAAACGTTAGTGACCACAGTACTGTGGTTAAGACTGAAACAATAAGTGGAAAGAAGTAGTTTCTATGGAAACATTTCATTTCATAAATGATTTTAAATATAAATCTTAGAACATGGAAGTCATGTATGGTTCTCCATACCGATATTTTTGTTCATGAAACTGCAATATTACTATGGATTTACATGTTCTGTAGACTACAGAATATTGATCTATCATAATATACAAGTAAATAATTTCTGCTGTATGTCTAAGTAGCATAGTCTTTTGAAGGAATGATGCTTCCAAGAATATTAGATCACAAGATCACTTGCTAAACGACTCTTTTGTAATAGTTTTCACAGGCTCACACAGGTATATCAAAGTAGCTCATTATTATAACGTAAAATTATGTCAAAAAGTTGCATACTGGGCTAAAACCTGTGATTTAGCATGAGTAAATGTTCATGTCTTGTAGTATAGATTCTTCGTTTTTCTGTTTCAGTGTTATCAATACTAAAAAATCTAACTCTTAAACCTGTCACTGTCTCTCTTTTTCTTACTTTCACGCAAAGACACGCATACTTAATTTATTTATAGCTAAACGTGGCTAACTAAAAGCTGAAAATACCCGTGAAAACGTCAGTTATCCAAAAATCAATTCAGAAAGTAAATCTAAAACTTTGAATAAAACAGAAAACACAAACAATTAAGTAACCAGAACAGACAACCAAAATACGTTCTCTTACCAAAAGCATTCCTCATACATCCTTACAATGTTCACAATACTTACAGTAAAAAAAAAAAATTTTTTATTGAATTTTGCAATTTTGTATTTTGTAAAAAGGCCTTAATTTGCAATGTGCTGTCCTCAAACAAACGGTCCTCCTTTGCAATCGGGATACTGAAAGTTCTGGCCGGTCCTCTTTTTCTTGGGAAAATGCATCACCATATCTGTTATGTTCGCCACATACCGCCAAGTCTTCATATACGTTTACAGAAGCTCCGAACCGAATGCCTCTGTCATTTTTAACATCTTTCCTAGCAGTTTATTCTCTTTTTTGTCTTGAAGTTGGCAGTGACCACATTTATCAAAGCAATCAGTGATCGTGTCTGTGTCATTTGATCACAAACACAGTGCACATGACCATCTAATAACATTTTTGAGGCCATAAGACGTTTGTAAAACTGTTAAAGAAATTTGTTATTACACCTTGAACTACAGGTTTATATACTGAAATCATGTTTGATAAGAAACTACAAATTTTAATTTTCCTTCACTGGAATAGTGGTGTGCACTCTACAGGTACCAAGAAGGAGAGGATGCTGATGTTTTGATTTTAAATTTTTTTGTCGATTTCAATACTAATTTTTGAAAATGTCACCTGTCAAACAAATTCTTTTGTTCGATTCATGTCCATCTGGTTTTTAATCATTAGCTGAAACGTAATTTAGCTGACCTTCCTAACATTAGCAAATGCAGTTTTTCGGAGCCATACATGCTAGACAAGAGTAAGAATGTTATGCGTTCCTTGCTGTGTTTGTCACCACTACAATTTTCTTAATTAAAGCAAGTGTATTTTCGGAAGTTCATTTAAAGAACAAGCTCGCCTTTCCAATGTTAAAAAAGTCTTCGACGTCTATCAAAATCATTTTCATCAAATCATGCTTCTATGTTTTTTCATCTATAACGTAAACAAATTCGTTTTCCCTGAAAAATAGTTCTGAAAACAATTCAATTATTATTTTTTTTTTTTTTTGTCACTTACATACTTTGTTAATCTAGAAGTGTACTTGGGCCTCTCCTGTTCGTCAACGACACGCCCCGAGTTCCTGGAGTAAGATTGTCGCTGTTCGCGGACGACACTACGGCTTTTGCCTCAGAGCCGAACGCAAGTTATGCGGCAATCAAGCTACAGCGCCAACTCGACGCGTATGTCGGGTGGGCCGATGGCTGGAGAGTTGCCGTCAACGCTTCCAAGAGCGCAAACGTAAGCGGCCTCGGCCGCTTTAAGTAGGCCCCATCGAACTACCCTGGACCAATAGCGTGAAGTACCTCGGGCTCCACGTAGACTGCTGACTCACCTGGCAAACCCATACACAATATATCCGACAACGCGCTTCGGCTCAACTCAGTCGACTTTGGCCCGTGCTTTCTAATCGGGCAATGACCCCCCAGCTGGGTAAGCTCATCGTCAACTCGTACGTGTTGCCCGTGATTACCTATGGCTGTCCTGTTTGGGGATACCTGGCTCGATCCCATAGATCAGCGCTCCAGCGCGTTCTCGACCGGGGAGAAGCGTGTAAAGTCCCCCGGAGGTACTATTCTCGTCTTTTGAGGAGAGGACTCGGTGTCCGCTATTTTGAGGACACCGTGAGACGCCTGGCGCGTAGATTCTATGTTCGATCAGCACGTGTTACCCACAATTCCCTCATTGCCGGACTTGGTAAATATACTCCGAGACCAGTTGAGTCTTGGAAGCGACCCCGTATACTAGCCCCGGTGGTATAATCCACCATCGAGGGTCGCTTCAGGCCATCCATTAAATAGGAAATAATATAAATAGAACTCAAACCGACCCAGTGGCAGGAGTCCTAACTGAGACTCGGAACACTGCACAAGTCGCGACTCGCGCCTCGCGCGAGCCGCGCAACCCCCAGTCGTGTTTTTTGCCGCACTCCATCGCCACGCCTCGTTCGCACTTCATCTCCTCTCCTCTATCGGACGACATCGACGCGGAACCAGCCGGAAGGAACAGCCGAAGACTAGAACGGACGTTCTTTGCATTCTTCGCCCTGTCACGAGCCAGCGATGGGTTTCGCTGCGCCGGCAGCGGACTCTACAAACGATGCCGAAAGAAGAGGCTGCGGTACGCCACGAACAGCGGGCGCGGCCGCCGACCATCTCAGCGCGGCTCGTGCGGAACAAACATCACAGCGTTTTCGCCACACGGCCCTTTTTAAGGCCCCCAAAATAACGAAGATTTGTACGTTTGGCGTCATTTGTCATGTGACAAGCCTTTTGTCCGGTGACAATGTATAGCCAATACATTTAAGTTTTACTTAAAGCATATTAACAGTTTTTATTTTTACCATGTTTCATTATTAGTTATATATTTATTGCTTTTCTGTCAGCGTTGTCTGTTTTAAAGGAGAATAACAATTGTTACATGGCTTGATATGTCTTAATCGTGATCCCATCTTGATGAGAAAATAATCCGCATGTAATATTATACATTCAAAACTTATCACAGGAGTTGTTTCATCCATACTTACATACTATTATTGGTGCAACACTTCCATATTACAGGATAAATAAGATGAATATTTGACAAATACGCATTTTCAGCATTCTATTAAACTATCTAACAATTAATGTAAAATGATAAAAATGTATAGATGTGTAATAACAATTCTCTTATTCCACATAGAAAGAAAATTATAAATAGCTTCAAAACCAGTTTAATTAGTAAATTTGTTTTCAAAACTAGATTTTATGTATCTTATTAACATATCTTATAACTTACTTCGAATAATTAAGATAATCATAAAAAATCTAATATAATTTTCCTTGAGGAATTTTTTTTTAACAAACACTCGCGGCGTAGGTCGATCAACACCGTTAAAACCGACTCTGTGGCTTAGACATATTGATGATTCTTTATGACTTGAAAAAAGAGCTGGACTCCTTCCGACCTCAGCAACCGTCACAGCAACGATCAGTGTACAACGGAAATAGAAGGGGACAAACTGCTACTTTTCTTGACATACTAATCCTGAAAAGTAGGGATGCATACATTGAGTGAGTAGTTAAATCCAAGTTATATCTCCACCCGGCTCAACTATACGCAGTCAGCAAGATTATGGTTTATTGGTCGCTAGAATTAACAGATTCCTGACTGGAATCAAACACACTGGAATCGAACACACTTAGATAACTACACTGAGACAGCTACACGAACAAGCATATCAATATGGCTGCCAGACGAGATATTAATAAAAAAGATTCCTACTCCGAAAAAGACATCCAATAAGCTGTCACACTAAACTACATCAGCGACACAACAGACAGAATCAGCATAATTTTACGGAAACACAACTCAGGATAGCCCGCAGATCATATGAAACGGTTGCTGAGAACTCCAAAAGACACAATTTATCTAGAAGAACAAGGGGCATATGAGGTACAGCGTGTCAGAGAACACGGTCTTGCAGTACTGAGTAGACAAAGGCTTGAAAACGTCTGCGTCCGCCTCAACCGAGACTGGCATAATATCTACTTCTAAACTACTGGCTACCATGGAACTCTTGTAGCAACGCATCACAAGAGAGACTACTGGGATTTTAAAAACATCTGAGGACCTCAACAAACGGGACGATGACTGCGACTTCATATAGCCTAGAGATGTTACCAGCAGAGAAATCAGCCACTTAACGACACGAGAGGGTGCGAACTAAACAAATACGCCTTTCAACTCCAACGGCACTATAAATATAGAACCAGCCTTAACAAGTGTAGTAGAAGTAGAATTATTAGCAGCAGTGGCCTGTAGTAGTAGTAGTAGTAGTAGTAGTAGTAGTAGTAGTAGTAGTAGTAGTAATAGTAGTAGTAGTAGTAGTAATAGTAAAATAATAATAATAATAAGAAGAAGAAGAACAACAACAAAAACAAACACAACAATAATAAGAATGAGAATGTTCTAATTCGATACGTTTTTAACAAAATTAAAGCAAAAACCATGAAAAAGCCTCATTTATTCTAAACCCAAGAACAATTTTAACTATAACGGTAGCTTAAATAAAAGCCATTTATGCAGAGTACAAAGACTTCAACGGGGAAAATGTCAAATTCTTAAAATTTCGTCAAGAGATTCAGCTGTGTTAGTAGATATATCCTTTTGGTATGTAGTTTATCGATACTGAAGTTAATACAGCAGTCCATAAGTAACACAGTAAACAGTAAACTACATTATTTACAGTTACTTTTTCTTAGTATTTTTCAATAATAGTTTTCTGTACTTCGAAAATAAACGTTCAAATTTTATTTTGCGAAATATGTTGCTTTGTTGCATTTCCACTGCAGTATATTTAATAAGCTGATTTAAAATAAGGACAACTTCCTATTAAGCTAAATCGTTCAGAAAATTATTGAAAATGCTTTTGGGAATAAGATTGTTTAGTTTTTGAACATTTTGTAATTTGTATACAAGTGCAATGAACAGAAATCTTAAAAAATCCAATACATTCGTATTAGTTCGTATATGTAAATAGCGTAATATATTTGTTACAAGTAATGGCCAGCTGGCAGTTACATGCTTTCATCATGTTATGTATGCAATAATGTTTAATGTAAATTTAAAGATGGAGTACAACTACATCAAAGGTATGTATGACAGTATGGCTCTCAAAAATACAGGAAAATAAAACATACACGCGGGCAAACGTATGCGCTCACACACACACACGCACACATACTTAGAGTAAACATTGTCGTGGTAGTTGAATTTAGTTGAATTATAGTTGAATTTAGAAACTAGTGGAAATAAGACAAGAAGTTTGAAAAGTTGTGATACTATTTGCTATGCAATAGCTGGTCAAAGTGTAGTTTGACGTTTATGAGACGACAGCGAATTCGTTGCAGTTCACTGCAGAAGGTTACATTCAAATTGTATTTACCGACTGAGTTACAGAAACATATTCTTTCAACTATTAACGGTTAAACGCCCAGTGAAAGAGTTTACACTAACTGCAGAAAAAATGAAATGTTCAATATAATTGTATCTATCCAGTACCTATGAATGTTACATCATTTATCCATCAGAAATGTACAATCAGGGCTCTGCACACACGCACACACACACACACACACACACACACACAAATAGTCTTACCTTTTCACTGAGTATTTCTGAATATCGAAAAATCGAAAAAATCATCAACCTCATCATTATATGCATCTTAATTGTTACTTCCAAAAGGTATTAAGAAATTCGCAATACATCTGACCATCCAGTTTAAGCTAGAGGGTGAGTAATATCCGTTTGCATCGCCATGTTATGTGTTGGGCGCGCTGCATATTGTTACGATGGTCTCTGACTGTTCGTCGTGTGGTGTAGTGAAAAACAAAATAAAGACACCAATTAAGTCACCGATCAACAATTGTGTTTTAGTTAATCACAATTAACAGTTTTAAATCAACAAGTTATTCAACAAGATTATACTCGTACAATAATTCAGTTAAATTTGTCCAAACGCAATAATAATGACAACTAATAATAGTCCCGCACAATAATCACTTTTCATTAATACATCACTTGAGACGCACCGAGTAAATCGCCCGACATGAACTGACTGAAGTGATCGTCGCTGGATGCTTATATTTATACCCTGCAGATATGCCCGAATAATCTCTCACTTTTTGGATGACGTGTACATAATTGCCTATTACAGGTGCTCTCGAATCCACTAGAAACAGTGCATAATGTCTGGCCTTGAACACAGTGCGCCGAAAGGTGTGGTCTGGAATAGCCTCGATTGTTGACGCATGATAAGTGTCACGTCATTGTCTTTCTTCTCGAATTAGCAATACGTACGCACACAAACATTACAGCTGGGCTCTGCTGGGATAGCCGAGAAACATGTAGAACGACACACTCCATTGTTCGAGAATGTTCCGTTGCGTAACAATATTTTACTGGAAAGGTTTGGTTAATTCATGCTATTTCATATAATTCATAACTGTTTACTTCCTCAAGTAGCTACCCGGAGTCGACCTCGAAGTGCTAACATTACTTCGTATTTCAATGTATATTTCAAATACATAGATAGACCTAGATAATTATAAATATTTTTTTAGACGACCAACATTTAAACCGTAACATATCTTAGTATTAAACACCTACAGTATGTTCTTAGTTGTACTAACATTATGTTGGCAAATATGCCTTACAGTTCGGATAATTTGAATACGGTACTTTTAGTTACTAATCGTACTTCAACTGACATAATTTACTCAAACATTTGCATAGTGTAATAAAACAAAAATTCATTGTCTTTACGGTAAAATGAAAACTTGGTAAATAACTGTTTACTGGTAAAAATGGCACCTTTAATCTAGTTGAAACAATAATGTTTAAAGGATATAAATGTATCCTTTACAACGAAGCTGTCGGCTTAAACCGCGATAAGGAATGTAAGAAGTAACAGAAGCAGGGGAAAATATTATTGCAAATGTAAGTATAATACTTTTAATGAACAGACACGAAACAAGGTTTTAGTATAGGCCTACGTTGTGTTAGGTATTAATAAAATAATTACGTTTGAAAAACCAGTTAGCACAATACAACATTAAAGTGTGTAGCCACTAAAGAAACTTTGTTTACTTTTCCTGCAAAAGTACACTTTAACATAACCGTGACCTGAGATAACCTGGTCGGGAGATAACGCAGCCATGCGAAACAATAAACTAACCAGAAGCGTGGTAGATGTTACTTGGAATACTTTTCCAAGTATTCAGTTATTTTCCAAGGTTCAGCTGTAGCAATAAATTCTTCGTATTATAGAGTATCTGTAAACTATATTGACTGTAATGTTAATGAAAGGTTATCCTCTTTTTTCGTCACTTAACATTATCAGACGTTAGAAATAAGCGTACTTTATTACAGCGGAATTATTATTTAAGCGTATTATTTTTAAATATCCTAATATCAAGAAACAAAATTTGAACACTATTATAATAATAAACAATCGTGACTACCACATAAACCATTACTACTGACAATGTTGTAAATAAGTCTCATAACAGTTCTACGCAAACACACGTTTCAAATATGAATGTGCGAGTCAGCCAACTGGAAATCTGAATATTAAGGTTGAGCAAGATTAAATTTTTTTTAATACATTTCTAAAGACGAAAAATGTCTTTGCTGACAATGGCATAATATTGCAGGTTTTACTTATAGGCTATACGGCTTATCTTTATAAGGAACAACACTACCTATGGGATTAACACGCGTTTCGGTTTTATCAACAACAAACCTTTTGCCGATCCACAGCATAGTATGAAGAACGCTCGGCGGTCAGACTGATACCGAGAGTTTGCTGTTTCTTCGTAATACAAGTGGTGTGTGATTTCATTAAGAATATGACGTCTGCTGTTGTATTGCTCTTAGTGATATAACATAGTCTGTAGCCAAAGCTTCATTTATGCTGTAGCCAAGTCGTCATTTACAGGCTTTTTTTCGCTAGTATAATTAGACACATTTAGGCCTACTTAAATAACATTTTCTTTACTTAACTTAACTGAGGCCACCAAGGGTCTCATGGAAACTCAGTGTTTCGTAGTAAAATATGGAAAGTCGAAGAGTATTTTCTTTTTTTTTTTTTTGTAACCGTAGGTGCTAAATTATCATTATGAACATTTATAAGCGTTATAATAGACATTTTTCTCTTCGACTTACTTTAATATTAATGGTTGGTCGCTTCAACTGTGCAACTATTTCTTTGGTACATCAAACCAAGTTTTCTTTCTCGACTACTTTTTTCTAGTACAATTAGACACACTTAATAATGTTTAAACTATTTAATGTAACCTACCCTAACCATTAGGCCAACAAGAGTAACAACGAGTCGATTCATAGTAACGCACGGGAACTGGAAGAGGATGTTTTTATTAGCCTACGTGCTAATTATCATTATAACCAAGGTTTTAATTTGCTTTTTAAAAGATCGTTTACAAACATACAAAAGCGAAAAATGAAACAGTACCTTTCACGACTGCCTACCGTATAATCCATTCTACAGTGTATTCTATACTGTAAATTGTAAATGACGTGTTAAGTATGAAGAACACTTTCGTTTTTATTGCTTCTCATGATTCATATTATGTTGATTTGTATTAAATAATTCTTATTATTTACATTATATTATGTTGAATAAAATATGTTCATGTTGCCGTTATTACGTTTTGCAATAATTATAGTTATACCGTATTTTAATTCAGACAATACTAAATATGCTTCAATAAGCTGAGCGATATTTTCTATTCCGAATGTATTATGTGATTAACTGCGGTCAAGCTTATATACTGTTATGAAGTGAATTAAGTAACGTACTGTATACATGAAAAACTTTACCTTCGTCTTACAAGGAGAATTCTCAAAGGAAAACGTAGCCTAATTCTTAAAGTAATCTTTTCTAGATTTACATATCACTATAAATAAGTAAAGCCAACATAGTCGTTGCAGGAACTTTGCAAGAGAAGTAATGAAATTGCTCTTGCGGAAACGTTTCACTCAATACATTAGGGCACTGATCCATTACTAATGCTGCGAACGTGGTCGGAATACACTTTTGTCTCTGAGCTCTGTGCTGTTTAGTCGCGAATCTATTAAACTATATTTTACAGTTACTCACGCACTACACATTAACGTTAAAAAAATAAGGTAATAGGCCTATTTGATAAATTTAAATTTCAGAAAATAACTTGAAATGCCTTTTAGACATTTGATGAATGAGATTTTACCAGATAAAAAGAGAGAGAAATATACCAGAGAGAGTTCTTTTGAAAACAATAAGGCAATCAATAGGCCTACAGCACATGAGAGTACGGGAATACGTTAAAGGTCTATTCTAGCAACGAAGCAACTGATTAGTCATTATATCCTACCATCTGACATCTGACCTTGGAAGATAATTTCTATAGGTTATTAAGCTGTCGTAATAGGTCTAATATTGTGGTACTATCGTTTGCATCAAAGAGAAAAGAAAATTATTATTCTTTCGGTTCCACCGTTTCTGATAAAACCTGTTAAGTAGATACCATTCTTGTGGAGAAACTCAATTGGATACCAGAGGTAGGAAACCAGTGACAAATGTTTACATGTTATCATTTTTATTCAAATTACACTTAGTTCACAATCCTCTTGCACAAACACAGTAATTCATTAGCTCGCAATTTATAACAAATATAATTATATATAGTAAAACGCTAAATATTTTAAGTTTTGTCAAACGAAATTAAAGAAGTCATCTAATGAACTACACATGCTAATCGTCTCTAATTACACATGCTAGTGTGTCGCTACGAAACAACTCACCAGACTAACTTGTGCCGCCGTCTCAGATGTGTACGAATAGCATTAGTGACAAATGGAACATTTCGTTGCCATCAAAATCCGATCTTGCTATTTACAGATTATTACGCATCGCATTATTCTTTAATACATTATCACTTTCGGTTCAACCAACAACATCTCGTCGCTATTCTAACGCGTGCTACTGTTTACCCATCTACTCATAACTCGTCTTACATCAAAGTTGGCAACGGCTGCAGTGATACCTATTGCCTGCCGGTCTTCATTTCTTGTTATATTATATATTTAATACATTATTATTTCTTATTATTATTATATTTCATAACTTACAACCCCTAACTTTTCATAAGCTAATTTTGAGAAGTTACAAATATTTTAAAAGTCGAATCACGATAGCTTCTATAGTGAACCGTAATAAACACGTTACTGTGCAGATTATTTTAGAAGTTGTGTACTATAAATGATAAACGTTTAGACTAATTTTATTATAACACGTAAGGTTATGTGTTAAGTAAACAATATCTCCCTTTCAAAAAAAATGATAATTGTTAAATTATTTAAAAAAAATTGTAGCAAAGGATTTGAATATTAATTTAAAAATTTAACACGGCGAATGTGGAATGTTATCAGATCATTTGATTCGTTTTAATAACGAATGGTTAAAAATTATTAACCGGTCCAAAGTAAAAATAAACGTATTGTCAGCGTCATAAAAAACTAAATATTGTGTTTTCATTAAATGGGCTATTTCATTGGAAATAAAGTTAAGTTAACGTGACAGTTTCTTTAAGGAATAGAAATAAGTTGACATCTGACCAAAGCTTTTCCAGTTATCTTGAGAGTGTTTGAAAACATTCATACAAAGAACATTAAAATCAAAAAATCAGTAACAAGAAAATCAGTTTAGTTGCACGGAAGTGTTGCTTCTTGCCAAACGCATACTTGACAGAAGTTTAAGGCTTTCTCTACGTTTGAGAATTAGAAGATTGCAAATATTTTTTAGAGCCTAACAAATGATTGAAATTGTCAGAACTATTGGAAGGTAAACGATTATTGATTAGAGTTAGTTATTAGCAAAAGAAAACACATTACCTCTGACTCCATATTTTTAGTAGTTAACCTACTTCAGAAAGGATAGATCAAGCATTAGTGACGTTTACACCAAAAATCAATTGCTCGACTACAAAAACCCACGGGCAAAGAAAAAGCCAAGACCACAAAGTTTTGACTGGTTAATTGACCTAGGCTTAATATAGATTTAGGCTCAGTTTACAGTAGCGTGAGTAGTTTAGAGCTTGATTAGCTTTTCTATGTAAACACATAAGGATGTCTTTCTTATCTGAAAACTCTAACATTTCTAAACGTCTACACCCATACATTATCAGTTCCATCCGTCAAACTTATCCTTGCGGTTTCTGGGGACTAAAATGTTCTTTCAGCTCTTGCAAGCAAGTTTAAATGATATGTAAAATGATTTTGGGTTCATTTATCTGTAAACTTGTCGGTAAGCCGTTCGAATCCCGTACGTACTCCCTTCAAAATAAGAACAGATGGAAGGAAAGTGACATATAATTACAACACGCTATTACTAGAATACTCTTCTTTTTCAGCACAAGTGAGATATGATCTTCCCTAATTCCTTTAGTTGCCAGTACTTCACCTAGCTCATTATTTAAATACCATCCCGTCGTGTCCACATTAAAAATAAATCTAGGTTCCGTATTAAGTCCATGCTCGTCATAAGTGTTAGTTAAAATATTCATACTTATGCTCGAGCAAGAAGCAGACCTTCGGACACAAATTTCTTTATTAGTAGTTGAAAAAAATTTCAACTAGTCATAGCCAGTCATTCCATATTCTAAACTGAATCGGTGTGTTAACCTCACTCAGCGAATTCCAAAGCTAACCGCTGTTCTTCCAAGCCCAAACCTGTCTTTTCCAAACGTTGTATATAGGGAACAAGCTTTTTGCTTTGCTAGGTCCAAGTAGTCCTTGCAGACTTAGAGTCACCTCCTTTATGTTACCTGAAGTACTTCTGCTTCCACATGTTTGGGATGGGATGCCGTAATACTGCTCTGCTTCCTTGGTTCTTATTTCTCCAGCCTCTATCCACTGGATCGCCTCCTTTAGGTTCCCTTCAGTCCAACGCCCTATGTTAGATCCAGACGTTCGTTTATACAGTGTCGGCATTCTAAAAATATACAGAGTAATTTCATAGGTTTATTAGATAACTAGTTTGTAGTCTGATGTCTTTAAATTTTCTTTATTAGCAAATTTTCTAAACATATTATTTTATTATTAAAGAAAATATACTAAGAAGTAAAGTGCCGTCTCATTACAAGATGCCTTCAATGTACAAATCGAAGAAACTACAGCTACACAAACTATAGATTAACTGCAAATCAATGATTGTCTACAAATAATAATTATAGTTTAGAAACCCTTAAATAAGTATGTACAAATCTTTAGATGGTGTTTATAAATTGCAATAAAGCTGTTGAATTAGTCTATAGAAATATTGTAATTAAGGCTTTAAAAGGTCAAAAAGTAGGAAACCAGATTACGTTATTCAGCAAAATCAAATTGTAGGGTTAAGAAGAAAGAAAACAGCAAAAAGACCGTACACAGGGAAATATCATTCAGAGGAGTTCTCTGCTGATTTTGGAGATTATGAACGAAAGCTGAGAACGGAAAAAAGATTAGCAAATGATTTATAATAAATAAATAAATAAAGCATGGGCAATAAAGCATCTTTTAAACCCAAAGTCTACATATAATTTTTAAATCAAAAAGCATTGAAGTAGTTATAAACTGAAGCAGGAAAATATAAAGTTTGTAAGTTTAATTTAATAGCACAAAGTTGAAAACTTGGGTCGGAAACGTGGATAGTAAATTTAAGAATTATAACAAAGACCGACTTGCATAGAAATCCTACAGTCGTTGAAAGCAAATGCTGTGCTGAAAGTAATAAAAATTAACAGGACCACCAAACATAAATACGCACAAACCTGTAGTAGGTGACAATGTGAATTGGTCAAGATTTAACTGAAAAGAAATCACTGAAAGGCGTCTGGAGGGACATTTTCTAGCCGGTGTAAACTGTGTTGCTGTTACTATTGGTGACGACGACGACGACGACGATGACGACGATGATGATGATGATTCTAACAAATAAAAAATTTAAATTTGTTTAAACGTTTTAGAAGCGTTAGAAGTAATTATTATGAACTACGGTAATTAAATATATATAAAATATTTAAATAAAATATTCCGCTGTTAAAAAATTTTAACGTACTAAATCATAATTGTGTAGTCTTACTTGACTGTTATGAAGTTGCCACTTGTACACTAAATGTTTTTCTTACCAGCTGGTTGAATTAATATTACCGTAACTAAGGATCTCCTTCCAGACTGGATAACTGAGTAAACTTTACACAACACATTCCAGAATAAAACATTTACTTACAATTATGTTAATGAAGTTATTTTTAAAATTATAAAGAACAGACGAGGAGTTTAATTATTATACAACTTTAATTATTATTAAAGCTGGTGCATGTAATTTTTTTTCTCGAAGAAAATGGAACAGACTTTACTTAAACGTATTACATGCACCAGCTTTACACAACAGATTCAAGTCCTAAACAAACATGGAAACACAAATATAGTCCTTACAGTATATCCTGTATCTGTATTTTTACTAGTTGTCTATGCTACTAGTAATGCATGTAGATGACGTGATTTTTAAATTAATATTAAAGGATATTTTAAACAAGAAAAATATGAATAATTACTATTAACAAACTAAGCTTTAGAATACTTTTTTTGACTTAAATAAATAATACACATGCACAATACATGATTTGTATCATTTTACATCTCTAAAGCACGTATGTTGACATTTCTACAATGCATTTAATACAGGTACAAAGTACTTTAATTTTATCTGCTTTTTTGTAATAAATTATTTTTGTTTCCGCAAATGTCTCAGAGATTTTTCTTCATATTTATCCTTCTTTATTATTTCACATTTTGTATGTGTCTTAATTGGTTTTAATGAAGTTATTTATCTTAAATAAATTTTTGTTTAAGAATGCTTGTTAGGGTTTCACTTAACGTCACATCTTGAAAATGTATGCATATATTTAGACGCTCCCACGCGTTACTCGGTAAAATAGATACATTTTAAAGTTGTGTTCTGAATTATAAAGGTCTATAGGTCTAGAGAATTATAAAGTAGAATCAATGACAATCAACCCACTGGCAAAAAAAAAATTGAACAATCTAAGTTTTACTTTAGATTCATTGCTCATATTTATTTAAAGTTACACTAAAGAACAAAGAAAACAATTAAGTAGGTTTAGAACATAATGTCAACACTGCATACCTACTTTGTTTTGAGTAAGTAAAATGTTATTTTATGAGCGAGTCAGATGAATATTTCAACGGTGAGTACAAAAGACGCTAAAATATTACAAAATATTTCGTGGTTCTGTTCTTTTCTAAACAAAATTCTATCCCCAGTGCATTGAGCAAACAGTAAGATTTTATTTAATAAAAATACGAAAAATTCTTAACTTTTACTTAAATGTATAAATGCACACATGATTTTGATTATCAAGTAGCTTCAGCAGTTAACGTGAATTTGTATATTTTCAGATGTTACCTATATATTTCAGAAATGGATAAGGAAAACAGTGAATATCGTTGCCATTATGCAAGCAGGTGCAATTATATACAAGCATGACACCTTTCCTCTTTACTGTTTTTACGTCTGAATAAATCCGTTAACAAACATATTTATTGTGCAACGGACACATTTTCTGATATTAATTTATATACGAGTCGGTCACAATATTATTACAGTTTACATTGTTTGATTTAATTACTATTCATAAATACAGTGAATTACCAGTACGCGTGCCCTTTTCCACTCCGCTGAGCGTGTGCTCCTGTGTCTCAACTGTCAGCACAAGAGATGTCACATCATCTGATGTCAGTAATTAACGTAATTTAAAGTAATGCTCGTACAAAACCATAATTGTCTTTTATTATATGTGCATAAAAACAATATTACTTTATTTTATGAATTTAAACATGCTTCCTTATGTATCGTTGAAACTTATAACATTTAAAGCATCCTACTTTTCCACAATGAAATTTTTTACGTTTGTGTATCTGTAAAAAATATATAAATATCAGAAATAATCAGTTCGTATATCAGTAATATAACTGGGTAACAAACTATTGTAGAGACTGACATTGTAATACTGCAGTGATTTATAAAGTGCACTGCATATGTTTTTTAATAGACACATAAAGTGCAAACTCTTATCACTTCCTTTCTGGCTATAGAAATGACAGACTTCACTTCATAGCGACATCTAGCTGTTAATGCAGCGGCACCCTACTACTGATCAATACCCCATTGTCCCAGTTATTACTTAATACAGCACACCCTTTCAGTTTATTTTGATATTGTTAAACCTTATCAAACAGTTAGACGTGAACAAACGGTACTAACAATGTTAAAGTATGAGTTTGATGTATTCAAATCGACATATAGACCGTCAAAACGTACTTGATAAAGGGCGGTTTGAAAAAGTTTAAAGTTTCTCTGTACTTTTGTTCATTGCGAATTATAACATATACTATTAATTAATTGATTCATTGTATATCATCGTAGTACAAAACATAAACATTATTTGCATTGAATTAGAAAATGTAACGTACTAACGAAGGAGAATATATTATTGTGCATACTCGTAATACGACATCACTGTTTTATTATAATACATGAAATTGATTACTCATCGATTTTAGTGATATAATCTATTTGTTATCTCTTTTATTCTTCGTATTGTTTAAATTAGCAGCCATCCTTACTTTTCTTTTATAAAATTGCTAAACTGCTATAATTGTTTTTATTATTTAGACAAAGCTTTTCGTCATTACTAACATCTTCAGGTCTTAAAAAAAAAAAAAAAAAAAAAAAAAAAAAAATGTTATCTCTTTGATGACTACGCAATGTCGCAATATTCTACTGTTCATTCTTTTATAAATTAGACAAACGTATTAATTCTAAAATTATTTTTTCCAATCTATATAGACGATGATTTTAACATCGGGTGACTCGAGACTTTGGTAACTTTCAGTGTTTGCCTAACATATAAAATAATTAACAGTAGAATATTGCGACATACGTATGGAATCATATAAACTACAGGCTCCAATAGATTTAGGTGCGCTACCTGATTTAGGACCGCTACTTACTGATAACAGTTATGTCTACAGGTATAAGCTTACAGGTATGTGAGCGAGTGTATACTATACTTGCAAATGTAAATTTGTAATGTATAGTACGAGACGCAATTATGTGTAAACAATTATCAAAAACGAAGGTGATAGAAGGAAACAGATTTAATTCTTATTGTTTAGATAGTGCGTGTTTTCTTTCTTTAGTATTGAAAAGGAACGGACGTAAACAAGAAAAGGCAGTCGACAATATATGATTTCAATAAGAAGTAAAGGAATGTTGTAACGCCCGGGGCTGGGGCCTCACAAAGTGAAAGCTTTAGTCGTGCGGACAGGATAGCTGTGGGAGTGGCTCGTTATTAAATAAGGCATTTACTTAGATTAACAAAATTTCTTTAATTCGTTAAAGTAACTATGTTCGTTAAAAAGTTTTATCTTGATAAACAAATGATAATAATGACAATACAAATGAACAAAATGACAATAATTGACTATAAATAGTGACATACTCTCGTTACAATAATTCAATTTCTTACTTGAGTGTTTTCACTAAGACATAATATTATATAAAAAAACATTCTTTATATACTGACTATTCTTATTAAAACATTGTAAAAGCTTTACTAACTATATTTCTGAATTTTGTACGTTACTACTTTAAAATAGGCATAAATGATTAAGATGTCAATCATACATATTTCTTAATAAATTTAGAACACTACTGAGCATTTTTGAGTACAAATAATTCATTTTCAAAATCGATTAATGCTTTAAGTTTGAACAAAGTATAACAAAGGTAAAGTTGTAATTACGCTTTCAATGTGGCTCCATCGTTGACAGGGGATGTACGTATAGTGCGCAAAGAAGCCAAAAGTGAACAAGTGACAAAGTGTACTTCCCAGGGCTCTTCGTCGGTTTTATACCCTCGTGACGCAAAAAGTCTCTATGAGTTAACGCCCAAAATTCAGCCAATCAGAACTGGACTTTCCACCTGTCTCGAAACTTATCAGGTCATGAAAGAGGACAATATGACATTGATTTTTGTGAACCAAAGCGGAACTCGTTCAAAAACACTGACAACAAGACTATTCTTAGCTTCTTTGGTTGATAACTCTCTACACGCGCCACGATAAAATATGGTCAGCACACTTACTCACAATCGCTCAGTTTTTTCCTTAAAATAATTATTTCCTTAAATAAGATAAAATAAAATAATGCAGCGTGGAGTGTGCTGGTCACAACAGGAAATTAAACAAATTTCATCACTGAGTAACTAGTAGAACTTACATACATCTTTAGCTGTTTTCGATTGTAGAGTTTCTGCAATCTGTTAAACGGAATGAACGAAAACATTTCACGTTTTCTTGTAGTCGTAAGCGGTAAAAAAGAATTAACAGTTTACGTGGATTAAATATACAGCCTTACATAAGTATACATTAAAACCTTATAAATGTGTTAATGGAAATGGAAGATAGTGATTTTTGTAGGGAATGTAACTGGTAAATGAGTGTTTATCTTAAAAGTGTTTGTGATATTAAAACTGTATCTTAAACAATTACTACGCTTATTGTACCCTGGGAATGTTCAGAAGGTAAAGATGCAGATGCCTTAAATACTTTAGCAACATTTGATTTAAAATCCTTAACTTACGATTACTTAGACACGCCGTATAAAGACAAGTAGGCCTACTTTTTAAGTCTGACAGCTAGGTTTTGTATCCCTGAGTCATAGATGTTCCCCACTTGTCCCTTGAATAATCTGAGTCCCACTATAACTCATCTTTCTTTTATCATCACCGTCAAACTTTTAGTTTCACGTTATTTTCATGTAAACAAAGAAATTAGAACAACTGGGTGTTGAGTCCGAGCTGTGCTGCAGATGATTCAAATACGAGCAGTGCAAGAGATTTCACATGTCGAGTTGCGAGGAGGCAACAATTGCAGTTCGCAACGAACTTGATCAGGCAGATGCCACTCTAATTTATTGGCCTAATTTGTCTTTATAAGTTCATGAATTTTAATCTTAAATAATTTAGTAATTAATCCACGCAATACTCTTATCGCCAAAACACCGATTTGTGCACATAGCGTCTTTAATTTGGGAAGAAGCTGGTGATTTGGTGATGAACGATGGTCTTCCATCAGAGATAATTTGTTCGTTGTGAAAATCAATCCTTCATTTGGGATTTCTCTTCACCACTTTAAAAATTCTTTTTAAACATAATATCATCATAAACAACTGTTATTTGTCCACAAAATTTAGTCTGGCACCCACTTTTCATTTTGAAATTACAACATTTCTATTGGACTAATTTTGGATCGGTGCTGCCATTTTCAGAATGTGTAACACAAACTACTCGAGCTAAGTGGATTCTATTCTTCAACAATAAACGGTAGTACTGCTACCACAGCAAAAATATAGCTTTGTATCATAGCTTATGTATTGTATCTTTACTTTTCTGACACGTCTTTTACTTACGGAATTTACTATACAAGAAACTAAGAGTTAATAATTCCCATATTAGAAAGAATGTGCATTAGCGGCAAGGTACAGTATTGGAGGTAAAAAGTCATTTAAAGTTACTAACTGACAGAAAGTGGTAAGTAATAAGCTACTGGACAGCAATGTTTCATAAGAGGTTTAAATAAAACGTAGGATCATTCCTGTATTAAGTGATGAATATGTTCACTGTAAGAAAAAATTGAATACAATTAGTCGGTAGAATCTTATTACGGTAGTGACTAATTGATTATAATTGAAGTAATTATTAATAATCTGGATTAGCCATAAGCAATAATTAGAAAGCTGAAAGCTTTTTACTAACTACGATATATTTTATAACGGTGATTTGACTCTGAAAAGCTCTCCGTGACACTGAAGGTGAGTGTCCAAATTAATATTGTATTTATAATATTACAGAAAACAACATATATGCCTATTTAAACTTCTTTCTATGAGGTAAATATTTAATTCAAACGTAAAGGATTACATAGGATAATTTGCTTCATAGAAATTACAGAGTCGCATGAAGTGAGAAGCGCACGTCGAGAGACAGTAATTACTGCACAATTTACTTCAAAGGTACAATTTGCTCATTAAACTTGACGAAGGACTGCACAGTAGCCTAACTACATTGGCAGAATTATGGCAACCGTGTCATTAAACTTTGCATATTTAGTTCGTCAGTTCACGTAATGTGACAGCCAACTGCAGCTGTTTACACATTTAATACTAGAATTTTTAATGTAAATTGTATTTTGAAATACTATATGAACTTACTCGAAAGCTTACAAATCACTAGGTCTCCTCGAAAAGTAGTAGTAGTAGTAGTAGTAGTATTATTATTATTATTATTATTATTATTAGTAGTAGTAGTAGTAGTAGTAGTAGTAGTAGTAGTAGTAGTAGTAGTGTTGGTGGTGGTGGTGGTGGTGGTGGTGGTGGTAGTGGTAGTGGTAGTAGTAGTAGTAGTAGTAGTAGTAGTAGTAGTAGTAGTAGTAGTAGTAGTAGTAACTGCTGCAAATAGTTAGTCTGTGGTAGAGAGAACGCTAGTAGATACAAAAACTACGTTCTGTACTGAAAATGTGTAATGACTTGTTAGATAAGAAAGGTTGGTGTTAGCTAGTATAGGCTACATATTTTTTTGTTGAGTTGTATTTTTTATACACGCACGCAACCAAAGTTGCACGAAAAATTAGAGAAGAGTGTACCATATTTTGTATATTAATATTAATGACTTACAAGTACTATTAAATTTTTCAGTTCAGGAATAATTTTCTGCACATGCTTGAAAGCATTACTACTGTCACAACCAAGTAGGTTAAAACTGACAAGCGGCATAACGGTAATGTTCTCCCGGGAAGGAAACGCCTACACACCGTGTCAGGAAACATGTGTTCCTGGTATTTGCGAGTCGCACACACCCCACGGTAATATATTAACACATTGCTTGAAGGTGTTGCTACTTTCTTGCCTGCTTGAGCTTCAAGTTAGTTTATTCACGATTTTATTGTAACGCTACCTCCTGCTCAATTTGTTTCTTCTTAGGGCGACCTTCTCAATAAAAGTTTAACAACGATCCGTTTTTTCTACTTTCTTAAACCTTTGCATACGATGTATTCATTTGTTTTTAGGCTCCTGTTATGATGGAACGTTGTTACTTTTTGTTGAATACCGAGCTTGCCGCTCTTTTAATCGCAGCTATATCTCAGCGCCTAGACCACAACTGTCTAACATTTAGTTTCACACGCCGGGGGCTTTGGTTTTAGATTATCGGCTAACGACCTGCCAATGTTTTCGTCTGCTGCTTTCATTATGTAATTTTCATGTTGATCGTCATTCCTACACAAACCGACAGTCTGATTCATTCGTAATTGTTTGTCTCTACTTATTCTTCTTTGTTATACTCCCAACATTCTGTTTACTAAATCAATTCTCTCTATGATTTCGTGGGCCTTTTTGGAAGCCTTCTTCCTCTGGCTTCTTATCTCTCGTTACTTTTGCTGTCCTATCCTCCGTCTGTCTGTCAATGCTTCTATATGATGTACGGATGTGTATGGATCCGGTCCTTCGCTACGGATGTGGGATGTGGTCTACCCTTTTATTCCGTACTACTGTATTCTGCATTTCAGTTGTTTCTAAATTCTGTTTAGTTTTAATGGCGTCCGGTCTCGTTCACTAGCATATGTTATTATAGGCCCTATAATAGCCTTCTTTTCTTAAAAATTTATTATGTCAGTCACGCTAAGACTTTGGCCGCTTTACTGGCTTTATGGATGACCTCTGCTAAAATCCCATTACCGGTCAGTTGTATTCCGAGATAATTATAGCTAATAAGTTGCTCGACTTACCGTTAATAAATTGGACTTTACCGTAAAGGTCCAATTTTCATCAGTAGAGAGTCTTTATGTAATTTATGTAATGTAACCTAACCTATGTCTAATATTGTTTCTACATGCAAACCGAATATCTTACAACCTTAGGAGAATGCAAAAAACCGTTATTTAACAACTGTATGTAGATTAATTTAAATTTATTCTTGTATTAAAGACAATTTCAATTTTTCCCTGTTAACTGTAACCCATGTTTCTGCGTCCATAGGTAGTATTATAGTAGTAGCATTCTTCTCATAACTTCGTTCAACAAAATTGAAGCCATTCCTTGATCTACTGTAATTTCCCCAAAATTCTCAACGTAGGCATTGAGGATACAGTGGCCTATCTCCATTTCGGTGTACCACAATATTCTATATCCCAGCGTTAAGGGCTGTAATACACCGATGCTGATCTCTTCTTTAATCGCTTTGGACCCTTTTGTTTTATCGTATACTAGTCCACAGTCTTCATAAAATACCTCACACGGGATCTAAAAGGAAAAACACATCCAGAGTCTCTAACCTGTTGCTTCGTTAAGCCGAATCAAATGCATTTTTACACTACTGTCACCAAAAGAGAAACGGCTCGTAAGTTATGATTTAGTTGTTGTTTTATCACTATCTACATTCCGTCATTGTCTTTATGCCGCCTATAATGTATCTTCGTCCCAGAAGTAACCTTTCTGGTGATTCGCGGACAGAAGCCACGGTTTGAGTAGCTTTTAAAATTGTTTTCCTGAACCATATACTCGTAAATAGATCCTTGTTTCTTGCCTTTGTCGTAAGACACATGATATGTAATAGGTAAAAACATATGTGACTTTAGTACCACAGCAACTGCCTTCAGTATCTCCGCAGGTGAGTAACCCGCACCCAGAACTTTTTTATTCTCAAGTCCCACATCTCTCCATAGTTTTTGTGGGGCAAACGTAAGTTCTGAGAGAGAACTGGTCTTGTTACTTGTTCCTGTTATAATCGAATGATCTAAGTATACCGTTCAGGACAAACACGTGTATTTTCTTTATTAATATTTTGTATCATAGAGACTAAACAAAAAGAGTTCGTTGCACGTATTCTCCAACGTGGTAGGACTCACTTCACTTAATAGGTTTCAGGAGTTCTCTTTTAGCCTATTTTTCTTCCGCTATTCGTTTCACAGTTTCGTTTACCCACTGTCTTGTATGGTATACAGGGTTTTCATCTAACACCAACGACTCTGTCGCTTTAGGAATAGTATGGATTGCTTATTTCTTCTTCTTCTTCTTCTTCTTCTTCTTCGCCACGTGCAGGTATAGACTTACAGTCTGTTCCGCCTTCACTGACGCCATCTTTTCCTTGGTCTACCTATATCTCGTCTTCCTTGAGGTTTCTATCTTATTACTTGTTTAGGTAGACTCATATCTTATATTCTGTCGATATACTGCCTCCATTTTATTTACTTATTTCTCAAAACCTTTTTTAAAAGAGGTCTATTTCTAAAACCATTTTTAAAAAAAGAAGATTTTAACGCTTTCACGTCGAATAAGGTTCATTAATTTGCCAACCTTATTCACGCAGCCTTTGGTGCGTCTCGAACTGAGGTTACGTAAAGAACCTCCTAAAGCTTTCGTTTATTTACTTGGAGTTCTGTTTTAAATTTCCTTGTGCCCATTTTAGATGTAAAACTTTGCATTATTGTTTCTGATACATGTTGTTGTTTCTATGCTAAACATGGTATCCTACGTCTGACCAATCCTGAATACTTCATGTTATACTCATCAAGAAAAGGTTTCCCGGTCGACGAAAGTAGTTGAGGTTATTTATTAAGAATTGTCAGACCCAGTATTGACACAATTTCTCCGCCCGTTTCCTACTGAGTCTTATTTGCTTATTCCCAATCCCCTGCTTTATTTGAAACGTCCATATTGTACTCCGCGGGAAGTCTTAACAACATCATCGCAGCACAGAAAGCCAGGTTTACAGGTGGTGTCGGATCTGACCCAACCTTGCGCGCTTCTCCAGCAAAAGACACGTCTTGCAACAAAGCATAAGACTTTACCAAACTGACATTCTAAGAGGTTTTTACGTCACAGAACGTTAGATTAATTAAGTTGGTACAGAGTTTAAAATCTCCGGCGACATCAAGGTTCCCCTTCAAATCGCAAAGAACAGCTTGGAAATTGGTTCGAAATAGTTGGTGCGTAACATTAATTACAGTTTCTACAAGAGTTCGCAATAATAACTTTATAACGTTACACCATTCGTACCGGACAACGGACAATACGTGCATTCGACTGATGGAAGAAGGGGTATATGAGTAGTTTTACTGTGTAAAAACCACGATGTAAACAAAAGCTACACTAAATGGTGTGCAGCGGCGAACATCGAATGTAGAAGAGAATGGTGTCCCTGTAGAGTTGATTGTAGGTGGGGAATTGGGGGGAAGACTGAGGTCGGTGAGTGTTAATACACAATAAATAAACATATATTAGGCCCTAATGGAATACATGTTGCACCAATTATTTGTTAATATTGGATTAAAGTACTAGACAGTCTGTAGGCCTCCATTTAGGCCTACTAAACCTTTTAATGTAAGAAACAAGAAAAACTCATTTTAAAAGTACGTTATAAATACTCTGAAATCACCTTTTCCAATATTGTGCAAGAATTTAACCGTAAGCTCTGAATCTCAAAACACGTGAAAGGAAACACGTCACTCAGAACAAGTCAATTAATTTTATACGAACAACTGGCCGGATGAAGCAAGAGAGACTGACAAAAAAAATATTCTACTATTTAGGTAAAAATCCCAATAGACAAATTCGTTGGTTTGTAGAAGTAAAAAAGGAAGTGAAGTTTAAGAAAGACGATATTTTGGATTGAATTATATTTAGGAAAAGTTTTCTTTTAAACTTCGAGTTTTTGGTAAAAATAGGAGCTATAAACAACAACTCTTTGAACTGAAGAAAGGAAAGGACAACATAGTGAAAGAATGAAAGAATACTGAAGAAACAGAAATTTAAAAGGAGAAGGAAAGTCATTATGAAATTGTTTCACGTGGTCCATAGTCGGCGAAAATCAAAGAAAGAAAGGCTGTTGATGCGGTTATGAATATCATGTATTCAGCTGACAAGTATAAGCTCTCACTACTTGCTATGTATAGCACTACATTCCAGCTGCCGTATAGTATTAATTAATGACGGTTTTGATAGACAAATTTACTAGTCATTTAAATGTAAGCAAAAGGGTAATTCACTTGTATCATTAAACGGAAAGTATTGTGGATAATTAAGTACAATCGGGTTAAAAATTAGTATTTATTACCAGGCCAAAGCGCAATTCAAGTTGAAAGAATCGTCTTCTAAAAAACTTAATAATTTCTTTAATGTGTTTTAAAAGTTAAATGATTTTGTGAAGTTCATCAGATTGACGTACGTTCTCAGCCTTAAAATCATATTATGCTGATATTATTTTATACAAGATTTCATATAGAACCAAGTTGGCAATGAATAAAGAAGTAAATTAAGAGTATGTTTTAACAATGCAATAAACATTTAAGTTTAACAGCCTGTAATATGTAATATATTTATGACGTGTATACGTTATACGCATATTAATACGAACAACTTAAATTCATGCTTCGTTATTTATTTCGTTAAAGCCGTTTCGTGTGTCCATAGATTTGGAAGAATATCATCGGTCGACGATTAACTTTTCCATGGCATCTCCTTTAGCATATTTTATAAAAAGCATTACTTTCTTTGCCTTCAAATATATTAAGTTCATAGAAGATACATTAGTTTAGAAAGGAATTTTTATAATTCCTGCATATTTAATTTTATAGCCTACAATATTTAAAAAATTATCAACATTTTAAGTTAACGGCACTTTTAATTTTAATGAAACGTGACTTACAGATATTAGCTAGAGGACTTTTTAAAACCACGATGTTTAATTCAAACTAAAGTAACACGGTTAAATACAAATATTTAATCTCACTAAATTAGCTAAGCGTGTTTTACACTGAAGATAAGACTTTTGGTAATCTAAAACATCAAAGCGAATTTTGTCAACACTGTTTAATTATCTCCTACTTTGTCGGGATGTGAGAAATACTTTGAATTTCCGTAGAAATGCGCGTATTCTTGCATCCTTACAGGGGAAGGGAGGGAATTGCTTAGTGATCTATGGGCGCCAGTGGAATGTCGCTCGAAGTTAAGTGACGTACAGATTAGAGCAAAGTTACTACTATATACTTTTGGAGCCTCTTTCCACTCCCGACTTCAGTGGCCACGTATCACCTTAAGTTAAACTACTGGCTAACAAAAGGCGTAAAATATGAAACTCTTCCTTCGAGTTTAGTGAAAGTCTATACTAAAATCACACATTGTAAAAGTACATTTTATGTTAAGTTCAAACAAGTTGTCTTCTTTAACGATGTATGCTTCTTTTATCCAATTATAGAAAAAATAGTTTAATGAAATAAATGGAAAAAATTTAATGTTTAATATACAAAACTCTTCCTTCTATTTTAGTGAAAGTCTATAATAAAATCATACATTGTAAAAGTACATTTTATGTTAAGTTCAGAAAATTTGATTTATTTAACCAGGTATGCTTCTTTTCTCCAATTATAAAAGAAGTAGTTGAATAACATAAATGAAACAAATTTTATTTTTAATGTAGCTACTGTGCACAAAGTGTTTTAATGCAATTATAAAATAGTCTAAACCACAGCCAACCCAGTTTTGATATAGGGATGTGATACTTGGACACGGACCACCAATCAATTAAGAAGAATTGAGGCTTCGGAAAGTTAAATGTTGTACCAGGTTGATTATACTATAAAATATAGGTATGTGAAAGGAACTAAGAATCACCAGCATTGTTGATGGCTTGAGTGACTACCGGCAGAGATGTAAGCCACACGCGGAAAGTATGCAGGTGGAACGTATTTCATATTCAGCGGTATTAGTGCTTTTTGAATGGTAACAGTGTCCCGGGATAGTCAGATGGTGTAGCAGAAACATCAGGCTGGAACACATACTTATTTACTATTTTTTATTTATATTTGAAATTTGTTACTTACGTGTTACGTGCAGTTGTTATATTGTACAATGAACAGTAATGTACGTGAACTGGCTTGCCTGCTGCTTGCTATGTCTCGTACGTTTTTTAGCTAAGGCAGTCATCCCCGATGTAAACACATAATTTTCACCGTTTTACCAGTTGTCAGTGTAGTAGTCTGTGGTGCTCCCTTCAAACACATGGCTGCAAATCATGAATATTCACTTCTACGCTTTAATAGCAAAAAACTGATTTTTCAATAAAAATAAAAGTCGCACTACATAACAAAAATTGTTTGAATAAAAGAAAACATTTAAATTTCGTTGTCTTATTAGTTTATAAACTGATGAATCGATGATATTAGACATAAGGACGAGTCAACAACAACTCAACAACTAACAAGGAAAAAGCAACTCAGGATATTGTAAAGTTTGACGTACAAGCACATAACTAATATAAAAGACTTCTACGGTAGGAAAGAATGGATTCTGAGCAGCAGATTTGTACCATACATGTACAAATCACCTCTACCAGATGTCTTCTTTGTAAGTACAATTTCCAAAGTGTTGTGTCCACTGTAACACAGCGTTGATTACACAAGTTGAGTTATAGCGATGTATACATTTTAAATTAATTTCCATTAAACTCTAACAATTATGTCGCATAATTGTACATACTAATTAACCAGGAATGTGGCTACAAATTGTATTTAATCCTGCTTATTAACACATTTATATTCGGATGAAATTATTCAGTGGTTATTTTATGTATTAAATGATTTATTTACTTTCGTAATTTTAAGGTCGTTGCCATATCACAACATTCAAATCAGTGAAAATCTGTTTTACATTTACTTTTTACTAGAACTTAATTATTTCAGTGATATAAAAAAATAGATAGGCCTACCTTATTTTTTATAACGTTACTAATCACTACAACGATATTAGAGCAACAACTTAAAACAAGGTTTTTCTTTTTTTTTGTCTTAAATTATAGTATTACTTTTCTGTCCATTAAACTAAATTGTAAGATGCACATTCGGAGATGAGGAGGATACGAGGTCCTGGAGGGCTGTATCTAAATAGTCAGCCAATGATGCCATTGGAGAGGAGAGGGAGAGAGAGAGAGAGAGAGAGAGAGAGAGAGAGAGAGAGAGAGAGAGAGAGAGAGAGAGAGAGAGAGAGAGAAAGAGAGAGAGAGCGTATAATAGTTAGTTTATAGTTAAACTGAATGTCAATTTCAACTATTAAACGAATTGTTACGGTGGGAATGATATTAAATGTTTGGGTGGGAATGGGTACTAAATAAATTGATACATTGACAGAACTAACATTAAAAAATAAACACTTAAATATTAATTTGATCCATGTACTCTAATGACATCTGTCGTAGTTTATTCACAAAATTAGAGCTTTACTGTCAAAAATTAATGCTGTCTTATTTACACAATTACTACAGATATGAGCATGAAATTTAAACAGACTGAAAATATTTGTTCATATCTTTTGTAGAGTAACAAAATTTGTAATTATTAGTTCTGTCGCCCATATAAAAAATATAAACCTCACAAATATGTGATAGCTTTGTCTTCAACACTCGTAATTCTAAATTCTCTGTATTCTTTTAAATTTAAATTAATCGATGAATTGATTAATTTTATATTTATAGTATTTAATATACTATGATGTCGAATTAAGTTTTATTATTGGCTGCTTTACTTTGTAGCTATATGTTATTTTAGAACACTACGAACAAACAAGAATGCAAATTACGTGTTTTACCAAATGTAGATTAAAAATATATAATATTTTAAAATTACAATGATAACACAATAAATAATTACAATAAAACATAATAATTATAAATTTCCAATTTAGCTAATTATTATTAGCTAAATAATAGGCCTTAGTAGATACGTTTTAACAAATAGGTCTAATCACAACAGATCTGAATATAGAAGTGTAATTTGCTGTTAGCATAATTAAGGATTAGTCAAATGTAGATTGGTGCTTCAATGATGACAACTGGGTTAACAGCACATTTCAATCAGTATAATCTGACATAATAGGACAAATATAATTGCTTACTAGGGTATAATATGTTTACGTGCTTTATTGTGTGTATTTATACAAAAGGTTTTCAACTTTGTTTACGTTAGTTTTAGGAAATAATGTCTGGATAAATGAAATTGAAGTGAGTTGCAGTATTTACGTGCAAAACGTGATAACGGAACTCAAGGTACAACAGTAAACGACAATTATTTCTTGACTCCTTAAAAGAATTTCTACTACAATTTACAGTAACAAATTCCAGATTTATTGGAATATTTATCTACTATGTACATATTATTATTAATTAATTTTCCAAAACACAGTAAATATTTAAGACATAACGGAATCAGCTTTTTGAAATGAAATCCAGTAGGCCTACCATTTGCTCACGTACTAAAGATATTGCTTACGACTAGACGTGTAAGATAAAAAGAAGAATATAAAGTGATTTGCATGCTGTTAAAAAAGGGTACCTTCATTCCAGCAAGTGTGTTAAAGTAAAACTAACTGTATACCAGTGAACGTTTAATTTCTTGATTATACTAACATTATAGAGTAGTACATACTGAATTCCTCAGTGCAGTTCTAAGAAACAGTAAACCGCCTACCAAAATTATTAATTCCTGCTAAAACATAAATATTAAATTACACTAATTAAACGTAACTGATAACTACACTTTTTTAACATCAAACGATTCAATCACATGTTAATTATTCTTAATTTTTACTGTTACTTGTGTCATTCCTTCCTCTACACATATACTTTCAAATACATCAAAACACTGCAGTAAAACAATAATTTTATCAGGCAAGCAAACATATTAATTTTATAATAAGTATTTACATAATTAGGAAAATTACAGAATATCAGATTTGATGGAATTACATCATTGGGTGCAAAATTTTTGTAGTAAACTAGGCTGTGCTACTAAACAAAATGTATGCGATGAAAATGATTTTTAACTTTCATCACAGCACCTAAATAAGTTTTCATGAGACCTAAATTTGTATAAGCTTTTTATATTGTAATTATAAAAGTAAGTAAAATGTAATTTCTTAAGAAAACTATGAGATTTCAGTGTCCAGTGTTTAAATCTTTACAAACTCCAAAAAATATTTCTAATGAGTAGTTTAATGTTTTCGTCCACTTTTAAAAGACGAAGTAGGAATTTTATACTTTACGACTTGTATAGTTATCACATGCTTGCGCAATAATTAATGTACTGTGGTGATGTGTTGTAAATGCCTCGAGATATACTAAGGTTATCTATAACTTGTAATCCCATTGTTTTATGTTCTTATTTCTTTTATTAAAGCATTATTTTATTGTTTAGTGACTAATAAAAACGTAATTCATATAAGAAGAAAGGCGAAAATGTGGTTTGAGGTGTAATTTCGATAACACATAATTATTAGTCAATGCAAATAGATTATGTCTTTCTTCTAAACATTTTGAATTTCTTTCCATTAATAAACGTACTAGAGCTTTTACAATTTTTAGCAATGTAGTTTATACTGCCATTAAGGATTTATAAATAACAAACTAAATAAACATAGGAAGTCAACCATTTTAAAACAAATGTACAATAATAACGTGTAGGAAAATGTTACAAATATTCAAAAGATTTTTTATTTCAACAGTTTTTACATCTTTAAACTTGCTTGAAATTTCCAGATAGTCCTAGTTACAGTATAATGTGTAAAGGTCTGGTTATTGGCGTTATTGATGCAGTGAAAGAAGGAACTTAATAACAATTTTATACGCTATGGTATGGAATATAGAAATTAATTTCTGCAAAGGAAATCTGGAGAGACTGTAAGTGATAGATTTCTCAATATTAAAACGGGTTGTAGGAAAGTGTGATTTAAAATTCTAATTTTTCAGCTTTTCAACTTTCAACCAAACTCTTAGCAAACTAGACTGTCTCTGTTAAATCGAATTTAATTTTATAGAGTATTTCACAAAGTATGTAGGCACATTGAAAAGTTGCATTTAAAAATTATAATAGAAAAAATGATATTGTAAAAATTTAATTAACTGTATTTTCAATGCACTCTAATCTTAAACTATACAAACTTTTGCAATATGCTTATCGTATTGTCTTAAATTGTATATAGGCGAATGTTCTTATTTCTCTGGCACGATTCTCTTGCTCTTTCTCCATACAATGTACGCAGCCATTGTTTAAGCGCAATGTCAAATTACAGTACAATATGTAATTAGTAGTAATTTCTTTCTATTAAATACTTTTAATACGTTAATGACATACACCTACAGAGTAATAAGACGTTTTCTGATTGTTTCTTTAAAAGTTTAATGCGGCCGATAATGACTAACACAATGTATAGTTTTATTAGTTGTCACCGAATCACTATCAACAAACTAATTATTGTAATATTTTGCATGTAATTTTCGACTGGAATTTGCGTGTAAACATTATACAAAAAATAATGTTTACACCTATTTTAAAGTAATCGTTATCTGTTTAGTAGAACACAAAAGAATGAACCTATCCTATTATTAATAGCCTTCCCTCATTAATCAGATCTTCAAATCACGATATAATAATGTCTCTAATTGAATTATAATGATAGAGTTGCGTATTAGTTAATTTGTAAATCTACACTATATATACAAACTCATACGTCTTACAAACTCATTTTTATCACTAGATAAAATTAAGTAATATAATATGTAAGACCCTAGAAAATGTTTTATTTTAACTTCAACATTTGAATTCTATTTGAATAGAAATCAGAGAAAACCCAAAATAAAACAACTGGTCTTCAATAAAACGTTTTTTCTTATAAAAGCTAAAAATGTTATGGTAGAAATTATTATATAAAACCGAGGCGCATTTTAAAACGGTTGCAGTATTATTTCAAAATCTTACTTTTATATGTTAAGTATGTCTACGAAGCCATTTTTAGTAAAAGGACAAAAATCCTTGGCCCATTAATATATGTATTATATTATATTATATATATAGGCCTATATATATTATTAATATATTCAGCGATAGTATAAAGAATTAGATTTTTCTTACATTTAATAAAAATCAACGATAAACTTGCTTTGTTTCGTTTTCTGTAATGAAGATACAACGTTAGATACGCAGTTCAACAAAATGTGTTATGAATAAATATTAATATACAATACATATTAATAAACATGTACATGTCGTATAAAGGTCATAAACAAAGTACGACTTTCCTTCACGCTCACTGTTCATGCCTGCTCTCTAACTCCTTAACTATGTGGATTTAATGTTTCTCTTGCATACTTATTTTTGCTATACATACATATTATGAAGTACCGTATGACCAGTAATTAAATTAAAGACCAGTAATTTTGAATAATTAAAAATTACAATCATGGTTTATTTCACAGTAACATTTTTAAATAATGGGCGCGGTATATATACGTAGTATACAATAGAATTTATAAAGAGGGTAATAAAATTATGCATATCGACAAATGGCATTCAAAAAAGTAAACTTGTTTTGTCAGGGTTTTCACTTTTCAATATTTTAAACTTTGAATTCTTTAAAAACGCAACACCGTACTCTGACGTTTTCTACACTGCCTGGCTGCCTGGTTGTCTACACCAGAGAGGCAGAAATGCTACATACCTCCATCTGTGGATTAAATAACCGGCAGAATGTAGACAGAAATTCGTTCTTCTGTGCTGTACTGTGGTACTAATGGTTGCGTTATCACTGACTGCATTTTTCATATTGTATTCCCCACGCTAGTGTAAGTTGACTCTTGTCACGTCCTGGAGTTCTTTTGGCAAGAAGTAGGAATTGCCTTGTCCAGCAGCGGATTGCCTGTGACGTTACTAAATCTGAAACGTAATTTCAGATTCATCAATGACTATGAACTACAAACAGATCATAGCAACTGAAGTATTTAAAGTTCTACCAAAATGGTAGTTTCAGCTCCCTTAGTACGGTTTGTGACTATTAAAACTTAACTTGAACGGTGCAATTAGTAGAAAAAATGAGAACAGGTGCATATTAAGTAACAAATTATCCTGTGGTGAGTTTAACGTATTTATGTTAGTCTACAATTCAAAATGTCTGTAAACTTTGTATTTTATTTTGAACGTTCTCACGTTCGTGTAAGCTATACATTTATTAATAATAAATTGTAATTTCTCAGACAAATGAAGTAATTGATAGATATGTTTTCTATTTGTCGTATCCTGTAGTTTCCATATCATTTATTGAGTTGTTTAAACATCGACACTTGCACGTCTTCATACACTTCAAATTACACGTTTCTGTAATTTAAATTAGAACTTCAGCAAAGAATGAATTATGTTACTAAGTATAATATGTACAAAAATGTACATGGATTAACTTTGTTGCTCTCACGAGGAAATCTTAATCAATTCCAACAATCTTAAAAAAAGCTAGAATTTCCATTCTTATCTCGTTATTTAGCTAAATAAGTGATAATAGTCTTGCGTCGAAAATTTATTGTAAAACTGTGTGAAGCATAAATTACTTTCAGAAATTTCAGATGCCAAAGTTGTTGTAAACAGCTTGTTCCCGCAGAATGTAGCTACTAACTGTAGATTTATTGTGTTATATTGGGGAAAGAGAGAAAGTTTAGAACGAATTGTGGTCTGTTTTCTCACATAAGATAAGAAACTTGGGACAAGGTGTTATATATTAGGCGAATATTTTGGCATACACGTTACTTTGGCTGTTCTTCCTCTTACAGTATCTACGTACTGTAATCTGTCAGCCACCTTAGTAGGATCAATATTGGTTACGTTATGGCAAAAATACTGACGTCTTAATTCTGATGGTATACGCTATTATGATTAATTACGTTATCTGTGGTTAATAATAAATGTAAATATTTCACAATAACAGAAATTTAAGTCATTGTTTTATAATTTGCTTATTATTAATTTTCACTATTCACGTTTAATAACAAAGGTATAATCTTACTACAAATCTGAAAAAAGTGATCAGTATGATTTTGTTTAAGCCTCTTAATTATATTGAATGAGAGAAGTTGCTGTTTTTATAATACGGGTTCATGTCAATATCTTCCGTTTTAGAGGTAGAATCCTCCTATACCTAATTTACTAATGACTATAGGAAAGAAATGTCACGTAAATGACGCAGTCTATTTTCCGGCATCTACACACTTAACGATTTATTTCGGGAAATTCGTCCAGCTTGTGGAAACAGACCATGTGCTTACACAACCTAAATGATATCTTGTAGATGCGTACTTATTGGGAAGGCTACTTTCTTAATACAAAAATAAAGACCGTAGTACTGACTATGAATTTTTAACACGCAGATATATAAGAATTTAAGTTGCTCATCTTTGAGATTTTAACGTTTTCAAGGTAGGGATATTATTATGTTACATTACTTAGATTGTACTGTTTGCTATTTTGTACTGTTTTATACAGTTTTACACGGGCAGTCTTTATTTGATCGGCATATTCCAAAAATTATTTACCGTAAGTTTTGTTTGAAATGTATCTTTTAAAAGTAGTTAAAAAATATTTATTTGAATATTAACTTACGAAAATCCAAATTCTTTACTGGCATGAAAATATCACCAACAAAAATATCGGTATGGAGAACCATACATGACTTCCATATTCTAAGATTTATATTTAAATCTTAATATCGCCTGCCAAGCGCGATATATTTTCTCTTATACATGATTTACATTAAAATGAAAAAATTATAATTTTATTGCCTGGCAACAAAATTATTTTATTTTCAACAATTACCATTGTTTCAAAACGTTTAAATAAATTTTCAAGTACTTTACTCTTGTTAAAAAGTAAAAGGTTGCAGGTAAACTACCCCTTCCCCTTAACCGATCTTCACCAAAATCGAAAGTCCTTGAGACCTCTACAATTCAGGGATGTATGAAAAAATTATTTGATTCTGTTTGAATTTGCGGCTGTTATCGTTTGCCTTAGAAAATACGCTTGATAAAAAAATGTTGCAGGTAAACTACCCTTTTCCCTTAACCGATCTTCACCAAAAACAACAGGTCTTGAGTACTCTACAAATCAGAGCTGTATGCAAATAATCTTTTGATTCTGTTTGAATTTGCGGCTGTTATCGTTTGCCATAGAAAATACCCTTGTTAAAAAAACGTTGAAGGTAAACGACCCCTTTCCCTCAACCGATCGTCACCAAAAACAACAGATCTTGAGAACTCTACAATTTAGGGCTGTATGCAAATAATCGTTTGATTCTGTTTGAATTTGCGGCTGTTATCGTTTGCCATAGGAAATACCCTTGTTAAAACATAAAACGTTACAGGTAAACTACCCCTTTCCCTTAACCGATCTTCACCAAAAACAACAGGTCTTGAGAACTCTATAATTTAGGGCTGTATGCGAAACATTATTTGATTCAGTTTGAATTTGCGGCTGTTATCGTTTGACAAAAAAAAAAATTTCCCTTGATAAAAAAAAACCGTTGCAGGTAAACTACCTTTTTCCCTCAACCGATCTTCACCGAAAACAATAGGTCGTGAGTACTCTACAAATCAGGGCTGTATGCAAAAAATTATTTGATTCTGTTTGAATTTGCGGCAGTTATCGTTTGCCATAAAAAAAAGATCTACAGACACACACACACTTTTCGGAAAACGACTTTTTTCATGTTTTGAGCGTAGTAGAATCAGAATCTGCAATAATCTCGAACACGATTTTTTTTGCCATCACCATACTTCCATTCCTTAAGGAATATGGAAGTAAAAAGTGTACCCAAATTAATATCATTCTTTCAAAGTTTAATTACATTACATTGTGACGTTAACCAGAAAAAAGTAAGACAAAAACTTGATACAGAATCATCCAAAATCATTTACTAGGCCTACATGTTACAGTCTTTTTTAACTCAACTTTTCAATTACTACGGAAAATAAATTACGCACGTCACATTTCAGCTACCAAGGACCAGTGATACTGTTGTCTCTTTATAAAAGCGGCCTAAAATAGAACTTGATTGTCGAAGAATTTCATAGAAACATTGGTTAAAAAAGAAACCTACAATAATTGCGCACTGTGACTATTGTATTAAACATTATGTTTGCTGTAGGGGTTACACAATGTTTTTAGTATTGTGTTACATAACTGATCATTGTCTTATCTGAGTCATTCACTATTACTGGACTGTTGGAGTCATTTACTATTGGACTGTCTGTTCGTAGTGATATGAAGAACAATTTTTTATTAAGTGAAGAATTAATAAATTTACGTGTTCATTAATAAAGTTTGTGACTAGTTGCTGAAAAGTGTTGATATGCTTCTACCGTCTAAACAGTATCAAACACATAACAGCTGATGTAAAAAATGCTACATTCAGCACTGAATACAAGGGAAGGGACTGGCTATACGAGAATTCAATTTAAGTTATGCAGAAATATTTCAATTAGAGAAATGATTAGAGGACATGTGTCTATAATAGAATTAATTATTGCAGGCAACGGAAAACAAACAAGACGGTAAACATAACTTGAATGGAGAAGAACAGAAAGCAGAAACCAAATGTTTCTCAAACCAAACACAAACGAACTCAAACCAAAGAGGAAAACAGAAAACAAAAAGAAGGAGAAGAGAAACGTAGGACTAGAATGTAAGCATGAAACGGGAAATATTGAGGCACACATGCAAGATATTGGCAATCAGAAGATGGATTAATTAATCGTTTTCTGCCCTTCCCTGACAGATGTTCACGTGAAAGCGACTTGCTTTAGCCTCTTAGTGTCTTCATATACTTCACCAATCTGAATTGATACCATTATCCAATACCCTTCCCTTTCTTATATACCTGACTATACTCACCATTCCCCCAGCCAGTTTATCTTTCTTCTTATTATACATTTAATTGTCTTTTCTACAAATGCTTTGTAGCTTTTCGTCATTCCTTACTCAGATCGCTTCACAGGAACCTGATCTACATGATGGAAGTCCGCTGATCTTGGTGGTTTCGATTAGCACATGTTGACCGGGCCACATTGAAACAAAGTAAGCATTATGGGTTTGCTGACTTTAAACTAAATATTTCCTTGATATAGAAACTTGCCAGTTGTCTTCAATGTAGGTGGATTCATGATCTTCACACGGTGGAATGACACTGTTGTAGTTGAAATGACATCAGTCACTGGATCGAGAGTAGAATACTTGTAGGAAGTGATTCATCTTCACATGGCATTGTGGAGATAGTTACACCAGATCAATACAATTAGCAACGAAAACATAATCCCCACAAGCCTTTCCTCAACATGTGAACACGGATGCAGAACTCTGGCAGGCTAAGTTCAGTATTCTGTGGTTCTATTTTTGTTACATACACACGTGGTATTCCTTATTTGTCGCTGGGTCGAACAGCGTGCCAGACCAGTAAATGGAAGAGGCCAAAGAAGAGAGGTCTACAGTGCTTAAGAGGATCAAGAATATTAAGCAGGTTAACAGAAGAAGCAGCTCGAGTGCCTAATGTTTGTTTTTTGGATTTTAGAATATAAAACGTTAATAACTGAATAAAATAAATTATTTTCCTATAAAGTAGTGCATAGAGACTATCCTCCAGAAATTCAAGACAATAAAAAAAATAATGAGACTCCCACTCATTGGTATGCTACAAAAAATCTTGTGCGAGCAACGTTTAAGGGGCCACTCGATGCTTCTGAGAGGTTTTAACTATTCTCCTAAAGGTATACTGCAAATAATGAACTTAGCTAAACCTTTACAGTAACACGCCCCCTCACACAAACACACACACACACACACACACACAACTTCCGAAAATACATGAGTGTGTGTGCCTGAAGAGGAGGAGCATTCACTAGGAACACAGATTCCAGTGAAAACATTAGATTCGAGTCGCTTGTTACAGCAGATACCGGTAAAATGTACTTTTACTAGCAAAGCTGAGTGGAATGTATACCATTTATCAAAGTCACCCCCCCCTGACTACTGTACACAGTGCTACAACCAGCTGTAGTCGACCAGAGCCTTCCGCAGTAATTATAGGCCTATTCTCTTGTACGTATATACAATAAATGTAAACCAGCATTTTCTAATATTTAGACCATGTTTAAACAATTGAGGTTACCGAGGTTACTGGTTACATCACTTTTGTGCCACGTTACAAGTATATTATTTTCGTAATCTAAGCGCCGATTGCCTTTTTATAAATTAAAACAAGAAACTACATAAAAACAGTTATTTTAGTTTAATTTTGACTGATATTTAATCACAGCATATTACAAAATGTAACAATCTTAACAGCAAAATGAAATGCGATTTCTCTGCTGATGACAGAAATCAAGACTGAAAACAGTGTATAGCATGTTAAAATAGAGTAAAATTACTTACAGCGGGTCAGTAAGTGAGTAATATTATCATAAACTGTATTTGTAAAAAACTGAATTAATTGTGATTCCTTCAATTAAGATTAACGTTGGAAGAGCGAAGAATTTGTAATTACTGAAATACGCGTTTATCACTATTTGCAAAGGGCGAGTTACAGACAAAGCACTTGTCGCTGCATTATTTAAACCGGCTCATTTCATTTCTGTCAGACAGTGTGCGAAAACAAAGGATTGTCACTAGCAAGGATGTTATAGCAGTATGCTTAACGAAGGATTGGAAAGTAATTGTATATTGAACTAATTACATTAATTACTTCATTACATTAATTACAACACTATGGACACAAAAATGTCATAATAAATACACGATAAACCTAAGTTACTTTGCGTAATTAAACAGACTTTTGAAATATCCGCGTTACAATTTTGTAAGGCGTAATAGACACGCACAAAGCGTCCACAGCTTGTATTCATTGACGTAAGCCACTGGCATGGTATACAACGAAGGTTTGTATGCTTTGTTCGGTGCTCGTCTTAGGGAAAGAGTTCTAAGCTGTGCATTTAAACGGTACTTTTAAGTTTTGCACTTTACAGGTAAACGTTCTTATTAAAATGTTTTACTTTCTGTTACTTACGTTCAATTTTACAAACGACACCCTTTATTGCAAGTTCTTTTGTTATATTACTGTAACAAGAATACACTAATGTAGACAAAATTTGTTGTCTTTTTCTCATTCAAATCTCTCTAGTTTTTCTTTAAATACAAGCTAATTAAATCATTTAATATTCTTCGTCAGCTCATACCTTATTTCTATACAAAACTGACACAAGCTTATCACAAATAATCATAGTATACAATACTTTTATCAGGACAAAAACAGTGTGTTGAGAAAATGACAAAACATTTTGTTTTACCACAAAATAACTTTTATAATACAAATTTACAAAAAATTTGTAGACTTAAATATATTATGTAACACATATAAAATATAAATTTTAGTAATTTTCTAAAGTAAATTATTAAGACAAAACGTTACGCAAATTCAGAATGTACCATAATATTATAACTATTGTAATATTACAATGCAAAAAGTTCGGTATTAAAGCAATAAATATAGCTGATATAATAATTTGTAATAACGTTCAATGTTAAATTCAGGCTTAATGTGGCATTAAACGAAATGTAAAATGAGAAGTGGAATTTTAATTATCCACTTTCATATGTAGGTGGCAAAATATTTCGAAATATACGTAAAGTAAATGTAAAATTAACAAAGTTGTATTCGCAGTTTCAAATTTGAGTAACGCTGTAGTTTTTAATAAGCGGGCGTATAGTAGCCTACTGCATGTTGTGTAATACATGACGTCTGAGAAACTGTTGCTTGTATCTGAACGTGCTTCACTCAGTGACAAGTATTTTCACTATGTGTTCCAACCATTAGCATTTCGTATGTCGTGTATCGTGTAGTTTTATGCCCTGTCGTTCACTATAAAGATTCATCACATGTGCTAAACATAAAGAATCCCCCATTATAATTTTTATTTTCATAGTGAAAATTTACAAAATTAAGACGTTACAATGCCCCGTATAGACATGCAGTAAATATCTAGACTTATAGACACAGTACATTACACAGCAGAACATAGAGAAAAGTTTAAAACTCTGTGACGCACACAAAAAATATTACTAATTTTTCTCAGCTACGTATGTTTACCTGTTTCTTATTAAATATAAATACCAACCAAATACAGTTTAATAAGGCACAGAGTTTGACGTCCACTCGAAAATAACTTCTGTCAATAAGTTGAAACCCCCCTTTTATTTTATAAGTTTTTTTTGTGTAATTTTTTTGAATTTTTATTTTATTTAATTTTTTTTTTTATTAAGTTTTTTTTTTGTAAAGGGGAGAGACATCATATTTAGAACTAGGTGGAGAACCTAGAGGAAGCAAAAGTGTGCAAGGCCCAATTACAATTACAGACATGTCCCCCCAGGTGAATAACAGGACTTGCAAATGAAAAAGTCTTTTAACCAACAAGCGTATGCTTTATTAAGCCTGCAAAATGTTACATGAGATGACAAGTTATGGATTGTACAAGCGCAAAATTAACGGCAGGATTATATATATATATATATATATATATATGTATCAATTAATACTCTTAATGGCATAACATGTAAGTGAATTGAATATTAACATAAATTGCAAAATTCCTGCCTGATTATGTATGAGTCAATGGTAGCAATAATCTCATTCATAAAAATAGCAATTCACTAATCCATAAGTGTTGTATAGATTTCAAATAGGCTAGCCTTTTAATTTGGTAAGCACATTTATGGTTTTTTTTTTTTAATCTCATAACATATTCCCCCAGCAAAATATATTAAGATTACACACACAAGCACATACACAACATAAATAACACAACATCCCTCATTTCAGTACTAAATCCCTCATAAACCCATTTCAACTACCGTAAATAAATGCACAACAATATATATGTATGTATAAATATAAATGACAGGGTAATCCGATAATCACAGCTCCTAAGCATAGATTTGCCTTGGTAATTAGCCCAGAGAATGCAAGTGACCGCCCAGAGACTCAACATACTAAACAACCCTGACTTTAATCATAAAAGCGCTAAGTATATGTGAAAAGGAAAATAGTTTCTCAACTAAAGCATGAGACAGCCCCCGTTACGTGAGTAAACTCAGACATGACAGTATGGCATGAAAGCACAAGATAACTAACTCCCTAATGGTTTTAATTAGATGAAAAGTAGAACTTACAGCGAACTGCGGATGTGTGTGTGTGTGTGTAATTTCTTACACATTATAAACAGTTATAATAGATTTCATTAGGTCTAATGCTGTAATGTTCACACATGCCGTAACAGAACTGAACATGAGAGTTTGTGTCAAAGTATAACGGTTAAAACTTCATGAGTGAGCTTCTGGGAGCTTCCGTGCATTCACCATGTCGTTGGGATAGAAATAGATAATTAGAATGTTCCCACCTGGATTGTCCGGTGTACTTAGGCAATATTGGCGCTGATCAGTAATGTCTCGGTCGTATCACAAGTCCTGGGGCAGCGTGGCGTTGGAAGAGTGTCCGAACAGTTGTTCTCGACTGACGGCAATCGTGGCTAAAAGATCGTCTCTGCCAGGAGGGTGGACAGTTGTTCGTCACACCCGACACCCATCTCGCCCTTGTTCGAGCACCTGCGACATGTAATAGGTTGTAGAGGGTGTCATAAGGAAAATCACGCCACATAGGCCGTCCGCATTAAATTTCTAACACCAACTTTAAACATCAACAGCCCACGCACACATCGCCACTAATTCATATTAATCAGTATTAAACTCCCCAGCTGTGACTTATCTCACTCATCTACCAATTACTTTTAAGTATTTCGTTAAAAATGTTCAAATTAACTAACTGCGTATTTCATAATCATTAATGACACAAAACACAGCTGAGTGCAAGATGCATTACCATTTTCTTTATTGAGGTCAATTTGACCCACAACATTTACATTCATATTAAATTAATTTTTAATTGCGTTAACGCCCAAATTGAAAACTGCACTACACGCACACACACAAGTATAGTTTATAATAGAGGCTGAAACACAAAATATATTTGGGGTTAGAATATTTTAGAACCAGACAACTTGTACATACCTGGAGCAGACCTTTATTCAGCGAAGCATAGAAAGGCCGACGAAATCCCGGACAGAAGAGTGCCGCCAGTCGAGAGCAGATGACCAGGTTGAGGGTTCGAATAGAAATGAGACAGATTCCATGTGTCTGTCCACCCAAGAAAACTCTCGATGCAGGAATGCACAAAAACAGCTGGACGCGCCAACTGAATTTCGTAGCTACACAACAACTGTGTGCATAACCGGACGGCGACAAACTGCCGTGGCCGTGCGTGACGTCAACGCCGCTCGTTTTAAAAACACTTATCATACGATGCCGAACCCAGTACGGCACACCCTCACCCCAAAAGGGCAACATGGTTGACCTAAAACCAACCAGTCCTCAAGCACGACGGCTGCGGGAAACCTGGAAAATCTCAGATTCTAAATCGCTCTTGCTGAGTTCAGTAACACAGGAAAACGAAAAAGCAGAAGGAAGAGGTGTGAGTCAGTGAATGTGTGTCTGAAAGAGAAGATGTAAGTGTGAGTCCTGCATGCTCGCCGGGCCCTGGTCCGCATGCAGATATAAGGGACAGAAAAGAACAGGAGAAAGAGAAGAATCGCCGCGCCAGCTTTGAGTACCGACCACCAAGGCCTCCTAAACTCAACAACTGAGACCCAGGACCATTAACACTATTCCCCCCTTCCCAGGACTGAAAATCTCTACCACACTGCGACCATCCCAAACGAGAGTCCTCTCCTCCATGCCAACTATCGGGACCGCCCCAACACGTCACCTTCGCCGGTGACCACCACCTAACTCTCCTGGTACTCACATATTCACGCCCGAAGGCTAACAAGGTGCTACAAACCTTGATATGCGAGTACCCTTCGAGAACCGTCCACATCGTGGACCGACCAGCCATGTGAAGCAAACAAGGCATCCTCCATCCTTGACACATGACTGGCCCACCTCCCCACACTAGGGTGGGCGGACCCGATTCACAAGGCAGAGAAGACCTCGCAGAGGGCACGCGAACATCAATCCTATTTCTTACTTTTTCAAAAGCAGCTTAACTAGCAGGGGGGTTTACTTTTCCACCGTCTAAACAAACCACACTTAATCCAAAACTAACACACCAGAGAAATCAAACGAGGAATGCGGCATGGACCCGACCCTACACTAACCAAAATCAAAATCAACCACTATGACCAAGAAAACAACACATAACTTCTCCATCGTACTTCCAGAACAGGGGAAACTGACGATCTCCAAGACCCTGACCATCTAAGGGCACTCTCGGCAAGGTTCTCTAACTCCTTCTTGATAGTTTTTTTTTTATTTTTTTTTATTTTTTTATTTTTTTTTTTTACTAAGGGGAGGGGTAGGAAAATCAGGAAGATGAAACGGGGTAAGCATCATTAAAGGCTCAATAGCTAGGAGTAAGGGTAAGGGCATGGCTCCCTCCGGAAATAAGGATGAATGGAGGAAACCAAGGCTCGCGTGGGCAGGGACGCAACCCTGAAATAGATGAACACCACTGGGACTGTGGGGAACATCTACCCGCTACCCATTAACCGCTTCTTCTCACCTTTCTGTGACGGACTTTCGGTACTCGTTCCTTTCGGACACAACTCTCTGAGAGATTATTTCGTGTTGAGCTGCACTGCTTCGTTTCTTCTGAATCAGAATCAAGGCAACTTACCTCACTACTTTCACTTCGCTTTGGATTATCCTCGTCGTCTAACTCCTCTGCTACAATTTCTTCCTTTCCTTCTACAATTTCCCTTTCTTCGTCCCCATAATCCAAATCACCATCATGACACTGCACCTCCTCACCATCTTCCAGTTGCTCCTCTGATCCATCTTCAACCGCATCTTCACTAACCTCTTCTCCGATCTCATTTTCCCCAACATTTTCATCATCATCAACATCATCGCCATCACGTCCACTACTACCATCCGAACACTGCACATCCTCGTCCTCCTCTAGTTGCTCACCTGGTCCACCTGAAACTTCTTTCCGCTCTTCGGAATCTTCAACACTACTTACAGAAGGCGTCTGCACATCTTCACACACTACATCATTCTCACTCACACACTCCACAACGCTGCCACCAAATTTCTCAACTTCTACCTCATCTACTTCTACCACACTTGCGGCATGGACATCCCCTTGTCCATCCACAACCTCAGAAACACTTGCAGCCTGGACATCCCCGTGCCCATCTGCAAACTCAGACTCTTCAGTCTGACTAACACCTATAACTATACTTCCCTGTGCAGCATCCGCAGACCGCTCTTCTGACTCTTCGGTCGATTCCACTCCTTCACCACTCTCAGCAACTACAACGTCCTCAACATTTTCCATCCTGGAAGCCAGCTGTCCAGGTTCATGTGCAATGACTAAATTAATTTCTACTGGCGATGGTAAAGCTACACCATCAAGTGACTTCTCATATCCCTGCGTAGACGATGATGATATTACAGGATCTGGATCTCTCACGAACAATACCGGAACAAATTCTGCTGCATCTGGATTCAACCATGACGTCCTCTCTGAGTCCTGTAATTCCGTATTAACTGATGCGTTCTTATGCTCTTGTATTGATCCACAGAAGTTATTCCGCTTTTCTTCTTCTGCTTCACCTTCTTCATTCACTACTCTATTAGACACTGGTAATTCCTCTGGAACCTTTAAAGTCTCACTTTTCTCCAAATAAGAATAACGCCTAACTACAGGCTCCCTACTTGCCGATGTCTGTTTACTAACATAACTACTTCTTCCCCGGTTAATTTCATACTTATTTCTTCTCTCAGCTGTAACTGTTGTTACCGTCTTCTCATTTGCCACCCCTCTGTAGCCTCCATTACTTCCGGAATATTCAGTCTTTCTTATAGTCCCTTGTCTTCTCCTCCAACCGCCATGTTTGTCCTTTTTAGCTCTTTCTAAGGAACCACTGGAGTATTGGACATCTTTAGCAGCTCTTTCCCGGGACTCATCATTCTCCTGCACTCTCCTGGCATGTGCACACCACCGGTCCAGGTCCGCAAAAGAACGTGGAGGATCTGCGAAAACTAGCCGGGATCTCTCTTGGGGATTCAGACCTTCTCGTATTACTTGTATTACTTCCGTCTCGGGCAACCCCAACCTTAATATGCGGGCAGCTTTCCGTATATCATGCACGAAGTCCCCCAATGCCTCTCCGTTGGCCTGTAGGCGATAGAATAAATCTAACTTAAGCTGGAAACGTCGTCGATGGGGTATGAAGAAATCCAACACTTCCCCATGGAAGGTGTCAACACTGCAGCCCCGACGCAGAGTGTTGGTGACCAGACCGGCCAATGAACCCCGGCAATACGGGTATATAAGGAACAAGACCTCCTCATCGGACACACCTGGGAAATCTGCCAACTGCAGGACCAGGTCCAAGAAGACCAACAACCTGTCCTCATCTACTCCATCCAACACCGAAAGTTTCTGGAGAATCCCTGAAATGGGGTGGGACAATTCCTGGTAACATACCGTCGCCAGAGTTGCACAATACTCAAACACAACAATAAAACTTAAATCCCAATGAAACACCTAACACAAACTTAACCTACAAAACATAATGACAAAGAATCCGGAAAAAACTCAAGTACTCTTCTTCCTTTGAGCCGCTCCACAGTGCTCTCGCGATGCGACGAGATGGGTGTCATAAAAGCAGAGAAACAGCCATGCAAAATGCCCAGAAGAGAACACGACACAAAACAACCAAAACTGACTCACTATATACAATCCACAAAGTACACATAAAATTCAATGTAATCGAAAATATAAAACTATCACGTCCATGACATTTGGTCGGACCATGACCGCATTCAGAATACACGATACCGCAACGCCACGCCCTCAATAAACAGGTACTATATAACGGGGATGCTATAAAACACGTCGTCTAATCCATGCGACAAATCACAATCAAAATCAACAAGTACTGACGGCCCTCATCACGTCCAAAATCTGTTTGAGCTCCAGGGTATGCAAAAGTGAAATCAATCAGCACTCATTCATTAAAAAAAAATCAATCACATGCTTATAACCCCTTTTCAAAATTCATCTTCCACTCAACATCACAAAATAATTACTTAAACACTAACACATAATAAATCATTTTAAACTTCATCAACCCCTTATTCATTTTATAAAACGTGCTATTTTCTGGTTATTCATTCTATTAAATCGTTACACTATCATTAACTTTTCTTGCAACACTTGGATTCCAATTAAACTAATTTGAAATAATTTGCAAGTCCTAACACCAGCCGACATGCCTGTAACCACACCAAGTTTCATTTAAGAAAATAAATGCAAGTCCCCAGATTCTAGAATTTCTCAAGTTCAAAAGGGAAAAAAAAATAAAGGCAGAAATAATACCTACTACCTACCTAGAATCATAACCACGCTCTGATCTAACATTTGAAACCCCCCTTTTATTTTATAAGTTTTTTTTGTGTAATTTGTTTGAATTTTTATTTTATTTAATTTTTTTTTTATTAAGTTTTTTTTTTGTAAAGGGGAGAGACATCATATTTAGAACTAGGTGGAGAACCTAGAGGAAGCAAAAGTGTGCAAGGCCCAATTACAATTACAGACATGTCCCCCCAGGTGAATAACAGGACTTGCAAATGAAAAAGTCTTTTAACCAACAAGCGTATGCTTTATTAAGCCTGCAAAATGTTACATGAGATGACAAGTTATGGATTGTACAAGCGCAAAATTAACGGCAGGATTATATATATATATATATATATATATATATATATATGTATCAATTAATACTCTTAATGGCATAACATGTAAGTGAATTGAATATTAACATAAATTGCAAAATTCCTGCCTGATTATGTATGAGTCAATGGTAGCAATAATCTCATTCATAAAAATAGCAATTCACTAATCCATAAGTGTTGTATAGATTTCAAATAGGCTAGCCTTTTAATTTGGTAAGCACATTTATGGTTTTTTTTTTTAATCTCATAACATATTCCCCCAGCAAAATATATTAAGATTACACACACAAGCACATACACAACATAAATAACACAACATCCCTCATTTCAGTACTAAATCCCTCATAAACCCATTTCAACTACCGTAAATAAATGCACAACAATATATATGTATGTATAAATATAAATGACAGGGTAATCCGATAATCACAGCTCCTAAGCATAGATTTGCCTTGGTAATTAGCCCAGAGAATGCAAGTGACCGCCCAGAGACTCAACATACTAAACAACCCTGACTTTAATCATAAAAGCGCTAAGTATATGTGAAAAGGAAAATAGTTTCTCAACTAAAGCATGAGACAGCCCCCGTTACGTGAGTAAACTCAGACATGACAGTATGGCATGAAAGCACAAGATAACTAACTCCCTAATGGTTTTAATTAGATGAAAAGTAGAACTTACAGCGAACTGCGGATGTGTGTGTGTGTGTGTAATTTCTTACACATTATAAACAGTTATAATAGATTTCATTAGGTCTAATGCTGTAATGTTCACACATGCCGTAACAGAACTGAACATGAGAGTTTGTGTCAAAGTATAACGGTTAAAACTTCATGAGTGAGCTTCTGGGAGCTTCCGTGCATTCACCATGTCGTTGGGATAGAAATAGATAATTAGAATGTTCCCACCTGGATTGTCCGGTGTACTTAGGCAATATTGGCGCTGATCAGTAATGTCTCGGTCGTATCACAAGTCCTGGGGCAGCGTGGCGTTGGAAGAGTGTCCGAACAGTTGTTCTCGACTGACGGCAATCGTGGCTAAAAGATCGTCTCTGCCAGGAGGGTGGACAGTTGTTCGTCACACCCGACACCCATCTCGCCCTTGTTCGAGCACCTGCGACATGTAATAGGTTGTAGAGGGTGTCATAAGGAAAATCACGCCACATAGGCCGTCCGCATTAAATTTCTAACACCAACTTTAAACATCAACAGCCCACACACACATCGCCACTAATTCATATTAATCAGTATTAAACTCCCCAGCTGTGACTTATCTCACTCATCTACCAATTACTTTTAAGTATTTCGTTAAAAATGTTCAAATTAACTAACTGCGTATTTCATAATCATTAATGACACAAAACACAGCTGAGTGCAAGATGCATTACCATTTTCTTTATTGAGGTCAATTTGACCCACAACATTTACATTCATATTAAATTAATTTTTAATTGCGTTAACGCCCAAATTGAAAACTGCACTACACGCACACACACAAGTATAGTTTATAATAGAGGCTGAAACACAAAATATATTTGGGGTTAGAATATTTTAGAACCAGACAACTTGTACATACCTGGAGCAGAACTTTATTCAGCGAAGCATAGAAAGGCCGACGAAATCCCGGACAGAAGAGTGCCGCCAGTCGAGAGCAGATGACCAGGTTGAGGGTTCGAATAGAAATGAGACAGATTCCATGTGTCTGTCCACCCAAGAAAACTCTCGATGCAGGAATGCACAAAAACAGCTGGACGCGCCAACTGAATTTCGTAGCTACACAACAACTGTGTGCATAACCGGACGGCGACAAACTGCCGTGGCCGTGCGTGATGTCAACGCCGCTCGTTTTAAAAACACTTATCATACGATGCCGAACCCAGTACGGCACAAAGTTAAGTACAGAATCACGGAAAATTCATTTGTAACCTTTTGCTACATAATGTCAATGAGCGTTCCGACGTCTACCTCCTAAATTTAACAAGTACAGTTTTGAAAGATATCTGAAACAAAGACTGTAACAAAATACAGATAATAATACTTTAGACGAAATGTAAATTTCTCTACGTCGTGTAATCTAATAGAGGAATCAAGAATCAGGTGCTTAGTTTATGACAATAACACACACACGCGCGCGCGCGCACAAACACATATGTATATATATATATTGCAACAAAACACAGGATGATGATCTAGAATAAGTATATCAGAGCATGGATGACGGATATTAGCATGTTTTAGATTGATTTAAGCAATTTTTGTCAATTAGCTATAGGTTTTGTATTTAGTGATGGATAAGGACTTGTGTTATACCAAATCCTTTGTAATTTTTTTCTCTATAATGCCATGTACTTTGTTTGTGAATATGTGCGCACGTTCGCGTGTGGGGAACCTTCGTGTTATATCTTCCACGTTTGGTATTCGATCGGCATGAGACTTGGACAGTGAATTATTTATGAATATAGCTACATTTCCTATATACTCCGTTGTTCTCAGCTATTGTTTAAATGTGGTTTTTTAGTAATTGAATACTCAACTTTTCACGCTTATCAATTGAAAAGTAATAAAATTTCTAAAAAAATCTAGACAGGCACTCGTTGATTTATTCAAAGATTCGCCTGCAACGCGTATATCTTTTGTCCAATCTACCACGTAGAGAGTTGATTGACCAATCAGAACCCCTAATTTCAGTCAGATCCGTCGGTTGTCAGGTGTACTTCGAGGCAGTTCATCGGATGCCGTTGCCTAGTGAACGTGTGCTCTTCGTCAAGAGTTTTTCTTGTTCGAACTGGTTTAATCTAGTGTAACTCTAAGTCTTGGGACTATTTTCGAGTTTGTCGATTAGAACCAAGCTGGTGAACCACCAGTTTTAAAATATTCCATTGCTATTACGTGTGAATGGAACCGCTAAGGGAGATTTGTCTACCGTGATAAATCCTTATTAACGCGGAACACTTCAAAAATAGCCGGAAGGTGTAAGTAATACACACAGCTTTTAAAGAATATCATTCATTATCACTTTGAGTAACAACAGTCAATAATAACCAATTGCGAGCGAGTAAACAAACGATTCGGAAAGTGACAATTTGTGTGTAAAATCTGCATCAGTGTTATCAGCTGTTTGGCGAACCCCAGCGCAGAGAGAGAGAGGGAGAGAGAGAGAGAGAGAGAGAGAGAGAGAGAGAGAGAGAGAGAGAGAGAGAGAGAGAGAGAGAGAGAGAGAGAGAGAGAGAGAGACATCACGCCGAGTGTAAAGGAATTATACGTTTCAAGTAAAACTTACCAAAGCTGAACTATATAAACTCTTTGATAACAAATAAAATACTTTAGGCCTACATAACAATTTGTTTAATTTAAATATATCATCTAAACAATTATTTACTTGTGTGATAAATACATAATTTTTCTACACCTCCAATTACAAATGTAATTTTTCTACAATTACTTGTGCATAATTTATACACACATAATTATCCTATGCGAAAATATTTATATGTATCGTCGCAAAATATATATATATATATTACATTTACTATTTATAACTAAATTTACCTCAAGATGTTATTTTTCCTTATTTGGAACATGTTTCGAGAGTTACCGTGCTCTCATCTTCAGCCTTCGCAATCTTGTGTCTGGTGAAGTATTTGTGTGTTGGATGCTGGATGCTATTAAGGTTGTTTGTTGGTCTTTGGTATTTTGAAGTTGTATTATGTAGCGTGACAGAAAATCCACTACATATTAAGTCATATAAAATCATAAAGTTTAATTACATAACATATGTTAAAATAATATTGAATGAGATTTAAGGAAATCAAAGGAATGAACCACGATAAAATAAAAATCCTCATGACATTATATAAAAAACCACTGTTTAAATATCAAAGAAAGTATCAAAAGCAACTCATATTATAATATCTGTAATTTACCCAGGAAGCTAGGAGCAGTAAACAAGTTATATAAGACCATATCAAGAAGAAAGAGACTCAATTTAAGAGTGGTGAATACCAAAATACCCCAAAAACTAGAAGAGGGAAGAATAAAGTTTGTGATCAGGAAGAAAACAATACCCTGAAACCTGTAGAGAAGAACAAGGTCAGTATCAGTGAATAAATTAAATGCTCCAAACTAAACATCAGTCGAGATACACCAAGTACCTTGGTTTACCCAACAATGAAGAAGGAAGACAAGAAGACCAGAAGAATGAAGACTAGAAGAAGGACAAGAATGAAGACCAGAAGAAGGACAAGAATGAAGACAAGAAAGAATATAAGAAGAAGGACAGGAAAGAAGACAGGAGGAGAGGAAGAAATAGTATGAAAGAAACACCGTTGTAAAACCTATTATTATAATTAAATACCATCAACCCCAAACCCACAAAACGATTCAAAAGAAAGTATAACATACCCAAAATCCTATAAAAATGTAATTATTTAGAAAACTAAAGTGCTGTATAGTATTATAAGAAGTGAACCGACTAAAGCTATTGTGTAATAAGAAAATAAACAAGTCTTAACAGTCCATGATTACTAAAGGTCTGGTCTGAGATAATAAGACTCAAAATATCAGAACCAACAGTGAAAGTGAATTTGTGTAAGTGTTTTTTAGAAATGCAATAAACTTAAAGTTGGTGAAACTATAACTTATCAGTATGCTATATAATAACTTTAATATCCAATAATAAACAGCATAATAAAATAATAAAATGGAAGGTTTCCAGTATTTTATTATTTTAATGTAACTCTTTATTTACAAGACATTTGTAAAAAATGATAATAAATAAAGTATGGGAGTTCATGTTTACTGATGTAGGGGATCATAAATAATAATGGTTTAGACCAGAAAGGACTGGCATTAATTTAGTATTCGTAAGTGTAAAATGTTTAAATAGACTGTTTATTCACAGCCATAAAATCAATGTGTTAGTAAAATATATTTGTAAGAGTTATTAGAAAATAAGATTTATATTATGTGTTTTAAAATGAATTATGTTTGCTAAATAATAGCCTACATACCATTAATAATGTTTCAGTAGGTATGCTATGTTAACTCAAAAATAGTTAAAAGTTTATGTTCAAACCATATCAGCAATATGTTCAATTGTGCAGATTGCTAAATAATGTTCATAATTATTTATTTTAATAACAGTAGTGTTAATTAAATACTACACCTCACAATAAGTTATAAACCATTTTATTTTCATTGTAATAGTAACTATGTAAAGTCAGAGTAGGAAGTAGGATTAAATTTATTTGAGAAAAACAGAAATATAAAATTCTAAAATCTAGGCCATTTGGTGAATTCACAGAACCAATATAAACTAGTATAATTCACTTATAAATCCTGTAAACTACCAAGATTTAGATAAGGTAACACAGTTAAACACTACTGGGAATGATCCTATGAGTTAAAATGATAATAAGGAAATATACCTTAAAATATTGTAAATTTTCAAAATATATAAATTAATTAATTTTAAAGAGCAATGTCAAATTTACAGATTAACACAAAAAACCAGTTTAAAGGTTTAATTTATATGTATTTAAGGAAAGGAAGAGGAATATGACTAATTAAAATTTATTATAATAGTATTAATGATAAATTAAAATGAAGGAAATTTGTATAAAGCCGGAAATCCAATTTTGAGCCTATATTTCCAAAAAGTAAAGATATTTGTTAATTTCCACAAAATGTCTACAGATATGGACTATAATACATCAATTTAAAGGGAATGAGATGATTAAACCAATGATAAGGTTCATAATTCATAAAAGTGATGAATAAAATAAATAAATTCCATATATAATGTAATATTTTATCATGTTTATGGGTAATCGAAATATGTTAACAATACTTTTTCAAAGATTAACTGGGCCAAATTTTGACCAAGTTAATTAGTCTTTTGTTGAATATCAAGCTGAATAGTTGTGTGAAGAACGTTCCTTTAAAACCGAATAGAAAATGGTACTAGCAGTTAGCCATTAAAATCAGTGAACCGAGAGTTAAACGAATTAGACACTTTTTAAAACTAAAGCTATCAAAACGTTCACGACAATAGTGAAAACAAACACCTAACTTCATAATACGAGTGATAGAAACCAGTAAAACATTATATTTAAACTAATTCACTCTACAAATCATAACCATATCTTGAGAACTTTAACCGACAGAAGTGAACACATACAACATAAACTAACTAACACAAGTTTACACGGAACACTTCGTCAGAATACACCAAATAACGTAACAGACATATTACACCAGTGCGGGAAGATTTCAGACATTCACGAAGGTAATTTTGTCGTGATTTTGGGACATGCCGATTTCGCAGTAACTACGCCAGAACTAGTAGCGGCCATCTTTTAATTCTACAGAGCCGGCCTTCTTTATCCAGCAGTGACGTCATCGTCTGCGTATGGTTCGACAACATTCATACACATTACATATTGGAATTATTTAAATTCTATTGAATAATAATTATTGTATTTGTGTTAATTGTTAATGTTATACTTTTTCGTCACCCTTCTCTGACTATTAATTTTAATCGATCAAAGAACCTGTCTTTTAATATAATAAATATCATAAATTTTGTTCTGTATGCACAATCGATAATTCCCGAGACAGAGTCGATAATTGCTCTCCATCGATAAAAAATCGATTACTTATCAAATTGTTCAATAAACCTTTATATTTCCATTATTTCTTATTTGTTATTTATTTCACAGGTTAATTTAAGAGTATTTATTAAGGCTGAAATATTTAAGGAAGACTCAAATATTTTATTTGAGCGAGATATTGGACCAGCAAGAAAAATCACCAATCGATTGCTAACTGGAGTTAATCTATTTAACTCCAGACTTGGTTCAAATCTTCAAGGAGTGCTCGACGGTCAATAAATACCTGCCTGTTATCAAAATTTTTACAAGAACCTTTTAAAACAGATTTATTTCTAATTTACCTACATTAATAAACATAAACAAGATTTCTTACTATTTGAAAATTTTATTTTTTATAAAATTTTCCATCAACTTTTTAGCCGAAAAAGAGGTTGACATGGGGATAAGGAGGCAACACCCGTGGAGGATCCGGAAGTGTTACTAACCCAGGTGGAATCGAAACAACCCACACCACAAAAGGAACAACCCGAAGTACCAACGCAGACAGGGGAAGTCAATGTCCCAGAAAAGGAGAAACCGTCGCAAACAGAGGACATGACAACCCAAGAAATGTTCAGGCGGGTGATGGAGGCAATGAATGAAAACAATAAGAACCTAGAATCCAAAATAAAAGGAGTAACTAAGAAAATGGATTCCACTACGGAAGATAACAAGAAGATGGAGGAGAATTTAAACAAGAAGATGGATTCTACCAAGGAAGACTTGAGGGAAGACAGCCGATCCACAAAAGAAGAATTGGGCCGAAAGATAGAGAATACTAATAAGAGTATCGAAGAAACCAGTAGGAAGATGGAAAGTAAGATGGAAGAAAATAATAAAAATTTGGAAGAAAAGATGGAAGAAACCAGTAGGAAAATAGAAAGTGACAACCAACAATTAAAAGACGAATTAAGGGAAAATAACAGGAAAATGGAAGAGACGATGGGGGAAAGATTGGAAGAATTGAGAGAGGACAATCAACTGCTGAGAGAACAATTAAGGGAAGTTAACCAAGAGAACATGAATAAGTTAGACGAGAGGATTGAGCTAGCTAAAGAGGAGTTGAATAAAAAGATAACTGAGACGAAGAAGTCCATCGTCAAGAAACTAGAATAGGAAGTCGTGGTTGTTAACCAGCAGATCAGAGAAGTAGACGAAAGATGTCGTCAAACAGAAAACGAAGTGCTGGAAGTCCGGGAAGTAATAACTAAGGAGATTACTCAGGTCCAAGAACAACAGAAAACAAAAATGGAGGAGACCAAGAAATTTGCCTTGGAAGAAGTAAATAAAGTGAGGACACAGGTAACAGAAAGATGCGACGGCGTGGAAGCCGCTATGTCGAACATAACCGGACAGGTGCGTCAAAGCCAGGAGGAGATAGAGTTGATACGGAACAGACCATCTGGATATCATAGTTTCCCCATGTCAGAGAACAGAGAATGGCTCAATTTCCGACAATATAAACGGAAGCCTATGGAGTTCTTGGCACGTATAGAGGAATACTTAGAGAAACACCGAGGGAACCGATGGGTCCAGAACAGAGAAATCCTTGACGAGTCGTTTCGGGAGGTGAATGACCATTGGTGGATGGCCAACCGGAGCGACATCGACAATTATGAACAATTCAAGAGCCTATTTAAGGCCAAGTACTGGTCAGAGACCACACAAAATCTAATAAGAGATAATATATGCCACGGCAGCTACAAACCACAAGTCGGTAGTTCAATGACAGCTTATTTCCTCGGCAAGGTGTGTATGGCCAAGCACTTAGAACCAGCCATACCGGAGGAATGCCTAATAAATAAGTTATCCTATCATTATGATGAAGAGGTAATTCGTGCGAGGAGGGGCAGCCAAATAAAAACCATCCAGGCAATGACAGAACTCCTAGAAAATTATGAAAATGAAGACTACTACCGACAGAGTCGTAGAAGAAGTGATGGGCCCGAACCAAGGACATATCAGAACAATAACCAGGGTACGAACAACATAAATACTGGGTACCAAGGAGGCCGGGCATACCCGCGAAATAACGGTTCTAATGATAATAATAATGTGAACAACCCTAATTACAATGATAATAATAATACGGGTCCAAACCATCAAAACCCGAACCGACCCTCTAATGGTTATCAGGGTAACCGCAATCCCTACCCTAATAACGCAAGTAGTCAGAGAAGCCCCAATTATGGTAATAGTCATTACCCTAATAATACCAATCGTACGGGTCCCAATAATGGTAATTTTAATAATAATAGGTTTCCTCGCCCTAGAGTGAACTTCATACGAGCCACAGATGGACGACAGCGGAGATTCGACCACAATCGACGAAATAGCTACCGCGGATATGAAGAAAGGCGGAGGAGCCTAGAACGGGACCAACCAAGGTACTATCCGGCGCGTAGGAGCAATAGTTTGGACAACGCTGAACGGAGGTCGAACCATGAACGACCGGAAGACCATAGGACAGATCGACAGGTAACCACTCTGAGCATCCCAAATGAGGCATCGACTAGTATGGCTCAAAGGAACAATGATGCCGAGCCTTTAAACGGGCACAGGCAGTAATAAATCGCCAGAACCCGTTACTGCTCCTAAATACTGGGTATAATAATAATAATGAGTACAATCACGTGAATAATAACAATCGTATCACCATCATAGGGTGCAACTACCTAAAGGACATCAGACAGGAGTTATTGGAAGAGGATAACAGAAATCCCACCAATAACTTCAATAATGAAATAATACATGTCGACGCTAAGGTAGAAGGCATCCCAGCCAAGTTAATGATTGATACTGGGTCGAACGTGTCAATAATAAGTACGACGGAATTGGAGAGGATACAGCAAGAGTGCGGGAGAACTTTACCAACATTGCCGTTGAATAATATTGTTTTGTTGGGTGCAACCGGCCGACAAAACAAAACAATACGTAGGCAAGTCTCCGCCAGTGTGATGAGCTGTGGTATAGCGATTGACATGGAATTCTTGGTGGCGAGCGGTCTGCCATTTAATATACTGGTCGGGTGTGATGTGCTTAGGAGGAATTCCGCCATCATTGATCTGAGAACTGAAACATTATCGCTGTTTTCTAACGGACATACTTGGACGGCGAACTTGGTGGGTAGTGACCAAGTCGTTCCCGATAGTATCCATCAGCAAATCCTTAAAATTAATTACATCCATCCAACATCTATAATTGAACAAAGGATAGACGACACCTCCAATGAAGATTTATGGTCACAAAATATCCAGGAGATTTCCGGAGCGGTATAACTGGCGAAGGTTTAACAACAAACCAAGCGAACAAATTAATAAATATATACAACAAATATAAATCAGTCTTTTCTGATGAGCCCGGTAAAGTGAAAAACTTCCAGTGTACTCTACAGTTCCGAGACACAGTGGACTTTAACCGGAAGTCTTACCCCATTGCGCAATCACGAAAGCAAGCAGTAAGAGCTGAAATAGAGCAAATGATTAACCGTGACATTATAGAGAGTAGCCATTCCCCATATACAAGTCCTATCGTGGCTATTCCTAAGAAAAACGGACAAGTCCGTTTGTGTTTAGATGCGCGCGAAATAAATAAGATGATCATTAATGACAGGACTTCGCCCGGTGAGATTGAGGAGATCTTAAAACGGTTCCACGGTACCAAATACTTCACTACCTGGGATACGGTGTGCGGGTACTGGCAGGTGGAATTACATCCACAGAGTCGCCAGTATCTGGCCTTTATATTCGAAGGGCGGAACTACCAGTTTAAGAGGTTGCCCTTCGGACTGGTAAACTCAGTCGCAGTCTTTGTGCACTGTATGGACCAGATACTTGGCCAAGAAGCACTACAATTCACCACCGTATACGTCGATGACTTGCTAGTGTCCTCAGAAATTTGGGAGGAACACTGCTACCGTGTGGAACACGTATTACAGAAGCTAGCAGCAAACAATATTACGCTGAAGTTAGCAAAATCTCATTTTATTGCTAAAGAAATACAATTCTTAGGCTTCATATTAAATGATAAGGGAATCTCACCGTCGGCTGAAAAGGTCGAAGCGATTCAGAACTTTCCTACACCTAAGAATCGAAGGCAGTTACAGTCGTTCCTGGGACTCTGTAATTATTACCGCAAGTTCCAGGAAAAGTACTCCGAACTGACTGCCAGATTTCAGCCGCAACTGTCATCTAAAAATAAATGGATCTGGGGTAATGAACAACAAAATATATTGACTCTTATAAAACAAAAATTCCTTAAACACATTATACTCCGCCATCCAGATTTTAACAAGCCTTTCTTTCTTAATTGTGATGCCAGTGACATCAGCCTCGGCACTACTTTATATCAAGAGGATGAGGAGGGCGAACATCTTGTGATCTGCTTTGCCAGCAGAGCATTGAATCAATGTGAGAAAAACTACAACGTTACAGAAAAGGAATTATTGAGTGTCGTGTTCGCGTGCGGAAAGTTCCGCACTTACATTCTTGGTTATTCCGTTACCGTCCGGACAGACCATAAATCAAATCTCGTTCCTTAAGAGATGTAAGTTAAGCCATGGAAGGTTAACGCGGTGGATACTATTGCTGCAAGAATACGACCTTAAGTGGGAGTATATCCCCGGAAGGAAGAATGTCGTCGCGGACGTATTGTCTAGAGTAGACATTGACAAACAGACGTTCGAGGGGGAGAAGGAGAGTATTTTGAAAGTATACCATATTCTCAGCAGCAGCGCCGGTCTACAATCAATTTTGGAACACCTAAGCACACACCAACAAGCTGACCCGAAGTTAATCACTATTATCTCAAGACTGGAAGCAGGGGATGAGACAATCTCCCAATATTATACCATACATAATGGAATCCTGTTTTCCAAACCATCATTATATAAGGAGGAATGGAAGGTAATAATTCCGACCCATATCGAGAAGGAGATAGTGTTCGATTATCATATTCGATATGGGCATATGGGCGCCTTAAAGGTGGTGAAGGCCCTGGAAGAGAGCTGCCATATCAAAGATATAAATCGAAAGGTACGGAGGTACATTAGAAACTGTCGCATTTGCCAACTCGTAAAAACTAACAACGAGAAGAGAGAGGGGCAGATGATTCCAATAACCTCGCAGTCGAAACTTGAGAAGGTATTCCTGGATATCTGTGGGCCATTTCCCCGCAGTGGAGGCCGCCACCGATACAAATATCTCGTCATAATAATGGACCATTATACCAAGTTCGTAAAGCTATACCCATCGAATCGGGCGACTACGAATAAAGTTCTTGGTATCCTGATCAACCAGTACTTCCCAACCGTCGGAAAACCGGTATCGATCATAACCGACCACGGAACACAATTCAAGGGGAGGAAATGGCGGGATACACTGCTGTCAATGGGGGTTCATACATACAAGACATCCTTATACCACCCGAGCAGTAACCCGGCCGAAAGAGTCTTGCGAGAGGTGGGGCGCCCATTAAGAACGTATTGCCATGATCAGCAGAGAAGGTGGCAAGAATACTTTGAGGCCACTGAAGAATTCCTCAACCTGGCATACCATCCAGCCATAGGAATAACCCCTTACTCCGCAATGTACGAGAGACAACCCCCTAGAGAGATTGAAGATATCTTGGAGTTCCCCAGGGAGCATAAATATACATTTGATAGAATTCAATTTCACAATAAGGTGGCCGAAGATCAGGAGGAACGGCGGAATAAATACAATAAAAGCATGGGTAAGGTTATTCATTATACCATTGGAGAGAAGGTGTTGTTGAAGAATAGGTAATTACCCAGTTCCTTAGAGGGGATAACAAAAAAATTATTGCTTCTGTACACTGGTCCCTATATTATCTCAAGGGACAATAACAACAACACATACGAAATAAAGGAAATGAATTCAAATAAAGTCAAGGGTGTCTTTAACCAGGCATCCATGAAGAAATTTTATGAATAAAAATTATCAAAATTCCAAAGACAAAGTAAGTACATCTTACTACACCATTATTAATGAAACCATTTAGAAGATATGTATAAGAAGAAGTTAGAATTTAAAAACCCCTAAATTCTAAAACAAAAGTAAGTCCACCTTACATACAAATTATTTGAAGAAAATTTTATGGCAATAATATAAGAAGAAAATAAAATCCTCAAAATTTTAAAACAATGTAAGACCATCTTACTAACCAGGAATTTGAGAAAAAACATTTTGAAGAGAAGAATATAAAACAGAATTTAGATTGAAATAATATAGGTTCTAAAAAGAAATGTAAGCACATATTACATACAATTATTTGAAAACTTTGTGGCTATAATATAAGAAGAGTGAATTTTGAATTTTGTATAAATCAAGTTTCCAAACCAAGAGTAAATACAACTTACCAACCAATTATTAATGAAACACTTTGGTGAGATAAACAGAAGAGATTTAATACCATATTTATGGTAAGCATAATATATAATTACCATGGTAATAAAGGATCATAAGGGGATGAATAAAGGAACCAGACTTTAGAATTAAAACAAATAATTCTGGACAGTATGATCATGTCTAATTTCAGTATGAAGAGTAAAAACCTTTCCATAAAATGATGCCAAAGGAAAAAAAAAAATTCTTTGATACCATTTGAGTGATTGAATATAATAAAGTACAAAAAACTTATTTGGAATTATGAGATAATAAAACTTTGAAGTGGTATGAGGAAAAATTATGACCTCATTATGAAATGAATAAAAAACATTCATTCGAAAGTATAATAACCATGACAGGAATACTGTGAGAATAAAATCAAAAATTTATGTAATTAAACGAATTAATATAAAATGATTTATGAATTAAATGACAATTATGATAATGACAGTTATAAAAAGTTCTAGAAAATAGAACAAGTGGAAATTTAAGAACAAAGAAACAGTCTAAAAATGTCATAAAGATATGCTACTATAAACAATGCAGATTATAATAAAAAAACCAGAAGGTAATAAAGAATTTATAACCAAAAGATTTATATGATAAGAAAAGTTGAAAACTGTGATAATAGAAGAGCTTCCTACCATAATATCAAATGAAAGAAACATCCAGTTAACGAGTCAGAAGAACAACTGAGATAGGAATATTAAAATCTCTGAGAAATATAATAAGTAATAAGTGAAGTATCCCAAAGATATTTTTTAAATAGTAACAAATGTGTACTATTCTGAATAATTTTTAATCTGTCTGTAGATAATTCCAGCAGTATTAATATGTTTTTTGAGCAGAGATGATTTGCCTCTGTACTCAAATATGTGTGAAGTATTGGACAGCAGAGGAAAGTAGCGTACAGTGCCTCTCTGAACTGAACCAGCTCACAAAGTAGGGAACGATAGGGAGGAAATATCCCAAGGAGAAAATACTAAGAAGAAATATGAAAATGAAATAATAAATATGAAACTCAGATGACTATTACTATCAAGGAAGATCCAGTGAGAATGAGAATGATATAAACTCAAATATAAATAAGAAAATTTTTAAAATGGAAGGAAGTCCAGAATAATAACAAACCTAGAATAATTATCATAAGCAATTGTTTCAGAGAAAGCAAGTATAGTCTGAAAAAATTACTTCTGGAGAAGGGCATTCTGTAGCGTGACAGAAAATCCACTACATATTAAGTCATATAAAATCATAAAGTTTAATTACATAACATATGTTAAAATAATATTGAATGAGATTTAAGGAAATCAAAGGAATGAACCACGATAAAATAAAAATCCTCATGACATTATATAAAAAACCACTGTTTAAATATCAAAGAAAGTATCAAAAGCAACTCATATTATAATATCTGTAATTTACCCAGGAAGCTAGGAGCAGTAAACAAGTTATATAAGACCATATCAAGAAGAAAGAGACTCAATTTAAGAGTGGTGAATACCAAAATACCCCAAAAACTAGAAGAGGGAAGAATAAAGTTTGTGATCAGGAAGAAAACAATACCCTGAAACCTGTAGAGAAGAACAAGGTCAGTATCAGTGAATAAATTAAATGCTCCAAACTAAACATCAGTCGAGATACACCAAGTACCTTGGTTTACCCAACAATGAAGAAGGAAGACAAGAAGACCAGAAGAATGAAGACTAGAAGAAGGACAAGAATGAAGACCAGAAGAAGGACAAGAATGAAGACAAGAAAGAAGATAAGAAGAAGGACAAGAAAGAAGACAGGAGGAGAGGAAGAAATAGTATGAAAGAAACACCGTTGTAAAACCTATTATTATAATTAAATACCATCAACCCCAAACCCACAAAACGATTCAAAAGAAAGTATAACATACCCAAAATCCTATAAAAATGTAATTATTTAGAAAACTAAAATGCTGTATAGTATTATAAGAAGTGAACCGACTAAAGCTATTGTGTAATAAGAAAATAAACAAGTCTTAACAGTCCATGATTACTAAAGGTCTGGTCTGAGATAATAAGACTCAAAATATCAGAACCAACAGTGAAAGTGAATTTGTGTAAGTGTTTTTTAGAAATGCAATAAACTTAAAGTTGGTGAAACTATAACTTATCAGTATGCTATATAATAACTTTAATATCCAATAATAAACAGCATAATAAAATAATAAAATGGAAGGTTTCCAGTATTTTATTATTTTAATGTAACTCTTTATTTACAAGACATTTGTAAAAAATGATAATAAATAAAGTATGGGAGTTCATGTTTACTGATGTAGGGGATCATAAATAATAATGGTTTAGACCAGAAAGGACTGGCATTAATTTAGTATTCGTAAGTGTAAAATGTTTAAATAGACTGTTTATTCACAGCCATAAAATCAATGTGTTAGTAAAATATATTTGTAAGAGTTATTAGAAAATAAGATTTATATTATGTGTTTTAAAATGAATTATGTTTGCTAAATAATAGCCTACATACCATTAATAATGTTTCAATAGGTATGCTATGTTAACTCAAAAATAGTTAAAAGTTTATGTTCAAACCATATCAGCAATATGTTCAATTGTGCAGATTGCTAAATAATGTTCATAATTATTTATTTTAATAACAGTAGTGTTAATTAAATACTACACCTCACAATAAGTTATAAACCATTTTATTTTCATTGTAATAGTAACTATGTAAAGTCAGAGTAGGAAGTAGGATTAAATTTATTTGAGAAAAACAGAAATATAAAATTCTAAAATCTAGGCCATTTGGTGAATTCACAGAACCAATATAAACTAGTATAATTCACTTATAAATCCTGTAAACTACCAAGATTTAGATAAGGTAACACAGTTAAACACTACTGGGAATGATCCTATGAGTTAAACTGATAATAAGGAAATATACCTTAAAATATTGTAAATTTTCAAAATATATAAATTAATTAATTTTAAAGAGCAATGTCAAATTTACAGATTAACACAAAAAACCAGTTTAAAGGTTTATTTATATGTATTTAAGGAAAGGAAGAGGAATATGACTAATTAAAATTTATTATAATAGTATTAATGATAAATTAAAATGAAGGAAATTTGTATAAAGCCGGAAATCCAATTTTGAGCCTATATTTCCAAAAAGTAAAGATATTTGTTAATTTCCACAAAATGTCTACAGATATGGACTATAATACATCAATTTAAAGGGAATGAGATGATTAAACCAATGATAAGGTTCATAATTCATAAAAGTGATGAATAAAATAAATAAATTCCATATATAATGTAATATTTTATCATGTTTATGGGTAATCGAAATATGTTAACAATACTTTTTCAAAGATTAACTGGGCCAAATTTTGACCAAGTTAATTAGTCTTTTGTTGAATATCAAGCTGAATAGTTGTGTGAAGAACGTTCCTTTAAAACCGAATAGAAAATGGTACTAGCAGTTAGCCATTAAAATCAGTGAACCGAGAGTTAAACGAATTAGACACTTTTCAAAACTAAAGCTATCAAAACGTTCACGACAATAGTGAAAACAAACACCTAACTTCATAATACGAGTGATAGAAACCAGTAAAACATTATATTTAAACTAATTCACTCTACAAATCATAACCATATCTTGAGAACTTTAACCGACAGAAGTGAACACATACAACATAAACTAACTAACACAAGTTTACACGGAACACTTCGTCAGAATACACCAAATAACGTAACAGACATATTACACCAGTGCGGGAAGATTTCAGACATTCACGAAGGTAATTTTGTCGTGATTTTGGGACATGCCGATTTCGCAGTAACTACGCCAGAACTAGTAGCGGCCATCTTTTAATTCTACAGAGCCGGCCTTCTTTATCCAGCAGTGACGTCATCGTCTGCGTATGGTTCGACAACATTCATACACATTACATATTGGAATTATTTAAATTCTATTGAATATTAATTATTGTATTTGTGTTAATTGTTAATGTTATACTTTTTCGTCACCCTTCTCTGACTATTAATTTTAATCGCTCAGAGAACCTGTCTTTTAATATAAGAAATATCATAAATTTTGTTCTGTATGCACAATCGATAATTCCCAAGACAGAGTCGATAATTGCTCTCCATCGATAAAAAATCGATTACTTATCAAATTGTTCAATAAACCTTTATATTTCCATTATTTCTTATTTGTTATTTATTTCACAGGTTAATTTAAGAGTATTTATTAAGGCTGAAATATTTAAGGAAGACTCAAATATTTTATTTGAGCGAGATATTGGACCAGCAAGAAAAATCACCAATCGATTGCTAACTGGAGTTAATCTATTTAACTCCCGACTTGGTTCAAATCTTCAAGAAGTGCTCGACGGTCAATAAATACCTGCCTGTTATCAAAATTTTTACAAGAACCTTTTAAAACAGATTTATTTCTTATTTACCTACATTAATAAACATAAACAAGATTTCTTACTATTTGAAAATTTTATTTTTTTATAAAATTTTCCATCAACTTTTTATCTTTTGTAACGACCGGCATACAGCGGTCTCTTACAATTATTGTGTGTGATTGTGGTATATGTATTTGTATTTTGTGTATTTTCGATGTTGAGTGCTTTGAATATTGTGTCATGTTTTGTATTGATTTGTATTTGTTCTGGTATTAGTTTGTTTTGTGTTTTATGTTTGTATATTTGTAAATTTTCCCAAATGTTCATTATGGTGCCTTTGTGTGGTATATGTTTTATTAGTGACACATTGGTTATGTCTGGGAATTCATGTCCTGTGTTTATTGGATGTGTGGCTAAATTGGATTTATATATTTCTGGTTTTTTGTATGCGTTTAGGTGTTCAAAATAACGTTTTTTCAGCTGCTTTTTTTGTTTGTCCTATGTAACATTTATTGCAATCTTGGCATTCAATTTTGTATATACCGTTAGTTGTTGGATTATCTTTGTTGTGTGAGCTATTTAGATTTTGTAATTTATTTTTATTAGTTTTTTATGCTATTTTTATATCTGTGTTTTTAAATAGTTTTGTTAGTTTTGTCATTTTATTATTTATGTATGTGAATGTGGCACATTTTTTGTTGTTGTTATTATTTATGTGTTGTTCATTTTGATTAATTCTTAATTGTTCAGTTTTTATTTTTTATTTGATTTTATTTTCTATTTTGTTCACAGTATTTTTATTGTATCCATTTTCATAACCAATTTGGTATATTATATTTCTTTCTTTGTCAGTTTCTTGTTTGTTTAAGGGAATTTTGTACATTCTGTTAAATAGCGAATAGAATGCTGCCATTTTATGTTGTGGTGGGTGGTTAGAATGGTTAGGTGTAATGATGTTAGTGGAAGTTGGTTTTCTATATATTGCATATTGTATGTGGTTGATGTATCTTGTGATGGTTATGTCTAAATAGTTGATTTTGTTATGTTTTTCTTTTTCTTCTGTGAATTGTATTTTAGGATGTATGTTATTGATTTGTTTCAGTATATTCTCTGCATTTGTGTTTTTGTTATTTGATACATGTAGCCCATCATCTACATATCTTATCCATATGCCATTTGGGTCATGTGATTTTATAATATTTTGTATTTTAGTGTCTATGTGTTGTAGGAATATTTCTGCTATTATGCTATTATAAAATCACATGACCCAAATGGCGTATGGATAAGATATGTAGATGATGGGCTACATGTATCAAATAACAAAAACACAGCGCCTTATGACAGCGCACTCAAGCGTATATGGGCGGGATACTCATCTTATGTGTGTGTCTCTCGTTAGTGCAGCAAGGTGTCGTTATGTAACGGGCCTGTCTATTTCGTTACATTACAAAAAAAAACATAAAATTTAAACTATCTAAAAAACATAAAAATTAAACTATCTAGTAGTCAACAAAGTTAAGAAACATTACTTGAGTTATCAGTACTATAGATTAGTCTAGACATTTTCAGATTTTACATGTACACGTTCTCTCGTGTACATGTTTGTACAATGTATGCGTTGCAAACATTTAGTTTGCACGAAGCGCGATGAAGCGTTTTTGTAATACCCGATATAACAACGAAAATCAGTGTGTGTTTCTCACCCCAAACAACGTGATAGAAATCCCCTGGTTTGACTTAGTGCCAATGAAAGCTATCCCTCTGTACAGCGTGGATAGAGTTGGCAAACTATGTTAGCACATCACATACTACTACAATGAAATATTTAAATTATGACTACTATTAACTACACAAATATTTAACAAAATTCTTCGTATATGTAAATTCTATTAGTTTTATAAGGTATGGTAGGCTATTGTTTTGAAGGAAAATAAAGAAACTTAGTTTTTTGGGAACTGTTACAGTATTCCTTAAACAGAAACGTTGTTAGTAGAAATTGAGCTTGACCAGGAATTAATAAAGTTTATTTATTTTCCTTGTTCAAATTGACTTATTTGTGTTACGCATCATTTTACTTTGTTTCTATACAGAAGTATTTTTTGTATATTTTGTATTTGTATTTTGAAGTAGGCCTAATTGTTTATTAGAAAAGATTAGTGTTTATCTTCTTTCAGTAAACATTTTTTTTTTAAATTATCATCACATAGCCTACATCTCAACTTTTCACGATGAAGTGATTCAGACGTGTCGGAAGGAGTAGATAAGGCCAGTAGTCAGTTGAAGGCAATCGACTCACACCAATGGTTGTTGAATTGTCTTGAGAAGGGTAAAACAATCAAACCATTACCTGTAATGTCGACTATATTGTGTTCTACAACTGTGAAACCAGATCTACCTCTAACAACAGTTGTTGAAAGCGTTGTAATTATTGCAGAACGGAAGAGTTGTTGAACATAATTAATCCCCAACAGTGACACTCACCTAACAACATGACTCAAGTCAATACAGCATTAAATCAAATACATTAGACTGATGCTGCGTTTCTCAGTTTAATAAACACAGGTTTCGAGTGAGTACGTTGTTTTCATAAATAAGTGAATATCTAAGTTCATTAAAAATTCAATCATATTAACTTCAAAATGCTTCATCTTTCAAAGGTTTGATAAGATTATATACCTAAATCTCTTCATATAGTTAATTTAAGTTACAAGTATGGCCTATTGATTATTATGAAAAGTCGGTTTTTCTCATATATAGAAAGGGGGGCATATGTCACTTGACACTAGCAGTTATTCAGTTCTTTATTTACTAGAGTGAGGTTACGTGAACTTAGTATGACGATTTAAAGGCAATTTAAATAGCACAAATTATTTTTTTTTGTTCTTATAACAAGTGAGAGTATAATCCACCCTCCCTCTGTACCTAGATACCTGTATCAACTTGTAAAAAGGCTAGTACGAACATCCAGAGTGCAATGTTATTAAGCGAAATCTAATAATCCTTCTATTTATATAAAAGAAATAATAATAATAAATGAAATACCTAACTCCTAACAAAAAAAGGTAGGATAATTTATAGTAGTTAATTTATGGACAATTGATAATAATAAAGTACGAACTACTTTTCTCTCAGCGTGTAAACTGCGCCCGCTTCCATACTCCCTGCCGCTAAACTAATGCCAGTCGCCGGAGAATCTCTGACATGTAAGCAGCTCGAAAATGTGTCGTGAAGTTAAACTTGCGTTTATGTCGCTTAAAACTGATGTAACAAGAAGTTAGTGCTTCTCATTTAATTAATCAACATGTAGCGAAAGCGAAATGAAGCTTAAAAACTCTTAATGTAGTTCCGATGTTGAGAAAATATTCTTAATAAATAAAAGCTTAGCTGACACATCTCTTTATGAAAAGTAAGTGGTAAGATATGTTCCATACCATGTAAAAGTAACATCAGTGCCGTTAAAATAAAAAGGAATTAAATGTGAAAAGTGAACACCAACGCCAGGAGAGAAGTTACGACAACAACTGTACGAACTCCAAGTAGCAGAATCCCAGCGTCATGACCTAGACCACAATTCAGAAACAACCAACTAAATGGAAGATCCAGATGGACAACGAACTACAACCAGTAAGACCTACTGAAGAGGATCATCTCGACCGCCAGCCTCAGACTCACGTTATACTCAGGTGACACTAAAACAAAACTTCTGTGCATAAATTGTTTCTAAAAAAAACCTCAACAAAAAGAACAGTAAAGTTTCTTGTAAAGACTTTTAAATCACATAAATATTAGCATATTAATGTTTGTAGTTTCTGTAATGCTATAGTAATAACCTGATGATGCTTAAAGGTAAAGTTAATATGAAATTACCTCAGACTATTCTTCAAATAGTTTGGATGATGTTAAAGTATGTCAGAATATTATAAAGTTAGAACCCGGATCCGTGGTAATCAAAGTAATACACAGCTGTATGATTTTGAGATACTAAGAGTAACAATTTAAAGAGTATTTAATGCAGAATCTATAAGAATTTTTTTTTAAAAGTAAAGTGAAAACAAAAAGATGTCCATTAAAGGTATTATGTTTATATCCGTAGTTAAGATACAATAATAAAGAGATGTTTTCGTTGGTAAGTAATTTTTACTAACTACGGCAGCTAGTTTAATTAACAGCAAACAATTAAACTGGTTCCCTATGTTATAATGTCTTAACAGGAGAGACGTTATAAAATGCGCCACTCTGCTAATTTGTAAAAAAATAAAAATAATAATTGTGTGCATCGTGACGCATATAAAATGCGCCACTGCTGATTAATTAATAGTAGATAGATAGAGTTTATTCAGAAAAAGTTTGAGATCTCAAGCATTTAAAAGAACGTATAAAGTCTGAAGTTGACAAATTATCATCCTGAACATTACTGACCCTATATATGCTTTTGTACTAAAAGGATTGAAGGATGTACTAAAAGGATGCTTCTGTAATTTGTGCAATGAAACTGAAGGATGATACTTTGAGAACCTAATGCATGAGATGCTAGCCTGGATCCATGTTATATTTTATATACAGTCATCCATTTGCAATAATTTTATAGTTGATAAATAAATACTTTAGTATAAAAATAACTTACTTACTGACAAAAATAACTTGTCAACTGACTTATGGCTCACCAAGTAGTTATCTTAACATCATCATCATTTAATTATCTTAATAATAATGACCGTTACCAGTACAATCTCGTTAAAAATTTATTTATTTTTAAGTAATTTATTATTGACAATAATAAACGAGTATTTTGATAATTAATTTAAGTACATTTACCTTATTAAAATTTATCTTAATGCTGAACAAACAAATTCAACAACGTAGACAGCAGTGAAGAAATCACTTTGAAAGGGTTGGCGGTGATCGACTAATTAAGCAAGTGACATCAGGCAGAAGCAGTACAAGATGACCACTCAGAACGAAGTTTGAAGTCGGAACATGAAGCTGCTTAATCCGTGAAGTGCAGACGACGACGAAAATTTATCTTATGTTAACACTCTGAATTGAATTATTCGTTACGATGGCACGTGTGTAGATGTTATTTATTTATTATGGTTTATTTATGTCAGGAGTAAATTAGGTTCAAGTCTCACATCGCCATTGATACAAGTTTGTATTTACTCCTGGTGGTACTGCAGTGAGGAGGTAAGGAAGGTTTATGTGTGCAAGGACACAACCTGTGTTCAATGTGTTATGTGTTCAATTCAACCTGCAAGGACTTGATGCTTTTACTTTTACAAAGACTTCATAAAGTAATTTCTGAACTTGAAGTATTACTTTATATTAGAAGAGAATTTTATTTATATTTTTAACAGTTAACAATATTTTTACGCGAGTTTATTTGCGAATGTGTATTTTTCATATGGTTGAATAATCGTTCCCCTTCCGGCCACATACACGTATAGTTAACACTCTAACATATACAGTTAATACTCTTAACACATTACTCTAACGCACTCGTACGAACTCACGCGCCCGCTTAGTTCGATCTTGACAAATTAGGTGATATTAACCTTCCTCTTCCGGTCATTAGAATTAAAGGGTGACTAAAATTTAAATTTTACACAGGTTTATTCTCTGAATGACTATAAGAATGTTCTACTATCACATATGCATAATTTTGAATAATTGAACACACACACACACACACACACACACACACACACACACACACACACACACACACACACACACACACACACTTATATGTAGTCCTATGTTACACTACACGTATTGTTGACAACTACGAGAAAAAGGCAATTAGTACAACTATATCCTATATCCTTACTTGTGGGGTAGATATGTGGACGTCTGCTTTGTAATCTGGCCATACGGAAAAGATACATTCAGAGAGTTTGTGACCCACATCTGCCGCATTCATTCAAAAATACAGTTCTCATTGTAGAAGGATAGGGAAAAGAAACAAACAGCGCAAAAGAAAGAAGAGCTAATCCACCCTGATGGATTAACTGGAATCCACCTTGAGAAAGAAGTATAGGAACACATAAGTATCTTAATACGTAGTACCGTAAGTAAAGGCAAAAAAGTCGTAATAATAATGGAAGAATTATTAAGAAATATCACATCACGACAACATACGACGCATACAAAAAAATTACCGCTTTTATAAAAAACCCCAAGTAACGCCCACATGTAGGCGGACAAAGTGTATAGCAGATACCGTGCCATAACTGCAGTCATATTGGCAATATACCTTATAACGGCAGTTATATTGGGAATACTGCAACAAATTTCCGTCATCGCACCCGCGTACATAAAGATGGTCGCAGAATGAATACAATATATGGTTGCATGGTTGTATGAATATATGCATATTTGTTTACATATTATATGCAACAAAAGATGTCTGATTTTAAGGTTACACTTTTCACTACGCACGAAGTATCCTGTTGCTGACACCATAATTCATTTATGCTCGCTGAAGTCTACAGTGATAAAGACATCTTGCAATACTTATCTAACGCGGTAGAGAAAAGTGAGCTACTGTTTCTCACCACATTTCCTTTAGCAGGTGTGTTGCGGAATCGTAAAGCTACACTTCCAGTTAACATTGTGATAACGCTGTTACAACGTATGATGAATTATTTTCTATGCGTTAAAGCTTAAATATCATCTGATACATATACTTTATATATATAAATTGAAATAATATGTTTAGATTGATTCGTAAAACAGACAGTGCTTCAAACTCCTTGAACCACGATTGACGGAAATTCATAAATAACAATGGCAAATGGGAAAGAATACGAAGAAGTCGTTAATAATTCTTATATATTTTATGAAGATTGCGTATTTTTAACTGTCGAAAGTGTAACTGTTTTTGTGTAAATAAATATAATACATATTCAAGTGGGTGCTCTATTATCAGTTATGCTATGGTGATATAACAAGAATTATTTTGATATCAAATTAACCTTGTGTAACCCAAACAGACAGCGATCTTGTAATGATACCGTCGTGTGACATAAGACGCCAAACACTTTTACATAATCTGCCTGTTGGAACATACTGTGGCATAATGAACACGATAATAATTCAGCTGTTATGAGACTCCACAATACACAGCAAATATCACCGACATTAAAAAGTTAGTGTTGTTCAGTACATATTAACCAGTTTTAGCCATGCAGTGATTATAACTATATCCAATTACAGTCAAGTCACTGTTTTATGAAATCGTAATTTCATGATAATACGACGTATTTTGTAAACGGTCAGTCAACATGTAAGAAGAGAATAATAAACAAAACATATAAAATTAAATGTGTTTGGTGTGTGTGTGTGTGTGTGTGTGTGTGTTTGGTGTGTGTGTGCACGCACTAATAGAGAGTGTTGTAGAGTAATGACAGGTTGTTAACTGCATAGATGTTTAAAGTATATTTCCTGAAGTTTTTTCCGCCAGAACGATGTAAATTGTACGTCTTCATGTTTAAGAAGACTTTACACAGAAGTAACGCCGCGCATTGAAAATTTTCTCGCAGTCGATCCTCTGGTATTATACGCCGAACTCAAAATTAACCTGGCTGGCCAGCGTCATGTCACCACAGTTTATAATCAGTTAAGATTTAGGCCTACTGCCACCTCAAAAATGTATTCCCGCTAAACAAATCATCTGAAATCCGTTGTTCACAATTGTTTAAAAAAATCTGTTTAAATCAATTAAATTAAGATTTCCTTTATTAAAAGTATCATTACTTTATGTTTTAACGTAACGCTACGAATAATGCAACCAACAGAATTGATTTGGTTAGATATAAAAACGCAATTGTGGCAGTGGAAATAGCCTATTTTTCAGAGAGTTTCAAGATCTTTTTCTTTTTTTCTCAAAAATTCTATCTTTTACGTAATTTTGAAGAGAACTCCCAGTTTGTATTCAAGTACTTCTACTTCATATAAAACACATCGATGCGATCCGTTAATAGACAAATACAATAGTATTTCCCTTCAAATCGATACGAATTTTCTAAATAAAGAAAAATTAGCACTGCAAATAAAGGAAGTTGCAAAAACTGTCATAAAAGAACAGTGATGGGCACTTGGTTTACCTTCCTCAGTAGTTTTGCTCTACGCTGCAATTGTGAAGACATCTCTCAGCACCGTTGGTGGAAGTTCCTAGTCGTGACAGCACTTATTATTGTGACAACTGAAGACAGATATATTATCGACATACCTATAAGTATCCGGGAAAGTAAAGACCGACTTTTAACATACTTTTGCTACAATTTATTATTTTCTCACCTTCAATTAATTATACCAATAATTATGTTTTAGGAAAAGTTTAGCTTAATATTTTTTTTTTTAAATTAAAACTACCGTCAGCTGGGAGCAAATCCGTCAAAATAATACGCCAAAGAAAAGCAAATTTTTCCCACTGATAGCGTTTAAAATCTTTCAAATATAGTGGAATTTCCGGTAACCTGACAACACTGACCACGATCACCTGTGTGTTGATGAGAAAGTATCAGAATAGTCTACGACAATCGGCCTACCTTGACGCGGTACCAGAACATTGTGTCATCTCGCTTGTTACGTAACACACAACAATCGATACGCAAGTATATGCGCTCTGTTTTCACATCGTAAAACAATTACAATATTTACAAATCCAAAATTTCCTGAGAATCTAAATGCAAAATAAAATGTTTTTAGATGTGGAAGTAGTAAATTCTGAAAACAATGTTTAACATGTAGTACGCATTTTAGATTTACTGTGTTTTCATTGGATGAAGAAAGTATAAATATACTTTAAATTTGTAACTTACAAATTTCAATACAAACCATATAGGATAATACTAATTTCGTAAGATGATTCCATCAGATTGTTGGTATTAAGCTTATATTACACTTACTTCAAAGTTAAAGTAAAACATAAAGCATACAGTTAAAGGTAAACTTTAAAGTATTTTAAAGTCAAAATACGAGCATACTATTGCAAATTCTATTTTTATTAGAAACTGTATTCATGATATTTTATCCTTTACCTTATGACAAAATTATAAACATTTTTCTGTTATTTCTCCAAAACCTGTCTTTAATTTCTATTTACATTCCTTACTAGAGCGGCTTACTACTTGTGGAAATAATGTACTTGACGAATGTCTGTTTCTACAAAGTTTTCTTCTTTATAAATATGCTATCACCTATAGGCCTACAGAAAATATTTTTCATGGAATCAAGAGTATTCACAGGAATTTGTGCACATTTCACTACACCGTGTCTTCTGAAGTTCATATTTTTCAAACTGTGAGTTGTGTATACAAACAATGTTGAACCGGGAAGGAAAGATAGGGATGTAATTAACGTAGATTAATTTGAGATTTTTATTCCAAATCAAAAATTTTGTTCTTCTTACTTGCTCTCAGATTTTGGCTTTTTTATTTTAAGGGATTATTTTATTATTTAAGGGAGCGAGCTGGTGACATTTATTACTGGACAATTTATAGTAGTCCAAATTACTTTAACAATTACTACTCATGTTTAAGTTTGCAGCACTGTAACAAAGCGTCTTGCTTCCCAAGTATTAATGAGCTCTTTCAGTCGACTAGCGACTCCATGCTAATCGATATAGAGTTTTGCGTATTTACAATTATTATGTAACGACGAATTTAGACCTTTAGTGGTGAAATCTGTCAGATAAATTGCTCCGAATTCGGAGTTCAGTGAGACTTATTTCATTTAAAATACTTTTGTGTCATGACCAAAATATGATATATAAAAAACACTAAATTGTATATGAGATATGATGCTCTAAATGCAGTAACGCGTGCGTTTGCAGTAGAAATTTAAAAAAATATACCCACTTTGAACAGAAGAACGCTTTTCTTAAACCAATAGTATACAAAGATGACATAGCATCGGATACTATCATCAAAACGCGATTTCCTAATACAGAAAGCTCTGAACATACAAAATAAAAACTAAAAAGTAAAAAAAGTAAACATGCCAAAACGTTTTAATATTTAAGTTACAAAAACAATACACTAATTGGCAAACAACTCACGTAAACACTAAACAAAATACTGTATCGTAATTTGTAATAATTTAAAAATTATATGAAACACACACAGAAATATGTGCACAAATTAACAATAAGTTTACAACTCTTAAGTGCAAACGCATATACACGCAGACACACACATACACAAAAACGTACAGCAACAATAGACAGGGATAACCAAGAAGATTTCCATTATTCCATTGATAATATATAATTAACAAATTTATAATTAACAAAGATGATTTTTCTAAATTTGTGACTACTGAAAAATGAGAAAACATAAAACGTTAACAAAAACATTATATGAATGTTTACAGCATTATGTTTATGTTATATAAACATATTATGAATGCAACATTATATATATATATTGTAACGTATCAAAACAACGGTTACATAAAAAAATAATATAATACGTCAAATGAAAGAGTACCATAAGCATATTTCATCAAGCATGGAAGAAGGAATGGAAGTATGAAAATCAAAAGAGTATCTAGAAGTAAATAATATTAAAGCAACCCAACGAAGAAGAAAGAAGAGTCATAAGAATATATCATCGAGTATAAAGAAGAAGGAGAGAATAAAATGAGTCAATATAATACGTTAGCATCCAGGCCCAATAGATCAAAATAGTGAGGGGATATGCCGAAAGTGACTATCATCATAAGGAAGATACATATAAAATGCAATTATCATAGTGAGAAAATGGACTAATTTGTCATAATAGTAGTGAGATAAATATAAGACAATGATTATCATAATAGTGAGTGAAAATGTGGAAGAATATAACTATGTTAAATGAACAAGAAAAGCATCACAAATGACAAACAAATAACATGAAGAAGAAACAGAAGAAGAAGAAGAAGAAGAAGAAGAAGAAGAAGAAGAAGAAGAAGAAGAAGAAGAAGAAGAAGAAGAAGAAGAAGAAGAAGAAATGTACCATGAAGAATGAAGATTATGTATGATCAGAACAAGACATCAACATCCCCAAAAGATGGAAAGCAACACAATTAGTATAATGACCAAAATAAGAATGTTAATTATAAGATTAGCAGTAATAAAAAACTACCTATCAAAGAAGGACATAGTGAACCCAGTATAATAAAAAACCAAGTGTTGAACCTTAATAAATGATCACAAACAATGACAGTGAATAATTTATATAAGTGCAACAATAAATAATGTAATAACACCAACCCCAAATAAGCAACACAGACAATATTAGTGAAGTGTTTATAAATGAGCGAAGTAAATGAAGATTAATAAGTGAAAAGATCAACGGTTATCAAGTGAAATACACAAACAATTAGTGTACCAATTATAATCCAAGATTGTAAGACCACAAATATACTCAGTAAGACCACCAATTTAATGATAATGAAAAGAGAAATAATTGTTCAAAGAGATCAATGATAAAAGCTTTATAATCCTTAATATGGAATGTGCCTGAATGTCATAGTAACACAGGACAAAATATAAATAAATGTCAAAGCCAACAAGTAGTAAACAAAGTAAGTTGTTGAAAAGAAACAAATCAATGCATACAAGCTAAGATACAACCCACCAAAATGTGTAACATAGTTAGATAAAAAACTAAGTATTATTGTATAAACATGTATGTAAAATGTGTACAACATGTGCAAAACACAGTAGTAAACAATTGTAGTAACATGTCATAATGACATGACAGTATTTAAGATGAATACTGAATAAAGTAAGAAGCATATTGTTGCCAACTAAATGACACATAACCTCACATGAACTGGACCTACAACATAAAATCATACACAATAATTAAATAAAGTGGTTATCAATAATTGTTTCATACAGAGACCAAATAAGAATAAATGTGTAAGACAATGAAAACCATATGAACTGAAAGACACAACTATATGAGTCAGATTATTTACAATAACAATAAACCAATTACACAGAACCCTATGTGACCATGGAGTTAATCAAAAAACCTTAACAAAACTTGTAAAGAGAGAGTAAAAAAGTTTACCAGTAGTTAGAGGAATGTTCAATACAACTATGAGAATACCTCACAATCATTGTACAAGTAATTTAATAACTGGAATTTAATAAACTAACTAACTGTAATCATAGGACTAAGAGTAAACAACCAACATACAGTAACTTAAAGGAACTTTAGCTAACAAAAAAGTTAGTAAGTCCACTAAACAGACCATGTACAACATTTGTACACAATTTAATTATCAACAATGCATAAAATATGTGGTGAAAATAACTAAATAAGAATGACAGAATGGCAATATAAGAGCATCATGTATGTTAAACAATGCTATAAATGTAAACAAGATAACATTTGCCGAAATAAAGTATTAGCAAATGTATGTAAGTGTATCTAATAATGTTATAGTACCAAAAATATGTAGTAGCATAAGGAATAATGGTGATCTAAGCAAATATAAACATTTGGACATAGATGGTTTGCACGCCATTAGTATATTTTGCTTAAATCACAAATATGTTGATATTATGTATTAGATTATAAGGGAAATGGACTCCAGACGTTTAATCATAAGCATTAAGATATAATTACACCAAAATATAGTGGAAAGAACTTATTTTTATTAAGAACCACTATATAAATTTTAGATAAAGTGAAGTGAGTTATTAATGGACGGAATTATTACTTGTTTGGACTTAAATTAAAGACACAAGTATCCGCAAAACGATGCCACTATCCAAATGACAATCAGACTATTAATAAGAAACTTATAAGTATTATAAGATTTTCGGTCATTTCCGATTGGAAGGGAAAGCGTCATAGCGGAATCTCGAACCCAAAGCATAGACGCTAAAAATTAAAATTTTAATTTAACGAAGGTCTTTGGGGTAGAGAGTACCGCATTCTAAGCCAATAGAATGATCTGATTTTACCAGACGAGAGCAGAAGCTTTGATGGAGGAACTAATTGTCCTCCAGCCACCGATGCGAGCGGAGCCTGCGACAGTCATCCAGAAAAATATTTTAAAATGTGCGCGTATACGAGTGTATAGCCATAACTAACCTCAACTGAACACCAATTTTTATCGTGTGACAGTGTTGTGAGTGATACAGTGAACCATTAAAAACATGACCAGTGTATAATAAAGGTCATGTTATGTGAAAGAAGCAGGGAGTATTATACATTAACAATTTAAAAATAAAATGACAAAATAATATTCGTTGATTAACGAAAATTATAGTCGACTACGCTAGCCAAGTAAACACACTTGCGTGTTTAGCTAGTAACGATGAATTATTACCAGGTTAAATGAATAAAAGTTCTCGTCTGATTTAATGACGATATTTAATTAAAATATTTTATATTCATGTTTAAATAATAATAATAACAGAAGTGGAATTAATAATTTATACCGCAAACCATTACTTGTAAAATATAGTTGCTTGTTTGACTATGATTTCAGCAGTACTTGAAAAACAATAATTTAATATGCGAGAACAATCATTACTGTTAATTATACATCTTAATACAAATAAATAATGTGTTTGTGAAGATAGTATTAAGAGTTTTTATGATATTAATTATTCTATTTTGTAACTTACTCTCATCTAGGTAAACTAACCTATAACCAAAACGCATTTGTTTGCCACAGAGAGTCACTTCTGTCATGAATAATTCTTATGAATAGACTCGATAATAAGAGTTTTTTTCGTTTTTTATCAATTCCAGTTCATAATAATAATAATAATTAAACCAGTAACATTGTTTTAATAGTGCAACGTTGATAGCACGTGTACACAACTTTTAGCATCAGAATGCAACAAACCTACCGTACGATAGTACGATAATTTGAATATCGTATTGAGGTTAATGATTTTAATTTTTTTGTCTTTCTTAATTATAATATATGAATAAATATTGTTATTTAATAAAACATCTTTGTATCTTGCATCATGTACATTCAAAGGATTCATGAAATTTGGTAATGCTTATAACCAAAGTAGACATAACCTAAATTACCATATTATCGTACATTGTACCAGTGTTACCAGCCCTGAGCTGAAGAAGTTTCAGAAATTATTTAACTTTATTGTTTTAAAAAAAAATTATTAGTAATTGTTTTAAAAGGGATTTTACTGAATTTCACTAATGTTAATAAACCCCTCAATTTGCTACCAGTGAACAGAGAGTCTTTATTTCTATTAATTAGAAACAAATAACTTACATTTTAGAAACAATTATTTCACAAGGTGGCGGCAATATTCAGGCGGTCAACATTTGAATATTCAATTCACAATTGAGTATCATTGTTATTTTGCTTAATGTGTATATGTCGATATCCAGACAAAGTATTTTGTGTGTTATTAATGTATTTCCAGTGATATAGAACAACCCATTAAGAAGATAGAAGACGTCCACGAATGGTAAGTGGGGAGGTGAATATGACAAGATATCAGTGATTATAATCCTTTTCAAACATAAACATTAATTAAAATTTAAACATTACTAATTCTATCAAATACTAAACAACACTAATCATCGATGCTTACATTACAGCGTGAGGAGTGAAGGAGAGTCTACTAAATTTATTTTGTAATACTAAATAAGAATTTTAAAATAATTTAAAAATAAAATACACAATACTAATCTAACCATCCTATAAGCATTAGAGTAGTTACATTACAATATATATATATATATATAAGTAGGGTAAAACTGACAGTTCTACCCCGGATGTGACGTCATATGGCGGGAAATTCAAAAATCTATGTGGTGGGGGTAAAAATCTGGTAGTCGGCTTTCGGTCATGTTGTGGGCGGTGAGTATAAAGTGGGGTTATGTGTGCGTTGATTGGTGTATACGTCGTCGACGTTGCCGCTTCGTGCATGTGTTATAGTGTACGGGTTTGTATATGCAAGGAGTTTTTCCGGTCGGCCATGTTGTAAAATCGTCGTGGTCGGCGTTGCCGACTCGTGCTGGTCAATCGCCGTAGTCGACTCTTGCGTGTGTTATAGTGTACGGGTTTTGTATATGAACGTCGCTGCGGGCGATGGTCGATGGCGACGGCAACGGCGTGTCCGTGTGTCGTGGCGAACTGTATCGCGAGCCCGTGTAGTGATCCGGTTCGCCGTTCGCCGTTCGCCGGCCGCCGTCCGGTTGATCTGCTGTCGGACGCCGTCCGCCGCCGACGGCGAATGGCGAACGGCGAACGGCGAACGGCGAACTGGTTCGTGTGGCTGCGTCGTGATCCGGTCGGTGCCGTTCGCCGTTCGCCGGCCGCCGTCGGCGGCCGGCGAGCGTCGAACGGGTCACGCGGTGATCCGGTTCGTCGTCGAGGATTGGTCTGTGTGTCGGATATTCTGATTGATATGTAATTTTCTATAGGTAAGTAAATATATACAGATTGTAAAAATACGTTCGCACCAACCTGTTGGTCTAGCGCTCGCTATAGCGGGCCCTACGTTTGTTGTTGTAAGAAACACACATGAATAATAGGGACAAGTGGCAGTTGGCTTCCGCTGAGATTTATTGTGGAACGCACACACACACACACACACGCATCATGCATGGAAAAGGAAAGTTGAAAATAAACACTTAAGCAATTACAGATACACTCATGTATTTATTTACATGGACACATCTTATTTACGGGTATGTAATAAGTGTCTGTTCGGAGTTGACAATTATTTTGTATAAAAAAGTAATAAGTGTCTGTTCGGAGTTGACAATTATTTTGTATAAAAAAAGAATTTAAATATATATTGTAGTAGTAAGGACGTCTGGGCGTTAGCTGATATTCGGTAGTGGTCGACCTTGTTCACGGGCGTGGTTAGGCAAACAAGTCTCTGAACACTGCCTTCCTGAGTCGTTAACTTTTTTATTGTTCATGACTGCATATCTTCATTTCCTTAAGCGGGGTTCAGCGATGTATAAAAAGCCGACAGATTTGATCTGTTGAAGTACATACCATCGTTGGATTCTGCTTTGACATCATCGGTGAAAGACAGAATATCTCGTACAGGGTAAGTTGCTTTAAAATTATTCTTTAGTTTCTGTAATATATTACCATTATGCAATTATTTTAATATAAATTTGATTTTTTATTAATTGAATGTATCTAATAACGGTCGGTGCGCAACGACCGTTCAAGCTTGTAGATTGAGTGTTATACTGTTATTTAAAATATGATTAAATGTACTGTTAGTTCAAAGGATTTTTTTGAAATTAAATACAATGAAATGTTAAGATAATATCGTTTAATTTTATCAATAAGCACAATATATTACAAGTTAAAATATTTAAACACGCACACGCACACACACACACACACACACACACACACGCACTACAAGTTAAAATACATAATATGTAAACACGTGTACATTTTCAATTGTGTATAATTAAGAAATACATGTATGCATACTAATTACAAGTTAAAATACATAATACGTAAACACCTGTACATTGTCAATTTTGTACAATTAAGAAATATATGCAATCACACTATATTCCAAGTTTATGATTGCATTCAAGTTAACATACATATTATGCACACACACACAATATATTATAAGTTAAAATATTTAAACACACACACACAAGGAATTGAATTGACAATTGCATATAATTAAAATAAAAGAAATACGTGTATGCACACTACTTACAAGTTAAAATACATAATATGTAAACACGTGTACATTTTCAATTGTGTATAATTAAGAAATATATGTATGCATACTAATTGCAAGTTAAAATACATAATATGTAAACACCTGTACATTGTCAATTTTGTACAATTAAAAAATATATGTAATCACACTATATTACAAGTTTATGATTGCATTCAAGTTAAAATACATATTATGCACACACATACACACACACACACACATTGAATTGTAATTAAAACAAATGAATTACATGTAAGCGCTATATATATTACAAATTTAATAATGTGTACATTATGACATACAAATATACTTGTTACTTCATAAGATGTCCATCCAGTATTACATTAAAATGTCCACCACGTAGGCCCTGTTTTTTTCTCCACGGTAAACGAGATATAGTGAGTTCGGCGCTAAATGTTTTAACTCATCGTCTTCCCAAACGCCTGCGTATCTCCTTGGAAGATAAACACGATATTTCAATTTATCGTCCGTATAGTCCTGGATAGTAGCGAGTACAGCATTTCCGTATTTACTGTCTACGTTTTGAAGTTGCACTATGGGATATTTTACACCCATTACTAGTTCTTTAATTTTCCTATATTGTATAGCACTAATGTCCGCGAACTTAGCAACGAATGAAGCCATTTCTAATGAAGAAGAATCACTATTCGCTTGCGTCTCTGTCAAGGTCTGAATTAAATAACGCTCGTTTGCGTCGTTATAAGTAGGGAGGCTGTTGAGGAGGGGGAAACCAGACAGCGTGAGGGAGGGGGAACCAGACAACGAGCAGTAAACTGTTATTATTAACCCTGTGAAACAGGATGAAGCCGCTTTCACACGTCATGTTCGGTGGGTGGGAGGAGGCAACCAGTCGGCAATTATTTTTTTATCTGTCTAGACAAGGTGTTGTAATCGACTCCTGCTGAGAGCGGAAGGGGGGTAGGCGACCAGACGACGGCACTAATTTTTTATGCGTCTAGACAGGGTTATGTAATCTTATTCTGACATGAAGGCAGTAATTTTTATGCATGCGAAAGATGCCGCTTTTTTTTTTATACGTCTAGACAGAGTGATGTCATTGATTCCTGTTGAGCGCGGAAGGGGAAAGACGACCAGACGGCGGCACTAGTTTTTTATGCGTCTAGACAGGGTGTGAAGGCAGTAATTTTTATGCAAGCGACATGATGCTAAATAAAAACAAAATGTTAATAATTTACCAGAAACCTACTGATAAGTCTAAAATCCGATATAACCCACTCGCGTAAAGCGTGCACTCTATTATTTGTACATATTTCTGGAAATAAACGGTGCGCGAAACATGCTGTTCCGTGCATCGGACGTAATTGTTCGAGTTTAGGACAACCGAAATCTTCTAAATTTATAATATTGTAATGCACGATACGCTTTTCCAGAAATCTTTTTTTCTGTAAACCTTTTACGAACACATAGTTAAAAGGAAACGTGTATTTTACTAATATCGGCACAAGATGTTCGTACGATGTCTCCCCGTCCCTCCACTCTAGTCCGTGATAATGCTCCGTTAACCATCGGTTCGTCCTCATGTGTTTGTGATTCGAAACGTTCGTGTCCACTGGTGGTGCAAATATCCAATGTCTGCTGGTAAATGCGGTGACATCCATAACGGCCAGTTCCTTGACGAGTTCGTTTCCGTTATCGTCCACGAAACAGTGAAAGTCAAGTATGACTGCTAGCTCGTCGACTGCCATCTTTTTTCGTTACAAACAATGTGTTCGGTGCTACTAGGAACGCTGCCGATCCGTCCGTCTCACGAAACAGACACGTTGTATGTTGTGAAACGTCCGTAAAGAATTTTTTCGGAACGTTTACTTTGTACCTTGTCTCCACGTCACGAATCAGTGCAACAAATTCTTGCGTCAAAACGTTGTATACAAAAAGATCTACAGGGTACAGTACTGCGTTCGTTAAGTCACTGCATCGTCTGTACTCGTACGAAGTCAACAGCTCCATGCGTTCGTTCTCGACACGTCCTTCCGAAACACTGAGGAAGTAGTGAGATATCGTTTATTTATAAGCACTTCCGTCACAGCAGCAGCATTGTTTTTTAAACTATTTTTACTGGTTTATTTCATGCATTAGACGAAACGTTCTTGCTTTTGTATTAACAGTCGGTAAGCGCGAGTATGAATTTGCTGTTCGTTTTCTGACTGCACGTTGTTTAGACGTTCTCAGTGCATGAAAACGAACTAGAAATACGCTCTCATATAAGCGGTGTATGTGGCTCTACATACGGGACACTGATTTAGAGTGATGGCGCAATTCACACATATGACAAAATGACGACAGGGAATAAGTACGACTTCAACAATGTGTGCGTAACAAACTTTGCACATCGTATCCCGATCCGGACCCCCTTCTTCTTCTTTTTTATTCTCTTTGATCGAGTCGGTGCTTTGTCCGTTCTCTGCTGCCACTGCTGCTGCTGCATCCGGTTCTTTTTTGTTATTCTCTTTGATCGAGTCGGTGCTTTGTCCGTTCTCTGCTGCCACTGCTGTTGCTGCTGCTCCTGCTGCTGCTTCCGGTTCGGCAATGATACCCAATGCCTTTAGGATGAATTTTTTATCTTTCACTAACATTACGTAAGAGCACACGGGGAAATGACGTGCGTGTTCCGTCCAAGCGTTTTCTCCTCGCTCCCATTTGTTTAAACCGCCTCCACAGCAAAAACATATCACTCTATCGTTGCATCCGTTGTAAAAGAAACCCGCTTCGGCTAGTTCTTTAGGCGTTATCGTCAACGATATCAGCCAATCTTTAAAACTCCTTAAACGGTCTTCAATGTTTCTGTAACGTGGATAAGGAGATATGATTTTTTTAATCAGTGCGATCTGCACTTCTTTGTCGTCCGGAGATACGGACTTGATCGTCATCGCTTCACCGCACTGTCTGAAATAGCGGTTTTCGTTGCGATCGTTATCGTCATCCTTGTGATCGTACGAAAGCATCGTGCACGTCCTCTCACGACTCGCGCTGATGAAACACTGAGCGAAGAATAGGAGGGGAGACGTTTCCCTCTCCCACCGTTCGGAAAGAGGGAGGTTACAGGTATTAAGAAAATAAAATACATGAAAATTGATTACATCTTTTAATATAAAAAAAACACATACATGAAATACACACACACATAATATTGTAAAAAGCAACATAATATTTACAGCAAAAAAACAATTATAGAGTGAGTTTAATTGTGTCTGCGCACCGTGTTGGACAGCGGAGTGTAGACGTTGAGCGAATCGTGCAGTATCAAGCAGTAGGCCGCGGTCTGAGGGGGGAAATTGGTCGATGACTCGAATTCTAATCTGACGTCGACCGGTGACGACTTGAGCGACTCGTCCTGTCTGCTACAATCGAAGACGAATAGCGGTGCTTTCGTTATGAACTCGGTCGGTGCTAGAAGTACGTTGGGTTGAGTTCTATGATAGTACGATTTTTGAAATCTTGTATACATGTCGTACAGCAGAGCGTAACGTCCATTATCGATATCCAGGTTCAGGTTATCGTACGGGTAGTATTTGTCGTTCAGAAAGAGTCTTGCGTTGGTCACCTTGCAGTGATCGAATTCGTCCGCGTGTTTCTTCAGATCGTTCTTTCTAGCGGTCTGGAACGTGAGTATCACGTACCGCGGTTTCTCCAGTTGTGTCGTTGTTTTTACCGTCCAAGTCTGTCTGTCAGTTGAAGGTAAAGCCGGGTACTCGTGGAGTTCCCAACTGCGAAACGGTAAGAAAAGCGGTAAATCCTTGCGTACGATGTCCAACAGCCGTATCCGTACTTCGTTGTTCACGTACACGAACGGAATCATCCAAGAGATTTTGGTCAGTTCTATATCGGCATTAGCTGACGTATCCGTGGACGAGAACAGTGCGTTAACGTCAGTGGAAGTGCGCAACAGTATCAGTTCCTGTTTCATGTTTAATATGACGTGCGTGAAATCCTCAGCAAATCCCATCAGCATCCTCAATGGTATGCAAAAGTTGAATTCACCGTTTTTACCGGAAGGTGTTAGCTCGTTAGCCGTGGGGGCAACCCAACCGGCGTTTTTCATCGAAACCACGTCATGCATACCAACGGATAGCATGGTTTTAATAGTGGATGCGATGCCAACGCTCTTGGTACGATCCACTTCCACACCGGCCAGTTCGTATCGGATTTCTTCGAAGAGAAATGCGATCTCGTTGTTGACCATTTTCACGTTCACAGTATCGGTGCTGTCGGTCTTCTTGCTCAACTTGCCTTCAACGTACAGGAAACTTTCCATCGGTAAAGTGAAAACTTCCTGTTGCAGGATAGGTATACGTATCTCATCGTTATTTCCGTATCGCGACGTCGACGCGTATGGTGCATGAGGATGATATTCGTAATGTGTTATGTTGTCTTCAAAAAACGGTCGTCGTTCGACCGATAAGACGATACCACTGTCCGCCATATTACTTGTTTTTCATGAGTTTGAATCCTTGTGAAATCAGGTAGCGTCGGTTAGCCGTTGTTAATCGTGTCAACGACGTACGTCTACTGATACTCTGTCCAAAAGTGTCGTCCACTTTTAACTTGTGTGTACCACCGCTCTTCGTCACCGATGCTGTAGGTAAAGCGGTATCGTTGAAATAAAATCCCATGATTACTACGCGCGTTTCAAATGTATACGTGCGGTGATAACTTCGTCACGAAAATTCACAATATCACCGTCCTGATCGTGTACGGACACTGTAACGTTACACAAGTGTAGTATGTTAAGCGGAAGATAAATGACGTTGGCAGGCGTTTCGACTATCTTGAATCCAGGCTCGACAGTCGGGTAGAACGAGTGCAGTATATGGTCGTTTCGTCCCGCCTTGTATGAACCTTGTACGACGTTACACCTTATCTCCAAAACGTTCACTTTGTTAATGTTTACTGGTGTGTCCGACGTGTGTAATATATACGCTTCTAACTTGCGGTTCTTGGAAAAACCCAACATGGTACCGATTCCGTGTTCTGTACGCTCGAAATCGATCTCGTATGAGCAATAAAGTTCACATTTTAACGTGTTGTTGTTAGGGCGTAGAATAAATTTCGGGTCTGATAGCTCTTTCTTCAGGTACGTTTCGATATCACTGATTTCGTACGCACCGGTCGGTATTTTGATGAGTTCTAGCGTTTTACGTGGACCCTTTAGTACAGGAAAGACGTTGTTTCTTCCGCTTTCCACGTTCGGTATAGAGTTGTACGTGGTAAAGTCCAGCAGTCCTGCATACCATTCACCGTCCGTCAGTTCGAGCGGTGGAAAAAAGTCACAAACCAGTGCGCTTGGATCCGTACCCGTGACGGTGACCGTAAGTGAAGACATCTCGTCGTTTACTGATCGTTTGATGTCAAAAAATCCAAACATAAATGTCCGCAGATGACCGTGTCCGGCGGTTGTTTACGCGCGTAATTGTAACGAACGTCGTTCACGTACGATCCAAAGTACCGTATTAGCTCGACGGGAGGGCGTAGATTGCCGAATCCATCAAAGTACGTGACTCCGTCACCACGCTTCTTGTAGCATACCCAGTGCGTGCCCGGTCCGGTAGCGTCGTCCAGATTCACGATCGCGCTTTCGTTCTCCCACGGTGAGCGAGGAAGTGCGTCGCGCATGTACACGCCTCTGAAATGAGGTACGCGCAATCGTTTCGCGTACTCGTACAGATCTCCATCGGACAACGGGCGCACGGGTATTTCGATTAGTTTTTTCGGTACGGACGAAGGTATAGTCCCGAAGCCCTTTTACCACCACCACCGGTCCGTCTTCGTCGTCCCGTCCCTGTCGTCCTCCTCCTTCTCTTGATTATCGTGCGCCGAATCGACTTGCGTCGACCGGTGCGACGACGCCTTTTACGCACACCACCACAGCATAGTCCGCTACCTAACGCCGATTTCGCTTTCATCGCTGCCGCTACGGCCGCCGCGTACGCTCTTTCACTGATGCCTGAATTCAAAGCTTTCACACGTTCCCACGCCTTGCCGGCTAGCACACGATCCGCTACGCGTCTTCGTTCGTTGTCCTTATACTTGGAGTAGGCGATATCGTGTTCGCGACAGGCTTCGTCCAACTCGTTGATTCCTCGATCACCACGAGCCAATCTCTCCTCTAGTTTCGTTCCGGGTCCGCAGAATCTGTAGCCGGGCAGATGTAGTTCCACAGGTAATACGTCCACCGCTCGATTGATCAGTGTAGGTACTGACTTTGTGACGAATGGTACCGCGCTTTTAACTATTTTTCCTATGAGACCACGCCCCTTTTTTTTATCAACACGACTACGAAGTTCGTACATGTCTACTGTTTCGCCTGCTGTCGATAAAGAGATCTCCAATCGTTCTCGTCCTTTTTGTCAAAGGACTTGTCAAGATCGCTAATCAATTTGCTCGTCTCCGCCTTGCTCGTGAGTAGTAACTCTGCCTCTTCGGCGCCGAGTGAAGTACGCGCTGCGTGCGTATGCAATTTATAGATATACGATACCACTTTCTCCCAACGGTGTTGGAACACTTTTGCGAGTTTGTACGTTTCGCTCTTCGCGTACCGCTTCGTGTCCTCCAATTGACGCACGTTCACAGCGTCTGTGGGCCGTGTGCCACCGTCACCGACGTTCAGAATAGTCTTTCCTTGTGCGTTTAAATAAGAGTCGTTTACCGTTGTGATTGTATGTTGGTTCAAAAATTCCAAGTTTACAGCGTCTTTGTTGTTGACAGGCGACGCTAACTGCGTTATCCGCACGTTGCCGACCATTAGGTTAGAGTTCGTATCCTTCGGTATGATCTTTGCGTCCACATATACTTTGGTCGCAGCGTCTCTCGCACGAATCGGGTCTCTCAGAGACTGTATGCGATGGTCCCGCGCATCGATGACGGTACCGTTCTTCTTGTTCGGTACCGTCGTGAAACGCAAACACGTGTAGTCTACATACTGCTTGTTGACAGCATCCGTGAGATCTATGGGAGCGCCGACGTTGATGAGCTTACTACCTTTCACGTCTATTCTCGAGGAACCTTGCGTTGACGGATCGACGACCAGACAGTGGTTTTGCACGAACCGCAGTGGAACGGCATCGTTACCATCATGCGGTTCGCCCAAGTTGTGTATTTTTTCCCCGCTACATCGACGTGTCCGTCCTCTGTCATCGCGATTCCGATATCCTCCCGCAGACTGCGTCGCGTCTCCCTTTCGACTCTGACGGCGCTCTGGTGTCTGCCGAACTTGTCAACGCTCATCTCGTTAATGATACGCGTCGACCATCGTACGCAGAATTTATACGTATTCACGTAATAAATCGATTAGTTTTGATACGATCGTACTGTCTATACATTTTATTCCGACGACGGAGAGTCCGTCGGTATGTTTTCCTTTCACGATCGTGTTTAGAAATTCATCGTACACGTATACACGTGCGTCTTTTAAGAAATAAATCTTTCCGTCGGTATATCGAAACGCGCTATCAACGGCTTCAGGTAAGCCGACAAAGCGATCTTTAACGTATCCGTGTTTCTTGATCATGAACGAGCACTCGTCTATCTCACCGTAATACATATCGTTATACAGCAGAAATGTACGTCCTGTGTAGGTGTGTATCGCAGCGTTTATTTTTGTCAGCGTGCGAACACCGAGAGTCGTGATCGCTTTTGGATACCCGTTCACCGGCTGTAGACTGTGTATATCGAACATGTACACGTATCCGTCTATGAAGAGCACCACTTCTTCGGAGCGCGGTCTCTGGTACATCGCCGAAACTTTGGTGAACGTTAACGGTAAGAACTTCAACCAATCTGTCAACAGAAGCGGACTCCCACCACCACCCAGACGCTTCGACTCGAGGTCCATTGTCCACAAAAAGTTATCGTGCACTATATATACGTGTCTGTTGATTATTAAAAATTGATTAACATTCTTTAGTCGACATAAATCCGTCGTCGTCCGGACGGTGTCGTTCGTCATCGACCTCGCCGTCGTCGTCGTCGTCGTCGTCGTCGTCGCCATAGCGATCGACGGCTTCCCGTACAAGTGCTGAATGCCTCTTATATCGTCGTCTCTCAGGTCGAACGGTCCATCCGAGCGCGGTACGTAGAAAGGGTACATGATCGATTCCTTCTCGAGGGAATGAGCCAGTCCTAACGCGTGTCCGATCTCGTGCGTTAGCACCTGTAGAAAACTGGTCTGATCGTCCGGTATTTCGGTTGCGTTCGTATAATTCCACGATTCGTAGTAGTCCATATGTATTTCGGAAGTGTTGTAAGGTAGATCGGGCGGGTAGTAAGCGTGTGCGAGTATACCTCCCCGTCCGTCCAAATCGTACCCACAGATCGTACACTTGGAGGTCAGACACCTGTGTTTAAAATATCTCATAGCGATGGCTATGTCCACATTTATGTCGTTGGGTCGATATTCGAATTCCAAATTTGAATGTTTCCGCCATATAGCGAACGCTTGTCGTGTCGCTTTTATAGCGTCAGCGGTACCGTGAACGAATCGCCACGACAGTCGTCTCTTGGTCCAATGCGTTCGTAAGGTGTACGACGCAAAATCTTTGTTACCACATCTCCGCGCCTGCATCAGATTCATCGTTTCGTTGTTCAATTCTCCGTTTACGGTTAAATTGTAATTCTCTTGAAACGTCCGCAGGTAGGACGTAATAACGCCGCCGTCGACGGTGGCGTTGTCTGTGTCTTGTAAACTATCGTCGGGCACATATCCGTAACGCGTCAAGTAATCGATAGCGAAGTCTATATCGTTCGCGTTATTACTCTCGAAGGACGATGCGACGACTCTCGTGGACGCGATAATAAACACTAGCGTGGTATACATGTGTGAATCGTGTCTCGATGCTGTTGCTAATGACGGTAGTCGTCGTATACCCGTCTAATTTATACGATGATGTCAGCTTCACGTAGTTCTTCTACTATTGAAACGATTTCGTTCGTGTGCCCACCGTTTCCAGCGCGCTGTGACGCTATCAACACTCGCAATCTGTCCACCAGTTCATTCGGATCGTCCCAGTGCACGTAATCGATTTTGTCTTTTTTTTTCGACGCTACCATATACGTTCTGTCGGTATTATACCCGTGTCCTGTACGTTTCGGTGGGAACAGCTTTGATATTATCCGTTTATATTTTACACCTCTGTTCGCCTTTACCTGAGCGTTCGCTAAATAATAATGCTTGTGCGCGTTGGTGGCGCGTAGTATATCTTTGTACGCCTTCATATCCGTCTCGTTGTAAATGTTTTCGTTAGGGTCCTTCATGAACACGAGTTCGTATAGACCCGGTGTGCCTTTATATCGTTTACCGTTGATGAGGATCGTATCGTCCGTTTCGATTTCAAACGGTGAATCACCGATCATCCATTTTCCATTTGTGTTTCTTACACCGTATGTATAGTCCATCAGACGATCACGTTCGGCCGACACGATCATGCGCATGTACTTGTTCGCTAACGATGCGCTGTCGTATTTGGACAGAAAATATCTACGCGCTTCACGCCTTCCTTCTGGTGTGTCTAACATTTTTTCGATGTTCAGACTAGGATCGTCCTCGTCGTCGTCGTCCTCGTCCGATGTTTCGGCTATCACGGGTGTTTTCAGGAAACGTGGTGTCGATCGGTGACGGAGCGGTGTTCCTATATCGATCTTACTACTCGCGCCCATCAGATCCTCCTCTTCCACCGCCTCCTCCTCCTCCTCACGCTTCATCTTTTTCGTCGACTTTTCGTTTGTTGTTTTACGTTTTTTTTCAACCAACGCTTGCGAAATAGTTTGTAACGGTTCCAGTATCGGTTTGTAACTTTTGGATAAAGTTACTTCCTCTTCACGGATACCGTGTTTTAACGCACGGTATTTCTTCCGTATGTCATCGCTGATCGTGTCGATATCGTGGGCTAATCGTTTCTTCTTTTCGTCCATCTCGATAAACGTCGGTACGTCGACTAACGTTGCTGACAGCGGGACACTTGTATTTACCCGTACGCTCGACAATTTTTTTGGTGAACAGCTGTTAATCGTTAGACGTGACTACTATGAAACGATCGAAACCAGCTCTGTACCTACCGATGTCGATAGAAGAATCCTTGTCCACGACGAGAAACCCGTAACGATCTTTCCACGCTTCAGCGCACACGTTCTTAAACGTGTCGTATTTCATGTCCATGTTGACGTGATCGTTGTACACGTGCTTCAAGTTGAGATCGTCCTGTTTGAACAACACTATTAGATTGGCGTTGTCGCGTACCAACTGTTTCGGCACTTGGCTGTACGTCTGACACAGGTAAAACGTGTCCACTCCACTGTGTCGTCCCATAGCGAAATACTTGCGTATGTTGTGTTGTCTTTCACAAGACACATCGTCGAACACAATAATAGAATTGGGATCGACCTCGTCAGGAGGGGGTACCTCATCGTTATCGTTGTACGCGTGATAACCCATTCCTTCGTTGGAAAGTCGTGTCATCAGGGTTTCCAGCATCTGATATTTGGGTTGAAACAATGATTTAGAAAACACGTACAGGTTCGCGAATCTCAACCCGTTCACATCGAACAATAGGTTGAACATGACGTTAGTCTTTCCACACGCGGAAGGTCCGCAGATGATCGAACGTACGGTATCGGGGAGAAGACGTCCGTGCTTACGTTTTTTTCTGCCACAACCACCGCCACCACCATCGCCACACAATTTCGAATAGTCCACGTCCTTTATTTTTAGTCTGTGCGCTTGTTGTAATATTTTCATTTTGTTCCGTCCAAAGTCTAGTTAATATTCGCAGTATGTTCGTACAATCGACAGATATGTAACTGCACACACAAGTGTCAGGACCCGTTTCACAGTTCGGATCCGACCAAACACATTCTTTGTAGTGATCGAATCCGGTGCCTCTATGTACTATTTCGCTGAGTCGGAATCTCGTCACACGATTAGTAACCCGTTGCCAATACTCGTGTACTGTTAATATCCTGCGCATGCGCTCGATCTCGTTCTCGGGCGTGTTCACGACGTACACATCGTAGCCAGGATGCAACACAACATCTTTCACACCGTACACAGCGCGCATGTTGTCATCGTAACGCACCGTCGCATACTGGTTCTATTCCGCAAGCCAATTCCTTGTTATAGCAAGTTCTTCTTGGGTATCCACGAATCGTGTTTACCATCGAATCCTAACCACCTGACTTTCACACGATCACCTTTACGTTGTACGATCTTTTCTACCAAGTACACGTCACCAACGTTCGATTTACTGATTTCGTGTTCGTAAAAACCGCCTTTCAACACTTCTCCCGTATGATCCTTTAACAAATAAGTGACGGGTACGCTGGCGGTACGTACCGTGTGAACATGGAATATCTCGTTCGTCCAGTTAGGCATATATCCTTTGGCGAACGTCATTTTGTATTTGCTTATACGCACTCGATCGCCTACTTTGAACTTTGGTTGTTTATAGTCGATGCTTCTCGCTGTGTTCTTGTGAATCCGTCGTAGCACCGTGCGTTCGTTGGATTCGTTCACCTGACATGGTTTCATTCCGATCGTTCTGTGCACGCTGTCGTTGTACACTCTGACCAGTTCCGGTAACATATCCAACCAACGGTAATGACCTTGTTCGCTGAACGCACGATACATATGAGTTTTCAACGTACGGTTGAAGCGTTCCACGATGGACGCCTTTTTCTCACTATACGTAGAATACAGTGTGACACCATATCTCCTCAGCAACGTTTGTACGACGCTGTTGTAGTACTCTTTCCCGTTGTCCGTCTGAAGATATTTCATTTTATTAGCGCGCAGAATCGGTTCCAGAGCTCGTGCGACCTCTACACCCGTCTTTGTTTTTAACGGAACTGCGTACGCGTACTTGCTAAACGCGTTAATCATCGTCATGAGGTACTTGAATCCCTTGTTCACCTTCGCGTGCGGTATCATCTCTACCAGGTCCGCTTGGTACAAGTCGTGAAGTCCCTTCAACTCGACCGCTCGTCTCGGAAAATTCCGTCTTACTGGTCTGTGTAACTCCGACGCAATAGTCTTGCGAACGGTCTGCTGTACGTTCTTCGCTCGTTGTTTCATTCTCATGTCGTCGCGTTGCAAACCGTGATTCACAATACGCTGGCACGTCGTAAACCGTCCGCTCTGTGCTGAACGTAACTCTCGTTGGTACCCTTCTGGTACGACTGCCTTCCATCACATGACTGTCGCGACGCCGCCACACCACACCCAATTATATCATCTCGACTGAACGGAAGAACAGCGCGTTCTTCTTGTGATTGCGCAAGTACGTTAAAACGTGAGCTAAACTGATATTCATACACCCATTACGCACGAGACCCATTCCGCTGTAATATCTCATGAGCGTATGTTGTTTCGTGTCCAACGCTCGTACGGTCTTGACGGAATTCATGTCTTTGAATACGACGCTACGTATAACGTTCTCGCGATACTCGTGCATTTCCGCGACTATGACGTTATCGTTCTCGGGTAGACGCTCGCACATGTGTTTAGCTTTGAGTTCAGCGATCGGGCGCTGACTTCGTGACTCCAAGTGCAGACGTATCAGGTACGAGTTCAACAACCAAAATTCGTCAGCCATAGCACCGGTGCACCGCTGCCACTGTTTGTACAAACGTCGGTCTTTCACCATGTACCCTTGTTCGTGCGAATACTGCAGACCGAAGTATTCACAATACTCGCGAAGCGTAGGCAACGCCTCCTTCAGAAAGGGTACCGAAAACAATCCTTGCGCCTTGTTGTTCACTATCGCGAACTGTTTCCCTCTCGCTAGTGTCGGTAACGAGGACGGTGGGCAGCGCACGTCAAAACTTACGTTGTAGCTAGGATCTAGTGCGCACTTTGGCGCTATCGCTGTCGCGCTTCTGTATATTTCAATAGGTGTACGTATCGGAATAGTGCGCTCCGTAATGACAATGCAACACGAAGCGTGAGGGATCGAACTTCCATATGCGAGCATGTCCGTGTAAACCGTTGCGTAGTTCATCCGTCCATGCGAATCGTGTAAACCGTGCACGCGTTGAACGGCACGATACAGTTCGGGAATCGGGCGGAAACGTGAAAGAAAATTCCATCCATGACGTACGGTACACTTGAACATACTCTTTTCGTAAACTACGAGTTCTATCGGTACGTTGTTTCGTTCGCACTCTTCGATAAATTCAAGCCAACGTGATTTGTTGTGTATACGATCGGAGACTATCATCAACAGCACTATAGGTGGCAGATCACTGGTACGTTTTTTAATGTGATGCCAACAACGTCCGTGATATCTGTCAACACCGAACTTGTAACGTGTACAGTAGTTGCCGCAAAATCGTCTTTTCTTCACAAAATACACAGAACATAAGTTGGACCGTATCGCGCTTCGTGAAGCTTTTGTTATTGTGAAATGTTTCCCATCATCGTATCGATAGACGTCCATCGTGTCGATGATCTGCGATGTGAGTGATACGCTATTAGTCATGATCGTGATATTTATAGTGTATACGCATATTGTTTGAGGAATTTTTTTATTTATAATTTTTTTTATTATGGGTGTCTTCACTCACACTTTTGGAGTGACTACTGTCGTTCGGTAGTAGTAGTAGTACTAACACCTAGTACTACCCAAACGGGTATGTTTGTACATGAGTTTATGTCGGCTCTGAAAAGAGCCGTTTTTGCGTGTGTCGATTTCTACAAGTGTTCACGAACGAAATCGCATGCGGGCATTGACGCCTTATGGACTTGGGCAGGATCGTCACCCACTGCCCAATCCATAATTCGTATTTTACACTTGCAGCATCTTACAACATCACCATCGTCTTCGTAAATAAACCCGGCTTTGGCTAGGTCAAAAATTTTTACGTTCGCATTCGGAAATTTATGAACGTAAAATTTAATGTTACCACGACGACTGATGTTATAAAAGCTTTTTAATCGGCTTGCAAAAGAATATGTGTACACATCCATATCTGAAGCAAGACTGTTAGTTTGTCGCGTTGCATTTCACCTCCTCAGCGATAGCTGCGCGCGCATCCGTAGTGGGGATGGCTGTCGTCGATTGGTCGGTATGAAATAAAGCACAGTAGTGGGAGCAGATAGCTGCGCACGCAGTTGGTAGTGGGGGATCGTTGACGGAAATAGTTCGGTATCATGGTTGTGGGAGCGGATAGCTGCGCGCGCAGCCTGAAGTGTAAGCGGAGAGGGGATCGCTGTTCACGTTCACTTTGTAGTTAACCTGCAAGTCTCGTGCAGACTAAGTTTCACGTGGTGCATATAAAGTGGTGATTAATTTCTAACTTCATATCAGTATTACATTGTTCCTCAAGCGAGCAAGTAATTGTTTTGCTTTTATCGTTTCAAGTTTTTTGTTGTTGTTGTAGTTAATTGTACCAAGAATGCAGTCGTTTGCTGTTGCTCGTAAACATTCGTTGCGTGGCGCGTTGATATCGTACGTTTACACGGCTGTTACGGAGAACGAAGAATGTGTCAACGATGTCATAACCTTTTTCGATGAAATGCACGATACGTTACGTACGGACATTCTAAACGAACTGACACGATTGCGTAGTATAAAGTGGCATATAACGGTTAAAGCGAGATTTGTCAAGTACATAGTAAACGCTGACACAGACGAGGACGAAGAAGTGACGACTGAAGCCTATTTTCATGGACGATGCCATACGACGCTGATCGGTGACCAAGACATATTGCCGGATCGTTTAGAAGCTTCGTACGAAAAAATCATTGAATCAATTTATAAATTCACGCGCGAGGGTAGCGGTTGGGTGTTGGACCACATCGTCTCTTTAGAACTCGTTCTCTCACGGTACCAACCGCTGGCCGCCTCCAGTTTCATCCGTACACCCCCCGAATTGTCTCGTACTAAATCCATCATCAACGTGAACAATACGGGCGATCAAATGTGTTTCGTATGGTCAGTATTGGCCGCACTGTTTCCTCAACACTCGCACAACGATCGTGTATCGAAATACAAATCACATTTCCACAGTATCATCACTTCCGGTATAACTTATCCCACCCGTCTATGCGACATTGTGAAATTCGAACGAGACAATTCTGACATTTCTATAAATGTTTTCGGATACGAAGACAATGAAATTTACCCGTTAAGAATAACTCCCTCCATTGGTAGACGACATCACGTTAATCTATTACTTCTTACCACTAACGACCGAAAACATTACTGTTTAGTAAAAAATATGAGTCGCTTATTGTCTTCACTAACCAAACACGACGGGCGTTCTTTCTATTGCGATTACTGTCTGCACAGGTTCTACGAAGAACGGCTCCTTACCGAACACGTCCCTCACTGTTCACCGTACGGTGAACAGAGAATTCGTTTACCTGTGAAGGAGGAGGAAAAAGTGATGTGTTTCAAAAATTACACCTACTGTCACAAGGTCCCTTTCGCGATATACGCAGACTTTGAATCTTTTATCGTCCCTTGCCATCGCTGCGACGCTCCTCCTCACACATCGTCCACCACAACGGAGTCGTTACACCTTCCTTCAGGTTTCTCCTACCTCATAGTCGACCACGAGCGTAAAATTTTCAAACCTCAGGTCGTTTATCACGGTGAGAACGTGGTAGAGACCTTTCTCGATAGACTGGTCGTCGAAGAGCGTGAACTCTTCAGAATCATACATTCCATCGTGCCTATGACTATGAGTGAGCATGACGTGTTATCTTTCGCAAATACCGTCGTATGCCACCTCTGTGGAAAACCTCTGACTGACGACGACAAGGTGCGCAACCACTGTCATCTGACCGGTCAATACCTGGGCGCAGCGCACAACGTTTGTAACCTCAACTTCAAGACTCCCCGACACATACCCGTCTTTTTTCATAACTTACGAGGTTACGATGCGCATCACTTGGTACAAGGGTTGGGCAAATACGACAATCTCGCTTGTATCGCTACCACTAGTGAACGCTTCGTATCGGTCTCGTTGGGTGCCCTGCGTTTCGTAGACACGCTTCAATTTTTGAACACGTCCTTGGACATGCTGGTTGGAAACTTGCGCGCGAGCGGTGCAGATTTCCCTTTGACAAAGCAATGTTTCGAAGAACACTTCGAGCTACTCTTACGTAAGGGCGTCTACCCTTACGATTATATGACAGGTAGCAAGAAGTTCGACGAAACACGTCTGCCTGCACGTGAACACTTTTTCAACAGGCTGAGTGAATCACCTGTGTCGGACGAAGATTACGCTCACGCGCAGAACGTGTGGCGGACTTTCGGAATCCGTACGCTGGGTGAATATCACGATCTGTATCTGAAAACAGATGTACTGCTGCTGGCCGACGTCTTCGAGGCGTTCCGTGAGATGGCCATGCGGTACTACCAGATCGACCCGGCTCATCTTTACTCGCTTCCTGGCGTCGCTTGGCACGCGATGTTGAAGATGAGCGGTGTGCAACTGGAGCTGTTGACGGATATAGATCAGCATCTCTTTATCGAATCGTCTGTTCGCGGTGGCGTTAGCATGGTACCCAACCGCCATGCCAAGGCCAACAACCCGCTAATCATCGATCAGTACGATGCTTCAAAGCCGACCTCTTTCATACTGTACACTGACTGCAACAACCTTTACGGTGCAGCCATGTCACAACCGCTCCCTTACGCCGACTTCAGATGGCTTGATCGTAACGAGATCGACTCACTGGACGTGCGTACTCTGAGCGATGACAGTGACACAGGCTACATACTCGAAGTCGACCTACACTATCCACGTGAACTTCACGACCTCCACTCCGATTATCCACTGGCGCCCGTCCGTTCCTGCGTCAATCCCGACAAGCTTTCACCATACTCTCACCGACTCCACACACGTCTGCACTATACAAAAGGGTTTAGCGGATCGGAAACGCCTTCGTCGTCCGTTCGCAAGTTGCTGACGACTTTGGACGACAAACAAAAATACGTTCTCCATTTTCGAAATTTAAAGTTGTATCTGAGTCTTGGACTAGAATTGAAAGCGATCCATAGGGTGTTGAGTTTTAAACAGAGAGCGTGGATGAAACCGTTTATCGATTTCAACACGCAAAAGAGAGCGGCAGCCACAAACAGTTTTGAAAAGGATTTTTTCAAACTGATGGTCAACGCCGTCTATGGTAAATCGCTGGAGAACGTGAGGAAACGAATAGACTTCCAACTAGTCTCTAACGAACAACGGCTGCAGAAACTGGTTTCCAATCCACGACTAAAGCGTATGATCCGCTATACCGATGACTTGGTCGGACTGGCTTTACGAAACAGGACGATATTCCTTTCCCGTCCGGTGTACGTCGGCTTCACAGTACTCGACGTCAGCAAACTAATAATGTACGACTTTCATTATCGGTACGCTGTCGCCAAGTACGGACAACGATTGACATTACTCATGACTGATACAGACAGTTTACTTTACAGTATACGGACTGACGACGTGTACGCTGATATGAAAGAGGATCTCCACCTTTTCGACACGTCGGACTATCCCGTGGATCATCCTTGTCATAGCGACGACAACAAAAAGGTCGTGGGGAAGTTCAAGGATGAAACCCACGGGAAACCCATCAGGGAATTTGTCGGACTCAGAGCGAAATGTTACTCGCTTCTATTGTCCGACCGCACCGACAAAAAGGTGGCGAAAGGTGTGCCAAGGACGGCAATAAAAAATAGGTTACGTCATCAATTGTACAGCGAGTGTCTTTTCGATAGTCGTACTGTTTTCACCTCTGCCGAGTGTATACGAAGCGATCGTCATAAGCTGTACACGCAACGTATAACGAAACTTTCCCTGTCACCTTATGACGATAAGAGGTATGTACTGGACGACGGCGTAACTACGCTCGCGTACGGACACTACAGAACGCGTAAACGCACGATATCCGACGACAATGCTGGTCCTAACAATGAAGTGAAGAGGCGGAGGTATACGGATCAGTAACTCATGGTAAGAATAAACTCGTATTTCATGTATAAAAATTATTTAATACAATTCACACAGTGCAAGTGTGGGGAGGTAGGCGACTAGATGACGTCAGTTTAACCTTGTGAAACCGGACGCGAGCCGCTGGTGATGTAATCGACTCCCGCCGAGACAGAGGGGGAATATGCGTTTAATTTTAAACAACAAGATGTTGTCTGACCTTGTGAACGTTATGATAGGGGGGAGCATGTCTGTAGCAGACTCCCACCGAGCAAATGCATATATATATAAGATTTTTGTCGCTACGATTATCATATTCAGTTTGTTTTACATCTTGCATGTAAGTACTTACTGTATTTTCTGTTTAATTTCAGCAATACACACACACACTTTATTATGTTCTTTTACTAATTAATATACATAATTCATTACATTTTACAGAATGCATAATAACGGACGAGGACGAGTATGCAAACACCATATTCAAGAGGAGCAGCGGCGTGTAAGATAGTAAGTACACCTTTTTTTATGTATTAATGAGCATAAACAATATATTCCATTCGGCTGACTTATTGTTTTTTTTGTAGTTCACAACGGATACAACGTGCGTTGCTGGCAACCACGAGTCCTACATCTCTTCAACCCAGGACGAGTGGGTAAGTGAGTTTTCATTGTCAATCTTTTATACTATTACGATTACAGTAGACGTTCAATTCATATATATATTTTTTTATTTTCAGTGATGCTGATGGTCCACCCGCTGCTGTCAGCACGAGCCCAGCGTCTCCTCAACCCGACACGAGTCGGTAAGTCCGTTTTCATTAACAAACTATTGCACTATTACGTTTGCATTGGGTGTTAAATTTATACTTTTTTTTTCAGTGATGTTGTCGCTCCAACTACTGCTGCCAGCAGAACTCCTGCATCTCCTGAACCCGGCACGAGTCGGTACGACCGTTTTCATTAACATTCCGTTGTACTGTTGTGTTTACGTTCGATATTAAATTTGTACTTCTTTTTTTTTCCAGTAATGATGAATCTAGCGGATATAGTGGTGACACTGTCAGCGGTGTCTTCATGCACATGGACGATGTGGAATTTGATGAGAGGATGGTCAATCTTTGTGATGATAGTGATGATGATGATGATGATAATGACAGTCACGAAGATTTTCTTGATGATGAAATATTTAACAACTCATCATCATCAACGATTTCCATAATCGACGTCAGTATGTAAGTCATCTTCTTATGCGTACATATTTTTTTTCCATGACTGTACACGTTTTTATCTTTTTTTTATATTCTGCCACACAGTGACATTCAACCGCACCCACAACCGCAGCATCGTCCAATAAGACCTCAGACACCGCAGCCTCTACTGCAGCACGAGCCGCAACCGTTGTCGTATCATCAACCGCAGTGGATAAGCACTCGCCCAAACTGCGATGTGTAAGTCATCTTCTTATGCGTACATATATTTTTTTTCCATGACTGTACACGTTTTTATCTTTTTATTTATATTCTGCCACACAGTGACATTCAACCGCGTCCACAACCGCAGCATCAACCACTACGTCCTCGGACACCACAGTATGAGCCGCAACCGTTGTCACAGCATCAACCGCAGCGGATAAGCACCACTCGCCCAAATTGCATACACCATCCGCTGCATTGTAGACATCACCCACAGCCTCAGCCTCAGCCGCAGCCGCAGCCGCAGCCGCAGCCGCAGCCGCAGCCTCAGCCGCAGCCGCAGCCGCAGCCGCAGCCTCAGCCTCAGCCTCAGCCGCAGCCACAACAACGGGAACCACAACAAAGATTACCGTTGTTTGAAATCATTGACGTTATGACACCAAGGGTGCACAACAACTACAACCCCACGTTGATGATGATATTATTTAGAAGGTCATTACCAACGTGGTGTTGGACCCGTGGAGAGGACTGCCCCATCCAGGGTATGCTACCACACGCCACATGTGGTGCGTGTCTAGCTCCATACACGGATGGGGAGAGGCTCCTCGGGTTGCCGTGCACCCACACATTCCATTCTAGGTGCATCGTCAACTGGTTTCGAACCATGGCGTCGGAGGGGGCGGAACCGAGATGTCCGCAATGTCGATTCTACGCGTTCGGGAAGCCGAAACGCGAATTCTACAGACGTATGCATTTTTGAGGTATGTTACAGTACTGATAAACGTTATTCTAAACCATCCTACTCGCATCAACTGTGCGTCACTAATACTCTTTCTTTCTTTTCTTACAGATGAACGTGAACGTGCACAACAGTTTTTCATGTATATATATTTAAAAATGTAATTATTTTTTAATTTCTGTTTTTGTAAATATTTAAAAATGTATTTATTTTTTAATTTCTGTTTTTGTAAATATTTAAAAATGTATTTATTTTTTAATTTATGTTTTTGTAAATATTTTGTAAATAATATGTGTCTATAATATATGAGTGTGCACAATAGTTTTTTTGTATATATGTACTTTTTAATTTATGTTTTTGTAAATATTTTGTAAATAAGATGTGTCCATGTAAATAAATACATGAGTGTATCTGTAATTGCTTAAGTGTTTATTTTCAACTTTCCTTTTCCATGCATGATGCGTGTGTGTGTGTGTGCGTGTGCGTTCCACAATAAATCTCAGCGGAAGCCAACTGCCACTTGTCCCTATTATTCATGTGTGTTTCTTACAACAACAAACGTAGGGCCCGCTATAGCGAGCGCTAGACCAACAGGTTGGTGCGAACGTATTTTTACAATCTGTATATATTTACTTACCTATAGAAAATTACATATCAATCAGAATATCCGACACACAGACCAATCCTCGACGACGAACCGGATCACCGCGTGACCCGTTCGACGCTCGCCGGCCGCCGACGGCGGCCGGCGAACGGCGAACGGCACCGACCGGATCACGACGCAGCCACACGAACCAGTTCGCCGTTCGCCGTTCGCCGTTCGCCGTTCGCCATTCGCCGTCGGCGGCGGACGGCGTCCGACAGCAGATCAACCGGACGGCGGCCGGCGAACGGCGAACGGCGAACCGGATCACTACACGGGCTCGCGATACAGTTCGCCACGACACACGGACACGCCGTTGCCGTCGCCATCGACCATCGCCCGCAGCGACGTTCATATACAAAACCCGTACACTATAACACACGCAAGAGTCGACTACGGCGATTGACCAGCACGAGTCGGCAACGCCGACCACGACGATTTTCCAACATGGCCGACCGGAAAAACTCCTTGCATATACAAACCCGTACACTATAACACATGCACGAAGCGGCAACGTCGACGACGTATACACCAATCAACGCACACATAACCCCACTTTATACTCACCGCCCACAACATGACCGAAAGCCGACTACCAGATTTTTACCCCCACCACATAGATTTTTGAATTTCCCGCCATATGACGTCACATCCGGGGTAGAACTGTCAGTTTTACCCTACTTATATATATATATATATATATATATATATATATATATATACATTTTTCTAACATTTTGGCGTCTTTTCAAAATGTATACGTTTTGGCGTCTACTCGAAAACGAAGAGTATATTGAAATTTTATTATAACATTACGTTCTTGTGATTATGTTATTTGTGTTTTGCGTTTTATATTTCAATATACTCTTAATACAAGAAAATAATTTTTGTTGTACAAAACGCTGTCATTATGGCATCTTTTTATAATTACGACAGTAGGGCGTCTTTTCAGTTTCCCGACAATGAAGCGTCTGAAATGTATACTTTTTCGAATTGTAGCGGTTTTTGCTTCCAGCGACGTTGCCAGATTTCAACCCCGGGTATTGCACAGTTTACGTTGACGCTTATTTGTTTGTATGAAAGAGTGACTAACTGCAGGCGAATGACCATTATTCTTTTCCGTTATTCACGCGCCAACTTTACATCATAATTTTAACTAAATATTTATAAACTGTCAAATATTTATTAACAATTCTTAAACTTCACTATCCAATTGTACTAACCGTGATAATATAATTATTGTGTTTTACGAAGCATGCCAAAGTAGCGTACTGGCCTTTCGAATTATGTAAAGATTGACCACTTGTCGTCGGATTAACTAACGGAATTAACGGGCATGTTAATATTTTCTCACATGCATTGATACCGGGTGATAACGTAACTTTGATCTCATTTACTAGAGAAATTTCGTATGCATATTAGCAGTCAAAAATAATAAATGTAATACCAAATGTTATGAACTTATACTCATAATATAAAAAATATAATCAGTTATATTTTTGGTCAATGTTCATTATTATGCATACAGTATTTTGAAGTAATGCTATAAAACATTTATTTGTATCAATTTTGTGGGTAACAAAATTTTATAACTATGATTTATAGTTCTGTAGTTCTTAATTTTCTATAGTTCTGTTTGGGATTGAGATTGATAAATAGATAGACAGATAGAGAGAGAGAGAGAGAGAGAGAGAGAGAGAGAGAGAGAGAGAGAGGGGGGAGAAGGAAGGAGAGCGATCACAACTCTGCATATATGTACATAATAATAATTACTTCTTGTGTTAGAGATAGATGGAGAGATGGGAGACAGAGGGTTGTGAGATAGCATAAAATTTTATATTAACATTTCCATAATATTAGTTCTATTTGTATTAGAAATAATAGCAAGATGTTGCGAGAAGCAGGCAGGGAGAGAGAGAGAGAGACAGACAGACAGACAGACAGACAGACAGAGAGCCGCGATATTAAAATGTTTCGGGTTGAGGGTACTAGAAGTCATCGGATACCTGCACTTTTTGTAAGACCAGGAAAAGGTTATTTTATGATACTGTTCATTGACATGTCTATTGTTATATAGGCTTGTGGTTTCTCCACGGATTATAAAAATAGTCGCTACATCCAGTGGCTTGAGAGGCATTTTTTTACAGGGAATGCTCACGGCCGCTAATAAATCGAGAAATGCTGATACTTATTTCAACAATTTCTTCAGTTACTAAAAGCGGTCAGTAAGGCCTTGTCTTTTTTCACATCTATGTTAATATCTTTACATATCTTTTAATTTTATTTATTTTTTAGATTTTGTCTAACTCACTTGTACGTTAGCTAAATTTATTAAGTACAAATTACTGTATATTCAATTTAAAAATTGCGTGTAAAAATAATGAATAGCCGCTAAAAAATCATTAAACAATTCTCCTACAGAAAAACATTTCTCTTCAAATATATTCAATTAAATACGTCTGAAATGTACTAACAGACATTCTCCCGACTCTTCTCCGTACATCACGCTTAATTTTGGACCATTAGTTCTCGATCGTTTGGGTGTGAACGGCAAAATTGCGACGACATACAAAATTAAGCGAACGATTCACAGGAAAATGTATAACCCATACATTTGGGCAGTGGCGCACCCTGGAGGGTTTTGGGGGTTAGAACCTACCGAAAATATGGTAAAAATTGTGTAATCAACGAATGTACAAATAGTAAGGCTGTAGTAATAAGATAAACTAAAATACAACGTAGGTAAGCTTACCAGACACGAATAAACTGTTCTCATGATATGTAATTGTGTTCGTACTTTTCAAAAACACCGGTTTTCATCAAAAGCATAGAGTTTACTTTATTGCTATATTTTCCGGTTTGGAGAGTGAAATGGGTCAATCTGGGTCGCCTGTCGACTTCAGTGCAAAGGAAAGTTATAGGCCTACATAGTCAGAGTTGGAAAATAATTTATAACGTGTAGGCCTACAAGTGTATTAAATCGGAAGATAAGGATATATCAGAAAGAAAGTTACAGGCTTGCGGCGTGTCTATAAATAGTGTTTCTAGAATTATTAAAGAAACATCATGGTATATGGGTGATATAAAATCTTTCAGGACTCTCCATAAAAATGTTCAACAAATGAAATAAAAACTGATTTAAACGATTTCGACAAGTGCACCACTCGACGAATTATTCACCAAAGTCAACCCATAGAAGGGTAAAGATTAACATTCAAAAGTAATTTAAACAATTTTAAAGAACAAATTAATTACAATGGTAGCGTTACCAGTCTGAACCACATTATTCGTCAAATGGGATTTCGACGGAAACGTGCCAAAAACAATAGGAAACTTTTAAATAGAAAAACGTGACATTGAAATCTTAAGAGTTGATATATAAGAAAATTACAGCAATTCAGAGAAGAACGGTAGTCCATAGTATACACAGATGAAATTTTGGTTTTCACCGTTCAAAATCGGTTACAAAAATTTGGACAGACAATGACGAAAGTGCCTGAAAATATCAATAAATAAATAAATTCGCCTGCAACATCATTAACAAAAAGGTAGACATGATTAACTGGTTATTGAATCATGGGATTCCTTTAGTCCATTTATGTTATAACCTGAGCTCTGTTTAATAGTTAGGCTAAACAAAATAACCCAACATTATTATTATTAGCGGGTGTCCTACAGTCTATGCCGCATCCCTAATTTCGATCGCTATTTCTCCCTATCTTTCCAGTCATCGTCTTCAATAGCTCGACCTCTCATGCATTTCCTAATTCCTGTTTTCCATTGTGTTGTCAGTTTTCCTTTTCTTCTCCTGTTTTGTGGAGTGTAAGTCAATACTTTCTTTGGCCACCGCTTCTCCTCCATCCTCATTACGTGACCATACCATAGCAACTGTCTGGATTCTATTCTTTCTGCTGTTGTAAATATGCGCCATGTTTTCCTTCTTATATTTTCGTTTCTAACATGTTGCATTCTAGAAATATTACACGATCTTCTTAAGAAATCCATTTCCACAGTTTCTATCATCTTTCTCTCTTTACCTGAAAGTTGCCAGCATTCGCAGCCATAAGTTAAAATGGGCTCCTCAATAGTTGTGTAGATTGTCAGTTTAGGTTGAAGTTTCATTTTGTTCGACCAAAGTAACGAGTTTAGCAAACGAATAGCCTTTTTTCCCTGTTGTATCCTATTTTTTATGTAATTCTTTGTTGTTCCATCTTCTGAAATAATAACCCAACATACTAAACTTTTAAAATAATCACTATTTCAGCAAACTATGGACATTCCATTTTACGACTTCCACCCTATCATCCGGTTCTTAATCCTAGAACTGATTTGGGCAACTGTGGAAAAGCATGTTAAAACAAAAAAAGTTTATTTTCGTAGACAGTGTTATAAACTTAGCAAAAAAGGAATTTGAGTGTATTTATCTCACACACTGGACATCAAAATGTGACCACGTCTTGAAAACTTAAAAGAGCATGTGAGATCGGACCAAAAAGTGTATAATGTAGCAGATCGTTTCTAAATTAATAAGCGATGGGATAGCAGCAGTTAAGACAATTTGAGTGATGATAACAGTGAAGGAAATTGACGTACTTATTACGTCAAAAAGGTGTGGAAGATTTGACGTAATATTTGTAATTGCTTGTAAGTAATTATGTGCTATATTAATTAAATAGTTTTAGTATAATTTATTCATTAATGTTGTCTACCCTGTTATTCATGGTTAATTTACATCTGCTTTTTTTAAAACACACACACACACCCAGAGTAACAGTCATTTCACATTCGAGCCTGTTATTGATGTTACTTATACAAACAAATTAAGATGCCAGTGCAATGTTGACTATATATTACTAAAGTTTTTCCTAAATCGTAACATGTCTGATAACAAAGTGTTATATACTCCAAAATATACAATGTTTGTTAATGTCTAGACTCGACTAGGAGATTAGGAGAAACACTGTAACAGACACAACATGACAAGTCACTGTTTACATAATAATTGCAGTACTAAACATTAAACATTTTATAACTCGGTGAAATCTTTGTATGGTCCCTCTGTTGTATCTATTGTTTGTTTCGTCTTACAAAACGTCCATTTGAATTGTTTGTCGTGTCGAAATAGAAACCAAAATCAAAACTTGTCACGTACTTGTACGTAGACTTGTCCTTCAGGGAACAGTCTAATATTCAACTGTAGCCTTTCTATTCACGTGTATTACATTGTTCCCGTCTTATCCCCTCTACAATATGCGCGACTGCTTCACGTCTGATTATTTTACTATATTATTGTATTATTATTTCAATAAAGTCACCGTCTACTCATTAAGTAATTTATATTATTCAGTCAGCACATGCAAATTACTAAGCCTTGTGATTACGTGGTTTTTACTCGTGATTCCTACAAACATTGTGTGTTGATTCTTACCTGTGCAATATTTATGTGTAAGAAGGACTCTTTTTCAGCATTATAGGTGGCATTATAGATGGAAAATACATGAGTGAAATTCCATGAAGCAAGGATCATTTTTACTTGCACTTGCAGCATTGACTCCCAATAAGTTACGTGTTGTCGTTCCTCTAGGAAAAAGCAAGCCCTGCTTGTTGAGAAAATAATGAGGGAAACCAAAATTGTGCACCCTGTTCGCATGTTTTCAACCCCCCCTCGAAAAAATCCTGGGTGCCCCTCTGCATTTGGGTATGTTTGGGTACTCGCGAGATGTAGCCGCGCCACATATCTGCAACTATAGTGGTTCCTGGTTCTATATTATTTAAAATTACACGATTTAGTGTGTTTGCATCGCGTTTATCCACCACCTTTAGCAACCACTTCTTTATTCTCCTGTAAATTCCCCCAAGTACCCACCGAGTTTTGGTTATTCGGTCCCTGTTGTACTTCCTTCAAGTGAACGCACTTTCATCAATTTCAGTATCTCCCGGGCCGCCAATTTTTAAGCTGGTATCCATCACCCAGACAGTAAGGATCTCCCTGAACTCGTTTATTAATTTTCGCGTAGTTTTCCTGTTTATGTCGAGCTCTTTTGAAATGACTGAAATTTGATATTTCAAAATCCAAGCGACTAACACACGGAATAGGCTACAGATAATGCAGGAACACACGATTTTCCGAAAAAAGTGTCACCATGTATGTTTTTTGTAGCTCAGCAATTCCGTCTACCACATCCGAAAGTGACGTTTTTTTGTCCATTCACATTTTTTAACATATTACCATCACACTTTACACATTCTATTGAAAACGGAAAAAGATTTCAATCACAAACACATTTTCTGAAACCTTTTTTTTAATGAAACACCGAAAATTATTAACACTTTTGTATTCCATTTTAGTAAGATACGCATGTGCACAACTCTGATGAATGAATGTTAAACAAAATTAAATAGATTTAAAGATATAAACATAGATGTAAAAAAACGAAAAGTTCTCACTGGCCGCTTTTAGGAAGTGAAGCAATAGTTGAAACAAGTAACAACATTTACCTTTTATCATTTGCGTCATTCTCTGCATGAAAATATCGGGCTGCATGAAAAATGTCTCTCAAGCCGCTTTTGGTAGCCACATACGTTTATAACCTTTGGAGAAACCACATGCTATATAACAATAGACATGTCAGAGAACAGTATCATAAAATAACCTTTTCCTGGATTTACAACCAGTGCAGGTATCCGGCGACTTCTGGTACCTTCAACACAAATGTTTCTTTATAATACGAGTAATTATACAAGTAGTTATATAAGTGATAGGTAGGTAAATAGACAGGTAGAAAGAGAGCAAAAGAGAAAAAGAGAGACAGGGGTAGATAGAGAGAATAGTATAGATAGTGTATGTCAGTCTCAATTATCTCATGTTTTTTCGTTTCCCTTTGTTTTTAGTTTAAAGCGAAGGTCTTGTTTCATCGCAACTGTCACACAATCTCAGGGCACTTTATATTGTATAATACTTTATATTTTATAAAAAATGTGTTACATCTTGTTATAATCGTTTATTTAAGTACTAAGTAGACCTGTAATGTGAGCGCTGATGTTGCTTAGTATAAGTCTATGTAGGCCTACTTGTGCTTCGTATTACGTTACTAATTAATGATGGCTACATGTTCATAGTAGTTATGTTATATCTAATAATGTGTATTTTATCTTTGTTCTTACACTACTAATGATGGTCGTAGTGGGCATAGAAGAAACATCTGGAAATTCAGTATTCAATAAATGGTGGCCTAATAGCCCGCATAAAAAATGTAACACTACAGTTAATGGGAGTCTTTCAGAATACTATGTGGAGGGACATGACTATCAAAACTCCTCAAGCTGGATTAAAAGCTAGACTGGTAGTCCTAATAGGCCTGAAGGACATGAATTTAAGAACGCTTCGGTTTGTTTTTTTTTTTTTTTTTACAGGCGACGAACAATTTTCTTTTTCGCCAGAAAAATTTTGCGTATTACAGTGATGGTACGGAGATCCAGAATTTGAACAATAGTGTAGAGACACCGTATCTTAAAAACAATTCTGTTCTTGTTATGGGCAATGTCTTGCTTCAATGTAAAGCAGTACCAATGACATCTTATAGGGGAAAAAAGTATGAATTGGTTTGACGCAAAAGGGATAAATTTTCCAGAGGACGGCCTGAAGAATCAATTATTGCATTTATAGGAGACGTACAAGGCAATATTCAGTGAGTATGATGATAATTTAACTTTACTTAAGATAGTTGTGTTAGTGGTTGTAATCAGAAACAGAATTATCACTGTTGCACACCACTATAGAAAAATTATTCCGATTAGCGCTTTCAAGCTTCTCAGCTCATCGTCAGATCGGAAATCCGTATCACTGTTGCACACCACTATAGAAAAATTGTTCCGATTAGCGCTTTCAAGCTTCTCAGCTCATCGTCAGATCGGAAATTCGTCAGATGAGCTGAGAAGCTTGAAAGCGCAAATCGGAATAATTTTTCTGTAGTGGTGTGCAACAGTGATAATTCTGTTTGATAATTTAACTGACGAAAATGAGTGTCTTGTGCGCTGGGTTACTCCATCAATATCACTGTGAAGTCAACCCGATAGAATAAATTAGTACTGAGTACCGTAATGCAACCTGTAGGCAAGAATTATTCGTATAACCTTTTGCGTATAGATTTTTCTTGTGCAATTTAAACAATAAATTACTAACGTGAAGGTCATTGACATGAAGACATAGTCTAACAATTGTAACATACGGTACTTACAAAAAGCAGTGTAACACACATTTACTCATGTTGATGAACGCAACGCATTTATTGTAATCATCTTTTAATACGCTCTTTATTAATAAAAATAACTCCCAGCCTGACAGGTTTGCCTAAATTTTACATAATATGGTTTGTAGCATCCGCCATTTCGTTTTCCAAAATTGTATATCTTTGTTGACACTTCTTAAATCAAGACAAGTGACTTCATACCTCGTGCATCGAAACTGGTCCAGCCGTTTTAGTATTACAAGGGAACAAACTAACTAACGAGCATTACAAACTAACAAACAAAACTGTTGTACAAAAGTAATTAAATATGGTTATTTAACAGAATACAAAATTCCTTAAATGATTATAAAATACACATTATAAGATATAACATAACTATTATGAACATGCAGCCATCATTAATTAGTAACCTAATACCGAAGCACAGGTAGGAATTCATAGACTTAGGCCTATATCAAGTAACATCAGCGCTCTCATTACAGACGTACTTAGTACTTAAATAAACGATTATAACGCAATGTAACACATTTGTTATAAATTACTCAAGTAAATATTATAAAAAGTAATATAGTAGTTACCAAAAAGAAACTTATGTGAACTGTACAAACGTAACGTATTGTGTCGCATTATATGTAGCGTGCTGCCGCGCGTTTAATTGATGCTCTATGCAAATTATGTCATGTGACTTCTAAATAATGAAGTATGGTAAAAAATGTATACAGCTGCCCTCCGTCACTGTAACTCTTTCTCATTTTCTTACTCTCACTCACTCCCCCCTCTCTCTACCCTAGCCCTCTCCCTCTCTCTCTCTCTCTCACACTCTCTCTCTCTCTCTCTCTCTCTCTCTCTCTCTCTCTCTCCTTATTCGTTTTATTTCTTTCCTCATGTTTGTTCAAGAATGAGCCAAGGAACTTAAGTGTATTTACACCTGCCGGACAACCCTAAGGGTGCCTCTGTAAGAAACAATAAAATTTCTCAAGTGTTTATGAAGTATGAAGGACACTAGCCTTTTCTACAAACGTTATGCACAGTTTAATCTGGATTGTGGCATCGGGAACTCAGAAATGGTTAATACACGTCAGCCACTGCTGTGTGTAGTGATAATGTGTTGTGTCTATTCAGCGTAACACCACAGGTCTCCAGCCTCCAGCACAGAGATAAGTTTTCTCATTCATCTGAATCCCGCCAAGAGTATTCAAGGTCAAATAACATTCCTAATGTGTAATGGCACAGCCATGTATGTTTACAAAACGTACTACTGTTTTCGCTGACACATATATACAGATCTACGTCTGAACTAATGCAACCTCTTAATTATCTGTACAACAGTTGTCTGTTTTTACCTTTCCACCAAACGTGTTGGTAGGCTGACGTGTTCGTACTCCTATTATTAAACTGAAATCAGAATATTCTACAAGAAGTTAAACCAAGGTAGGAAACCCTTTAAGCCCAGGACAACAGCTTGTCGTGACACTGATGGCACCCTACTTACAGAAAAGGGGAAAGAATTTTGAAGCTCTTCTTTCTAAGAATGACGAGGTGAACAACTATGTACCACCTGTGCTAGAGGAACATAAACACATCGAGCCTCCGGATGAAGATAATATGATAGCTGCAATAGAAAGCCTTAAAAACAACAAAGCTCCTGGTTCTGATGATCTTCCTGCGAAGCTTTGTACAAACGGTGGCCCAGAGCTGGTTAAAACCCTTCAACACCTTGTCATTGATATATGGGTAGAAGAGAAACTGCCAACAGCCTGGCAAAAGACAGTTATATGTTCCACATGCTGATCAGGTGATTGGTCGATATCAGTGTGGATTTAAAAGAGGAAAATCGACAATAGACCAGGTTTTCACACTCCGACAATTTCTGGAGAAAGGTAGGGAACATAAACTACAAACCCATCACTTCTTCATAGATTTCAGAAATGCATACGACAGCATTGACAGAAAAGAACTTTACACTGCTTTTGAAGAACTGGGCATACCAAAGAAATTAATAAGATTGTGTAGGATGACAATGCTGACAGTGAATGGCATGGTGAACATTCAGAATGACTTATCAGGAGAGTTCGACTATGGAAAGGGAGTTCTCCAGGGCGATGCTCTTGCTTGCCTCCTCTTCGTTCTTGCCTTAGAAAAAGGTACGAGAGATGCTGGAATAATTCCTCCGGGGCTGTATTCAACAGGTTGGTGCAGGTCCTAGGATACGCCGATGACCTAGATATAATCGGGAGGTCCTTTCGAGCAGTCACTGCAGCCTTTCTTGCTCTTGAAGGCCCTGCAAGTAGGCTGGGTCTCATAATAAAATGAAAGCAAGACAAAATACATGGCTACAGGACAGGAGGCTAGAGAAGGAGAGCACATTCAAATTGGCATCTATTCCTTCGAAAAAGTCAAAAACTTAGTTTATTTAGGATGAAAAGTTAACTCCGATGAGGAAACAACAGAAGAAATAAAGCGAAGGATCACCTCAGATAATAGGTGCTTCTTTGGTCTCAGACCCCAAAGAGAGCAGAATAATTGCCAGGAGCATCAAGCTGCTTTTCTATAAAAACTGATCCGCCCAGTTCTCACCTTTGGTTCTGAGACCTGGACCATTTCTAGAAAGTCTGAGTCAAGCCTGCTGGTTCATGAACGCAAAATCCTCCGCAGTATATTTGGTCCAATATGTGTAGGAGGTGAATGGAGGAAAAGAACCAACCAAGAACTGAACACTCTTCTGAATGAACCAGATATTGTGAAAATTATAAAACTTGGTAGACTCAGGTGGGCTGGACACGTGATCAGAATGGAGGAGAATGAAATACCAAGAAAGGCACTCACAGGACAGATCTATGGCACCACGAGAGTTGGTAGACCCAAACTACGTTGGGAAGACGGTGTGAACTACGATGCGAGCCATATCCTTGGGACCCGGAACTGGAGAGCATCTGCACTTGACCGGGACAACTGGCGGAGGCTGGAGGATGCCTTTGAGGACGCCTTGACTCAGTAATGGGTTGTTGCGCCGCTGAACTGAACATTATTATTAAACATTATTATGTAGTTACTATTATTAACATTAGTTATTAATATTGCATGGTAATGTTGATTTCCAGGTCAAACGTAAAGTTACCTGTATTCTCTCTCTCTATGCGTTTATCTTTGAATAGGTTTTTTGCAGTAGCTTCTCCGCTGTTCTTTTATATTGGCATCGTCTATTCTTTTACTTGTTACAAATATTCTTGTAATGTTTTAAGTCTGAACACATATATAATTGATGTTTGTTTCTATTTGTTTTTAATCCTTCTAGTCTAGATTTTGTTTACGTATTTATTCGTGTCGTACCTACATTGCTGTATTCCGGCTTTGCTTATTTGAGGATACTTGTCTCTTAATTGTGTAGTCCCGTTTCCTGTCTGTATTGTGTTACACGTATCTTTACTGATCTATTTTTACACTATTTTTACTAAAATTACTGGTTTTTAGTTACTCTAGAGGTTTCTTCTTATAATATACTTTTTGCTTTTAGCTAGGCGCTATCTGCATGCCTCATAGGTTTATTGCCGACCGACAATTTTCCTCTTCACTCTTATATCCTCATTTTGCTTATATATGTCTGTTTTTAAACACCATCATGTTTGTATGATTTTCTTTTGATGTATGCCTTTCCAGGTTTAGTTCTACTTTAGCTGCAAGAATCTGGTTACTGTAAAAATCTTTCTCTGGGGAGCTCGTAGAGTCTTTAATTGTTTGGAAAGGTAGTAGAGTCCACCTAGTGATAACTAAGATGAAGTCTACTTGATTGCGAAAGCTACCACTAGGGGAACGTCATGAACACATAACTTTACGTGATGATGAACTTCTGGCTTACAAATAATAAAAGTTGTTATCAGAACTGAAGTAAATTTATTGTTCACCAATTCATTTCATGACGTTAATCCATTTTTTCCATAATTCTGATTCTCTAGCCGTTCTTTTAATTTTTGTACTTAAGTCTGTAAGTATAGTTACTCTTTACGTTAACAGTTTTTTACTGTCTCTTTCCAGTATTGCATAAAATTCTTCTTAATGTGTGTCATCAAACTCCAAAATTGAATCATTTACTTTCTCTGTATGTATTCATGTTAAAGAGTTGAGAAGGGGTAGTTCAAGAACTAGTGAACTCCCGTTGCTAGCTTAGACCTAATACTGCGTTACTTACGCTTTTATTTTCCGAGATAGCTACACCAGTTCTTGAGCATTTTAAATTTTATAAATAAAGCATTATTATCTATAGAATCTTTGTATAGCCTATACGAGACTAACACACGTGAACATTGGTTTGCAAGGGGGTACGCCATAGGAATCCTCGGTACTTCTTACAAATAAAATTAGGCAGTGGCGCATCTACGGAAAATGTCAAGGGCTCAACTCACTCTCCAAAGCTAGTAATTAGTTTTCAACTCAACACAGGCCAATACCTGAGCCTACTGCATGTATCTAACTGCATCTGTCAAACCGCTCGCAAATAGCTGTTGAAATAAAGGCATTAACAATATTTTGTAAATTTGTGAAAGTAAATCAAATTTTCATTAATAATGACTATAAATTAAATTTAACAATTAACGTTGAATTGAAGAACAGATTACTGAATAGCTTCACGTAGCGGATTGTGTTAAATAAACGGGTATATGAATCATCTAGATATGGTGTCGATTAGAGGCGTTTGAACTACAAAAAGTATAACTAGTCTAAAAGTTCCTAACTAAAGAGGACTCTCTTGGGCAAGCAGTTTATTTTTGCTAAAACATTAACGTTTTGTGCGCACTGAAGAGTCCGCTCTTTCGTTTTTGTTGTTGCCTAATACAAGACCTCACTTATAATTAAACAAAATTGTTAGTTTTACTGTGTTTGATGCAGTTTCGTGTGTTATACCCTGATGGTAAATAATATACTACCTTTTCCCATCTAAGTTTGTATCTTTGAATCGGTCTTCCTTATTTATCTTTGCTTTATTTCTCTTCTACCTTCAACATTTGTTTTAGCCTTTTGCCTGCTCGTTTTATATCTCGTCACGCCCATAATTTTGTATTGTCTTGAATTTTCCATTCTGCTTTTTTATATAAAACACTTTCAATTATATAAAAATATTATTTATAGGAAAACAAAAATTTTTAAATATCATAGAAACAACAGTGTTATTTAGACACAATAAAGTACAAGTTTCTCTTTCATTATATCTTCGTTTACAAATTTCGACGGCAACTAAATGTGCAATGTCATTATAGGCTAATTGATATTTTTAAAAATACCACTTACGGTATGTAACACAATGAGAGAAAAATTATAAATAATGTGAGCGAAATATAGGTTTTCTGTTAGAGCATTCCATTACAAATTTTTTCTGTATAAATACGCAAAATTAAAATTTGTTGGAAGGCACTTTTGACGTTTTTTCTCCGGTTACATCTTGCTTGCGACAGTTTGGTAACTAATATGTCTCCTGAATATGTTACTTGCTTATCGCACGGCAATGCGATAGTGGGGTTGCCACCTTCGGGCTTAACGTCCAGCCCGATTTCTGTAGGTTGTCTCACATAAACTGTCTATGTTATACTAAAGAGACCAGATTTCCCTGTACACAATAGTACAACCTATTAAATCCAACTTGATTCGCGCCTGTAATATTCTAAAGATAAGACAATCCAGAATCATTTCCCTTACGCCTCAACTCAGTACTGTTCGCTACTATTGATCTCCAAAGAATATTTATCGACCTTCCGGTCTAAATCCATACGGTTGAGCATCATAAGGGTAACGGGTAACCTCTTGTAAGATATGTCACATCATCACGGAGAACCGTCTTGGCTGGAGAGAGGCTGAAGGCTTCTTTGAGAGCTAACATTACTTCATCCAACACTAAGAATTTGAGGACCAGTACCTAGTTAATCCGGTACAACGAGTACCCAACCCAATTTTTTAATCAGCGAGTAAAGAAACACGCTTGAGGTTCTACAAGGTGACTCTTCCTTGTCTATGGGTTTGAGAATTCCGACTTATAAGAACGAATTCCCAGAGCAGTCGTTTTCAGGCGGTCTCAGACGCGTGATATTATATATTCTTCACAAATGCTGATCTCAAAAGAAATCGCGATGTACGGTAGGAACTGAATATTAAATGTATATTTGATAGGACTGCCCATTATAGGTTAAAATGATTGGAACTTTTAACCGAAGCGATGACTGAAGCATTCTCAAACAACTATTGAAAAATGTAAGCAGAAATCGACGGAGAGGTGTGGGGCGTCCCAAGAAGCATTGGAATAACTAGCTCTAGTCTATCTGCTTGGGCCCGGAACAAACTACTTTTGTATAACCCTTGCTGATGATGATGATGATGGTTATTACTTTTGACGTTTGCTTTTCCTCTAATTTATGGAATGGTAAATGAGTTTAGTGAAGATATCCAATATGGTTCTTATTAATATATTAATAAAAAATAGTTACTGAAATGTCCTTGATGTGATGAATTATTAGAAAGTTAAATAAAGTGTAGAGAGAACATTTCAATTTAGATTATTACAAGCAGAGTACATAATTATATCAATATTAAATTTTAAAGTTTAAGAGTGGTGTTACAGGAAATACTAAGAAAACAAGAGAGTAAATATCGGTATGGAGAACCATACATGACTTCCAAGTTCTAAGATTTATATTTAAAATACTTTTCGAAATGAACTATTTCCATAGAAACTACTTCTTTCTTCAGCCTTGACCACAGTACTGTGATCACTAACGTATACTACCTCACGATAGTGCACTCAATTTTCACTGATGATGGCAGTCGATAGCACTGCCGAAACGTCTGGTTTTGTAGAAAACATCGGATCAAGCCCAAACAGCCCAGGAAGAAATTTTAACAAGAAACTACTTCTTTGTTGCCGATAACGTAGTACACATGACATATAAATAAAAATTATCCCCACCCCCTTCAACTATCATTTTCATTTATAAAAAATTACCCCCACCCCGTTCAACTAGCCTCTTCATTTATAGATATTTCATCTACGTTTCTACAGTGTATTATTATGATCTTCTTATCAGGATACTTTATTTTGTCAAAATTAAGTACTTTACTCTTGCTAAAACATAAAATGTTGCTGGTAAACTACCCTTTCCTCGTAACCGATCTTCACCAAAATCAATAGACCTTCAGTTTTCTACAATTCAGGAACGTACACAAAAAAATATTTGATTCTGTTTGAATGTGCGGCAGTTATCGTTCGTCATAGAAAAAATTACCATTGTTAAAACATAAAATGTTGCCGGTAAACTACCCCTTTCCCTTAACCGATCTTCACCAAAATGAACAGACCTTGAGTACTTAACAATTGAAGAACGTATGCAAAAAAATGTTTAATTCTGTTTGAATGTGCGGCAGTTATAATTCGTCATAAGAAAAACTGCCCTTGATAAAACATAAAATGTTGCTCGTAAACTACCCCTTTCCCTTAACCGATCTTCACCAAAAACAAGTCTTGAGTACTCTAGATATCAGGGCAATATGCACAAACTTATTCGATTCTGTTTGATTTTGCGGCTGTTATCGTTCGTCATAGAATAAATTACCGTTGTTAAAACATAAAGTGTTGCGGGTAAACTACCCCTTTCCCTTAACCGATCTTCACCAAATCTTAATTTAAATTAAAACTTTATAGTTCATACTTAATACAAATACAAATACATTACAAAACGCAATCGAATTTGAGTATCTTATTTTAACAGCAGAATAAAGTAAATAGGTACATTTCGTTTAACGTTACGGTATTCTATACAATGTTTCCCTCAATAAACAAAGTCTAAAAAAGGTTGTATCTATCAAATATCCACGATTGGAGTCTTCAACATCAGATTGCTGAAATCTCATGAGTTTATATGTGTGTATGGGTGTGCGCACTCGTTTATCCCAGGTCATAAACTTAATACCAATAATACAATACTGGCAACGGAATATTTGCTAAACTTGAAGCATTTTAAACTAATAAACACTAAATTAGGTGATCATTACTTCTGTTCTTATAAAACTTACGTGAACACTGAAATATGTCTGGTATATTTGTGTAAATATGTAATAAAGTAGGAGTAGTAATCTAAATACTTGTTAGACTGTTACGTATAATTTACTGATGATAATTAGGTATATCAGAAAATGTAAATAAATTATCTAAAATGGACATTATTTAAAAATATCACTCGTTTTTACGCGGATATAAAGCATGGCTTCTTTCTTTCCGGAAAGACCTGTCTGGTGTTTATAATCACATACAGTTGTGACTACTTATGCAAGGCCACACGCTGAATGAAATCGAGTTTGTTTATTAAACACTCTTGGAGTGGACTGAATATTATGTCTTCAACTGTATACACAAGAGCTGGTTTCTGTTATAAATAGTTCTCCTTGATAGTACTACATCTGACAATTGCTGCATACCTTCATGAAACAATTTTGTTAGTCATCAGTACGAAAACTTCTACACATGACAATTATAGGAACCAATTCGAACTAACCAATTACCCGGCCGTGAATTGATCACAAGACGTATCTGGATGTTATCGAGGAATAGTTATTTTCAGGACAAAAATCTCGTAACAAATAGAATTTTCGTAAGAATGTATACAACTATTTTTTCAGGTTACGAATAAAACTTTTCCATGAGATTATTGTCTATTATGAAGCCAAGATATTCATTTGTTTAGTTTGTCAGTCACCAAGCACCTATACATGCTTGACGTGTTTGACACGATGCTTCATAAAAAACAATATCAAAATTCAACCTAGACTCTCAAAAAGAAAATCACTTAAAACCATACTGTATTTTACTAAATCAATACTTTATCTAAATCGACAATCATTTAACCGGGAAATAAAAAAATACATACAATAGTTATTTATTTTTAATTTACTGTTTTAATAAACAACGTGCCATGGCTGACACCTCTCTGAAGAGTGCTCGGCGGGGAAAGTTGCTACAGGACTACTTGCCCAAACTTACTGTCTAGTGTAAACGGAGTTTCATACATCTGTCGGAATAAATTACGACATTAGCTCGTGCAAGCACGTAGTGAACACTTGCATAATCTCTCGCGGTAAAAACGGCGTCTTAGTGCAAACACCTACTGGACACTGCTTGCGTATTTCCTGTCGAAATTTTCTCGCAGTGTAAACGTAGCTTAACAGTCGCATATTCATTCCTAGCCTCTCCCCCTCCTCAGACGTCTCGGTAGTAACGCTAATGCACGTACTACTCGTTATTTTTACTCTACCTCTCTGCCTTCTTGCCCCCCCTCTCTCTCACTCTCTCTCTCTCCCTCCCTCCCCCCGTCATACTCTAATAGAAATTAAATTTTAAATGACAATCAAATTTTAAATATTTTTACCCTGTCACTAACCCCTCTCACTTACTCTCTCTGTCCTTCCTTGTCGCTCGCTCACGCTCACTCTTTCCCACACCATGTGTCCTTTTGTTTTAACTCTCTCTAACCCTTCGACAGAAAGATATAACTTTTTAATATAAGTGTTATTCTCTCTCACTCACAACACACACACACACACACACACACACACACACACACACACACACACACACACACTTTCTCTTTCTTCACAGAAAAATTAAACTGTTGTGAAGAATCAAATTTTTAACGTTTTCGCCCCGATCTCTCTCCTCTCCCTCTACCACTTTTTCTTTTCATTCATGATATGCACTATTGTAAAGCACACATCAAACGGTTTATAAAGAGAATAAAATCAAAAGTGGGGAAGGTAAGAGAAAGAAAAATGAGGGAAGTGGGAAAATGAACTTATAAGTGAACATATGATTATGAGAGAAACACAAAATAAAGAAAAGCGAATAATTAAAAAAGGACATAATCTTTGACCCACTTAGCACAGTCTGAATCAGGCTTGGATTGCGTTTGTTATTTGACCCTGTGCGTTTATGCTATGACAGTGTTGCCATATCCACGGATTCCACAATGATTACAAACTAAATGAAAAAAAGGCGCGCAGAGTGTATACAGACGATGGTAGTACTACGTGGTGGACAAACCATGAACTACATATTGAATATCAATTTTCAAAAGTCTGCCAATTTGGCACCCGCAGGTAAAAACTAAAAAAGTCGTGGTGCCAAAATAATGAGTTGAAAGTTAAAAAAATTAAGATTTCTCATTAGCGATGTGGCCATAAAGGGTGTTTGTGGAACTTATAAACTTTTATTCTACAGAACACATTTTCTATAAGGGATTACATTTTGGCGTCCGATATACGGACGTCAAAATCTAACAGACGCCACGACGATGATAAAATTTGTTAAGACGGACGCACAACTGTTAATAAAACATATATATATATATATATATATATATATATACTTTAATATTTATAACTAAATTTACCTCAAGATATATTTTATACATCAAGAAACGGACTGTAGCAGAAAGTGATTGAAATATATATATATAAATAATAGGCTATGTTGTGATGTTATAAAATTTGTTTCTTCTGCAAGTAGTAATTTCGTTTTTAACACCTGACGCACGTTTCACTGAAAAATATTAGTATCGTCAGAGGTTTATAAGTAAATTAATAACAATCGAAATAATAATTCAATACAAAGTGTGAATTTAATAATATATTCAATTATTATTATTGTTGAATGTAATAATACATCCAATACAATGTATTTATTTATTTTTCATAACATTATTATTTCGATTGTTATTAATTTACTTACAAACCTCTGATGATACTGAAAGTTTTCAGTGAACCGTGCGTCAGGTGTTAAAAAGAAAATATACGAAATTACTACTTGCAGAAGAAACAAATTTTATAACATCACAACATTATATAATTGCTGCAAGAAAGTTCGAGTTACCAATATAGAAAATGATATATATATATATACACACACACACACGCACACAACATATGTAACATTAAATGTGTGTGTGTGTGTGTGTGTGTGTGTGTGTGTGTGTGTGTGTGTGTGTGTGTGTGTGTGTGTGTGTGTGTGTGTGTGTGTGTGTGTGTGTGTGTGTGTGTGTGTGTGTGTGTGTGTGTGTGTTCTACGGATAATTAACAAAGATGAGTCTATACATTTGTGACTAACTACAAAAAGTTATAAAACATTATACGTGCAAATGCATATACATTCAGACACACACATACACAAACACGTACAGTAACACCAGCAAACAGTGATAAGCAGGAAGAACAAAAGCAAACACTTTGAACTACAGTTTCGTTATTGCAGACGTACTGAGAAGAGGACTTCAACAATTATCGAAAGCGGTATTCCAAATTAAGCTAAGTTCTTGATAAGTAGTTATTAAATTATTACTGTTGTTATGCTGAATACACAGGTAACGTCGCTTTGCATCCATGTGTGAGCAGTTGAATGAAGCAGCGCTCTCGCGTGTTCTGGATCTTTCTGTACTTGCCAGACGGAAGCAGACTATTCGGTCGGCATCTGGGACAATCTATAATGTTACAACTGTACCCAAGCAAAGTATAAGTACTATAAGTAGGGGTGTTTTTATAGCAGCCTGCCAGTTTTAGTTCCATTCAATTATTTTATTCCACTGTTTAAATACGACGACCCGCCGTGCGATTGGTGTAACATTACACACACACACACACACACATTCCATGAATAATTACCAAAGACGAATATGTACTATTATGACTACTAAAAGGTGATAAAACATTATAAAACGCGGCAGGACGATTTAGACTGACAGTCCCTGACCGGTGTGTTTTTCTGATATGACGCCATGAGGGGTGAAAACTATGTGTTCAGTGTACTTGTTTGTGTGCGTGATACTCGTACTGACTGGTAAAGTTCACTCCAGCAAAACTACAGCCTACGCTTTTGCGAAATTGTGCGATGCAAAAACAAATTATATCAACGGCTGTTGCAATATAGTGCGAAATCATAGACTCGTGGTTGTGCGGATTAGCGTATGTATAAATTGATAGAGTAGGTATTTGTCAATTACTTCTTTAAAAAAGCAATCACATAGTAATAAAAAACACTCTGATATAGAGTAAAATATTCTGCATCGCGTTCAAGTATAGGACATTGCGTCAATGTTTTAATGTTTGTGAGAATCACCAAGATATGCAAAATACTTTCATATTGTTCAAAGTCACGCCAAACCTATTATGCCAATGCGGGACAGGCATGATAGTATTAATCAATGTTTAAACCGGAATGGAACACCAGATATAAACTATAAATATTATGTGATATATAATAACATATTAAAACGACAAAAAACCTGAAGAATCCACTTGCAGAAGTAATTGAGAGGAAGTACGCAAAGAATTTAAATAATTTTCTGGTGCATAGTGTTTGAATAATTTTAATTTGAAACACTTTCTATTCTAATTATTTTATTAAATTATGCAATTCAATTATTTTAAATTATGCAATTTATTATTGTTTATCAGTTACTCAGTGTAAAACTAAATTCTATTTTTACTGTATATTATTATGAGGTTCATAAGTGTAAATTTACTTTTCAAATTAAATCCTTAAATTCGTAGTGACCGTCAATCAATGTATCTTTCAGTGAAGGGTTAGTAAGGTTCGGTCAAAAATATACAACAAATTTTAACTTATTTGTGTCGACGTTTCGACCATGTTTATTGTCATCATCAGGACAATTGTTGCTGACGCGAAACACAAACTCAGTTGTCCTGATGATGACAATAAACATTGTCGAAACGTCGACACAAATAAGTTAAAATTTGTGGTATATTTTCGACCGATCCTCACTAACCCTTCACTGAAAAATTACTTTTTAAATCTGATGATTATTTACTGGAGTATATATGAGGTACACGCACGATAACAAGAAGGGATTAGGTTTACAGTATTTTTCTTAATAAAAGAAAATTTGATTTTCTTTTTTAACATTATAGAAATTATTTCTACTGTCTCCTCTCTGCAACATTCAGTTTATATGTGACGTAGCGTTTAGACATAACTCAAATAAACTCTAATCGTATGACCTGGTTGGGTACGTAAATTCATTAAACACATTGCAATGTACAACGGTCGCATAGAATAAGTAGTCGGTTTTCGAATAATGGAATGCTTCGGATTTATTAAAGATTTGTTTTTGTTGTTTTTTTTATTGCACTAATAATTGAATATTGTTCCTGATAACAAAATGAAATTAATTAATTGTCTCTGTTGACCTTTTCTTAAAACTTTAAATAATATTCTCTTATATCCCAAGTACATAAAAATGTAATTTATACGAGTTCTTTAGTCTTTAAGTATATGAATGTTTACATAGCCGGGAGCAGGCCACACCCTCAATATCCATCACATCTGTAGTCCCTGCGGTAGGACCTCTATTTGAAGCTCGGAACGCAGCACACGAGCGGGCGACGGGCATGCCCTTCGTCCAGCACAACCCCACTTGTAGTATGAATGTTTTTTAATAAAGTTTATACAAATAATTTCATTTCGCTTTACGATGGACGATGCGATGGCGATGCTCCGGTCCTGGTATGCGGCGACAATTATTCCTTATGGATAGACGGCGATCTCTTCCTGTTGTCCGGCGTTCAGGGACGTGCCGGACTTATTCGCTGACTTTCTGACTTGTCTCGTGCAATTTTGTAGACCAAATGTCTAGACGGGCAGCAACGACCAAGCGTTATTGAGGTCAGAGCAAGGCTGCTTTATATTCTACGAAGAATAAAATCAAATGGGATCTTAGTCAATATCTCGAGCGTCCATTGGCTAACGTATTCCCTTACTTTTCGGCTTAAAATAAACCTAGCATGAAGAAAAAACTAGTTTAATTTTATCACTTTTCTTCAGGGTCATAAAACTTTTTCTATTAAAGCTCATATATTTAGTTTTTTTATTTATGAACAAATATTACCACTCGATAGGTCTTTTATTTATGCATATTCTGGTGTAAGTCTCATGACAGAAATTTTATTTTCACAAAAGTTATTTAATTTAATGTGTTTTATATTATTATCCCGTAACATAGTTATACGTACCCGCACACGCGCACTCGCCATATGGCTACTCATATATTCGCACTACTTCACAACACTAATTATTTTTTTTACTGTCAAAATTAACTTAAACTAAGAAATTTAATATGTATCTTATTGTCTATTATACAATGTCTGAGCATACAATCTTTAATTAAACAAATTTTCATTGCAACATTTTATCATACGATAAAAGTTAAATTACTGCTTTACCTATATGCAAATTCCATCTATTGCAATATATACAATACGAACTCGTGCATAAGAACGGAACACACATATACACACACGTACACACAAACACAGTTATACTGTCTAAGATTACTTTTATTATTTTATTTTATTATTTTTGAGCGTCGTATTGTCATATTCAGGTTTAAAACAATCAAACCAAATGATTTCGCATTTACAATAGTTAAAAAAAGTTTAGAGAAAAATAAATTTATTTTCAATAGCTTTATACCGGTGATTTTAATATAAGAAGGTGTATAAATCAAATTACGAACTTAGCTTATAAATTAAATAAAAAATTAAAATGTCATAGAAAACTCTCGTGATGGACTAGAGTAAAAACATCTAGTAACAGATGATTAAGAAAAAACATAAAAATTATAATTGTGAACGGACGTGTACAATATTATTATGCGTTGATAGCTAGTAAATGTAATAAGCCGGAAACAAATAAAACAAAATCGAATCTATTTTTGTGATAATCTTTGTCGTGATTACCAAGATTTTGTATTATTCTTCGGCGTGTAATATAATAGCGTGCCAGTTAACTGATACGAGTGAATAGAGTGAAGCATTTATAGACCGTACGTTATCGATTTAATCAAATTCCAGTCTATTAAAATTTGGTGGCGCTCAATCTTACGGTTTTAGTAAAATAAATTTTTAATCTTGAGCTTGCCAAAAAATGGTTTCTTTTTCTGTTATTAAATAAATAATATGAATGTTAAATGTACGTGTCTTCACTTTGGCAACGCAAAGTTAAACCAAATTTTCTTTGACATTAATTACATTAAAATACGAATATCCGTTATTAAGATATTTTCTTTCAAACTCAAGTTCACATACTTTCTTTATACATACGTGCCTATTACTATGTTACTTTTAAGTCTTTAATGTGTATAGGCTACTCAGCACTCGTAAAGTTTACGTACCTGTTTTCAATCAAACGCCATCGTTTCATTCAAATTACGATTAATTAATAATATTATGATTATGATTAATATAACATTTGGTGACCAATATTAATAATAACCTTTCCTACCCGCGAGTTGTTCGTACTAGTTATTTTACAATTATTTGATTTTGTACTATTTTTTTATATCTGTGGAAAGCCGTCTATTAAGCTGTGATTTTATGTGTTACAAAAATTCAAATTTAAAAGAAAGTCATTCGTATAAGTAACCACGTTTTACGAACAGATAAGTTAATTTTGGCCAATGCCATAAAACCATACGATATGAAGTCCTGTCAAGGAATGTCATTGTTTTCACTTAACTCGGTTCGGTCAATTTTTAAAATCAGCTCATGAATTAGGAAAAACTTCGTAATATCAAACAATATCATATATATCAAAAATAAAAATGTTCATATTGTATATGGTGATGATGATAATACAATTTAGATTACTTATATAATACTTACAAATTACGTCATAAAGTAAGGTGTCCGGTCATTGAAAAAGTAACCAATAACGTGCAATATTATGGTGTAATTTAAATTTTATTCAACATTACCAACATATTTATCATAATCATTACAGTCACCGTTACTGTCATTGTCACTGTTTACAGATAAATTTATTCTGAAGTCTTCAGTTACTTCTCTATTGAAGTCGGGCACATTATTTTCTCAACACGATGGACACATAGTTCCCAGTCTTGTTCACTTATGCTATCTAAAGCCTGATTTACAAAGGACACCTTTTATTTTAAAAGTTTAGATTTGATTAGGAACTTGTCGTTTTGCTTGTGTCCATACTAGTTCAATGCGGTTATGTTCGCAGTGGTAGGGAGGGATTATTTTGTGTCTCTGTTAAAAAGCCATTTATTGAGTTCAAACACTTTTGGACCTCTATGTTGTTCACTTTCGCTGTAAGTACAACTCTGGTCTTACACTGCGAAAAGAAATGACTTTTAAACGTAACAAATTTTCAATTTAGATTTTTCTAGAATTTGGAGGTTTATTTATTTATTTGCACTAAATGATAGCTAGCATTATCCATCTTATAACAGAAGATTCTTTTAATAAAATAAGTAGCTGACTTTTAAACCATCCTTTAATCACCCTTGCATTCATCTTAGAAGAAGTCGAAGCTGAACGCCACACAAAAACCAACTTACTCTTAATCATACAGGAGTCTTCTTCTGTCTTCTCTGGATTTCTTCTTCTTCATAGATCCAGCATGCGACGTAACTATTATTCCTCCCTTTCCAGTAGGCACCTTTAAACCGCCTTCTATTGTAGAATGATGCCAAATAAAATTGGAAATTGATTTTGAGAAATCCAACTTTCATCCAAATAATACATTGGTGTCTCACGATACTGCTTTTTAATTCTGTGTATTTTACATAAAAACGTTACTTTTCCTTGAAGTATATCAAATATTTCAAGTAAATGTATTCTTCCATCATTCATTTTTTAAAACTAAAACGCTGATTGATATAACATAACCATAAAAATGTGCTCTATCACCTTCTGTCGAATTTTTTCCTCTGTTGGATATTCGCCATTATCAAACATTTCCGTACCTAAACGTCGTATTACACATATATTGACATCAGACAGCTGCGTAACTTTAGGTTTGTTTTTAATGGAGAATGGAAATATTTACAAGAATTTGCTTCTCCACATGTCTTTTGTATTGCTGTTCTAGCGTAACCACAAGCTTCACTCGTTACTTATTCACACCTGTTCAGGTATTTCTTTATTAAATACACACCTGACTCAACACATGTTTCTCGGCACCTCGCATAAAAAAAACTCTAAATATTATAAATTATTCTCTTATACTGTTTTAGAATGTCTAGGTTTTTTTTAACAGGCGTTGAGAGTCCAGGCTGATTTATGTCTATATCTACAACACAATCCTCGTTCATAACACTCATTATAATCTACTCACTAATTACACAAAAATTCCGTAACTATACAAAAAAATAAACAGAGTATAATAAATTAATAACAATTAGAGTTCGTTTAGTAGTTACTGACAAGTGTACACTACAAGTTAAAAAAAGAACTATTTCTTGACACAAATCAACGTGAAGGACTTACGCTCAAAAAATCTGACTAGGCAACATTGGTGGCGCTAGCTTCCTTTTTGTGTATGGCCTTCATAAATTTCAAAGTTCGCATACATGTTGTATAATAACCTGTAACTCAGCGCTCAGTAACGTTTGACAACACTGTACACCGGAGCCAAGCTTTTTCAGGCTAGTAAAAATATGTTTTATACTCTAGTGTTGCCAAATAATGTAATTCTGTTAACTTAGTGACTTTTACTATTTCGTTGTGATAATGTGTATTCGACAGTTGTATACAATCTACACCCGTTGTAATTCTAATAACAAATGTTATTAGAATTGAGTTAAATAATAATTTATTTAACTGTTCTTAAAATCACGATCCGGAGCGATCTTCTTAACTGTCTGTCTCTCGCACACGCGTACAAATACCCACCCACCCCCACACACACACACACACACACACAGCGTGTGTGGGACCGCGTGTGTAGAGAGTAAGAGGGAACAGAAAGGCACCCAGAGAGGTGGACAGGCTTATTCTATCTTCATAGAATAAATTGCAACATGATTTGATATTATTAAAAATATTTTCATTGTCTAAATCATTCTCTTTGCATAGATAATACAACTTCGTCATCTTCAAATAAATTTGTGAATTTAATTAAACCACACTCTATTAAATAAAACAAAACAATGAAAATACTTTACTGATTACGAAAATAAATAATTTAAGCAATACTGACTGATCTATACAAATGCTAAAGTATACTGTTCCGTGAAACTGAATTATTGTCCTTACTCTTAATTTTCATTCGTTATTTGTAACAATATCAAAGACTCTTTTACTTATACTCACCGTAACGATGCCGGGTTCTCTGGTCGTGACCACGTGTTTTCTGTTCCACGTTCGTCCTATACAAACTCGTTTGATTCCACTACTCAAAGCCCGGTACACCTTAGGAACCCCGTTATATCTACAGGGTTTCGGGTTGCTTATAGAAGTCTGCAGATCCAAAAGAAAGGAATAAAAATTAGCTGGCTACAAGTGTTTCCGTCGTCACTGTCCATTATCAATTTATCTGACGTATCTGACGCACACTGGTCTATTTCAAATCAGTACCATCAATTTATTATTTCAATTGAATCTTTTAAATTAAATTACTTTAGAACAGGCATAAACAATTTAATATTGTCTTCTGGGAATATATCCCTATCGTGTTTTTTGTTGTAAAGTTTTTCGGTTCTAGCATATTCTATTTGGCTAGGTGTTCGTTAAGTAATTGGTTATATATTGCAACGTTACAAGTACTATAAAATGAATATATTTCTGGCAATGTACCCGACGTAACATGTTCGTTCCGTTAAGTATATGTGGTTGCACACTAAACGTATTTAAAAAAAAGAGGAGTCAGACGTTGATGACATGAAATAATTAATTTAATAATATTAAAATTAATCAATCAACGGTTTATTAAATATTGCAAAGAAATTACTTGATTGTTAGCATTTGAAATCAGAAAATTCAATATATTTTTTTTATAGGTTTACACTCTGAAAACGTAATATTATATACTCAACGTAACATATCTGTGCTTTATTTAATAAATTAGAGTCTTAAATATCTAAACACATATGATGAACAAATTATACAATTACTTTTTATTGCATGGGTGTCTGACTTTGAATCATTATTAAAATAGCAACTCATTTATAAAAATAATATTAACGTTACTCAAATAAAATTGAATTGTTGGTATTAATATTTTAATAAAAAAATAACATATACTTTAAAAATATTTATGATTTCTAATGACACACACAATAAACAGAATAAAATTATTATTTTTAACAACAATTTACAATTACGTCTTTTATTCCGAATATTTACATTATTTACAATTAAGTTTTTAAGTCTTTATTGTCTCATATTCTGTTCTTTATGAGTTCTTTGCACAAAAATGTAATTGTTCATTTGTTACCTGCGTACTGTGGAAGTTACCATTGCGTGTGTACTTGTGTGCGCGCCTCCTGAAATATGACAATGACGATTATGATGATGCTGATGCGTCCTCGGAACTCTATAGCCTGTTGTGGATGATGATGATGATGATGGTGATTTCAAGTCGGTCAGCAGACCGACATAGTGACGGCCCGTGTAGATTCTCGGTGTCAGACACCCATGAAGTAATACAAATACTCCGTCCAAAAATTGCCGGAGGTATTTGTAGTAGACGGCAAACTGACATGTCATATATTGTTTTTGACATGTTAAATTTTGACAGTTCGAGTGTATCGTTCTTTTTTTTACTGATCACTTTTTAGTCCGTTTTCGCGATCACATAAACTTTACCTTTAGGCGAGTGGTTGCATTGTCTTCGTCATTTTTCACTCGTCATTTACATATGACACACACGCTAATTAAGATGGTAGTAATTAACATTAATGAATATGACGTCTTTATTATTGCACTATTCTGTACTAATTTTGCATCACAATACGTGTTTAAATGTCCTTAATCTAATGGTGTTTTTAGAATTGCGATGTGTCTTTGGTAACAGGTAAAAAACATGTTTAGTAATTTATTTTAGTCTTATCAATACATGATTAAATGACAACACCAACAATTCGTACTTATCTTTTCTCTCGTAGTATAATGCACGTCGGCACTGGCACACACACACACACACACACACACAAATGATGATTTAGGCCTACACTTGTAAACAATTCTGTCGAGCCGGTGTACGCAGACAGGCTGTCGCATGCAAATGCCTGTTTCACGCACAAACTATTTAAAACTATTCGTCGTATTCTCCTTACACTAAATATTTACAAAATATTGCCCTGGATATATATGCAAATACATGTATTTTTGCAATACACATACATACATACAGTATATATATATATATATAATTTTCTATATAAGCAACTCGAATTTTCTTGCAGCAATTATATAATCTTTTGATGTTATTCAATTTGTTTCTTCTGCAAGTAGTGTAAATTTCGTATTTTATTTTTAACACCTGTCACACGTTTCACTGAAAAATATCAGTATCATCAGAGGTTTGTAAGTAAAGTAAGTATCACTTACAAATCTCTGATGATACTTATATTTTTCAGTATACTGATATATTTCTATTTTCATTATAGTCTACATATATATAAAATATATTCATTTTTATATTATATATAATGTTTCTATTTTCATTATAGTCTATATATATAATATATTATATTTATAATATATTTATATTCATAAATATAATATATATATATTTTTAAAAGAGTACAAATATAATGACAATTCTGTGTTAATACCGAACGAAGCTGTATTGTGTAAACTACCGGCTAAGTCATAGAATTTTGTGTTTTCGTTGTACAATAATTGTTGAACAATAACGTTTCTTTGTTAAAATAGAGACGTTACTTTACTTTATACGTTACTTTGACCGCATAAAAGAACTAATTACACATTGAAAAGTAAAATCATCTATTTATGAATTATTATTTTAAAAAGTAATTAAACATTACAAGAAAAAATATAAATTCAGAATGTTTCCTTTTGTAAGAAGCTACAATGAAAACATTATACGTCTTACATGTATCCCATGTATATCTATAATATACGTGTACAAGCATCAAAACATAAATCGCTTATATAAAAACAACTACTAGAATATTTAAATTGCATGGGTGTTTGACATCATATTTGAATCATTAATTCTTTTAACCATAGCAAATCACATCCAAAAATATTATTATATTTATTAAATAAAATTGAATATTAACTGTTAATAGGTTAGCCCTAATAGAATTTTAATTACTTTGAGTCAAGAGAATTGTTAATTACACTAGTGCACCCATTTTAAATTAAAATAGAAAATTATTTCCAATAAAAACTTCAACTACGACAACTCCACTGTATGTCACAAAGAACATCGATATAATGTCCCAGTGAGTAAATTGTTAAGTCTCGTGTATGTCAACTATCAGGTGTGGAAAAATTCGGTCTGTAACCTGTTCAACTTGAATCAAGCGTCACTTTTACACACATCACTTTTTATTTTTTATTTTATTTTTTTTGCAAAAACAGCATAGTTGATGTGCAAACATTAGTTGCATTTGATACGCAATATCTTACTCATTATGTTTACATGACTTAATTGCTTGTTACTGATCAGTTACAACAGTAATTAAGTTCACGTAATTCAGTTCTTTTCATGCACTTTGCAATAAATTTGCGGCAACACATGCGTCAATACGCATGTGTCTCAATGGCATTGTCTGATTCGTGATACGTCTTTTCTAAAGTTCAAATTTTAGTAAGCAACATATTCAATTATTCTCATTCATTCATGTCTAAACAAGAGTTTACTTACACACCTAAAATATACGTGTACAGAGATGCGCTCCCTCGTCGTATAAACAGGAATAGTTCGACAGAACTCACACACTCGTCGAATAACTGTGCACCACAAACACACACACACACACATACAAACACGCACGCTTGCTTAAAATCGACAGGTGTTCAAAACGACAGGTCACGGTTTTTTATCAACTTGTCCATTCCCGCTTACATCACTTAAAATTATCTCTAACAGCTTCTACATTATTTACATACGAACATATTATCTTGGATAAATATAGAAATATGTATTATATGGAAATATTGTATACATACACATTTCATATATATTGTATGGAAATATGTTCATTTTAACAATTTTCGAACAACAATAAAATAGTTTTTTCATCCCAGCTTCCAAACTTTACAATCTTCCCAACCAACATCCTTCAGATTTCTATGTACCATACACAGCATTTCTTATGCCTTCTATGTAAGTCTTTCGGGGTCTCCCTCTATTTTTCTTTCTCTTAATTCTACTATCTGTCTCTTTTAATTCTCTCTTCTGTCATCTATCACGAAATTTGCCAATACCATCTTAATCTCTCACCATCAAACATCTCATGTATACTGGTACGTATATAATTTATTTTTCTTACTTCTTAATTTTTAATTTCGTCTTGTAATGTAAGCCTACAGCACCTTCTTCAATACCCAATTACAAATTTCCTTCTCAAAAAATAAATATTATTTATTGTGACTGCAAATGTTATTTACATCGTTATTAGAGTTTTAATACAGTGTTATAGTGTTATTAATAAAATATACTTATATTTATTTTGCCAGTGTATCTAAAAAAATTCCAACAAAGTTACTGAATATCCAAGGTATAGGACATTATTTAAAACTCGTTGCATTCACATTGAATTTAATAGTTGTTTTAATTCTACACTTAGACCTTAATTTTCACACTGTTTCTGTTAGTTACTAACTTTAGACGAGTGAGACCATACTAGTTAGGCTTACGTGACTGTTATTTAATTACCGGAATGAAATTGTCTTGTAAACTAAATTTCCTTCTTGCACTGTACAAACAAGCAACCCGCTTAAATAACACTGACGGAGAGGAGTTTTATCGTACAGACTGTTCACATAATTATATTAAACATTAAGCAGTAAAAAACAGAGGTATTCTATTCAAAATTATAATAACAAAATTATTTTTAAATTACAAGAAAATGGAATTTATAATTTTTATTGTAGTCTTAAACAATTTAACTCTCGCAAGGAAGTGAAATACCGTGCTGTGCAGCTTAACTCCGTTATTTCCCGACGCTAATATAAATGAGAAGAGTTTGACTGCAGACTTTACCGTAGTTCGTTTTTGCAAATCTATTGCTGCAAATAAGTATTATTGATTGAGAATAGGTAGACACCTCATTATATTTTCCTTCATGCAACTTTCCATTGGTGGCTAGGTACGACGCGTTTCAGACTCACAGTCCCATCTTCAGGAGAAAATCACTCGAGGCGAGCTCGTCAGTACATAACAATTAACACGCACATAAAAACACTGAATTCATTATATACTCATATCGCGTGAGGCCACGATGCCCATCGTCAAGAAAATAAAAGCGTACTGGCTGTATAAAGTCAAATGCGGAGATATGCCGGTAATATTCCTCTTGTCTGTGCTACCTTGTGTATTAGTGTATTACAGTATCAAAGAGCGCGTTAGATTTGAACAAACCATATCGTTCAAAACGCACTCTTTCTGTACTCTAGCCGCTTTTTATATCTCGTATTCTTCCAATGCATCAATATAGCGGCCTTTTTTACAATAATTTTTGGGCTCAAAATTAACGGGAATCAGTGTAACTATGATTACAATCAATTAGATGTTGCGCGTATGTCGATTTACTGTGCACTAAATTCTTCATGGACAGGTATTCTTTGAACCTCTCTTCAAAGCGTCTCCCGGTCTGGCCGATATAAAATTTGTCGCAATCATCCTACACAATTTTGTAGATGCCAGAGCGTGTCTCTATGCTTCTATATATCTTGGCGCGCAGTGCATTTTCAGTGTTATTTTTAGTTCTAAAAATGACTGCGATGTTGTAGTTCTTAAAATTGTTTCTTATAATATTAGGCAACAAAGATAGTATTCCACCGATATACAGGGTGTCCCGGAAGGAGAAGGAAATAATTTGAGAAATGGTTCTATAGTGTAAAAGAAGAAAAAAAGTTCATATAAACAGGGTGTCCGGAAACGCTTTGTAAGCGAGTTACGGCTAGCGAAAGATTTCGCCCGGGTTTCGGTAAATGAAGACTTTCTGAAATTCTGGGAAGGTAAATTAAGGGGCGAATTCTGTTGTTTCTTATGGTTTTTGACCTGAAAAATCGAATAAAACAGGTCGCAGAACTGTATCTCCCATAACTTTCATGATATCCGACGTAAAACAGAAAAATCTTTGCCTAAAAACGTATTGTATTGTTTTTAACCAAAATTGGAATTTTTTGTTGATTTTTATTGATTTCATTTACACCATTTTTCTCAGAAGTAAATTCTTTACAAGTTTTGTTTTTAACGTTTATGCATTTATTAATCATTTAACAAAGTTATTGAACTTCTAACCTAAAAAAAAGTGTTTTTATTTTATTATTTTATAATTTTTAATAATTTTCTCTAGTATTTTAGCAGCTCTATAGCATGGCGCTGTTGTAAAATTAACTAATGGTCTAATGAGGGTGTTATTTTTATGGATTTTTGGTAACCCGGTAAACAGCGGGCTTGTGCGTGGGTCGGCTTCAAATAATGGTGTGTGCGCTCATAAAAAAGATTAATACATTTATTAACAACATCGTTGAGGTCTCTGACGTAACTCTTACTAGGGTCGTTCGTCAGTCAATATGTCAATGTTATTGTTAGTGATAAAGTCCTGTACTTTGTTTACGTAAACATGTTTGTGTAGCAAGACGGCAGTATTACGCTTATCGGCCTTTAGTAGTACAATATTATTGTCAATTATCTTCTTGCGTAAGTTTCTGATTACTATGTGGTCATTACGATATTTACGTTCGAGATACTGTGTCTGTATATTTATATTAATGACCTATTAAGTTTATTATTTATTGTTATTCTGGCTTCATTTTGTGTATATTCTTTGGGTAAATATTTAATAGCTGCTTCAGCGGTAATGACCTCGTGCACTAATTAATTCGTATATTAAGTGTAGGTAGATTATATTTCAGTAAAGTTTCTTTCTCATTTGTTAGGCTCAAATCAGTCAAGTTTGCTATCCGTTTATAAAATTTTTGTTTACATACTGTATCCGTGTTGTGTTGTTTGTGTTGTATTCCCCAGAAAAATGTTACAATTTTAAACAGAACAAAGGTTTTCGTAAACGTTTTCACAACAAATGTAACTGTAAACAAATTAAAAACTTATATTATTCAATTTTTTTCAAATGATTAAATATTAAATTTGTTAAATTAACAAAGTTCCAAACGTTCGTTCCAAGCAGTTGTTCAATGTAGCCAATTGGTTTAATGTAGAATTCAATTCGGCGAATCCATGCTAGCCGGACACGTTTTATACCATCAGGATTATTCTTAACAGTTGCTCCATATTCTGTTATGCGTGTCTCAATTCTTCTTTTGTTGCAATACGAGCGGAATAAACTAATGACTTTATCCAACCTCAAAGGAAAAAGTCTGCTGGCGTGAGATCAGGAGATCGAGGTGGCCATTTTACTGGTCCGTTTCGACCAATCCATCGGTTACCGAATGTATTATTTAAATGGTTCATCAAATCACGGCAGTAGTGAGCAGATACACCGTCATTCAAAAACTACGTCTGCACTCTACCTGCAAGTGGAATATCTTTTTAGAGTTCCATCAGATTCGTTTGCAAAAAATTTAAGTATTGTTTTCCTTTTTCTTGTCTTGGTGGTAAGAAAAAGGGGTTAAGAGATTATCACCAAGAAGACCGCATTAATGAGAAAGTATGTAGGCCATGTCTTGTAGTAGTCTCGTGGGTTTTCATCTGCCCAAGTGTAGGTGTTTCGAAAGTTTACAGTGCCATTTCTTGTAAATTGTAACACTTTTCTGGTACATCTTGGTCTGTTTCGTTTTTAATTAAAGTCAAATTTCACAAATGTGTACTTCATTTTAATAGACATTATACACATTAATTTTTTCATAATTAAATTCTCAACGATGTTAGTATTTGTTTATTCGTATTTGTATATTAGCAAATTAACGAAGTTATTTCATCCCAAGTCTAAAAACGTTTGTTTTTCGACTCCTATTTTTTTGGGTTTCACACAGTTTTTCTTAGAAACTAATTGAGATAGAGCTCTGGGACCTCTTTTATTAATTTTCCAAATCAAAAACCATAAGAAACCATAAAATGTACCCTTCATTTTATACCACACGAATTTCAGTATGGCGTCATTTTACCGTGGGAGCAGAAATCAGGATGAACTGGTTCGAGCCGTAACTCGCTAACGAACCATTTTCGGACCTATTTTTATATGAACATTTTTTCTTATTTTTAGCTATAGAATCAGCTTGTGAGAGATTGCCGTGCAATTTTGAAGCACTGTGTATAGCCTACTAACGGCTAATAGCTATGACCAATATTTGTAGGTGCTCTCCGTAAAACCACAGACAAAGCAGCAAGAAAGTAATTAAATCTTGTTACTTAGTCTAGTCAATACTCAATGTCAAAGCAGTAACGAGTTTTTTACCTAACTTGAATAATAATGGTACACAAATTTGCAGTGCGTTGACACACTACTTACAGTTCAGATATGCTTAGAGAATATACCTATATTAATGTATTTGGTGGTTGAGCTAGGATTGATTTTTGTACTGGAGATTTAACACCTCGATTAATAAACTATGATAGCTACCAAACAAAACAGACAATATACATTAAGGATTGTTTACGAATACTAATAAAATATTCTCCACTGTGTCTGTTCGATAAAATAATGAATATTAATTGTTAAACTTTCACTTGTGAACTTACTTTGTTTTTCCCGTACGCGTTTCGGCGTGATGTGCGCCTTCTTCAGCGGTGTGATACAGAATGTTCGGAACTTGTAACGGTTTTTTATTTGGTAGGGTTAGAGGGGCGGTGATGGAAGGGAATTGGCGCGGTAATCCGAATTATTGTATGTTTTATGTATAATTGTTGAGAAACTAATTAACTAATTTGAAAGATGAGATATGAAAAACTAATTGTATGTTTATGTATAATTATATATTGTATATATATAATTGTATATTATATATATATAAAACATACAATAATTCGGATTCCCGCGCCAATTCCCTTCCACCCCCCCCCACTCAACATACCAACTAAAAAACCGTTACAAGTTCCGGACATTCTGTATCACACCGCTGAAGAAGGCGCACATCACGCCGAAACGCTTACGGTAAAAAAACAAAGCAAGTTCACAAGTGAAAGTTTAACAATTAATATTCATTAAGTGCTGTAAATGAAGAAGCTGAACATTCAAAATAACGATAAAATAATATTAGTTATCGAAGCTGGTTTGTTCTCAGTACATAAAAAAACAAAAACAAAAAATCGGTAGACTTCTGTAAAACCACATCTGTGTAGTTAGTCAACAATGCAAATACTTAATTAATTATCACTTTTGGCTTGAATTAAGCTTGTTCGTAACACATTTTACGTAATATATAACAATTTCAATCATATTATAGAACGCTGTTAGTAGTAAATAAATGTGGGCTATATTCGCGACACAAAATTTTAAATATTTTCCTCGTTTAAACAAATTTTAAAATACGTATGTAATGAGCGATAGCACCAAACTGAAATTTATTGTATTTGCTAATGTTACTTTTTACATATTTTGTAAACTTTTCCTGTAAATAATTTGATGTTATGTATACATACGGAAAGAATGAACTGACAATTATTAATGAGGTTACCTAATTACAAGCAACAAATTAATGTAACAACAGAATAACAAAAATTTTTATATTAATTATAATTCCATATTTATAACTATAAAGGAAATACCACATTATTTTAAAAAAGCGCTGCTCTTTTTGGGTGACATAATATTATCATAATGTAATTGCCAAATCTAATTAGTTTTTCATATCTCATTTTTAAAATTATTAAATTAGTTTCTTAAACTCGCGTACAGTTATTTATTTTTGTTACTGATAATAAACAACTATAAAGAAACTACTACATATATAACAAATCATGTTTTTCTTACATGGTTCTGATTTTGTATAGAAAACCTTGTTGTTTTGTTCCCAAAAAGTAAGCTCATCAGTGCTTCTTTTATACAGAAATTTGATACTAGAGTGTGGAGGTAAACACACATTATCATGGTACAGTAGGAAAGCAGTAGACCTACATGAAGTTTTATTTTTTTACTTTGATTTGTTTAATTTATTGCTGCCAGTCATGTATAAACTACTGATTAAAATGCGTGAGCCTACTATCGAAAGGGGAAAGATAATATTAAATCATCATTTTGATTTATAAATAACTGCCGACAGTTGATCGAATATGTGTACAAAATCACACCAAAATACAGCAGTATATTCAATTAGGAGATACGTCAGAATTAAACAAGAGGACACATGTTCTATCCGATGAAGTTGTTACACCCACGAGATAGGTATAGCTCGCTCAGCCAAACGATTACCATTCGGAAACCTTTTAAGTGATACTGATTGCTAATTGTGCAGAACTTCCCTAAACTGTCCTGTGCACCAATCAGATTGCACTGTTAGTAAGACGTGGTTACTACTATATGTAGCCACAATTAGCATTCATCAACCGCAGCTTATCGCCGTGTGCAGAAACATGTCAATAAGGTAACTGTACTGATGGGAGATAAAAATTAATTACCGCTGAGAACAGTTGCTTTGACGCCTTCTTTTTATTTTAAGAGAGCACGCCTTATTTTTATTATAACCTGCACTGAGCGTGTGTCATTATGTATGCGGTGTGTGTACAAGATCGGCAAGGCCGGCATCTAGTAAATACTCTAGACGCAGGACGCAATTATTCTCGACGCTTCCCAGATAGCGGTAGATTTTTTTCTCGTACTTAGCGGTGGTATGCTGCGCTACTGCCCATTCAATTCAGTCTGCTTTTGCGGAGTTGTAGTTCTTGTGAGTTGTTGTTTAATTTAAAGTGACTGTTGCTATTACTAACTACGACACTTTTAATGGCGTCATATTTATTGTTTGTTACGTTACTGTAACTGTTCACCAACTTTGTCACTACTTATTGCACACTGCTATATACTTCGTTCTTGACGAGGCCTTTCGGTGTCTCCACCATCTTCAGGTCTTAAACGACGCTGAAGATGGTAGTCGCTTAAGACCTGAAGATGGTGGAGACACCGAAAGGCCTCGTCAAGAACGAAGTATTTAGCAGTGTGGCAATAAGTAGTGACAAAGTTGGTGTTAAGATGGCTGCTAATAAAACTAACAAAACTGGAAATGTAACTGTCCAGTATTTTGGCATGCGAATTATTGACGTGGTCGAACTCGACTCGTGCCTACGTACATCAACTCGGGCGCCACTAGCGCTGCTTAGCTTGCGCTCCGTGCAGGCATGTACTATGTACCAAGGTTACTCTTCACATAGTGTACTTCGTTTTCCAATCCCATTTCGTTGACCATTACAATAATGTTTTTGAGTGACCAATTCAGATATTTCTCCCCGTTTCTCTATGTTTATAGACGATTGTGGCAAACTTATTTCAAACTCTACTCATACAATCTGTGGTAACTTCTCGCCAGGCTGCTACTATGTTTTCTACGGCGGTCATTATATTTTGTTCCATCCAAAACTGTCGAATGATTTGCTTACTTTCATTGTCTGTTTAATTGTTTGAATGTCGGTCAAGCGTAGTAAATTTGCTATCACTCCCTGTCCATCGGTTGTATAAATAAATCGGGTTTGGTGGAAGGAAGTAGGTGCTGATAGTTTGGATCGCCTGGAGAATTGTCAATAATCAACAAAGCCTTAGGCTCGAAATTGTTTTTTTTTTTGTACAGTAGCGCTTAACTGACGGGACAAAAATTAAAAACAAACCAATTCTGGAAAATGTCTACCATTACCCATGCTTTTTATTTGCTAACCAAGTCACTGGTAAACTAGATCTTGATATTACCTTCGTCGCACGTGGTGTTTGTGAGCGATACACAAGCATCGGTTTCAGTTTAAAAGCACTTGTATCATTGTTACCAAATAACAGAGTTAAGCGGTTTTTTGCTGGATTGAAACCATAAGAGTTTTTTTTCATGTGAGACCCACGGTGGAGGAGGCATTTGCTTCCAAAATAGTCCCGACTCATCCACACTGAGCATCATTTCCGCGTTCAATAATCGTTTCTAATTTCGTAGGAAATTCTAAGGCAGCCTGATATTCTACGTTGGCTGCTTCACATGTTATTTTTATGTTGTGGAGATCTGCACTTTTCTTAAACCTATCAAACCATCCTCTACTAGCTGCAAATGTTTCTGATTTGTCTTCTCTTTCGTCCTGAATCTAAGTAAAAATACTTCTCGTTTTCTCTGTGATGGTAAGCTGACTTCAGCATGTTACCCTACATTTGATTATCAACGCAAATGCTTAGTCTTTTTTCCATTTCTTCAAGCACACTGCTTCCTTACCGAGCTATTTTAGTAATAGATAATTTTGTTGACGTTAACAGAGATGTTTTTATCTTTTCCGAATTTAAAAATTTGTCGTAAATGTAGATAGTGCCAAATGCAATGAACTGGGTACAGCCACTTAATTCTCACCAGGTGCTAATCGTATAACATATGTAAATTCACATCAAAGTTCATGCTTTTTCTTTGCATCTTATTTACAGGGTCTGGCTTTAAACCCAACATGACTGGCGATTGAGAAACTGAAAAATTTGCAACAACAATACTTAAAAATAACGAAAACTACGGATATACTTTACTTATTGATAACTAAATAAAACTCAGTTAGCATTGACCTTTTATCCAAAGTTATGACGAATCAGCGCTAAACGAGGTATTACTGTACGGTGTGTTAAACAATCACAAGACTGAAGTATAGTCATTTATTTATTTTTAAAAGTAATTAAATCTGTAATTAGAGATTTCATTTTGAGTTTCATTTAGAGACAGGTATTCTGTTTTTACTGTTGATTACGACGATCCGTACATACAACTGGTAACAGCAATATCAAGACGGGGAATCATCAGGAAAGTGTACTTGGACCAACTATTTCCTGACGTATAACAGTTACCATCCTCAGTTGCAGAAATGATTTCTGTAGTACCTTTTCCTGGTGACTCTGAGTGGCAACGATGATGCAACAAATAAAAGAGAAGTAGTTACTAATTAAATTCAAATCTGAACAAAAAGAAGTAATGTATAAACTTAACTGATGCCTACTAAACTTAACTCACATTAACTTCAACAACACAGAAATTAAATATTTATCGGCAACTACAAACAAGCAATTACTGTCGTACGTGTGCGCAACCAAGTACCTTGGCTCGAAGACTTATTACTAAACTCTATGGAAGCCCACTGTAGAAAAAAGGCAACTTGGAATAAACAAAAACCTGTACGGTTTTGGGGAAGAAATTGTTCTTTGTCAACCCGCAACAAATGTCTTTCATATAAATTAATTTTAGATTGGATGTGGACCACAGTATTCGACTTTGACACTGCACCAAAGAGAAGCAGTAATAATGTTGCACGGCGTCCTTAATTTTATGCGCCTTTATTTATTACGTCCAATATTATTGAGACTTTTAAGCAAAATAAGCAGAGATAATAACCACATGGAATTAATAATTAAAGAGTGCATTTGGATAAAAAGCCAGAGCAGAATAAAATTTTGAAAAAGAAAGAAAAACTATATATAAATAAATCCATAAGAAAAATATGATCATAGAATAAAATGTCAATTATAAGAAGGATAATTAAAAAAGAGTAATTGCAAGAACATAATACTAGTGGAACGATTCATAAGAATTAAGAAAAGAACAAAAATATAATACAAAATATATGCTACCAATGACCAGAAAGAGATTGTAATCACCGTCAAAATATGACAGAGAATTAAAAATAAATAAAAACTTTACACTGAATAACAAGTGATAATTATATTAAACCAGCTTCCAACCATAAGGAGAAATAAAATGCCAGCAGAGCTAACCATTGAGAAAAGTAACTGAGATAGAAATTAACTAAGATAGAAATATTAACAGATCTGAGCAAATACGAAGTGAAGTACCCAAAGATAATTAATTTTTTTTTATAATCATAAGGTGGACTATTCTTATATAATTTTTATTAATAACTGTCTGTAGATAAGTCCAGCAGTATTATTATGTATTGATCAGAGATGATTTGCCTCTGTAATCAATAAATGACGTAGTATAGCCAACAGAGAGTGTAGCCTACAGAGCCCCTCTGGACTGCCCCAGCTAACGTGTTAGTGAATTTTAGGGAATAAATATCCCAAGGATAAAGAACCAAGTTAAGAAGAAAATGGAAAAATAAAAAATAACGAACATCAGATGACTATTACTATCAAGAAGAATCCAGTTAATAATGAAATATAGATAAGCTCAAAAATATAGAAGAAAAATTTTAGAAATGGGAAGGAAGTAAAGAAATATAATTTATAATGACTTCAGAAGCAATTACTTCAGACAAACTAAGTATGATCTGAACTAATCACTTCTGGAAGAGAGCAATCTGTAGCATGACAGATAATCCACATAAATAAATTACTCAGTGATCATTAATAAAGCTCTAATATATGGAATATCCAGATGAGAATCAATTAAAAGGCACTATTAATTAATATACTCACAAGAAAAGTAAAAATAAAAAAAAATCTGCAAATAATCTATATACTACAAATTTAAAAACCCATAAAACTAAAAATGTGAATAACAAAATTACCCAGGTAAGATAGAAGCAGGCAATTAAGATACCCCGACAAAGAAACCAGACCAGAAGAAACAAAAGCATACACAGCGGAATGGTACTGAAGAAAGAAGAAAGAAGAAAGAAGAGATATAAAATGAACAAAAATACTGAAGAAAGAAGAAAGAAGAAAGAAGAGATATAAAATGAACAAAAATACTGAAGAAAGAAGAAAGAAGAAAGAAGAAAGAAGAAATATAGAATGACCAAAAATACTGAAGAATACAAAACCTGAGAAGATCCACTAGAAAAAAGGAAGTGAGACGACCCGTACCCGATAGAAACCCCATAGGGAGAGAACCCAAAAACCCCAAAAATAAATGAATGTCCAAAGAGAAAGTATAACACCCCAAAAAGCATATCACAATGTAAAACTGACAAAAACCAAAAGTGTTAATAGTATTAAGTAACAGTGCACCCAAAAAAGTTATTGTTTAGTTTGTATGAACAAATGTTCACAGTCCCCCCATGGTTGAATATTTCATGTTGTAAAGCTAGAAAAGGACTAGTAATAATATTAATAAATAACCATGGACAAGTGTAAGTTATTGAATTATAGCCAATAAACTTTGAAAAGGTGCATGAGTTGCCGTACAAATGAATAAACTTTAAGTGTTTTTTGAACAGTATCTTGTTTGATATGAAGTAATAATATTGCTAATGAAATGCTACTGAATCTATAAGAACATTCCATAGAATGAAATAATAAACAGATAGCTAGTGTTATACTTAGAGATGGGGAATAAATCCTTAAAATTGGGAAATACAGAGCAGACTGTCAATAATTAGTTTTAAGAAAGTGTTAACCATTATATGGAACCAATATGTTATGTTCCTGTTCCATATAGTAACTAGAAAAATAAGATTTATTAGTAAGAGATATTATTGTTATAAGATGTTATTTTGTTGTTAATTTAAATTAGGAATGCCCTATCGAAAGGTAGATATCATTCCCCATGTTATAAAATGTTTTTAATTATGTTACTAGGTGTAATCAATACACATAAAAGGTATTATTCAAGGTACCAGTTTTGATAGAGATAGGTGTTATATTTTAATTGTACAATCAATAATCACTGTTATACCAGTCAAAGAACTAATTGTTAATAAAGTATATAAGGATAAAAAGTCAGAGAAGGGCATAAACTAACTACATTAGTTAAAATTTTGCAAATAGCAACACATCACATCTTTATAATGAATTTAAACTGCAGAATAATTAATAAATCTAGTCTTATAAGCCAGTTAAACTGACAATATTTATGCAAGATAAACCCAACATATAGTGTACCATGTAAATAAGACTTTCTAAAGATATGGTCAGTAGATAAGTAAAATTACTTATTTATCTAATAAAATTACCAATAAAAATGGCATGGACTAACTGACATTATCAGAGGAGGAGTCATAGACAAATGAATTGTATTTAAAAACAATCATTAATAAACTAAATTGCAAGAAAATAAGTAAGAATAGACAATTATATCAATTTCAGATTTAATAGAATAATAATTATATTAGGGAAAATGGCTATTATTTGCTTAGACTACAGGAAATATAAATTTAGGCCTACCTTCCAAAAATGTAATAAATATAATTTTCTAATGAAACTTTGTAACACTAGATTAATTACTATCCAAATAAGCAGAATAGAATAAAGAAACCAAATATGTATTTAGTATTTCGTACAGTTAATTAACAACGAAATTATTTTCTGAGTATAATGTATTAAAATAAAATGTATCGGAAGCTAAGATAATTTGAAACAATGTATAAGATATATTAAATAGGCTATGATTTTCAGGAGACGAAGGAAGTGAGAACAGTTCATTATTATCCGTTGACGAGTGTACTTAACGTGAATATTTGCTAGAAGTAACCTGTAATGGCGGTTAACGTTATAAACCGAGTTCGGTGAAAATTTGTATAAAACTTATTTTGAGCTATTTTTTTAATTGCGAACCGGTGAAGTTAAAAGATGAACAGTGTAACACCAATAAACTGAACCACCTAAGACTAATTAATCGAAATAACACCAATATCACACAATTTACTGACGAAAAATTAAGGTTAAAACCGACACACATAGAACAAATGAGATATATCCAATAACCACATTTTACACCAAGTGAACTATTCCACCATACACCAGTGACACTCAAATATATCCAGGACAATCATATACAATTGCTGAGACCATTTATACGGAGAAAAGACATCTTTATTTAAATAAAAATTTCGTCCAAGTTATACGTTCATTACGCATGCGCCAGTCGGCCATTTTGGGAATCGTCTTCATCTTACATCAGCTGTAGCGAACGACTTTCTGATGCTGCTTTTGGTTTGAATAAATCTCATATGTAACTTTTTATTAATTTTAATTATAACATTGTATTGTTTAATATTAAGGCATTTTATAATTGTAAGTGTTATACTTTCCTGCCCATAACCTTCTCTGGCTATATCTTAAATAACCGTTTAAAGAACCATATTTTTATAATACTAATGTAAACTTTTTATATCGACCGGCCCTGAGTGAGTCGATACTACTCTGTAACATCGATTCTTATCGAACAAAACAACTATTTTATTAATAAACGTGCTGTTTTGTAATTTGGATTTGGTTTTTCTTTAAAAAAGCTTAACAAATAAATTATTCAAGCATACCAACTAACCGAAAGGCGGTATATACGAAACAACGAACGCTCCAAGAAGAAGAAGAAGGGAGCCGTCTTTCGACTAGATTAGGAGTTAACCAGATTGTCCTTTAACAATTTTACTGAAAGTGACACTATTACAAGAATAAACATAATACCACTTCATTTCTAATTACAAACAATAAACACGATTAGTTCCTAAATATTATAGGATTAACATTTTCATAAAAACTATTTTTTCAGAAATTTTTTTGTGAAATAAAAATAATTTTTTTATTTCAAATTGTGACAACATTATTACAGATCTTAATATCAATGGGTGTTATTACAAAATTGGCGTCCAACTAAAGGGCTGTAATTAGGGATTGAAAGGCTGTAATTACTCGCCCAATTTCTAATTCAGCTTGGCAGCGGTTATCTAGCCAGAGAACCAGGAAAGATGCAGCGTCGTGCCACATCAAAGAAGAGAGCGGCGGAGGCCGAAAAAGAACTCAATATGGATGATAAGGAGGCGACCCCAGTGGAGGACATAGAAACGTTATTAACCTCAGTGGGACATAAACAACCTGAACCACCAGAGGAGCTATCCGAAATACCCACTCAAACAGGGGACGTCCATGTCCAAGACCAGGAGATAGAAAAAACTAAGACTACAAAAGAAAGTAAAATGGACAAATTAATGGAAATGTTCATGCAAATGAGAGAAGATTTGAAAAAGGACATGGAAGAAAACAGCAAGAAGATGGAAAAGAAAATGGATTCCACCAAAGAAGACTTGCATAAGAAAATGAATTCCACCGAAGAAAACTTATATAAGAAAATGGATGGAGACAACCGGTCAACTAAGGAAGAAAATAGTAAAGAAAGGAAAGAAGACCAACAGTCCTTGAAGGAAAATTTGAGTGATATAAATAAAAACTAGAGGAATTGAAGAAGGACAACCAAGCAACAAAGGAAAAATTGAAGAAGGACAACCAAGAAACAAAGGAAGAATTAAGTAAAAAGATTGAAAACACCAATAAGAGAATAGAGGAAACCAGCAAGGAAATGAAGAAAGACAACCGATCTTTAAGCCGGAAAATTGATGAAACTAATCAGAAAATGGAGGAAACCAGCGAAAAGATGGAAGAAAAATTGGAGGAGAATAACAAGAAAATGGAAGATAAGCTGGGAGAAAGGTTGGAAGAGTTAAGAGAGGATAACCAACTATTACGAGAAGAATTACGGGAAGTTAACCAAGAGAATTTAGACAAGTTAGACGAACGAATGGAACTATTAAGAAAGGAAATGAACAAAGAACTCAAAGATAATAAGAAATCTATGACCAAAAGGCTGGAAGACGAAACCATAACTATAAAACAACAGATAAGAGAAGTTGATGAAAGATGTCGGCTGACGGAAGTGGAGGTACAAGAGTTCAAGGAAGTGGTAAACACCAAGGTCACAAGTCTTGAAGAATCTAGTCGCAAGAAGGCAGAAGAAAACCGAAAGGAAAGCCAGGAAGAACTCAGTAAAGTACGAACTCAAATTACGGAAAGATGTGACGGAATGGAGGAAGCGATGACTAACATCACTGGTCAAGTGAGGCAGAACCAGGAGGACATGGAAGCAACTCGGAACCGACCAACCAGCTTCACTAATATCCCCATCAACGAGAACAGAGAATGGCTTAACTTCCGCCAATATAAGAGGAAGCCGATGGAGTTCTTGGCCCGTATTGAGGAATATATGGCCAAACATAGAAATAATCGATGGTCCAATAGTCGAGAACTATTGGACGAATCATTCCGGGATATAACGGACAATTAGTGGATGGCGAACAGGAGCGATATAAACGATTATCAGCAGTTTAAAAGTTTGTTCAAGTCCAAGTATTGGTCAGAGACCACCCAGAATTTAATTAGGGACAACATCTGCCATGGCCGATACAAAACATAGTTTGGCAATACCATGACTGCATATTTCCTTGGGAAGGTGTGCCTGGCCAAGCACCTGGAACCAGCCATACCAGAGGAATGCCTGGTGAATAAGCTTTCCTATCGTTATGACGAAGAGGTCATAAGAGCTCGAAGGGGTAGCCAGATAAAGACCATACAGGCGATGACGGAGCTATTAGAAAATTATGAGAACGAAGAATATTACAGGCAGAGTAGAAGAAGAAATGAGCGACCAGAAGTTCGAAATAATCCGTCATCGAACAATAATAATCAACAGATCAACAGTGGGTATCAAGGAAACAGGTATAATACAAATTACCATAATCAGCACCCCACGAACGGTAACAATAACAACAATAACCACGGTAATACAAACCCGAACATTAACCGAAATAATAACGGATTCTCCGGTAATCGAAATAATTATTACCCGAATAATAATGTAAATAGCCAGAGAAACCCCAAACATACCAATAACACCGAGCGGTTTTACAATAACAATAGGGGTTACCCTAATAATAACAATAACAACAACAACAGGTTCTCCCGACACCGGGTAAATTTTATACGTGCAGTCGGAAACAGCCAACGCAGGTATAACCATCAACGGCGGAGCAGCGTCCATGAGTACGAAGATCGACGCAGAAGCCGAGAACGGGACAACTGCAGTTATAATCCGCCAAGGCGAAGTACCAGCCTAGATGACCCGGAGCGACGTACAAATAGTGAACAAACATACGAACAGAGAACTGAAAGGCTGGAACCCACTCAAGGTTTCCCCACTGATGCCTCTGTTGGTCCAATTAATAATCAGGATGAGGAGAATTTAAACGGGAGGAGGCAGTAATAAGGACCTTTTGCTGCTTCTATCGCCTGGGTATATAAAAGAATTTCCAAAAGCAGATCATCACAATAAATTTACTATCATTCGGTGTAACTATTTGAAAAACATTCGAAATGAACTACTGGAGGAGGATGACACTCGCCTCCCTAGTATAACCAATGAAATAATTTATATTAATGCAGAAATCGAAGGAACATTCGCACAGCTAATGATCGATACAGGTGCGATTGTATCTATAATTAACACCACAGAATTGGAGAGAATCCAAGAAAAATGTGGTAAGCTATTGCCGACCTTACCTATAAATAACATAGTATTAATCGGTGCCACTGGTCGCCAAAACAAGACAATCAGAAAACAAGTGTCATTGAATGTGATTAGTAAGGGTATAGCTATAAACATGGTCTTCCTAATTGCGGCAGGATTACCCTTCAACATATTAGTGGGATGTGATGTGCTGAGAAAGAACTCGGCTATCATCGATTTACGATCGGAGAAGGTATCGCTGTTTACCGGAGATCTGACCTGGACGGCCGATTTAGTCGGTAGCGAGATAACACTTCCCAGCAGTATCCACCAGCAAATATATAGCATTAATTATACGAATACTAACACCATTTCTAACACCATAGTATACGACAACACGGACAAAGATTTATGGTCCCAAAAAATACAGGAGATAAGGGATTTCCGGAGCGGAATTAATAGAGAGAAATTGTCCATTACTCAAGCAAATCAGTTGATAAGAATTTATGAGAAATACCGCTCAGTATATTCAGATGAGCCAGGCAAGGTAAGAAATTATCAATGTACCCTTCAATTCCGAGATACAGTGGAGTTTAATAGGAAATCCTATCCTATTGCGCATTCTCGAAAGGAGGCTGTGAGAGCGGAAATCAACCGAATGATTAATAGCGATATTATAGAACATAGCCAATCACCATACACCAGCCCTATTGTCGCTATTCCCAAGAAGAACGGCCAAGTCCGGCTTTGCTTGGATGCACGGGAAATAAACAAAAAAATCATTAACGATAGAACATCGCCCGGTGAGATCGAGGAAATCCTGAAACGCTTCCATGGTACCCAATACTTCAGTACCTGGGATACGGTGTGCGGTTACTGGCAGGTAGAGTTACACCCACGGAGTCGCCAATATCTGGCTTTCATATTCGAGGGACGCAATTACCAATTCAAAAGATTGCCCTTCGGATTGGTAAACTCAGTTGCCATCTTTGTGACCTGCATGGACCAGATATTGGGACAAGAAGCACTTCAGTTTACCACAGTGTATGTCGATGACCTACTAATAACATCCGAAACGTGGGAGGAACACTGCTGCCGTGTGGAACATGTGCTTGAGAAATGATCTGTCAGTAACGTCACGCTGAAGTTAGAAAAATCCAAGTTTGTTGCCAGAGAAGTGCAATTTTTAGGATTTAACTTGGACGATCAAGGAATCTCACCGTCGGCAGAAAAGGTGGAGGCAATCCAGAAATTCCCGGCACCCAAAAACAGGAAGCAATTACAGTCGTTCCTGGGACTCTGTAATTATTATAGAAAGTTCCAGGAACAATATTCGGAATTAACCGCGAGGTTTCAACCTCAATTATCATCCAAAAACAAATGGGTATGGTGTAAAGAACAAGATGGGATTTTTCAACAAATTAAGGACAAATTTCTGGCAACTATAATACTTCGCCACCCAAACTTTAAATTACCATTTTTCATGAATTGCGATGCCAGCAACATCAGTCTGGGAACGACACTGTATCAAGAAGACGAGAAGGGTCAACATCAAGTAATTAGCTTCGCGAGCAGGTCTTTGAACCAGTGCGAAAAGAATTACACGGTGACTCAAAAAGAATTACTGAGCGTGGTATTTGCTTGCGGTAAGTTCCGCACTTACATTTTGGGATACCCTGTTACCGTCCGAACAGACCATAAATCTATTTCGTTCTTGAAAAGCTGCAAACTGAACCATGGCAGGCTAACGAGGTGGATACTTGCCCTTCAAGAATACCATCTAAAATGGGAATACATCCCAGGTAAAAAGAATGTAGTAGCGGATGTGTTATCCCGGGTCAATGTAGAAGAACAAACTTTCGAAGGGAAGAAGGAAAGCGTGCTAAAAATATACCATCTTCTTAGCACCAGAGCCGATCCGACAACAATATTGACCAATATGAGCACCCACCAACAAGCGGACCCGAAATTGAGAAACCTCAAACTTCGACTAGAAGAGGGAGACAAAACTGTTGCTCAATATTACCAAATAAATAAACAAATATTGTTCGTTAAAACCTCCCTGAAGGAAGAGATCTGGAAGGTGGTTGTTCCAACACAGATCGAAAGGGAATTGATAGTGAACTACCACATACGTTACGGGCATATGGGCGCCCTCAAAGTAATAAAAGCTCTGGAGGAGAGCTGCCATATAAAAAACATAAATAGAAAAGTCCGAATGTATATAAAAAGTTGTAAAATCTGTCAGCTGGTAAAAACAAATAATGAGAAGAAGGAAGGTGTTTTGATCCCAATCACTTCCCAAGCAAAATTGGAGAAGGTATTCCTTGACATTTGCGGACCATTTCCCCGTAGTGGAGGTCGACACCAATATCGGTACCTAACCATCATAATGGACCACTTCACAAAGTATGTTAAGCTATACCCTACTAATCGAGCGACTACCCGGAAAATTCTGGGGATACTAACGGAACAGTATATCCCACACCTGGGGAAACCATCTTCGATCATTACTGATCATGGAACCCAATTTAAGGGTGGAAAATGGCGAGATACATTATTGTCAATGGGCATTCGTACATACAAGACCTCGGTCTACCATCCGAGCAGTAATCCGGCAGAGCGGGTGTTACGAGAAGTGGGAAGGATCCTAAGAACTTATTGTCACCATCAACAAAAAAGGTGGCAAGACTATCTAGAAGCCACGGAGGAATTCCTCAACTTGGCCTACCATCCAGCTATAGGGATAACCCCATACTCTGCTATGTACGAAAAACCGCCCCCACGAGAGATCGCGGATATCCTCGAGTTCCCCAGTAACCATATGTACAAATTTGACAAAGCTAAATTCTACAACAAGGTGGCAGAAGACCAGGTAAAACGGCAAAATAAGTATCAAAAGGCTAGTGGTAAATTAATAATATATGAAAAGGGAGAAAAAATTTTGTTAAAAAATCGTGAACTACCCAGCACACTGGAAGGAATAACGAAGAAGTTATTGCTGTTATACACCGGACCATATGTCATATGCAATGTGAAAAATAATAATACTTATGAAATAAAGGAAATAGATTCAGAAAGGATAAAGGGTGTATATAACCAGGCTTCCATGAAAAAATATTATGAATAATTGAATGTATAGAAGATTGAATTTTGTGTGCATAAAGAAAAAGAATTTATTTAAATGAATAAATTCAAAAAGAAAGTAAGAACAACTTACTACGTAATTTATAAAACGAATTTTGGATTAGTGAAAAAGAAAAAGAATTTGGAATAAAAATTTAAAAAATTCTAAAACTAAGTGAGCACAACTTACTACCGAATATTTAGGAAACAATTTATGAATGAAATGAAAAGAAAGGAATTTATTTAATGAATAAATTCAAAAAACAAGTAAGAACTACTTACTACCTAATTTTTGAAACTACTCTTGAATTAATAAACAAGAACAATGAAATTCAAAAATGAAGTAAGGACTACTTACTACCAAATATTTATGAAAAAACTTTATGGAAAATAAAAAGAAGAAAATAAATTTAGAATAAATATGTAACTTCTAAAAACAAGTAAGAACTACCTACTACCTTATATTTGAACAACTTTTGGATTAATAAAGAAGAAAAAGAATTTGGATAATATATTACAAACAATTATATATGGGACCAATTCTGAAAAACTTTCGAGAATAAAGAAATGGCAGTACAAACCACTGATACAATTAATAAGAACAAACTTATTGTGAAGTAAAATTAGTGAGACTTTTAAGCAAAATAAGCAGAGATAATAACCACATGGAATTAATAATTAAAGAGTGCATTTGGATAAAAAGCCAGAGCAGAATAAAATTTTGAAAAAGAAAGAAAAAACTATATATAAATAAATCCATAAGAAAAATATGATCATAGAACAAATGTCAATTATAAGAAGGACAATTAAAAGAGTAATTGCAAGAACATAATACTAGTGGAACGATTCATAAGAATTAAGAAAAGAACAAAAATATAATACAAAATATATGCTACCAATGACCAGAAAGAGATTGTAATCACCGTCAAAATATGACAGAAAATTAAAAATAAATAAAAACTTTACACTGAATAACAAGTGATAATTATATTAAACCAGCTTCCAATCATAAGGAGAAATAAAATGCCAGCAGAGCTAACCATTGAGAAAAGTAACTGAGATAGAAATTAACTAAGATAGAAATATTAACAGATCTGAGCAAATACGAAGTGAAGTATCCAAAGATATTTAATTTTTTTTTATAGTCATAAGGTGGACTATTCTTATATAATTTTTATTAATAACTGTCTGTAGATAAGTCCAGCAGTATTATTATGTATTGATCAGAGATGATTTGCCTCTGTAATCAATAAATGACGTAGTATGGCCAGCAGAGAGTGTAGCCTACAGAGCCCCTCTGGACTGCCCCAGCTAACGTGTTAGGGAATTTTAGGGGATAATATCTCAAGGATAAAGAACCAAGTTAAGAAGAAAATGGAAAAATAAAAAATAACGAACATCAGATGACTATTACTATCAAGAAGAATCCAGTTAATAATGAAATATAGATAAGCTCAAAAATATAGAAGAAAAATTTTAGAAATGGGAAGGAAGTAAAGAAATATAATTTATAATGACTTCAGAAGCAATTACTTCAGACAAACTAAGTATGATCTGAACTAATCACTTCTGGAAGAGAGCAATCTGTAGCATGACAGATAATCCACATAAATAAATCACTCAATGATCATTAATAAAGCTCTAATATATGGAATATCCAGATGAGAATCAATTAAAAGGCACTATTAATTAATATACTCACAAGAAAAGTAAAAATAAAAATAAAATCTGCAAATAATCTATATACTACAAATTTAAAAACCCAGAAAACTAAAAATGTGAATAACAAAATTACCCAGGTAAGATAGAAGCAGGCAATTAAGATACCCCGATAAAGAAACCAGACCAGAAGAAACAAAAGCATACACAGCGGAATGGTACTGAAGAAAGAAGAAAGAAGAAAGAAGAGATATAAAATGAACAAAAATACTGAAGAAAGAAGAAAGAAGAAAGAAGAGATATAAAATGAACAAAAATACTGAAGAAAGAAGAAAGAAGAAATATAGAAAGACCAAAAATACTGAAGAATACAAAACCTGAGAAGATCCACTAGAAAAAAGGAAGTGAGACGACCCGTACCCGATAGAAACCCCATAGGGAGAGAACCCAAAAACCCCAAAAATAAATGAATGTCCAAAGAGAAAGTATAACACCCCAGAAAACCATATCACAATGTAAAACTGACAAAAACCAAAAGTGTTAATAGTATTAAGTAACAGTGCACCCAAAAAAGTTATTGTTTAGTTTGTATGAACAAATGTTCACAGTCCCCCCATGGTTGAATATTTCATGTTGTAAAGCTAGAAAAGGACTAGTAATAATATTAATAAATAACCATGGACAAGTGTAAGTTATTGAATTATAGCCAATAAACTGAAAAGGTGCATGAGTTGCCGTACAAATGAATAAACTTTAAGTGTTTTTTGAACAGTATCTTGTTTGATATGAAGTAATAATATTGCTAATGAAATGCTACTGAATCTATAAGAACATTCCATAGAATGAAATAATAAACAGATAGCTAGTGTTATACTTAGAGATGGGGAATAAATCCTTAAAATTGGGAAATACAGAGCAGACTGTCAATAATTAGTTTTAAGAAAGTGTTAACCATTATATGGAACCAATATGTTATGTTCCTGTTCCATATAATAACTAGACAAATAAGATTTATTAGTAAGAGATATTATTGTTATAAGATGTTATTTTGTTGTTAATTTAAATTAGGAATGCCCTATCGAAAGGTGGATATCATTCCCCATGTTATAAAATGTTTTTAATTATGTTACTAGGTGTAATCAATACACATAAAAGGTATTATTCAAGGTACCAGTTTTGATAGAGATAGGTGTTATATTTTAATTGTACAATCAATAATCACTGTTATACCAGTCAAAAAACTAATTGTTAATAAAGTATATAAGGATAAAAAGTCAGAGAAGGGCATAAACTAACTACATTAGTTAAAATTTTGCAAATAGCAACACATCACATCTTTATAATGAATTTAAACTGCAGAATAATTAATAAATCTAGTCTTATAAGCCAGTTAAACTGACAATATTTATGCAAGATAAACCCAACATATAGTGTACCATGTAAATAAGACTTTCTAAAGATATGGTCAGTAGATAAGTAAAATTACTTATTTATCTAATAAAATTACCAATAAAAATGGCATGGACTAACTGACATTATCAGAGGAGGAGTCATAGACAAATGAATTGTATTTAAAAACAATCATTAATAAACTAAATTGCAAGAAATTAAGTAAGAATAGACAATTATATCAATTTCAGATTTAATAGAATAATAATTATATTAGGGAAAATGGCTATTATTTGCTTAGACTACAGGAAATATAAATTTAGGCCTACCTTCCAAAAATGTAATAAATATAATTTTCTAATGAAACTTTGTAACACTAGATTAATTATTATCAAAATAAGCAGAATAGAATAAAGAAACCAAATATGTATTTAGTATTTCGTACAGTTAATTAACAACGAAATTATTTTCTGAGTATAATGTATTAAAATAAAATGTATCGGAAGCTAAGATAATTTGAAACAATGTATAAGATATATTAAATAGGCTAAGATTTTCAGGAGACGAAGGAAATGAGAACAGTTCATTATTATCCGTTGACGAGTGTACTTAACGTGATTATTTGCTAGAAGTAACCTGTAATGGCGGTTAACGTTATAAACCGAGTTCGGTGAAAATTTGTATAAAACTTATTTTGAGCTATTTTTTTAATTGTGAACCGGTGTAGTTAAAAGATGAACAGTGTAACACCAATAAACTGAACCACCTAAGACTAATTAATCGAAATAACACCAATATCACACAATTTACTGACGAAAAATTAAGGTTAAAACCGACACACATAGAACAAATGAGATATATCCAATAACCACATTTTACACCAAGTGAACTATTCCACCATACACCAGTGACACTCAAATATATCCAGGACAATCATATACAATTGCTGAGACCATTTATACGGAGAAAAGACATCTTTATTTAAATAAAAATTTCGTCCAAGTTATACGTTCATTACGCATGCGCCAGTCGGCCATTTTGGGAATCGTCTTCATCTTACATCAGCTGTAGCGAACGACTTTCTGATGCTGCTTTTGGTTTGAATAAATCTCATATGTAACTTTTTATTAATTTTAATTATAACATTGTATTGTTTAATATTAAGGCATTTTATAATTGTAAGTGTTATACTTTCCTGCCCATAACCTTCTCTGGCTATATCTTAAATAACCGTTTAAAGAACCATATTTTTATAATACTAATGTAAACTTTTTATATCGACCGGCCCTGAGTGAGTCGATACTACTCTGTAACATCGATTCTTATCGAACAAAACAACTATTTTATTAATAAACGTGCTGTTTTGTAATTTGGATTTGGTTTTTCTTTAAAAAAGCTTAACAAATAAATTATTCAAGCATACCAACTAACCGAAAGGCGGTATATACGAAACAACGAACGCTCCAAGAAGAAGAAGAAGGGAGCCGTCTTTCGACTAGATTAGGAGTTAACCAGATTGTCCTTTAACAATTTTACTGAAAGTGACACTATTACAAGAATAAACATAATACCACTTCATTTCTAATTACAAACAATAAACACGATTAGTTCCTAAATATTATAGGATTAACATTTTCATAAAAACTATTTTTTCAGAAATTTTTTTTGTGAAATAAAAATAATTTTTTTATTTCAAATTGTGACAACATTATTACAGATCTTAATATCAATGGGTGTTATTACAATATATATATATATATATATATATATATATATATATATGAATGTAAACCTAATTTTACATTTGAGAACGTTTCTTTGTACATATAGTTCCAAGATTCATGTCATACAGCAACATTAATGATACTATGAAAATAAGCAGCATAGGTACCAGAACTGACAGTTACTACTAATTATTAATTTAACATTATATTTCTAATATAATATATACGTTTACAGTTTAAGGTAATCTTTATGTAATAATAAATGAATTGTATATTAATAGAATTGTGTTATTTTCGTTACTATTTTTACTAAACGCCATACCAGTGATATCAGTGTCACCAGTATCATAATCTCTTTTGTGACCAACAGCCAAATGACCTTTATATATTCGGAGTCTTCTTCCGGTGTGGGTCGCGTCGAATATATCTTGTCAGACAACGTTTCACCCATATTGCAATGCGCATCTTCAGCTCTATGTGACACTGAGGCTGTCCTGCAAATTCAGTTAGGGTGCATACCGGAGAGGTAGCGGAGGTTATTCCGGTAGTTTTAGTGTTAAATCTGTATACTTATCCCAGGGGTAAGTAGACCGTCTCGGCCTAACACAATCCAAAACGAGCACCAGCGAATAGCTAATAGGCCAACGAATGTTCTATTCGACTGTTATTACCTAATATTCGTTAAATTTCTATGCGCTTTAAGATGGATAGCTTTTGAAATTTTTTAAAGTAAATAATCATGTAAGAAGCGACGTGCATACTGATATATTTAAATACTTAACTCTTTTGGCGTGATAGTAATAATTTTGGCATTGAGCCATTTACGTCACAATCGAACTTCATTATGTCGACATAATCTCAAATAATATATTTTCTTAGCCTAATATTTCTTAGCATTTAGGATACTTGGGGTGGATTGTCTTGTTAATTGACTATTAAACAATCGACTGTTTTTTATTAAAATACTATTACCACTTACCTACTGATCTCACTAAACCTGTTATTTAAACAGTAGGCTACTACATTTGTTTATCTAGCTAAATTGGAGTTAGGATAATTTAATTAATTCGGTTATGGCTTACAGAGTTGGCTTAAATATAGGCTATACGTATATTTGCTTACAATATAAATGGTGCAGTTCTCAAATGGCTAGCCCGTTGTTATCGCTTGGAAGAGAACTGTTCCTACAACAGAGATATAAATACTGTCGTCGTGATATCAATTCCTCTAAAATTGTATAACAGATAATCCGGCATATTTTGGAGAATAAAAGGAGTTAGAAATCCGACTGTAATGTTTCAAATAAGAAGTTTAAGATGACAATATATTCAAAATAAAACTTGTAATTGCAATTTCAATAACAAGAACATCACGAATTGATCATCTAATTGGGCTGAAAATATTTAAATTTGTAGAACGTTTTGAAAAGGTATTTTACTCGTTATAGATAATAGTAAAGTTTATTGGTCACAATTATTGGAAAGGCGGAGGTTAACAAATGAATCCATGTCGGTAAATTAAAACGTTCGAGTTAGTGCAACACGTACTGCAGTTATTACCAAAGCTTCTTATCTGCTGTTTGAATGTTTAAACATTTTGCTACCAAATGTCTGTTACGCGTTAAGCTCGCCACTGTTTCAAAGTAATATCATGCGCAAAGAGTTATTTATGCGCCCACGAAGTTACTTTAATTTGACTGAAGCTATGTCTAAGTAGTTTGGGAATGCACATACCTTATCTTTTAATACATCAACAGTTTTAATTTCTTTCTTTTACATCATTACATAACACACCTAAATTGTTTACCATTATTTAATTGATTACCTCAGTTAAGTAAGGTTTTAGCAAAGATTAGTATTCTCAATTTTAATTTTACTCGCGTAATTTACTGCCGAGTCCCTGACACCATGCGTCGAGGCTGACGCTCCTGCTGTTACACAACAGCGGCATACCACTTCTGCTGAAATCGTCCAATTATGTCGGAACACACACAGAAAACAAAAACATTTTACTCGTTTATCTTCCCTCTAGTGTCCCCCCATCTATTCCTTTGATTCGTCGCTGGCGTGCCACTCCCCAAAATTGAAGGAAAATTATCCAGCAACCCTGAAAACTGTCTTCCTCTGCGCAGTGTGATAAATAAGTAAAACTTGAACACTAAACAAAAGAAGACATTATTAGTATCTCAGCCAGTATGTGTGTATGGTCATTTTCATCGATAGACACAATACAGGGGCATGTGTTTCATGGAGCCGAGCTTCAAAATAATTTGCCTACCTAGCATAACATTTTTCCAATTTTTACGTAAAGTAACTAAAGTTCTAGAACTGATTTTTATTACACAAAACAAATTTGTCATCAATTACATCAGTCTAGCCCGTAACTTTATGGTGACATATAAAATCCTTAGTAAAAAATATATGTATGTATTACACTTTCACAGTAGAATTATTTTTTTCTTTTTGTTAATTTAAAACAGAATTTAACTTAAACACAACTTAAAGAATTAACGTCAAAAGATAAAGTGGATTTTGAGAAATGTTGCCACAAATACACATCTGGAGATCCCACTGGCAAAATACTGGATACAAGATGAAAGGAATCTGTGTATGCAGTAGTTTTGTAAACACAAATAATTTTTAACACAAACACAGGCTGACAAAAACCATAAAAAAAATAATCTTTTTTACAAAACGTTTCTACATAATTCAATTTTTTAATTGTGCCGTATTGATACATGAAGAAACAGTATAATAAATCTCGAAATACAATACACTTGATGAAACATGGAGTATGTATTATCTTTTGCCGCCCTCTGTTGGACAGCCAAATAAGTTGTAAAAGAGGAAATTAGTTTTCATACTGGACTTAGCACAGAGTAAACGCAGTGAACGCCCGCTTCTTATATACTGCCCAAGCATAAAAATTTCTTCGTATTCCCAGTGATTGATATTTCCTAAGTCGTTAGTTTAAAACCTATTACAAATGTTTCTCATATTCTATATTAAAAGTAAAAAACTGAAGCACACAATAGTGTTTAAAATGTATACCACGCTACATCGTCAGAGCTGTTGTAACATCAGTACGGTCTAAAAATCTTTTAGAACTGACTTCTAAGCGACGCACGAAAAAGGGTGGTAACTTGCGTCCATAAAGACTCATCCTATGATCTGCCGTTTACCCTACAAAATAGCAAGTAGCATTTCAAAGGTTACACAAAGAATATGTGATATGCAAAGCCGAAGGAATTGGTCGTAGAAGCTATTACAATAAAAATTGGACACAACACCTGACGCTTATCAGCTGTTAATGACGGACGTCTTCAGCGTAACTGTGACGTAGCCTCACTGTCGCATGTCTCAAAGTATTGTGCGCTGCAGCAGCGATAAGAAGGAAAGCATTGTGTTGTGTTGGAATACATGTTAGTGACTGCGTTAGTGATTTCAGTGTTATTGTTTAATAGTGAAAATTGCGTAGCATGCTTGTTCCAATCATTGCAATATCGGTATGAATTATACAAACATGACGACGTGACGAACTCAAAGTAATCGATTACTGAAAATATAAATTGTGTCGTTTCACCTTAGTATTTATTTATAAGTTGTTTTTATAAAGAATACCAAGAACAGTATAAATAAAGGCGTTAATTTCCAAACGAACCATACGGGAATATGGAAGTTAAAAGGAAGAAAACGATTATATTGAAAAAATTGGATAATCTTGTATCTTGTTCAATAATCGTGATCTTATCAGTCGTATATCTCATAAATGTAACTAATTTTATTATTGTGTTTTAATGACTATGACATTGTGATTTCGTATAGTTGTAAATGTAATCGCTACGAATATACTGTGTAATGCTCAGGAAGAACTTAAATTAGAGGTAATACAGGAAAATTGGCTGGAAATTTGCTTTGAAAGAGAATTTAGATACAAAATGGAGAACAGAGTTACTTGAATCGGTAAAAATCCTCTTATAATGTGCACCGTGTCAGCTATTCCATATTCAACACGCTGCTGATGCCTGTATTATATTACAACAAAATTTCCATTTCAAATTTATACCAAATATGCTCTCTACGCCGCATCTTGAACTGTGTTACGACACCAAAAGCCGCCACAATACCAGAGAAAAACTATAATGAATTAACTATATTAAACTAAGGAAAAGAAAATGACTATGACGAGACAAATGACTATGACCCAACCCAAGTGATTGACCCAATAAAGAAAATAAAATGAGAAGGTATAAACTCAAATAATGATAAAAAAGGCACAAACAAATAATAAATGACTAGTAACAAGTATTAAAGTTAAATTAAATAATCTTAGTTAAAGTACACTAACCAGAGTAATAGATACTGTATGTTATTAATAACCCTATGACGAGAAGAAAATCAAAACATAAAATTGTTAACAGACTAACTATCAATTGTGTATAATAATAAAAACCCAAAAGTGAGAGATAGGTAGGAAGTGAAAGTGATAAACCGTGTAAGTGTTAGAAGTTAGAAGTGAGAGAGTAAACAATTCACAATAATAAGAAAAAGGAAACAAAGATAATAAAACAGATAGTAAAAGATGGATAGACCATTAAGATAATAGTGTTAATTCATAATAAACTAGTACTATGAGTGCAATGAAAATAAGACATCCTATGTTACTAATAAAATTCAAGGGATGATTATCAAGATAGAATAAATGGTGTGATAATGTTATTCACCAAAATTGTTATTTGTTCAATTAAAAGAGTTGAGTTTGTAAGGAGGAATATGGCTGAAAAGTAAATAGACCATAAACCTAATTTTTGTGTTATGTTTTATAAGTAATATTCAGTGATAAACAAGTTATAAGAAATGGCAATAGATATAAGAAAGGAGATAAATTGTACAAACATAATATTATTCATTCGAGTAAAGGCAGAAAAAGAAATAAGAGAATAACAGGCAAGCAATGATTTTGTAAATTAATAAGAACATTCAATTATTGTAAAACAGCCCAAATTAATTCAAAAAGTAAATAAGTCATAAGTGACACCAAGAAAAACATATGTAAATGTAAAATAATCTTTAATTTGTGTAAAATAAGAAGATATAGCCAGTTACTACTTAGGCCTATAAAATGCCTAACTGTATAAATTCAAAATAAACAAATTGTAAGAAATTAACTACTGTATTAGAAAATTCAGGGCAAATAACTCATTAATTACAATTAGTGAACCATATTAAGATGTCCGAGTTAGATTAAAAACATAAAATAAGAAAGAAATGTAATAATATAATATTAACATTTTTGTCAAAACTTAATACATGAAGAAACCCAGCTTTGTGGGATGCCAAAATGATCTTTGAAAGAAAATAGAAACAGTTATGATAATATCTAATCCATTGATAAGAAGACAGAAGAATAATAGCCATCAGAAAATATTTATTCATTTTGAATTAAAATTCAAATATTATAACAATAGACATAAATGTAATCAACCAATGAGAGTATAGACAGTTGCCATAACAACGGAACGTTATTATGTCTAATTCCGTTATAAAACTTTAGTCCATTATTGACGATCAAGAGATACAGAAGCCAAACCATATTCGCCTCAATTTTCAATTAAAATACTAATAAATACTGCAAACGTTAACGAGATGTGGATGCAAGAAGTCTAATAAAGAATTAGTTAACCCAAGAGAGCAAATAAACCAGATTTTAATATTCAAAACTACTTATTTTATCCAAATTGGAAAAGAAGCCAGATGCAATCCCAAGTATAAATGATGGAAGATTAATGATATGAAGATAAATGATCGTATCAATCCAACCTAACTAAGAACAAAGTGACTCTTCACCAGAATTTAACAAGATTTGTTAAGTATATCTGAACTACCCGAATTTACGAACTAAATTAATTAACTTTAATCACAACACAAAAAACTCTCACTCCGAACTTGGTAACAAAATTTCTTTCAAGGATTGATTGATAATAAATATTAAACTTGTATGTAAACATAATTTTAACCTGTGTACGAAGTACGAAATTATAACAAACACTTTTTAACACTTAAAAAACGAATTGTACTTAACTTTAATAGTATATAAGTACCATTGATGTAAGGTAGTGTACTTTATTAACATCTTATATATATTTTTCGTAATCAAAAGGACTCAATGAATGAATGAACTGTAGCAAATATACTTTGACGGCAGCCATGTCGATTTAGAAACGATTCAATCAACTTAGCCAACCTTGAGATATTTTCTATCTATTGCCGTAGCAACATTATTTAATAACAGTATATTTTTGTATCTAACTGAATAACTATTAACTATTTCACGTTAATAAACTAGTACTGATTAGTAATAACCGTCCTTTATTTCATTATAAATTGTATTATAAAGTTTGTGTACGTTAGCAATGAGCAAAATTGTCTGCCAGTGTTAGACGTCGGCAGCACGACGAACTACGAGCGAGATTTAAATTCCTGCCAGTTTGCGAGGGTAATTTAAATTAGTCATCACCGCATAGAACGACCGCTCAGTTTAACTTTTTTAATTGTTTTCATAAACAATTTGGCGCCGCCCGGGAAATAAAGATACTCATTGAAGGACAGGTAAGGATTACACTCGTGATATATCGGTACTGGTAATTCGTGCGTTCGCGACGGACGTCGTCAGCGTGAGAAGTTAGGAAAAATACGACGGTTAGAGATAAACACGAAGTAACGACTGCAACGTGTGGGGCTAACACACAATAAAACACACTTTAACAGAGACGGTAAGAGTCTTCACGTTACAACTGTTACGTAAAAACATCTTTAATAAGTACTCGATTTTATTGTCCATGACGTGTTCAAGTGTTATCACTAACTGTATTAAAGTATTCCGACGTGAAACACAATTATTTCGGATAAAAATTAATTTTCTTTTAAAGAAGAAAAGAACTAATTTTTTCTGAAATAACTGTGTTTTGCGTAGGAATTATTTAATAAAGTTAGTGATGTTTATAGTTTCATTATAAAACTTAATATGATTATATATAAAATATAATAATGGTAATTAACAGTACGATCTTAAAGCACATATTCATAAGTTATAGAAAGTAACAAATTATTTAAAGTAGTACAAAGTACAAATTATATCGAACTGTATAATAACTCATACAGCTGCTAGCAGCGTATTTACTACAACATCGTAACAGAACACAATCACAATGTGTAAGTGTAAACTACAGCATGTTCATGGTATATAACAAGTATACTGGATTTTGTAGGCCTACACCTATGTCTCAAGTAATATAATTATAAAATGTTTGAATGTGTAAGTTTTAAAATTAAAATTATTTTGTAGAGTTTATTTTAATAATTTTATTATGAAGTGAAAATTCTGCGGTATTAGATTAAGATAGTAAATAATATACTGTAGTATTTAAAAAGTATTTAGAAAGTACTATATGCCACTATTTGGCATGTAGTGTAGGATATATAAAACAATACTGGATTTAGTAAACAATCTATGTAACATAATTACAAGCTTTAAAATGCATGCTAATTACAAAAATAACTTGTTAACAATAAATTAAAACAACAATAACAATAAACTAACAATAACAGTAACAATAAATAATAAACAATGTAATAATGACTATGATATGTGACTATGTATTATCGAAGTGTTATATGTAGTACCAAGCGTCCAAAAGATTCATAACCTATTATGTCCTATACAAAAATATGATTATATTATACATGTTATTATGTACCCTACGAATATATTTTGTATTATATACCCTACGAATGTATAGGCTGTATTATGTACCCTAATACGGCTACTTATACGATGTTATAGTTACATTTTTAACTTTAATCTTTTAATCATATTAGAACAGCATTGCTGACCCTGTCATGCACTACACATAATACACATGTTCACTAATCAATGACTATTGGGCTATATCTACAAAATAGCGCACAGAAAGCCAAATGTAAAGCAAATTCTAATGTTCACGAAACTTTCTTCATTAGTTAATTTTTCAAAATTTGTACGTGAATTTTGAGAAATCTTACTGTGTATAAAATAATATTAGCACTATTTTATACTTAAAAATTTTTAACACATCTAATGCATTTATATTGGGTTTTTACATAAATTAATGATGGACACAGATTATGTGCACATAATTGACTATAAAATTTTTTGAAAAATAACTAATTTAACAACTAGAGATATAAAATTGATTTTCGTATAATTCCTCAGTTCCCCAAAACCATTATTACTGTAAATTATATGTAATTTTTTATATTCTAAAACATCATGAATTTTTGTATTTTTGTGCTTTTTGAGTACTAAAAAAAATATGATATAAAAATATAAGTAGAAGTTACAGTTTTTTAGTGTAATATAGTGGATATTACATTATTTTCATACAGTTATAAAGTACATTAACTTATATTTTTACACAGTAGTATAAATTATAGGCTCCTATAGGCCCTACTTATACTCATAATTGATCACAGTTAATCTTGTTATTAATATGCTCATAATAAACAGTATTTTTTAATTTTTGACAAGAATATAGTTAATTTATTTGTATTTCAACACTGTTTTTACACTTTCCGTTAATATCAACTTCAGAAAATATAAATACAGGATTATTCAAAAAGAATGAACCGATTTCATAACGCAATATTTTATCAAGGAAAAGTAATCCAAAATCCCACCAAATCACAAGTATTCAACTCATAATAAAGTTTAATTTCCTGTCTTACAAGTGATAAATGTGGAGCACGGAGTGATCCACTTGGAGCACGGACAACATCAAGGCGACATGGGAATTCTTCCTAGACGCGTAGCAACATATCACGATCCACTGAGTGATCGATGTTATTATTTGATGTTTAAGTTCATCAAGGTTGGTAGTGGTGGGTAACGGTGGAAGAAAAACTCTATATTTTACATATCCCCACAAGATAAAATCACATACGGTGAGATCTGGAGATCTCGCAGGCCAAACACAAAGGGCAATGGAGTTGGGCCCCCTTCAGACCAATCCATCATTGGGGAAAATTTTCATCCAAAGAAGCTCGAACCATCTGGTGCCAGTCGGGTGGTGCCCCATCGTGTTGTAAAATGAAGTCATTTGAATCCGCTTGGAGTATCGGGAAGAGCCACTGCTTGAAGCATATCGAGATATAAACGTCTTCTTAGCACACGCCACATAGTGGTCAATGACTCATTCCATGACAACGCTTGTAAACTGAAAAATTGCGTCATGAAATCTGTTTATTCTTTTTGAACACTTGTAAGATAGGAAATAAAACTTGATTATATGTAGAATACTTGTGATTTGGTTGGAGTTTTGTATTACTTTTCCTTAATGAAATATTGCGTTATGAAATCAGTTTATTCTTTTTGAATAACCCTGTAGACATTAAGTAATTAAGTAAATTTGAAATCACTTGTTTAATAAGAGCTGTTGTATTAAACAATTATTTGTTATCATTTCATTATTTTATAATAAAAATATAATTAGAAATATATATGTTTATCATCGCATTAAGTCTACTGTAGATGAATTGATGTATACTGTTAATACTAGTAGGATTTGGGATAAAAAAGAAGAAATGCTGGTGAATGCTGCAAAGAAACCTGACTGCTGTCCTCACGCGTAACATACCAAGTGGTACAATTAATGCACGCTCGCGCACACACACACACACTCTGTCAAACACACCACTTCCAGAGTTACGTTAGATATTTCTGTAAAGGTTAACGTTGTTTCTGAAAAAAAAACGTTGTTTCTGACCGGGGCACCAAACAAAAGTAAGAGACGAACTTACATTATTCTAATGTCTTCTAACTTATTTCATGACGCGATTATCTGTTGCAGTACCGGAGCCATAGCAACTTCTCAAGGCAGTTAGACAACTCTGGGAATCCCTGCAGTTATCAAACTTTCTCTCACCTCGGTGTTTACAGAATCGAAGAGTTTGCCGCATCGCATATAGTTCAGCGGTGTACACTCGCTGGAGCAATGTACAGGAATGGGAGGTGCCATCGATAACAAAAGCACTACCTACTCCGGTCTCCGTCTTCGAGCTATCAGTGTGTACTCTATGTTCTTGACAACGTATTCGTCCAGGACTGAACTGAAAGGAGAGTCAGTTCAGTTGGGTTGCATTATTTCTTGCTTCTATCGGCGACTTCCAGCCGGCATCATGGTTTGCGAAGCAACCAAGAAGGCATTACTCACGGATCGTGCCCTTGGACCAACGGCGCCTGGGTGTTGTAGCGCCGGGCTATTTCGTGAGTACGGATGCCTGCTGGTCGAGTGAACGTACAACGGCGGTTGTATATTTTTGAAATCTGTTTTTCAATAAATATGCAAATGCAAACAATCTTTGGAGACATGAAAATTGCTTTGTACTAAAAACCGATTCATAGCAAATTTACCATTAATCAAAAAATGCAGCAAAGCAGTAGTCTATCTTCAGCAGTGTTTGGAGATACATGTCTCCAATATCTAATATATATATATATATATATATATATATATATATATATATATATATAGATGAAATACAGAGTTAAATTAAGAGTGAACTCTGAAATGAAAATAAATAATTGAATGCAATGCTGTTTGCGGATGATCAGGTATTCACTTAAACAATGAAACGAGCTACTGAGTTTCGGTTAGAAGTCTGTTTGAATTACAGCATTAAAATTTCTGTGCAGAAGACAAAACCTATATGGGAAAATATCCCTTGTGAACTGAAATTACATTTATAATAAAAGTATAGTGTAGGTGTCACATTTCTGATGTCTGGTGTGACATCATTTATGACGTGGTAGATCATGATGTTGATTTTAAGTTGGCCAGGTCTCAGACAATATGTAAACAAAGTGTCAAGATTCATCAAGGAAAACAAGGAAAGACACTCGATTAAAGTTTATAAGGTACGATGAAAGTGGTACCATTAAAGTGGCTGTACCATAGTTGTTGTATGTTTCTGAAATTTCATTTGTGGTGAATAAACGCCTTAGTAAAATACATACATCGGTGAAGAGACTCTTGCGTTCTGTTAAAGGCTGCACATGAAGGGCTAGAATTTACAGTGAAGATACGCAAATAGTTGAAATTTTAATATTCCAGATCGCATAGCATGCCGGATGGCACGTTGCGCAATGTAGCTTGGTAATACCAAAGATTTGAACAAAGACATACAGGAAGACCTGCTATCCAATGGGGGGGGGGATGTGAATGTATTTCCTTCGGGACCGGAACAAGTGATTCGCATACTCCCTTGTGGGAGGAAAAAGCCTTAGAATAAATTTTTTACCTTTTAACTTCTGAAGGAAAGTACGTAGCAGGCACAGAAGTAAGTAGTGCTCGTTTAGTTACATGAAGAGCGATGAGCTAGCAATAACCAGAATCCTGTGTAAGCTAGATGAGATTCTATTCTTGAAAGTTGAGATTTGCTAGTTATTACTGTAGATTTAGAATACTTCCCTGAAACTTATAAGAGTTATTGGACACAATAAGTATTGCTTCTTGTGGGAACCGATTACTAAAAAATGTTTTGGGTAACGGGCGGATGGACAATTGGTAGTTTCGATGGGTAAAGTATTGCGCAATATGAAGAGAATGTTGACATTAGATCTGCAAGTCAGTACAGCCTCAATAAACTGTTTGAAAAGAGCAATATAGTTTACTTTTGAGATCATATTTATTCTATGTTGTGGAATAATATCAGTGTGCGAAAATGTTCACAAACTATAAGCCAGTGAAGAAGTGGAGAGCATGCTTGACAGCTTGACATGCTTTTAGACAGCCTGCTGTTCTAGAAAATTACGAACGATATTTCTGCCCTCTTTCCAACAATAACTAGTGGAATTCGTCTAAAATGTGACTACTTTAAGAAATTGAAGCTTATGAAATCTAAGATTGTAGGTAATTACATTCACGAAGACTTAACAGCTGCCATGGTTTACTATCGTAACTGAAGTAAAGAGACAAATTTAGAGCCTCTATGTTCTTTGACGTCTATGGTCACTATTACAAGGACGCGCAATCCATCTTTATAGTCTCAGTATGACAGTGAAGAATACAGTGGTGGTGGTAGGAGTGAAAAATACGTTGCAGCGCGTGTTTCAAAAGTTGTCGACGACAACCCAAATGATTGGCATCGGCGAATTTTATTATTCTTACTGTCTACAGGTCTTCTTTACACAAAACAACAAAATAAGAGTCGATAAGAGGGAGATCCGTTCTCCAAATGAAAGTCATAATGTTTGGGAAATGTTCTAACCAAATGAAAGTCAACTCTTCATTTATTTAACTGTCCAGATGGTATGAACGTCGTAACAGCAGTCACAGTTCTGGCAAATAATTTGTGTAGCAACAGACTTCTTATCATTTAAAATTTCATATCTATATTGTGTATGCCAATTGACACGAAATATTTTTAATCGTGTTTGATAAAATCGCAGATTTTTGCATAAAGATCCTGATAATGTCTTAACAGTATAAGTTAATATCTACAATAATAATAATTATTATTATTAGCCCTATTAATACCATGACCATGGTTACACTACTACTACTACTACTACTACTACTACTACTACTACTACTACTACTACTACTGCCACCACCACTACTACTACTATTAGTAAAAGTATTAAGAATAGTCTCATCAGTGGAAAGTTTAACAATTATGTTAGTTGGAAAATATAATTACATAACAAAAACTTATATATACAAGTGATTAATTAGGGATGAATGGGGACTATAAGTAAGCACCAATTTTGTAGGAATACCAAAGAAGTTTATCTAGAAAACTTTGAAGGAGCCTTTTGATTGCCTTTTGTATTAACGCTGAAAGAAATACGTCTTTTATCACAATTTACAAAGAGCCTGTAACAAACGAAGCACTTCTCGCTGCATTATTTAAACAGGCTCGCTTCATTTGTCTGAGACGGTCTGCGAGAACAAAGGAGTTTCACCAACAAGGCTGTTATACGCAGTACGCTTACAAAGTATCTCAGAGTAATTGTGTATCCAGCGTCATTTTATTAATTGCAAACGTGTAGACATGTAAACATGTTATACACTTTTCCGTAATTACGTAACAAACACTATACGCTACATTTCCATATTGCGCTATGTAAGGAAGTAGACCTAGTAGACGTGCATTAAATGAAACATTACTTTACGCTCAGCTTTTAGTTACTCCGTAGCTCGTGACGTATGCTTATCATTTGTTTGTTATTACCATAGTGCGAAGCTGCCCTCTCTGAATATGAAAGTAACGTAAATTTGTAAAATCTGTAGTTATTGAATATATTGTCTTATATGACTTTTAATTATTTCTTGAGAAGAGTTTATCGTGTTCCCTTTTTAGATGTTTTCAGCAGCACTATATTAGACGATTTATTTGGTCTTTGATTCAAGTCTTGTTTCATTTCAATTTTTATTTATGTATATATATAGTTTACTATGACGATATCTTCCGTATATTTCGACACTTCACTCTTCACTATGATTCTTCTTATATTTTTTGTAAGATTTGGTAAAATAATGCCATTAATACCTACTGTTGGAAAACACGGCCGTACAGAAAGAAGAAATGTGACAGAACAAGATGTTCTCAGCTACAAGATGATTCCTTGGTGCAAGAACATCTTACGGGGTACATTTGAACCTTGAATATTTCATCGATGTCGTTCGAAGTCGCTTAAATATATGCATCCGTTTAATTGGACGAATGTTAGAGGACGCCGTGATACAGTATGTAATTGCGTCACAATCGACTGCAGAGGTCTAAACAACAACACGCGCGTACTTATGTTGTTATAGCCTACACATAGTAGGAAACCATATAAAACGAACAGAGAGCAATGAAGGGTGTATAGAAAACATGTCACAAGAGTATCAACAGGAAATGGTCTGAAAATGATTGAATCCTTGAAAGGAAAATGTATCATGAAAAAATACATAAAATGGAAAAAGAAAATAAAAAGGGCTTGATAATATAAGTGTTTAGTTGTTAAAAAAATAGAGGTGAAGATTTGAAACGAACAATACATATTTATGCATTATAATTTCAGAAGGTTGGAAATTAGGAGTGGCAGTGATCATAGGCATTTGCCCCCATCCCCAACAATTTTTATAAAATTCTATTTCGAGTTATCATAAATTGAACAAATAAATAGTTAACAAACGACAGTTACCAAGTTTGTAAGTACAATAGAGCAACTACGTCTTCCGACTAATTTACTGAAAAATTCTTCCGGATAGAGTTATTATTATTTTCTCCAAAGAAGTTTGTATAGGGAATGCTTGCTAGGTTTCTGTGAGTTAATTTTAAATAAACTTAATGTTAAAGGAACAAACAATAACTCTGAAATCGAAATTGGAATATAATGCATGCATTGTTAACAAGCAAGAATGGTCTATGTACATTGGACATTATTGAAATGATGATAAGCGTAACTGTACTTCTCCGATGAACAACATTGACAGTACCTGAGAATAAGGAGAAGAATGGGAAGAAGACTAAGGGGAGAAGAAGAGGAACTTTAAATGAAAGAAAAAAGGAAAGAAGGGTACAGATGATTATGAATTTAGGAAATAAGAATAAGCTTGGAAGGCAAAAGTGAAATACTTAGAGAACACAGTTTGAGATGGTATTTTCACAAAATTACACAACTGAAGACTTCACCGTTAAGAAGGATCGTGAAGTACGGGACACGGAGATATTCAAGGAAAAAAGGAAGGTGAGATGAAACAATTAGGTTGAAAGACATAACGTTTAGTTGATTATAAAATACGTGGCTTGGACTATAAGCGGATTTATTCCATTAACAATATAGGTTGAAAGAGATGAGCGTCTCGAAAGATGAGAAGTAGAGGGAAATAGTGGATGAGGCAAGGAATCATCATCTGTAAAGGCAAAAACGAATGTGTTGATGAAATGACTTGTCACCTCCATTAATGTGTAAGGGAAAAAAGAGCTCACAAGAAGAGTTCTAATTCCGTGAAGAATGCATAACACACGTTAGCTGAAATCTGGCGAGTAGGGAGACAAGTGCTCCCGGCTAACGACGTCCACTACACAGACATTCATATACATTAAGCTATACTTAATTATGATAAAATTAATTATCACACACACACACACACACACACACACACACATATATTTCGTTCACAAACTTCTTAAATTTTGATTGGCCATTTATGTACAGGTTAAATGTTATATGATCGATTCCCATTAATTACTTTACATTTTTATAAATTACCTTTAATAGATAATTTTATTATTATACTCTAATGATACACGCAATGTTTACATGATGATTAATTATATAATTATAAACAATTTGATACTAAACATGCCTCAGTTTATAACTGTAAAACCTTATTAATTTGAATTTCTATGATATGTGGTGGAACGATTTGTTATGGTTGATTGTAATTTCTACTTTGACTACCTGAGATAAATATATTTACATAAATTAACTGGTGACATAAAATCTTATAACATACAACAAAACTCTTAATAATAATAATTGTTTTTGACAACTTCAATTATTTCATACTTTTAAACTATTGTCTGTATGATAATACTAAAACACTTTTTATAAATAATAAATAGCACACTGTTTAACTATAGTTTGTGCCACTATTTATTATTATATCACTCATATCACTGTAAAGGTTTGTGTCCCCTTTTCTATCCTTATTATAGGCCTATATGATTTTAATTAATACAATTTTTATTTCGTGAATAGGTACTCTTTATTAGGTTTAGTTGTGTTTCAGGGTAATTTGATTATTTAGGCCTACTAGGTTTATTTATTTAATTTTGATCTGTTTACTCCCCTATTCTACTGGGTTATTTCTGGGTTTCTTGATAATATTAAATAAGTCAAACCAACTAGGTTTCCTTTAATTTGCTATCAATTATTATTTCTTGGTTCCTCTCTGGATCGGATTTCACTATTATTTACTATTCTTTTGTAACATTTTGTTTCGTTACGATATATATATATATACATATATATATATTGCGACGTTACATGTATTATAAAATGAACACACTTCTGTCCATGTATCCAACGCAACTGTATAGTGTTAATCACTGGCTAGGTCGTAGGATTTTTTATGTGTTCGTTACGTTAAGTATATGTGGTTGCACAATAAACGTATTTTTTTAAATAGGAGCGAGACGTTGATGACGTAAAATAATTAATTAAAAAATAGTAACACAATCAGTCAACGGTTTATTAAATATTGGAAAAAATTAATTGATTTAAAAAATTTTTAACTAGAAAATTGAAGACGAAACTAACTTTTTCATGATGACTTTGTAAACCAGTGTTAAAACATTTTTTAGATAATTAATTTTTTAATCAATTAAACGCAACCATCCTGACATTAATGAATCTGTAGTTCTGTGTTCTGTAAGAACACGTATATTTATTTGAGTAAAAAGTGTGACTAAACGTAGAGCCAATAGTTAACTTTCCGACAGTGAAATCAGAGAAAAAAAGAAGTTTAGAAAGTAGTGTAATAGTGTTCAGTGGAAGATTATTCTTATAACTAATAACTTATAATATCAATAAATAGCAGTGTCAATGTGCTACTCCGGCTGATGGTGTCAGCTGACGTTATCACTCAGAATGGACCCGGGCATACCCTCACCCTATAGCGTAATATCTGTGGTATATCCAACACGCTAACGTAACACACAAAATATGTCACCTAATTAACTGTGTCGAAATAAATAGTAAAAGTTTCTAATTACTGATGTGTTCATACAATAATTCACAATAATCACTTTACACTCCACCCAGGGACGTAGCTAGGGGGGGGGGCCAAGGGGCAACCGCCCCGGGCGGCATAGCCAGGAAGGCGGCAAAATGAGCATAGACTTGAAAAAATTGTTTTCTATTTATAAAACTACAAACAACTTGTTTCTTTGATATGACTATTCCTTTCATAAAAGAGCATATCCAGCCTGTTTGTCCGTTGTCATAAGCCTCGCGTGGTAAACAGTATTATTCTATTTATGAATGTGTTTCCTCTAACTAAAGTATCTCTATTTTGATTTTGTTGGACGTAATTTTTACAGAAACTATCAAAGAAGCCATTTCAATAGTGAAAATGGGTTTACGTACTGGCGAAAGTTAAATTTAGGATCATGAAAATTGCCCTGCTCATCGGTCTCCGTTTTCGAAGTGGAAGGAATTAGAACGTTCTTTAAACAAAGGGGGACTTATTGATGATCTATTTCAGGAACAAATAATTGAAGCAGTTAAGACATGGAAAGAAATACTGGAACGGGTCATTGCCACAGTTCAAACTCTTGCATAAAAAATCTGGGACTGAGAGGACATCGAGAGTCAATAACTAACGATCCAAATTCTAGAAACTTTCTGGCTTTGTTAAAATACTTGGCTAAATTTGACAGTGTCATGAGATCTCTTTTGGATTCAGTCTCTCGTAAATCTGGGTGTAAATTGTATCTTTTGCCAACCATTCAAAATGAAATAATAAGCCTGTTAGGAAAAAGAGTGCGCAAAAATATATTATTACTGTAGTAAGAACCAGATGCTGCACATGTAGAACAAATTTCTCAGATTATTAGATTTGTTGAAATTAAACGCAATTCTGTTGATATCAAGGAAGCCTTTATAGATTTTTAGTGAATAATAATAATTGTTAATAATATGCTTAGTAACTAATAATAATTGCTGCAGTCATTATATTTAGAAAATTCCAGTTTAAGAAATAGAGTTTACAAACCCGGCGGTACTGAACGTTTACAATTCATAGTATACAGCGACTAAGATAAATGGGTTTCCAGGCGCAAGCTGGGTCTTTACGCATGGCGTAGAGGACCATGACATTTAGGTCGTTAATGACTCAAAATAAACGTATTAGGCTCCGCCAGAAAACACTAATTAACAAGAAATTCCTGATATGTGGTGCTTGCAGTTTGTTATACAACGTTATTGCTGTCACTAAATTCCATTTATTTCGAGAAATTTATTTTTTCAACGTTACGTTTGATTCATCATTTCGTTTTATGCCCTACCAAAAAAGTAGACATTTACGTTAAAAAATGTAATATAAATAATTAGCCTACATATTTACTTACAATTTGACAGTCAAATTATAATACTGTTTGTTCTGTAATTAAAAACTCTGTGTAGTATGCATAACCATTAATTGAAGAGACTAACATGAAACTTTCACATACCATCTAATTGTCATGTCCAGAATAGTTTCAACGTCAAAGTGAGAGGTTGCCTAGTGACACAAAATGTTATCTTAAAATAATGTTGCTATATTACCTGCTTATCCAATGTCTCCGAAGTCAGGTTGGGTCGATTACAATATCAAAGTGAACGCTACTAAAGAAAATTGGACTGAATTTTTAAAATAAAACTGCATGAGTGATCGACTTTATGGAATTAGAAATTTTTAAGCAATTAGCAGACAACCTCGAACCATCTCCTTAAACTATTTTATTATTACACTGGAAATGTGTGAAGAATGTGTGACAGAATGTAACGCCAAAACGCGAAAAATTTTTGTATAAAGGAAAGATGACACAAGAGGCAGCTGTTGGTTTGACAATGACGATGAAGTTAGGACAAAAGGAGCGTAAAATCCTTTAGCAACGGCAGAGCATGGTTCTGGACAGGCCGTAAATCCGAGATAGCAGATGGTCACTTAAAGAAATTAAGGGGTGTCGAGCTATAAACTAAGGAAACAAAGGCATAAGAGTCACGGGAGTATTACTGAGAAAGCTATCGTCGCGGGTAACAAGAACAAGGCCACACCACATGTATGAACTCATCAACGAGGCAACGAGACACTGTTCTCATTGAAAGGAAGGGATCGACCAGATTTATTACGAAGAAAGGACATATCCGGTAAGATACGGTTACAATGGGTGAATCAATTAACAAAGACGGCGGGAAGCGAAGTAAAGTGAGAGGTTTTTAGCGAAGACACAGAAAAACAGCAGCAGAGGTGACGTTACTTAGAAACGACCACACCAAGCGCGTGAGAACTAACAGGGACGCAGATGGACAGAATAAGACAATGCAGAAATTGGTCACGCTTGTGTGTAGCAGAAGTCAGCAGGGGCATGACAAGGGAAGACTGGGAAATTTATAGCGACGTTAAGTATACTTGTTAAGCAGATGCATCTGTGGAAATTAGAGAAATTTGTCTAAAAGGAACAAAAGAACAAATGTCAGGATGATTGACATGCGTGAAATCGGACTACCGCCAGAGACGAAGGGTGTATCCAAAAAGGAAGGCGATGGGGTAGGAAAATGAGGCATCCTATCAGAAGCCAGAGCTCAACGGAGGAGGGTTTTTAATAGCAAGTTTATAAGAAAACTAGAACGAAAATGAATGGGAATTTGGCAGAGTATCAAGTGAGGAAAAATAGGAGGGATTCCCGTGGAAGAGACAAAAGATAACCAATGGGAAGGAACCGATGGGCGAAGAGAGTCTAGAGTGGGAATTCGGTGGATTGAGTATACAAAATAAGCCGAAAACGCGAACGAGGAGTCTAAGATAAATTTTCGAGAGAATGAGAGAGTCAGAAGGCTAATAGTAAATGTTCGGAGAGACGGTCATAAGTGTTGATTGGGTATAATAACAGTATTATTTCGAAGAGACGGTCGTGAGTGTTGACGAAGTATGATGTAAGTATCTTAAAAGCTTAACTTAACAGTTAGGAGTCGTGACGGAAGTTCAGAATTCGTTGATAGTGAAAGTCCGCGAATTAACTGAAAACGTACTAAGATTCGATATGTATAAATGAATGTGAAGCAGTGTCACTTATATGTTATTTCATAGAACAAAGTCGACAACAACGTATGTAATACGATCGATATTAACAAGTGCGAACTAAGAATATAGTAATACATAACTTATAAAATGAATAAGATCGCAATATGTGTCTATAACAGTCTTGTGAAAATTGTAAATTGAATTACAAAAATTAACGCTATAACTGGTTACTTGTCAGTATTCTATTGCAATATCGGAAGATGCCGGGGTATGATATTCTAAGTGAAGTGTGTATACAAGGATAAATCAAGAGTTGAGTTACGTACCTTCAATGACATCACCAATCTGAGGAGTGAGCGATGAACTCAACGCAGATCAGACGCCGTAGAATGTGGATAACTTACCAAAACTAAAATTTTGTGTATTAATTAATAGTTTGCAAACACCTGTCTGTCCTACTAATAAAAGAACTCACGTAAAAATAATGGAAAACACTCATGTGTCTCTTAGTAAAGATAATTCTTATATCATAAAAAAAATGAATCCAATTTTAGATAGATTTTGTGTAATTATTAAAGTTAATAACTATTAGCGTTAAAATTCAAATTAAAACCTTGAGATAGAGCTCGTAAAATGAATTGCTATTGAAGTAGAGTGTATTTAATATTGTGAATGACCATAATAATTTATGCTGAATAAGAAGTAGTATGAGAATAATAAATGCCTCAAGTATACTGAAATTTGTGTATGCGTTTATTTATTTAATACTTACCTAAGATAGGGAACAAATATCATCATTTGACAGAATAACATAGTATGCATAATCATCAAGGAAAGGTAAACAAATAAAATTATCTGTAGCTTCAGTAGAATTCATGGTAACTTTAATTGCCGTTGCTGGAAATAAATCATATAATTTATTGATTAACATTGAATTTTACACACAAACACGTGACTAATTAACACCCAGTAAAAAGAACGTTGTATTTAGTTTAGTGCTAGTTAATCGTAGCGGTAATTAACGTTGTACAATGGCGCTCCAATCGCGCGGCGTAACGTTGTAAGAATAAAGTAAGGAGTGAGGAAATACTCTAAAGAATTGATGAGAAAAAACAGATGCTGAAGGGATTAAGAAGGAAGATGAATCTTCTGGGGCACTGGATGAGGTGAGATTGTTTGCTAAAGGCAGTACTTGAGGGAAATTGTGTATGTCATGAATACAAAAGAAAGGCAGGTGTATAGGTCCATTGTAGCAGGATATAAACACACTAATAGGTTGACGCAGAAGTAGGAGAGGCGCGATGGAACGCTTTCGTGAGTACCTGTCAGGAAAAGAGAGAAGACAATTGATTTTCTGAATATGCGATGTAACAATATATTGCAATATAATTATGCTATATTAATGCAATACGTAATTTCATTAGGTCTGACTACCTTGATGTACGTGTAGTGTAGAAGGGTGGGGTGTACGGGTCTCCGTGAGGCGCATATCCTGTTCTCGAGGGTATCAATTTCGTCATATCATCCACCAGCACATAAAGTTTTACAGATAAAACCAAACGAGCTTCAAAGATCTTCAAATATCCTTTTTATTTAAAAAATACATTTTCATATTTATCTCTGATGCCAGGGATCTAATTTGTTTGTAGCCAAATCAACAAGTAATGCGACATGTGCTAATAATAAAACTAATAATTTTAGATAAATACTAAAATCGCCAATATTATTATTTCTTGAAGAATACAGGTTGTATAAAACTAAGAAGGAAACTGAACATTATATGGATACGGTTCATATTGTTTGAAGAAGTGAGTTCCAGAAACAGAGAATTAATAATTATGGGTTTACTGTATCAAACAACAGTTATCAAGTTCTTCCTGAAAGTTTTGTGTCGTGTTGATTACGTTCTTGTGTTGCCAATTTATATCTGACAGTCCGCAAATTTACTTTTAGACTTTTCCCTCGGAACCAGTAAATAAAACTTTTCTTTCAACATTTTGTACATTATAAAAAACTAACCTAAAACAAATTTAGCACTGAAATTATAGAAAATTAAATAAAATTAGTAAAAATTATTATTAAAAAATAATTTATTAACATTTTTTCTTTCGTAAAAGCTTTATATAAAAATAGATAAAAAGAGATACTCTGAATGTAATTTTTAAATACGATTATTTGGAAGTTTGAGCAAAACATAAAATTCACCTCATATTGCCATTACCTTGTCATTTTATGAACAAGCTAGTGTACACTCTTAAGACAAAATATTTAATAAAAATGTCTCCGGAATTTCTCGCTGCCTTCACATTAAATCATAGTCCCTGAGATATGGTAAGTTAATTTATTAATTGCTGTGGTGTCGAAGATTCCTGTCCTCACAGTGGTTAGTAGTATTTCTTTATTTAATTCGTAAAAACATTTTTATAAAAGAGCGGGAATTATGTATACTCCGTTATTTACTCCTGAGCGATTTGTTACATGTCGAGAGACGAGACCTGTCATGTTGGTTTGAGTTGCTCAGTAACCCAACAGTACGGGTTGGAAGGGTTAGGGAACTGTGAATTCGTTTGGAGTGAATGTGAATTTAGTTCTTCACGCTTACTACCTAATCCCGTTCCACCTACTCTGAAAAACCCTCTTGAATCTGACACGACACGTCTCACCTCTCGAGCTGTACACCACGTCGTTTCCACGTTGTATCTTAACAAATGTTTTGAGTTAACTTTTATGCGAAGTTTCTACAGCTTAGCACTAGAGTCGGTGAAATATTAGTTGTTAACATGGCATAAAAATTCTTAATCAATTATACACTGAAACTTACGTTATAACTTACAGTCATAATAATCCTTTATTTACAGACTTCTGTGATATTCATCCTCGTCCTTGCACTATACTTATTTCTAAATCTGCTGTCTTCCCAGTGGAATGGTCGGTCGCACAAATGATTTTCTCGAATCATAACTTTTGTATTGTGCTTGCACGTATCTATTCCGACGTTCTCTCTTACTTCTCCTTCGGATCCAGGCCTGTATCCTTCTTCGTATATCGTAGGCTCCTTTCGCTAAATTTCTTCTTCGATTCACTAGAGGTGATAACACCATATAAGCATGTGTTCCTTCATTGAAGGTAACATCCGACATAGGCTTGTGGTACTTTTTTGACTTTTATAATTTTCTTGATACTTGAATACCATAAAAAATGTCTTCCTTTCAAACCACTTTCAAACGTTATGACTTTAAAGCAGTTAAATTTATGAGAGAGTGAATAGAAGATCAGACTAAAACATTAATTAAAGGTTGATGATTGACTGTGCATATAACCCAACAATGTCCGCTGCTGAATCATAAGTTTAAACTTGACTGCAACGTACAGTACGCAAAGAATTATTATAGTCTGTGTCTAGTAGAACAAACTACTACCTTCATGTTTGTGATTCGTGGGATGTCTTTCCTACTCCTCAATCTTTCATGACATGAGACTGTTTTTAAACAGTCATAAGCTTAAGGAAGTAGCCTGAAAGGAAGCCATTATCTTTCCCGTTCAAGTACCAAGAAGATTATATAAGACGAAAAAATACCGCAGTCTTAAAAATCTAGATCTTCATTCTTTCATTATCCGTTAATTTTGATTGTATATTAAAAATTGCGTTTAAACTAATAGAACTTACTGTCCATAACGAGGCTTAGTACGAGGAAAATATTAACGCATCTCCGTGTAAAAGATTTAGACTTATATAATGACCTGCTGGTTGTATGGAGAATATACAGATCACACAGCCGTATATTGTGAATGGAGACGAAAAAAATTAATTCACACAAGATTCTAACGTACATGGTAACCTACAAATAATGGCGACGGAAGTATTAGTTTGGCCCCATTATATCGCTTGATGTAAACACTTCGTCAAATCAAGAGCTAGGGATATGACATAATTATGTTTACACCTACTAATTGCCACATGTAGGTCTATAGGCAAGGTTAGGTTGACAGTAACGTAATTCCCATTTAGAAGCAGCAGACTAAATCCAGTTGAATTTTCAGCGTTTGTGTTATCATTACATTTTGTTGAAGTTGTTTTATAATTAAATTATATCAAATTAGATAAATCTTAATTTTTGCGTGATTTCCTTGTGTACTAACACTATCGACTGGCTAAATATAAATTTTTTCGTGATTTGTTAGGTACTTACTTAACATGCTTAATCAAATATTATTATTGCATTATTACGCATTACAGCATTACACAATAATCGGTTCTTTTTAATTACACAATATGTGTTCCGTAGGGCATTACATGTTTTTAAACAATTTGCTCTTACCTATTGCAAAAAACTATAATACTTATTGCAACTGATTTTAAATTATTTCTATATAGTGAATATGGTAACTTTTAATTTTTAAAAAATTTACTAATATTAGATTTTAATAAACACATGGTTTGACGGGACAGTTAATCGGATTTGCGTAGCGGTACGTATTCGCAGTTCTCAACCAACGAACCATACAAAATGAATTACACAAAATTATTAGCTGCTTAATTACACAAAGTGAATTAGCTGTTCCGTTGTTCCGAGTCGTATTTTTTCTGTTTTCTTTGTGTTACGCATGACACATACGCGTAGAACATTTATAGCACTTAATTATTTGTAAGGATATATTTATATGTAAATATACAAATTCCTTAGAAAATGTTGAAGAACGGACCAGTTATGACACTTAACGAAGAATAGCTTCATAAAAAGAATAATATTATAAATTCAACTTCAGTAGCATACAAAGAATCGTTTCCTGCATGTTTGATAACCGCAGTAAGCAACTTCTTATTAATTTGAAAGAGGCTACGAACGCAATTTGAACTTTTTGTGAAACTACCGGCATTGCATTTATTTACGTTTATTTTATGCAATCTGTTAATACATAACAATAAGCATAATTGTTCAGAGAATAATGGCATGAAGAGAACTGGTCCATTGACTAGTATTTAAAAGTAACAGATTATGTATAATATATTTATAGTGTTAGAACCTAGGTAAGTCCAGAGGAAATGTTAACTTTAGACGTCTTGTTTGTAAGCTGTTGTCTAGTAGATTTATGGCTAAAGGATTCGTGTGCTCTTCAAGCCGTTGCACACAACTTTCGCTGAACATCGCAATGGTTTCACTGACTGAGGGCAAGTCCAGGTCTCTATAGATGTCTTTGTTGCTGATGAACCACGGTGCGTTAGTTATGACACGCAACACCTTGGTCTGAAACCTTTCTCTTATGGCGATATTGGATTTAGATACAGTTACCCAAAGCTGTAAGTCGTATGTCCACACAGGATTGAAGACAATGTTGTACACCAACAGCTTGACAGTAATGATTTTCTGCCCAGGAGCCAATAATGCTTGCGAAACTTGGTGTCTAGTTGTTTTCTCTTCATCCAAATGTGGTTGCGCCAAGTCAGTATTTTGTCTAGGTGTATTTGCGCCATCACTGTCTATGATGGTATTAGTTAATGTCTTCACCAATAATCTTTCCATTATTTTAGACATTATTGCTAAGAGAATTATAGGTCGATACGACGTCACCTTATTTGGTGGTTTTTCCAGGTTTGGGTACGAGTAGGACTTCGGCCACCTTCCAATGAGCAGGAAGTATTGAAGTCACAATACGGCGTTGAAAAGTTGTGTAGCCGTGTCTATTCCTTTCCAAGGAAGTTCTTTCATGATTTGACCAGTTAGGAGGTCGTAAACCGGCGCCTGTTATGATTAACCTCGGTTCTTATAATACTTTGGACGGGATGGTTTAAACACGTCATTCAGGTGTTTGGCAAATAATTCAGCCTTTTCCCCATCTGTTTTTTCCCAAGTTCCATTAGGATTTCTTATGGGTGAAATTTGCATACGCGAATGTTTTAGCCCTTTTGTAGCTTTCCATAGTCTGTATCTACTGATGGTGTTAAGTTTAACAGATATTCTTCAAATGAGCCATTATTCAGTTTCCATAATAGTTCTTTAAGGTGCCTCGCTGCTCTGTTATATAATATTTTGCCCTGTGGATTTCTTGATGCCATCCAAACTTTTTGTGAGACGTCTTTTCTCGGCAATCTTTTTCCTAATGGTGAGAGGCCAAGTGAATGTTTTTCGTTTTTGTGTAGATAATGGAGTAGTGTCCCACGCAGCTTCCTGTACAAGTGATACAAAAGGTTCCAATGCATTTTCAAGCTCTGCTGGTGATTTAAGACTGACTTTCAGATTAATTTTGTTAGGAAGTATATCATTGAACACATCCCAGTCGGTCCTTTTGTTGGCCAGTTTTGCAGGTTTTTCATTGTGAATAATTTTTGTGTATATTGTAGTTATCACTGGTGAGTGGTCAGATGAAATTTTCTCATTTGATTCCACGCTTATGTACCCTGAAGATAATCTTTTGTTAAAAAAAATTTACAGGCATTGCACAAATGCAATGCACAGAGAAGGGCATTGAAAATTCTTCAATAAATCTAAAAAATATATGTATTTATGTTCACTCACCAATCAATGATTTTATTCTTCATTCACCAATCAATGAATTCATTCTTCATTTACCAATGTACAGATTATAAGTTAAATGTATTCGCATTCATAAGCGAAGTTTTATATGTGTACTACGTTATTGACAACAAAGAAGTAGTTTCTGTGGAAACTCACCGGTTCCCATTTTCGATCACGCACCAGCGATCGGCCGCAAATGTGCGACACGTCCTTATAAACATTATCAAGTTAAAAAGTCCAGGCAGTCTGGAATTTTCGAGGATCGGTAGGCCAGTAGGTTGGCTTGTATGTTGATAAGTGACCAAGTCTGAGTTCTTGCTTTACTTCGTACAATATTCTGCCTCAGCCAGGTGGCGACAGCCTTGATCCCCAGCTCGTATGCTTCGCATTAAAATCTTCGCCTGCTAGGAATCTGTTTTCAATATCGTTAAAGTAATGGACAAATAATTTTTTAGTGGGCATATACTTTGGTGGACAGTAGGCTGCTGATACAGTTATTGGGCCAAACCAATCCACTATTTCTATACTTGCTGCTTGAGGGTTGGGTTGCTGGATTTTGCTCAATATATGATGTCTTATGCCATGTCGTACTAAAATAGTAACTCCTGCTCGTTTTTTTATTTCAGCATGTGGATGAGAAGCACTATAAAATGAGTAATGGGGAATTTTGAAGCTGGACGTAGAAGTCAGGTGTGACTCGGAGATTAGCATATGTCAATTTTGTTCAAGTTCAATGACTCCACTTCATGTTTACGGTTTATGATGCCATTTGAATTCCAGAGAGCTATTTTGATTTGTGTGCCATTTATTTTTTGATTTTATTGATTTTTTCAATTCTTCTTGAAGTTGTCTGATTTCTTGTATAAACTCATTTATTAATGAGTGTTGCTTTTCGATAGTTTGCTGTAAGTTCATGTTCTGTTGTTGTAGATAAGTATTTTGTTGCTGCATATAAGATATAAAACTATTATCATTTAAACGATGTTAAGATTGTGTATAATCTTTTCTATGTGACAATTGTTGTGCCGCTACTTGGGCGTATGTCAAAGTCTCCGGTTGTCCCTGCATCTGATTTAACACTTGTGGTATTTTTACTGTATGCTTTGTTCTGACTTGTTGTGGTAATGCTTTTGACCTCGTAGAACTGTTCAATTATGAGTTGGGGATCTTTTACTTACAATGACCAGTTACATCTGAATTTGCTGGACTTGCCCCATCATAAAGCCGCATGGCTTTCGATCTTCTTTCTTTATTGCGTATGAATGATAGTCGTGTGCACCTGCACATTTAACACAACGAAATTGTTGTTTTCACTGATTTCGTGTGTGCCCATAGTTTGGGCATCGCTTACATTGAACTATCATTTGTTTTTGTATGGGGTTTGAATTTTACTTCAGGATGTAGAAGGTTTTTTATATTGTATATTTCCCCATTGTTACTTTTACTTTCAAGGTCTATGAAGAAGAGGTTTTTACGTTCTTTGGTTGCTGTGTTCAGGACATTCATTATGTGGACTACTGTATGCCTCTTCTCATCTAGAGCTGTTTTTATGTCATTTTGGTCTGTACTGTGGTGGAGATTCTTTAGTACTTTGCGATACAATTTTTCTTCTGGTAGTTTGTACGTGTGCTCTCGATGTTATGTGTGTCTAACAATTTTTTTATTTTTCTGTAATTTTCTACACTGTTTGAATTGTCATCTTATTGTCCGACAAAAGTTTATATGTGAATTCGTTTGTGGCAGTTCCAAGTAGCTTTAGGTACATCTTTGGTAACTCCGAGTGGAGGTATGTTTGTAGTCTGGGGGTACGTTTTCTGGTTTGTAGAAGCGTTAGGGTTTGCTTCTTGTATATTAGATAGAGCTTCGTACCGATTTTTTGTTTTTATTTGATTAGTTTCGGCATGAAACTTGTTGGGGATTCCTGGCTAAGTAGGCTTCCCAAATTTCTTTCACGTTTATAAATCCGTGGTAGTATTATTTAAAAATCTTTTGGTTCATACGCATGTACTCGTGGCTCACTAACTTCCATGATGAATTGTTCAAACTATGGGTCTTTCCTATGGCCTGACATTTCACTAACGTTGCTGAATTGCAGTAACTCTTGACTGTGTGTATTCGGAGGTATAGACTCGGGTAGTCTATCTGCGGTTGCAGATTTAATTGTAATTTTTGAGGTTCATTTAACAGTTGTTGGCCGAGTAGATTATTTAATGGTATTACACATTGTTGATGTAAAGAAACAAAAGTTTTGACTACGTGAATCCTGTTAACTGATGCTGAAAGTGTGGTACAGCCTGTGTGTGACCTTGTATTTGTGTTGGTTGCTGCCACTGCTGCAGAGATGCTTGCGAAACTGGATTATTTTGTATAATATTTGAGTGTAACGCTGTTTGAATGGCTTACTTGGTTATTGTATGAAACATATTAGTATTTAGTCATAGAAATATCAGTAATAAACTTTCAAGACACAACAAACCACTCACACATACACGCATACTTAATCACACACACAGCTCACTTAAGCATTCATACACAATATATTACTTAACAATCAATAACGTTTATAGCTTGTAGTACAAACAATGTGAGTATTGCTCTACCGGCACAGATAAGATAACACAAAGTGATAATGAACACTGCCCACGATCTGCACTGGTCAACGTCCCAAGGGCGACTGGCATTTGATTGCTTTAGAATTGTGTCATCGGCATGCATCCAACGTTTCAGATACATACATATCTGCTAGGTTTTGTTGTTTGTTAACCTGATAACTTCTGCTCCCGTATATCGAATAATAATAACACAGAAATCAACATATCTACATAGATCTACATAGACAAATTTGTGTATATATCTATGCATAATATGTAAAAATTATTTTTCTACTTACTTTAGACGTCAGTAAATTCTCGACACCTGAAAAAAATACAAGAGTAATTTATATACATGGTAATAGTTCATCACAATAGATCATCAGGATGTTTTTTCTGCTCAAGGGCAGATCTTACGGAGCATGCTCCCACCATGCTTTCGTATCCTGGCATAGTTTATTGTAATCATGATGGCGCATGCGTATATAATCTATCTACTGATATTTCCTCTTTATTCCGCTTTCCGATTATCAGCCCCTACAGTGTTTCCACCATTACATTAACGTGTATTTGCCACATACAAAATTGGTGTCCCAACCAATTTTTCTTCCCGGCCTTGATATCCAACACTCTTTTTTTCTCTCCCACTCTTTCAAGCTCCTCCTTATTGTTCGTCGCTCTGTCCTTCGAGAAAATTCAATCTATATTTCTTCATGTCCACATATCAAAGGTTGTAACCTCCTCTCCCCTTCTTTCCTCAACGTTCACGTTTATACCTGGTATAGGAACACGTAATGTAGCTGCAGTGTCATGTATTTCCCGTAAACGATATATTTCTAAAAGTTATAAATACGTTTGAATAGCAACACTTAATTGTATATCAAAAAAGCTATTATTCTGAAATCGTACTAATACCACTTAAATTATACTAATTAATTATTTCATATGACCGATCTTCAGATTTTTGGTTTATAAGTCAAGAAGTTCAAATACGTAACAATTACAAATAGCCAAGTTTAACAGATATCCCACTACTCAATTTGACAAGGCTTGATAATATTAAGAGAGGGACGATTTTCCCGTTCATTATTGTGTACCCTGTAACAAAACAAACAGAATGTATTTTATTTTTTTCAGTTTAAAGACGAAGCCATGCAGTTCCCGACTGTTCATAATAGGCTACATTCCATGTAGAACGCTTGTTTCACGACATTTACCGGTATCTCTTTTTCTTGTTGCTTCTGTATTTCGTAGTATTTCCATATACTACCTGAAACTGTGACTAAAGCTAGTTAAATTAATTTTTTTTACGTTTAACAAAATACCGCTGAACATAATTCTTACGTAATATCTTACGTATACAAACGGTTTTTAATCGGCATATTACAGCAAATAGTGTTTAAGGTTTCAAAGTTATATATAGTTTTTAAATATTTCATTTATTTGAAAGTCATAATCCTCCACAATCCTCAATCGACATTGATAAGCGTAATTAGAATTGTAACAAGGTGCCGTAATTTTAAACCGGACGTCTTAAATGATGGATTTTTCTGAATATTCTCACTTCATATAGTTGCTTCTACAGCACGGAAACCGGTTAGTATGTTTCATTCGACTTTCTTCCAAACAGCCTTAGCAACATACATATTCGATTAGTTTATCAAATTGAATTACACTGTTTTGGAGTAATCTAAAAATTTGAATATCAAATTAGACAAGGAAGCAAATTTTATAACATCTAGCTAAGAATAAATTTAGCACTAGAAAATTTCGTTTCATGTAAATTACCTGGAACTTTCGGCAGTTATGGAGTGCTTACCTGCACCTAAGTCTAGTGACTTACAAACTGATTGTAAAATATTGCACTGTAAAATACTGTCACAAATTGACTAATATATGCAAACAGTGGATGCCATAGGGATAGTTTTGCATACAATCTTTGGTGTTAATATGGTGTCAGTAACAATAACAAAAAGATTAAAAATAATATTACGGCGCGCGCGCGCTTCACGTGTATACACACACACACACACACACACACACACATTTATGAATGTTCCTTCATAAAAAAGTACCTAGAGTGGCAACCATATTGGATTTTGAAATGTGTAAATTGACATGTATAGAAACTTGTAAAATTATTTAAAGTAACAGTATTGAAAAGTTTAAGAGTAGCAAATTTATTTACAAAAACTGTAGATTAATCCCTTCAAACTATATATACATATTTCAAAACTCAGAATTCTGAAAATTATGATTTATTAAAAGTGAAAGTAGGCCTAATTGGTAAAACATAGAATTGAAAACAACAGAGAATAATCGTGTTGTCACTACCGTTATGTAAAACTAGGTATCATAATACCAAGTATAAGCCAATAATAGTTGTAAAACAACAAAATATTGTAAATTACTGAGAAAAAAGTGAATTTAAATTAATTATCAATGCCGTATAACTTTATAATGCAAAAAATTATAAAAATATTATAATGTAAAACCAAGCCAGGAAGAAGAAGAGTCTGGGCTTCAACAATGCAACAATTAATTTTTAATTTCTTCCTGTACCATCAAACGGAAAGCGTCTCATAAAGAGTAATAATAATTTTACAACTAAATATTAGTGTAATAGTAGAAAAATTGAGAAAGTATTGCATGAAATGTGTTACAACAGTAGCACAGTATACCAAGGAACGTATAAAAAGTAAAGGGATTATTAGTAAAAAACGTACCAAGCGGTTTAAGAAGAAAGTAGTAAACAAGAATAATCTAAATACTGCATTGATGATAAACCTTAGGTAACGAAAACTTATTAAAACACCAGACACGCACAGAATTATTCTTTAACTACAAAAGTGATAACCTAAAAACTGCACTTTACACATCTTCAGTTATAATATACTGTTGTGCTTTATAAAAGTGTTGTATTAAAAGAGTACACTATTAAACTGTTTAAGGTAAAGAAACTGTAGAATTTAAAATGTTATTTGAAACATTTAAACTAACAAGACAAAAGTACTAGGCAAGACAAGAGTGGATAGTATGCTTATAAGGAGAACAGCGGGAGGTATGGCTGTTGGATTTAAATTTGTTAATTAAACAATTATTTATATTTTTAAAAAGCCAGTTATAATCTTTTGTTTCAAATATCAGAAAATCAATTTCTTACATTGTTTTTTATTAGTCAAAATTATTTTTTATTTTGTTCATATGTGGTGGGCCTGAGACTATAAATGTTCATGCTATAAAAGATATAACCCATTTAAGCACATTTTGTTGTTTATTTCTTAAATAACTTGTGAAATGTATGTCTGAAGTATATAATATGCGTATGAATGGATAATATTATGACATTAAATTTCAAGAGTAAATTTATTTGCACTTACATGTTTTATTGTGTGATACAGTTTCAGAGTGTATAGTGTTTTCTGTTACCTTGGTTCTATCAGTCAGAAAATATAGATTATCATTATTATTTGTAATTGAATCAGTTTTACTATAGGGGTATCAATTCATCTAATAAAACGTTCTGAGAAAAAAGTTTCACTGCAAAAATTATGAATAATAAAACATATTAAATTATTTTTACTATTTGTTGTCTTTTTTTTCAGTAAAATAAGTTAATTCCAGACATTAAATATACAAACATAAAATCTATAGTGTTTCAAGTGTACTGTACACAAATATTAGTCGTAACTTAAAGAAGTTGAACCATCCTCAAAGTAGATTCTTAAATGAGAAACTGACCTAAAATCTATTTTAAGAAAAATTGAACTGATACTGTAAGATGAACGCAATAAAACCAACACGAAATGTCCTAAAAACTAATGTCGGGAAAATGTTCTTCATTTAGCTTTTTAAAATGCTATTTCCTTAGTCATCTTCACTGGGATCCGTTGTAAGCATTCTCTAATGTGTTCATGAACTCCATAACAACAAGTACGAATTACCCTAAGCTTTAAGAAATTCTGTTTAATTTACTTCCTGAAATAAGATACGCTACTAATAAAGAAATACTCAAGGATCCATAAGAAAGCCTGAAGGATTCTTATGAAATTCCTGTTTTAGCGCAATATGCTGTACATCTTTCTAGTAGTTTATATATGTGTTGCTTCAAAGATTTTTGAGATAAACTTATCTTTCATATTTATGATTGTTTCATACTGTATTACACTTGTACAAAAATAATAAACCAATAATTTTCCTTCAAGTTTGTATTCTAATAGTCCTATAAAATACAGAAGAAATCTTCATGTGGTAGAAAAAATTGCCACCTTATTTAAATCTTTTGCTGACTATATAGCACAGGAAAAATAGATATTTTAAGAAAAACAATCCTTAGTTAATAAAAATTTGCAAAGACCATGTACAAAAATTAATTTCTTTTACACCGTTAGATTGAAAGTTGTGATAGTTGGATCGAGAGCAAGTTGGTGTTTACTGGAGTGAAAAGAGGAAAATGGGGTTGTTTGTGAATATCAGAAGAAATATGGATTTCAGCATAAGCATCAGCAGTTTTTCAAAATTTTAAATAAGCCTACTTCTTAAAAATTTGTGTTATTTCTGTGCCTTAAAAAGTTACCAACATTTGGTTATTTGAAAACAAAAACTTTTCAAACTTTCTTTACGATCACAAAGTTTCGAATTTGTTTTCTACAAATAACTTAAAACTATGCAATTTTGAAAATGAAATAATCTTTCTTAACATATTGTTACGACGGTCTCCTTGATGGTACAGTGGAAAACAAAATACAAGACACCAATAAAGTCACTAAAAAATAACAGCTTTAATTAACACAATTAACAGTTTGTAATCAACAAGTTATTCAACAAGATTATTCTCGTACAACAATTCAAGTTATCTGTCCTCGCAAATAATAATGTCAACTATAAAGAATTCCTCACTATAATCACTTCTTACTATTACACTCACTTGAAATGCCTGTGTAAATGTCTAGACAATAACTCGAAGCTCACTTGAATAAATCGACACTCCTAAACTCAAGCTAAGCGTCGCTGAATGCTTATATTTTTACTCCGCTGAGATTCTAGAATAATGCATAATAAGCGTCAACACTACTGGAAAACACTAGAGCGTAACTGCTTGCTGCCTTGAACACAGTGCGCGCGGACCGGTGAACCTGATCTCCTTCTTGGAAACCCACACTATTGCTGCGAATGTCATACCGAGTTTTCATTCTATCACTGGCTATCTTCAGCCGTCTTCTTATCAAGCGATTGATTTCTCGCAGTCGGTTTTCTAATTGCAAGGAATAGTTCTGCGGCTCTTGGGACTGATTCTCAGACGATCCGAACATCAAGTCCCCAGGGAGACGAAGACGAATCTCCCGCCAAAACACCAATTTTGCTGGAGTTATGCCGGTTGTGTCGTGTACTGATTACCTATACACCATGAGGAATAGTGGTATACGTTGGCCCCAGTCTGTTTGGTTCTCGTCAACAACCTTCGAAACATGCTGCTCATGTGTCCTATTGAAACTCTCAACAATCTCGTCCGGCTAAGAATGTTTCTACTGCAGATTTATTTGACTTGGATCCTTCTATGACAGATATTTTTGTAGACGTTGATTATTCAACACTTGAGACAGATTTTTCTACTTCAGCTATTCTTAACGTAATTGATTCTTGCACATCCGACATGTTAGTAACTTGTTTATTAAGCTCACCTCGTAAAATCCAGTTCTGCCATACTGTGGTCTTGCATCTGTATCTGCATAGCTTGAAAAAGAGCTTCCGTTTTATCAGTTTCCTTCTTACGTTTCTGGTCTTCTCGACCTTCCGATTCGAGCAATAGTGCTTGTTTTGTTTCTTCTGTTTCCAGCATTAGTACTTTCTGTCGTTCTTATGTTTCCAGCAGAAGTGATTTCTGTCTCTCTTCCGCTTTCTCATCTTGTTGTTTTTCTGTTTCTAATAGAAACGCAACATCATCTGACTGGCATGCATGTTTACAGATTAATTACAGACTGCACTAGTCTTGTCCAAAGTGTCCGCTGTTTCCACTTTGTGGGCGTCGGATCGTATCCCACTTCTGACACCACTGTTACGACGGTGTCCTTAATCGCCGTATGGTACAGTGGAAAACAAAATACAAAACACCAATAAAGTCACTAAAAAAACAGCTTTATTATCACAATTAACAGTTTGTAATCACCAAGTTATTCACCAAGACTATTCCTGTACAACAATTCAAGTTAATCTGTCCACACAAATAGTAATGTCAACTATAAAGAATTCAGCACTATTATCACTTCCTACTAATACACCACTTAAAACGCACTGTGTAAATCTCCCGACACTAACTCTAACCTCACTTGAATAAATCGTAATTTAAACTGAAACTAACAGTCGCTGAATGCTTATATTTTTACCCCGCTGAGATTTCAGAATAATCCAAAATACGCGTCAACACGACTAGAAAACACTGGAGAGTAACTGCTTTCGGCCTTGAACACAGTGAGCGCGGCCGGTGAAGTCTGGAACAGCCACTTTAACGCATGTTAAGAGTTACGTACGCACACAGCATTACAGCTGGTTCTGCTGGGATAGCCGAGAAACGTGTAGAACGTTCTGTAATGGCGTAACATATATATAATTTCTTACAATTCGATATGTGTTTATTTTATACAAAATGACAAGAAACCAAGATATGCCTACTTAAATATTTCCCTAACCCCAAAATCAGGGATGCGTTTTTAAACGCTTTTATTTAACTTGCTTTTCCCGTCAGTCTAAAGTGGATTTTTCAAATCGAATTTTCGCATACTTCCCTACGTGATAGCGACTTCAAATTTTGCATACACACTTGAATCACGTGACAATATAATATTATGAAAAAAATACTTACATACATTTACCAATGTACAGATTATAAGTTAAATGTAGTCGCATTCATAAGCGAAGTTTTATATGTGTACTACGTTATTGACAACAAAGAAGTAGTTTCTATGGAAACTCAGCGGTTCCCATTTTTGATCACGCGCAAATGTGCGACACGTCCTTATAAACAAATCAATGTTAAAACTGCCTACGTGATTACAAATAACGGTAAGTAATTTTACTTTGTCATGTAATTTTAAAATATCACGTTTCACTTTGAATTTTTCTCTTTTAAAATTAAAATAAATAAATAATTCTTAATATTTAAGGAATTATTTTTGGAAGTTTTAAAGTTTTGTTGAAGGCTTGGTATTGAAAGTTTTCGATCTCAGATACTGTCTTTTTAAGGTTAATTAATACTACACTTCTTAAAATTTAACACACAAAAAATAATGATTAACAACTATCAAAAAAAAATTACAACAGTGTTATTGTGTGATAGTTCAGTGTTTGTGAAAAAATAGTTCGCTAGTATATATAGTGTCACAGGTTAGTTTATAATAACCGTTAAAATATTTTAAATTTGATTAATATCACAATACTTTCCTTTTTAAATTCACACTTTTATATTCCGTTTTGGTTGTTTCCACTATATAATTCATTTATTATTATTTTAACAATTCACTGTATAATTTTATCAATAGATTATAATTTAACTCCGGTTCACTGTACACCTAACCCGTCTGATGTTCGATTACGAGTCCTTAATTGTAAACAATGCGTATAACTAAAGACTTTAACCTCCAGTATCAACCGTTGGAAATATGTATATGAAATGAAAAATGAATAATGGCAGTTGGTTTTTGACTTCCTGTATCTACGTTAATACAAACTTACTGTGTCATCTGTACCAGCGGCCGGCAAACATTTTCGTAAGGGGAGCATGATACTTTTAGGCTTAGTGGAGCAATCAAAATTAAAATTGTGTATGTATCATTCTGTTTTCATTATGTAATTTATCTATAAAATTTGACTAAAAAGTGTGAAATAAAAAGAAGTAAAAAATTAAAAAAAACGATTTATTAAAATTAACAAAATGATCAATGTACTTATAAAATAATTTATCTTATACCAAATACATTAACAACAAATGAAAATAACGTTTATTAACCAAAAAGTTTTGTAACATTAAGTATCACTGATAATAAAAGCGTGGGCGCATAAGGAATGATATTATACCATGTTTAAATCAGTCTTCAATAAAAAAGATCTATAACTGATACTATTTGTTCTACATTTACTATCACTGATAATAAAAGCATGGGCGCCTTCATTTAGACAATGTGATCTTAAACATAAATTCGAAAATATAATTAATCAATATCAAAATGAATTTTGTATCTCAAAAATATTATAAAAAATATTATCAGTGATACTGAATGTTACAAAAATTTTTGATTAATAAACGTTATTTTCATTTGTTGTTAATGTATTTGGTATAAGATAAATTATTTTATCCTTTTTAGTACATTGATCATTTTGTTAATTTTAAATAAAAGCGTTTTTTTAAATTTTTTTTTACTTTTTTTATTATTACTTTTGTAATAACTACATAAAAGAAGATATATCAACCAAAAATGGTTACCAAAATTTTAGAAAAAAAAGCTTTTTTGAGTATTTTATTTATGGGTTTAAGTAACAACAGTAACGGAGTTATTCTCTTTCCGTTCTCCTAATGACAATCATATCTTGTACTTTGTTTCCAATGATGTTGTAAACAATAATCTTACACTGAGAGGTGTCTGCAAAGCGTCATATTTTTTCAGTGTTGGTAGTTCAATTTAATTTGCCACTTGTAATAGTTTTACCTAGCAAGTGTATGAACCCAATAATTAAAATAAAATAATGTATAAGGAACATGTACAGTGTGTATAAACAAATATAGGTAAACTCAAAAACAGTTGTTTACAATAGCAATTGCAAGGAATCCCACCTAGTTTTTAAAAAATTGAATCAATGACTTACCCCATTTAAACAATAGCTGCATTTAAAAATTTCAATACAAACGCATAAAGCAGTTGCGGTCACACAAAACTGTTTCAGAGCAACAGAACCACCAGTATACTCTCCAAATATAATAGTTGTCATTGTATATTATTATTCACACATTTCATTGTTTCCAAATAAATTCAATATTTTCCAATCGTAGTAGATGTTGTTTATTAAGTAAAACAGAGTTCTACGGACTGCACAAGTAAACACTTAGACCGATCAACTACACAACAGCAAGCCTGATATTGTGCTCGTCCGTTAGACAGCATTGAAGCTACAGTGTGTAGGCCTACATCTCGCAACTACCTCCCTTCCATTCTAGTTCTGTTGTAAGCGAACGATGATGAAGTGAAGAAGAGAAGCGGCACTGCATTTTTAACCTTAATTCCTAATGAACGCAATGTTATACTGTAGGCATTAGTTATACATTTCTTAGAGAATTATAAAATTGTTTAAAGTTAAAATACATAATAATCATTTAACCTTAGTAATGTTAATGTTTAATTATTTTTCAACATAGTGGATAAAAATGATAAAACAAAGGGTAAGAACTAAGAAAACTGAAAGAAATGTAATTTTAAGTTTAGTATTGTTTACTAATTATTAATTTAGTGTCAAGGAACCAACCCACAATTTGACCTGCGAGCCGCTACTGGCATAGAGTGTAATGTCAAAATCCATTTTATAACAGTTAATGGACCTATGATTCGTTGTAAAGAAGTGCATACAAAAAAGTAATGACTGACGCCGTACATAAAAACGATACAATTACACTATAACGACGTAAATGTGTGTGTGTGTGTGTGTGTGTGTGTGTGTGTGTGTGTGTGTGTGTGTGTGTGTGTGTGTGTGTGTGTGTGTGTGTGTGTGTGTGTGTGTGAATAGAACCTAAGTCATCATTGATGCTCAGAGAAATGTTAAAAAAAGAGAAACGTTTCTTATTTGCATAAAATGCTTGTCTTTTGAATCTACGTAATGGACTTTTGACATCATAGAAAAATATAAGTGCGATGTTTCGGCCACTACACAATCGGCAACCACCTTCAGGCTAACTATAAACTAATACATGAACATAGAAATAAATGTTAGGTACTGGAATAAATAAAATTTATAATAAAGAAGTTATAATAAAAAATGTAATTATTTATTACTTATATTCGTCAATGAGTTTACAGTTAGCCTCTAGACGGCGTAGACTGTAATCTAGAATACAGTCGCATACACTCTGGTCCTCATCCAACTTGGAAGTTGAGGCGGCAGTTACGTCAGCTATACCAGGAGGCGTAGAGCCTGTCTGCTCAGTTGCAGGTCTGGAGCCGACTCCCGGGTGCCTCGATGGTGGCAGGGGTCCCTTTGGTTTCCGCCGCAGCAGCTCCTGCTTGTACACCGTTCAGGACCTGTAGTTGTCTGGGTGATTGTCTGGCTTGAAGGCGGGCGTATCACAGTGTTCTGTGAGGTGTGGAAGTGAGTCTGTATGGTGACCAAAACGTTGGCACCTGTGGCACTGAGGTAGTGCCCTGGGAGCTCGGCTCCGTTTCACTTTGACGCGGAACCCAAAGAGCCGCACTAGAGAGAGAAGGCTTTTGCCTGCCTCGCCCTTCTCTACTAGAGACGAAAAAAAGGAGTCGCTCGTGGGGAGCGGGGCAGAGACGAGCGACTCATCCCTTGTTCGCTGAACGCCCGTGTGGGGTTCCTGGCCAACGTGCCGCTGGTCTACCCGGTAGAGACAGCAGGGATGTCTCTGCCCGCAGCCAGGGAGCGCGGGTCCGACAGAAACCGGACGACGGAATGTGGACTGGACTACTCAGGCTGTCCGGGGAGAGAGCTGGACTACTGACTGGCTTCGTTAGATACCTTTCCTTACCAAGAAGGGTGTCCGCAGGGCCTCTTAACTCCGGGGGTACCACAAGCCTGTTTAACGTTAGTGCCATCCGGAGCAGTGCTACCTATCAGAGCCGAGCCTGAGCAGAAGCGAGAAAGATGATTGAAGCGCTGTGCACAAAGAAAGTTCCGACGGCAAGATCGTATTCTGGCAGATGATGTCGGCAACTGATCCTTGTAAGGGCCGACAGAGATGTGGTATCTTGTTGCGGTGCTCCTCTTCCCCGGTGGGGAGTCTCCTCCTACCTGTAGCTGAAGCGGCGATCACGACAGACAGGGCAAGGAAGTGAGTCCTCTTCAAGAATATACAGTATTTGTCATTCTTTGTAGGCCTAACTGAATTCTGTGTAGTACACTAGCGGTGTTAAAGTATTTGTTATATTACGAAAAAATAACGTTTTTATTTTCAGAGTAAATGATGTAATAATAAGTTAACGAAGATAAGTAAGTTGATGCAATTCTGACGTTGTACGAGTAATATTCGTAAATACTCTTCCCAAAGTCTGACTAAAAAAAACTCATGTTAAAAACTCGATTCACAGCTTATCCGCTTCACATTTTTCAGCGTCATCTTGTTTACTCCGGTATATCAAATATTGATCTTCCGTGACATTCCAGCAGACTTAACGGGACGGAGACGATTCTACATGAACGAGCAATGATGATAAAAGTGATAGAAATATTCTGAAGGTACGCAACACACTACTTGTTTACAATTGCAAATTTACGTAACGAAATGTCAATATAAGATTCTCGTAGTGCAATTGCCATTGACCTGTTGCGTAATAAATTCCCATTACAGGCATATCGTGTTATAGCATGTTCGTTTTACGCACTTTCCATACTCGAATTCCTACTAGAGAGGAACGTGGAACATGACGTGCGTAAATTGCGTAAATTATGGAGTATTGTTTCTGCAAGTAGACAGTCTATACAATGTATTCATTTTACATTTTCGTAATACTCTAGTAATTAAGTGTATAGTTATTAAATCTTTAAATTAAGTTGTCAAAAAACAATGGAATACGCAAATAAATATTTTTTAATGTGAATGTAGTAGTTTATTTTATGTCTGTGACAGAATAAAATTTGTTAAAAACATTAAAATTTGAATTTTACAAACCTTTACTGCGTACAAAATACAGTCATAAAACACTCCAGATTTCCGCGATTTCGTTACAATTTGCAGTTCCAAGAACTCATCCACCGCCCATGTAGAGGCTTGCTTGTAAAACAAAGCAGAAGAACAAGACCACTACTAATAATTCATTCCGTGTTGCTTATGGATGCTGTTTCATTCCGTGTTGCAGGATGTTAACTTAGAAAATCTAGTCATGCATATTTAATCAAATTCTGTTATTAAGATCGTGTTACGACGATAGACGTTTTATCTCAAGGTAATTTGTTTAAAGAATGAGTTACAGATAAAACAAATTATAATTACTTTCACTGACATTTTGAGTAAATACTTTCCTTCTACCGTTCTAAAAGAGGTAGGCGTAATTACTAGATGTGATAGACATGTAGAAACGTTTAGCAAGAACATTCGTTAAACTTAAAAAAAAAATTCGGTAATACACTAACATTAAAAGTATCTTCCAATCTTCCACACTAACAGAACTTCCAATCTTACGGTAACTTTAATATCTGCGTCAGTGGAATGGTACAGTTACAAACACGAGCTATGTGAATAGCGAAACTAGAGAAAAAATAAAAACATACTTACGGAATTCAACGTCTAGGAAAGCATGAATTCTGAAAAGTACGGGGATATCTTAGGAAGGAGTAGACCTAATTTGTTTACAGAGACTTGACTTTTAAGTAGAAAATTTGTTTTCACTACATTATGAAGCGTTAGCGATTATATCACTTTAAATTATATAACAATTTTCATTCGTTAGTATCATCAAATTTTTTCGTTTAGTAATGAAGTTTTTAAAAAACCTGATATAAAATATTTAAGTTTAATTGTCTTTACCTAGATATGAAAGACAAATAATACACACAGGAAGCTTTATCAATGAGCAGTGGTGATATTTGATGGTAAGTGATTCTCAGAGTTGTAGTTACACTACAGTCTAAAATGGAATAAGCTTTAGAGTAGAAAGAGTGCAGCTGAAATACACTCGGAGCAACATATAACTTGTACTAGGCACATGTAATCGAAGATTTTTAAAGACATAGTGAACGGAGTTTCTATCTGTTCATATTTAGAGCTTTATACCCTTGAAAACATTAAAATATTGGTATAAACTTAATGCAATGCAATTTTAATTCATGTATCTGTAGTTTAAGAGGATTTATATTGCAGTAGTTTTGATTATTTTACAGTCACGTAATCTAATCGAATCTTTCCCAGTCTAGTCTAGCCTAACGTAACGTGTTGAGTTGTCCATATATTTAAGATTTGTAAGATTATAACCACAATACTGAACAATACTTTCTTTTTCGCAAACATATGCGCATTAAACATTTAATCTATTTTGAAGAGCTTAATGCTAAATGATTTAGTTACTATAAACACACACACACATACAAACACTACACCATACCGGCGTTTCAATACATAAGATTGTTTTATTAAAGCTTAATAAAGCTTAATATTGTTTTATTAAAGCTTAATAACCGCACTCACGTGTCTATAGAATTAATCCTCCAAGTAATGCTTTTAACAAAACACATTGTTGATAACACAATTTGAACATGTGGAATAATAGTTTTTATATTGTTTGTTTCACTTTTTTAATCAAAATTTTACTTTAAGAATTACGTAGAATAGGATAGTCTTTTCTTTTTGCTGTTAACGCTAGATGTACAAATATGCAATTAGTGTCAAGCTGTAGGACTCACAAACTATACTTTTGTCATCTAAGCATCGGAAGTATAATAAAAATACAGTTGTATACAACCAAACTCTGACTACTGTATTCATATTTTATCCTTAAGGTACTTGGTCATGGTGAAATAATATTATAACGTATTTTCACAAGTTAACTCAATTACCTCATGCCTGCACAATTTTTCTTTGTGCCTGTATGACGTCCATCAAAAAACAAAATATATCAGGTAAATTTCCAGCTAGGAGGAACACCTGCGATTAGGGGAGGTCTAATATTTTGGGGAAACAAAATAACAGGAAGTCAAATATGTGTCCCTCAAGTTCTAAAACCTATGACAACTGTAATGAGTGACTCTTGTTCCGCTGACGATAAGGTTCCGCTACTTGACGTTATCTCGTTAAGAAACAATTTCTGGAGTTTTTGTTTTTATTACAGAAGTGCTCACTTTATTAACGTTAAATATCTCTTCGGTGGAAAACTTAAAGAGCAGATAACTGTCAACTTGTTTTCTTGATCTCGAGTTTAACAGAGACACTTTACTTGAGGTATAATTTGAACACCTTGATTTTATATAAGTTAGAAAGAAATTTTGTTGTAAAATGTTTGTAACATATTATCACACATTCCTCTTCTATTCAAAAACAAAATGTCAACTTACCATTTAACATTTTTAATATACCTGAAAACTCAGCCTCTCTCTAATGCGTTTTAAAGGACAACATTCATTTAAGTCCAGATTTTACAGGGACCCGCTCGTTTATAAATATTGTCATCAAGTGGGGAAAACTGTAAATGCCAAAAGTGCTTCGAAAGGAAAAAAATTCAGTTACGAATATATAGCCCCTATAAGATCTAAGCGTATATCAAATTTTCTAAATATAAGTGTTTTTTTTGGATCAATAACTTAAGCCTGTTTGTACCTATTTTTCCATAATTATCAGCAACTTTTCAGTTTTCATATATACAGCTGACACATTTTTGCAGTTCGTTTGTATATGTTTGAAAAATATAAAATTGATTATTTATTATTAAGTAAATTTTATATTGATATATTATAATACAGATTTGGTTATTATAGAGTGTTAAGTGGAACCAGTTATTGCATACGTTATATACAGGTTCTAGGTAGTGAAACTGTTCTCTTGTGTTGTGAAAATGAAGACATCTTTAAGGACACTGTTTCCATCTAACGATGGACCTATAATAAACATAGATCCGTTTTATGTAGTTACACACTATGATTTGTCTTTGAATTATATTCCTAAAGATAAACTTGCTGATTTGGTTTATATTTCTGATTCCGTTGTTCAGAAATATCTCAGGAAAATACCGCCAAATTATTACTGAACGATAACAATTACGTAAGAAAACTTAGAAACATTCAACTTTGAGACTAGATACGTAGAAGCAAATTAAAGTTACATTCTGAATATTTATTAGTTCAACTGCATGCCATATACTACAAATGTTACGTGTTCAGATTTACAGTTTATTTTTGATTCATAAAATTGGTTTTCAGTGGTCCATAAACTCTCTTGTATTGTAACTAACAAAAATATTTATAAAATATAGTTTTACAAGAATATGAAGTATTCTGTAACTGTAATGTAAATTTATACCAAAAGATAATATGAATTTTATAACATGTAACATTTTTAAATAATTTTATTAAAACAAGAAAAGATTCTCAGTTTTCTTAAAAAAAAATAAAAATAAAAGAAATAAGAAAAGTGAACAAATTAACAAATAGGCTTACATTTATTGTATTTTTAAAAACAAGTGTCATTACATTATATTCTGTTTTGTAGATTTTATAAGATAGGGCTATAGGTTTTTTCATCATTCTCATTAGGATTAGCTAACACACTGCAAAATATTTTGCACTATTTTTAAACGTTAGATAAAATCGTTATGACTAGTAATTCAGACGTATTGCCGAATTTTATAGAAATGCAGTAATACAGGGAAGATATAATACTTTTTGTTTAGATCTAAAACATTTTAAACTGCAAAATTGCTTAGGATACGTAATGTAGTGTAAAGTGAGTACAATTCTCTTGAATTTACAAAAATTAATAAATTGTAAAACATTAACATAAAACATTTAATAGGACCAGTCAACCTGAATGTATTAACTACTACACAAGTAGTGACGAACAGCGTACAAAACGGAATAAACGAGATAGGATCCTACCTTTATCAGTAAGAACAGCAGTTAAAGTGCACAAACAAAACCCCTGCAGTGCAGGTAGTCCGTACCCGTGGGACCCTAGGGGCCGGTAACAATAAAGCAAAAAATTTACGTACTAAACGTAAAATATTTAATCGGTAATCAAATATTTTTAAAATATGGAATTAAGGAAGATCTTTTAATCTCTGATACTAGGAAAAGAAATGTTTTCTGAAATGTTTTGTCAGCTGTAACATTTCTTACATATTATTATCTTTCAAGTGGCAATTTGGAAGCTGTTAATGCCCACCTTTCCTTGTGTTTCGCTAAAAGTCTTAACTTATCAAATACTTAACAAATATATAATTCTTTTGTTTTATGTTTTACTTTTAACAAGTTAGTAATCATTTATATTCTATAAACATACTTTATACAACTGTAAAAAATGCAGAGCGAAGACTGACAATACCGGAGTCAAACGTTGTAAAACATTCCAAACCAAATAAATTATGCTTGTATGTTCTGTAACATCCACTGTTTCTGCTTATTGATCCTACCATTTACTATTATATTTTAATATCAGCTTATTTTAAACTTGCAAAACTCAGAGTATTTCTTATTAAATAACTTTCTTGTTTAAAATAACAACCACAAGTATTCTCCAAAGATCGTGTACGAAATCGTACCACTACAAGTTAATGAAGCTTTCTTTGTAGGCCTGTCTTCTTTTGTCTAGTCGATAGGATAAGCAGGCCAGTTTCCTCAACTTGTACTTACCGTCTGAATGGGGAATATTTACACTTACTTTAAATGCAGATGTTGTTTAAAATAAAATTCATGCTACACATTTTTCTTAGGAACTAATATTTACTAATAGGACAAACCTATTAGATAGGTAACTACCTTTTTTGGTTCAGAATGGATAACATACATAACAAGTAAACTTTTGGATAGGATGCGCCGCAGGTTTCCTTTTTGATATTAAATCTTTTTGTGATCAGAGAACGCAAATTTGCAAAGCCGGAGTTGTCAATGTGATTAAGATTATTTTTCGCGCTGTTAGGCCGTGGTCCACAAATTTCACTCCGTAAAACGCCAGACATTTCCGTGCCCACGACGTCCACATCAGTGATGAGGGAACTAAGTTCTTAAAGGCCCCCTAAGGTTTAATTTACGATCTAGAGGGTGTTTAAAATCTTGGGTTCCGCTTCACTAACGATGACTATGTAGACCACGCTATAACAGTTCGGATAATAATCTTAATCTCATTAAATCTTTTTATATTTAAATTTAGAATCAAAAACTATTTCCGTTATTAAAACATTACAAAACTGTCACGTGCTACGCAAAGTGAATAACACAACTGTTACGTGACTCAGCTTTGCAATATCATATCATTTGCTATGATGACATGATTTGATTGGTTTATAATTCACAAGTGACTTGGTTCGTAATGTGGCTGAAACTCTCTATTATAATATAAAATAATGGTATAATAAACGACGAGATGTAGCAGGCTTGCCTAAGCGAAAGAGCAAGAGGAACTTTGGGTAATCTAATCATGAACATTACTCGATATTGTAGGCGATAATATTTATATTTTATCCTTATATCGGATGTACTTGCCGGGTCAGAAGGTGACACGGTGTTCTATACAGAAATTCATGTAAGGTTGGCAGAATCGGCTCTTATGGTACATGCGTTTCTTACGGGAAGAAAGCACACAGTGTTGCCAATTCTAGGCGTAACTATTTATAGCTGGACAACAAATTGTATTTTTTATTTTTTTCTCTTGATTATAGTTATATCACCAGGGTACGTTACATGTATCATACATTGGTTCAAAGAGACAATTCTGTGGAATACAATGGTGCATGTCTCAACATATCTGACTTTTAACTTCCCTTAATCTTTAATTTTTTGGTCAGACGCAAACTCACGGTGGAAAGTTGTAGACAATTAATTAAATTCGTCTTACTACCGCCAGCTAGTAATCTTACTACCGCCAAATACACTAGTATTTGTGTGCAATTTCGCTCCTCTTCCTGTATACATGTACTTTCAAGTTTTTTATCTGTTGTCTAATGTAAAAAATAAAACTTCTTTTATAAAATTCAAGTAATCCAGAAATTATACGAAAATAACTATATATAAGTTTATATATTTCTTAATATTACATAAACAATACGCTAATATAAAATTATAGCATAAACGTTTTAGTAACAACAGAAAGGAAATAATTTAGAAAATACTGTTACGAAGGTCTCACTGATCTTCGTGTGATACAGCGGAAACAAAATAACGACACCAGTGAGGTCACTTATAACCAGTTTTAATTAATCACAAATAACAATTCGTAATCAACTCGTACAATAATTCAAACTAAATTTGTCCACAAGCAATAATAATGTCAACTATGAAGAATTGCGTACTAATTGTAACACAACAACCACTTGATATCACTTGACAAATCGCCCAACATAATCTGACTTCTGAGCGGCAGCTGTTGCCTTTTTGTAGTCCACAGATGTTCCATAATTTGCGTCAACAAGCACTGGAAAGACTAAAGCGTAGTTGAGTGCGGCCTTGGCAGAAACACACACCTGCTCGGCTGGCCGGGAAACATGCAGAACGATGTTCTCCATTACTCGAGAACTTTCTGTCGTTGCGATAGATTTTATATTATGTTATTTTAGTAATCATATTTTGTTGCTTGTATGGTCAGAACATGAGTATTTATGAGTGTACTGAGGCGTCTATGTATATATGAGAAAATTTTGTTATTATGATCGTCTGTTACTTCTATTCGTATACGCAGAACATTACAAGGACGTTAATCACTGAAGAAACCACATCAAGTGTGATCGAATAAGTACAACCAAGGGTACCTGAACATTATCACAAATGTAAACCAAGTTTGAAAGTAACCGCACACACAGTGTTTTTTAAAGTTTGTTACTGACAGTATGTCTGTAATATTAATTTTCAGAAATCTCATGAATTTAATTTAATTTTTCGTAACCATCGTACGCTCAGATATCCACAGGTCAGTAATTGCAATTGGTTTGAAAAGGCAACAGTTGTATTTTTATCAGATCTGAGCATTGTGTTTTTGTGCTTACAGAACGATAGTCTTACGTCACACAACTAAACTAGGACAAGCAGCAAGGTCCGTGTTTACTTACTTGAACGTTCTGCTTTGACTTACATTCCAGTCACTTAATCATGTTAATCCATTTACATAGTTGGACTCAGAAGTAATGAGAAAAATACAGCACACAAAATTTTCGTTAACTCAATTATTGTAAATTATTATACCTTAATGAATGGAAACATGTTCTAGTCGTTACAGCTCTTCACCGTTTTAATCCGCATATATTGGAGTATCACTTACTCTGCTGCTTATGTAGCAGACAAAATTGATATCTTCTGTACCCATGGCTACAATGTTTGCATGTACAACTCGTTGGCTCAGCCCTTTCTATAAGCATACGGTTCATGCCTTAAAATTTGAGTTTAACATTATAAATGGCTCTTTTTTAAAAATCTAAACAGTCTATAAGTTAAATAGAGTAGGCTACCTTATACGAGACTTTCAGAAGGTAGACTGCCAAGTGCAACGCTTCAGTCGCCGATTCAATATCCCAGGTACCAACTTCCAAAAATAAACTTTTAAGTATAGTCATTATAACCTACAATGCCTGTAGTATATCATACGACAATCAGTGTACAAATCACAAGATTTTATTTAAATGTAGTATTATGGAATACTACTATTACGAGTGCAAAATTGCTTTGAACCTTTGAAATCTGGCTTAGTATCTTATAAAAAAGGTACAAAATTGGGGTTGGATCTGAATACAGGCTTTCGGATACTGTAACGTGCTGCAGTCTAGCGGAAATAATGAGAAACGTTGCTCAATGTCAAGGGAATTTCCGTCTCTTAGTTTCTAGTTGGTGAATGAATGGATGACTCTGTGGCCCAGCAATTCTCATTTTTGATGTTTACAAAACTGTTTCAGGTGCATATTCATCAAGTGGCGCATACGCAGAACTGAGTAATTCGCGTATAACTGTCATGTTAAGGATAATTGGGGTTTTCAAATTTGTTCTTGTTTAAACAGTTACGAAACAGCTTCGGTTTTTAGTTAACCTCAAAAGTTGGAACTAGGAATGGTTCTACTAGTAAATTCGGGGTACCACGCATGGTCTACTAGCCGAATTTTGGATCACGTTATCAGAAGACTAGTACTAGCCATTTTTTTGTGTTCCACAATAGCAAGGAAAACGCTGAAATATATTCGTAAGAATAAAAGACAGAAATGGCATGAGGCAGTTATTGTAAAAAGCAATTTGTGCTGTCCGAGAAAATAAATGTGTACTCTTCAAACAGTAGAAACAGTTAACGTGCCTCGCACAAGCTTACAGTTCCTGAAAAAAAAAGTGATATTTCACCTTCTTAAGCAGTTTTAACGAAAATTGGAAGAAAACTTATTTTAGGATATAAACTTGAAAAACAGTTAGTAGCCTACTTTCTTAACAGGAAAGAAATATTTTTTGGATACACGCCTGTAGATTTGGGCCTAATGCCATACCAGTTAGCTGTCCGGAACGGCAAAGAACACCTATTTAAATCTGAAGAGGCTGGTAGATCTTGGATAAATCACTTTCTACAACGCCATGAAAAACATATATGTTTGCAGAAACATGTGGAACATCTTCTTCACGATCCTTGACTTTTACCATGGAAACGTCCATACCTTTTTAAGCTATTAGAAAAAGCCTATGCGAAACACAAGTTCCCTGCTAAAAGAGTTTACAATGTAGATGAAACTGGGCTAACCATTGTCGACAGTAAAATTCCTCAAGTCATCGGGAGGAAGCGAAAACAACAAATCGCTGCAGCTAACATCTGCAGAGAGAGGTTGAACAATCACAATAGTTGCCTGCATGAGTGCTTCCGGACATTTTGTTCCGGCCTTGGTTATATTTCTCAGAAAAAAAAACATGAATAACCACCTTATGAAAGGAGCTCCTCCAGACACGGTTGGCGTTGCTCATCCCTTGCGCTGGATTCAGTATAATATCTTCACCAATTGGTTCGAACACTTTGTAGGAAAAGTGAAACTTTCAGAACAATCTCCAGTGTTACTTCTTTTAGGTGGCCGTTACATCCGTGTCCAAGATGTTGACCTCATTCAGTCAGCTACAGAAAATCATGTTATGATTGTGTAATTGCTACCGTATTGTTCACATAACTAAACCTTTGGAAGAAACCTTTTTCGGTCTCTTAAACAGCTATTGTAGCGAAGAAGTGGCTCTGTCATTCACAAGGACCTGTGACCCTATACGACACGATGGAGCCCTTTTGTAAGGCTTATTTAAAAGTGCAGACGGCAGATATTGCAGTTAACGGTTTCAAGGCCACTGGGATTTATCCCATAAATAAATACATCTTTACATATTCTGAGTTTATATCATTAGAAACTGATTCTAAAAAGACTCGAAGCTCTAACATGGCGAAGAGAATTTTCCTTTACCAGGTAACCTGGCGAAACCCGGAATATCCAATCAACCAGTCACCTCACCTCCTATACCTCATGAACAACAGCCAGTGACCTCAAATACTGTGAGTCCTTGTGAAATCGCACATCTTTCTACAATTAAAAAGATGAAAAGTAACAGAGATCGTAAAGCTGTAGGGTCTTGCACTACAACTAGAACTGCATACAAGAACGCACTGGTTGACTCATTGGAGGAAGCAGTTACATAAAACCCTAAAGGAAAGAATATAAAGAAGATATTGAACTTTGAGGAGAGCACAGACTATGAATCAAACAAGTATAAGAAATTAAAATTGAGAAAAATAAAAAAATCAAAGGAAAAGGACGGAAAAGAACGAGTTCAGATTCAGGAGATTCTCAAGGTGTTACTTCTGAAGTAAACACTGCAGATGACGATTTAAATGTCTTGGATATCCCTGCAGGTCAAAGAAAATCTGGAAGACGATGAGGCTGTTTTCATGTTTACGAGGGTCGTTTCTCTAATGACACCAGGGGGAACTGTGAATGATATGTTTCATGCGTTCAATGTATGCCCACAACGTGTGTGCGGGTGCCGAAAGAGATACTTGTATATGCGAATTTCAAAATAAATTGAATAAGGCGTGTTTCCAAATAAATTAGAATTAAGATTTACTTTATATCCACCGTATTTTTTTGTATTTTGCAAGTTAATGTGTTTCATTTTGATTAGTAAAACATAACCCTAGACATGAGTAAAAGATCTAAGTATAAGTAAAATATTAGTTTACACATTGTCTGATTTGAAAGAAAGTAAAATATTTAATTTAGGTAATCTTTTCAATCGGCTTAAACAGAAATTTTATTCTGTGTAAATTTTAAAATACTCAAAACAATAAGTATAAGTTCTGTACTATTCTATAACTTCCTTTTTGTGGCCAGTAATTGAAACATTGTACTGAATAAATATAGTTTATCCAGTTTGGAGTGTTTTTTTTTTAGTGTTCCTGTAAATTTTCAATGGTAGTACAAATTTAGGTCCCACTTGCAAAATCAGCAATTCTGATAAAATAACGATGGCATCTAAGAGAAAACTTTTCAATCTATTATTTTTGATGGGTTTTTTTTTGTAAAACTCACTTTACCAGAATATGATATATGGTGGAAAATATAAATGACAGCCTAAATTTTTAACTTCTCCTTTAATAATTATTAAGTCCAAACTTGTATGAATAGTCAAATTTCCTACTGTCAACATATGGTGTCACACGAAGTGGATTGTGTGAGATTAATTAGATGTTGAGCAAAATATTTACCTCACTGAGTCAGCTACAGAAATTAATGTAACGATTTTGTCATTGCTACCGCATTGCTCACATAAACTCCAGCCTTTGAATAAAACCTTTCCGTACGCCACTGTTTGTGAAGAAATTCAGTAAAAAATTGTATTTACAAGAAATTATTGAAAACCAGTGTACAATTTACTTTCAAAAAGATTTGATGCCTTACTTATTTGGAAATATTATAAAAATTCAAACAGTAAGAATTTAAACGAACCAATAAACCAATCATTGTAATGTCATCAGTCGAATCGGTTATGCAACGTAAACTAATTACACGTCTGCGGAGAAAGCAAAAGGAAATTAAATATTACCACAATATAAACAAAATGTTTAAGATTTCAACAAATTTGTAAGGTTTTGGACATGTATTCACGCGTGTGTCAGGAGATATACGCTTCTCGCTTTGCTTTGATATATAGGTATTTTGAATCTTCCGTTTTCTTTCATTGTGTTGTTTGATTCTAATATAGTACGTGACCATTCTTAAATTTAATTTAATTTTCAGCTCTAAGCCAGCATAAATTAAACTCAGTAAAGCCAAGCGTATGCAAGTGTAAGAAATATATTAAGTATATAATATAATATATAAGTAAATATATTACGTTCATTGCGAGCGTGGAGAAAACAAGACCCGGCGATGCAAATTAGTGCTGTGTTTAGTGAGGGTAATGTATGTGAGTTAGTACGCGAGGGTAGGTGACACATACTGCAGTGAAATTACTACAGCATTTTACCACAGTCTTACTGTGTACTGTACAAGCATGTAACATGATAAGAATATAACATCAATATTTTAAATTGTTGTAAACCTTTGAATTTACTCTAATGTAAATGTATATATATTCCAAATGCTTTCTGTAAGCTATCATTTGTGGAAAAAATACCTTGTGACATACTCTGTTGCATATGTCACTGTTTAGTAACACATAAACGATAAAACTGTTTAAAAGAAAAAACATTATCTTAAAATTTAGTGTACAAAAATAAAGTATATTTAAAGATACAGAAAAAAGTCAACTCATTAATCCAAAAGAACTCTATTTACACTGTAATTAAAAACTATCACTGTCGTGATAGGCTGTTGCACATCTTTTTCTGAACTGTCGGCATCGTATCGTCATTCATGAAATAGACGGGTTGAGGCAATTTCAAAATAAACACTGATATTCACAGATGTCCTTAAATGAGGAATTACAAAAGACGTAAACCTGTTGAAATGCTACTGAGTCGCAGTTATGTAAGAACTTTATGAAACAAGGAGAGTTTAACACTTAACCCATATATTCTTGAATTCAATTTGTTATATCCATTGTTTAGCGCAGTGTATTGTTTTTTTTTTTTTTTTTTTGTATAAAGCTTCCTGTAGACAATCGATTGTTTCTTTAATTTACGCAGTATTGACATACTGTACTTGGATTTAATCCGGTATAGGAACAATAATATTTTCATATATTTTGACTTATCTAATTAGAGTACCTCTATTACATGCCATCACATCAGCACGCATCTTTGCATTTATAAGCTCTACCTAAGTAACACTATAAATTTAAATTTGTTGATGGTTTTCTATACGACCCATATATATTTATTGATCTTTATACTAACTAAAGAAATTGGTGTAAGAACATTATTATTCGCAAAGGTTTTAAAAAATATATAAACACTTAGTTCGTTTCACAGTTTTCATTTAACTCTGACAGCCGTTTCAGCTTCTGAAGCTATTGTCAAAGAGATCAGTGAACAAATTTCGCAGTCTTCTGAGTCGCATTTAATAGGTGTCAGTCAGTGGCTTACCACCTATATACAGCTAGTATATACAGTTAGTAGTAGCTTCTCTCTGTTGTTAGTCCTCGAAATCGCTATGCGGAAAACAAGGTGAGTGGTTTAATAAATTCGTGTGATAGTTTTATGTATGAGTTACAAGTGTAACACTAACACCTACAGTAAAAAAGAGTAGTGACAATAGTGACATAAACATCTGTGCACACGTGAGAGGTCTGTTCCAATTGATTCAGGAAATGAAACAATTCGTTTAAAACCTCTTCCTCTTAACTCGTACTACTAACTAGATGTCGTATATAAGAATCTCTTCCTTGTGCAGACTAAGATATACTGACCTACATAACTGTAATTAATAGAGTTGTCCGTATCCTTCTCCGTATATTCTCTGCATATTTCTATAGGTTTCCATGAATGGCCACTAAAGCCCGCAAATTATTAAACACGTAAACTAAATTACTTTACTAGTCAATCGATAAACAGAAGCATAATTGAAGAACGAAATAACGTATACAAACACAATGTGTTGTTGGAAAAGCATTGTAAATAAGATGTTATAAAATAAGATGTTATGAACCAGGTCTAAATTAGATATACATAACAAAAAAAAACAGATAATTTTTTATTTGTTGTTCTACAGGTGCTAGCTCAAAATCATTTCCTTATTTTCCTTATTTTGTCGAAATCTAAATTAATCTTCCCACAGAACCCTGTCTACATTGTTTTTCATTTTCTGAGGACAAATCTTGTAAGTATTTTCAATGCGTGTAACGTAACATTGTGCGACAGTATTGACAGACATGTGCCTCAGATTTATTAGGCAACATTACCATAATATTCCTTTCAATATCTTTTTAAAATACCACTTCAAAACAATTTTCATTGGATAGTTGGTATAGTGACTGCATTCGGTTATCTGAACAACATTTTGTTAGTTGTGCAGGCGTGCTGTCGATACAGTTCGCCTTATTACATCGCATTATCGAAATCTGATCGTAAAATTGATATCTCCCTTTCGTCTGATCAAACCATTTTCTGTGACAGTTCTTTAAGAATAAGAACAGAAAATCCAAACGCTGTATAAGATAGAAAATACTTCTAATTTGATTTCTTGGATTGGGTCTGGTACGGGGTATGTGTTTAAAATAAATTATTTTATTTTTCAAATTTACAAATGTCTTACAGATGTGCTGTTTGCCAAATGATGAATACAAATTATCACAGATCGCTTAATTATTTGGAAATTTTCAAGATATTTTAATTACTTCAACACAATATTATTTGTCCCATAGCATCTTGATATTTTAATCAACTTTTTCCCCTTCGACAAGCTATTAGACTATTATTACTTTTCAAAAATATTTTTAATATAAAAGCGGGTAAATGTTTTAGTCAAGAAAAACAGATATACAAACGACAAAATAAGTGATTTACTAAAGAGAATTTAAAGCTTATTATTACGTATTGCATCTAAGCTAAATATCGCTCTGCCTAAGCAATAATAATACGTAACTCCCTTACATAATTCAACAAGAAATTGGTATATACGTGCGTATTAATTACACCCATTTGAACCCCTTTGCGTTCTCTCCTTATGGAATTTGCAGGTTTCGAAATCATTACTATTGAAGGATAATTTGGGAGTGTGCTTTTGAAATTATATATTATTGTAATAGAAGGAGTAAATGACTTATTACAAGTGACAGAGCTACGAGAGGGGTACCCACTTTCTAAATTCAAAGAAACAGTCGTAACGTGTATTTAGCTACAAGCTTAAGTGACTACATTAATCAAAGTTTTGTCGTTGAACACAAAGCAAAATACAATGTAACTTCTGTTGTAATGTTTGTTCATCTATTCCAGCAGCTTAGGAAGTTAAGGTAACATTTCTTTTGAATCAGATATATAACACTATATAGTTGAGGAACAATAGGTTATTTTCATCGAAGTGTGAAGCGACCAGTAATATCTGTCATAGTCAAATAGTGTTCCGCGTCGCGAAGTACGACTTTGAAACTTGTTGCTGTAATACACGTGAAGTTATACATTATGTAGGCCTACAGTTGTTTATTTTTAACACATTTCTAATGCACTGTCTTTTTTTAGAATAATTTTTCTATTTAGGTTTTAATTATCTAGCGAAATTTTATTTTTCATTTCTTTGCAAATTTTTTTTATAAAAATGGAGAGCATTTACAAGTTATTCAAAATCCGACAGTGGTAATTTTAATTCTGTTAGTTATATATTTTCAAGCTACATAAAATATTATAGTTGTGAATGAATGAATAATGTATTTGTAATCTACCTGTTACCTATAAATAACATTATTGAATTGTTATAATATTACCGTTAGTTCACTTATTATTCTAAAAGTAACTGTTTACCAATTGATGTGTTTAGCTGTAAGGGAGATTTAGGACAAGCTGTGTTTGTCCTTACTTATGTAACCCTTTATATAACTATTCATGAAAATATTTTTGTTTACTCTAGAAAGACATAAGACTTGCCAAAAGATACTTCCCATTTATTTTAGTAATCGGAATAGTAAACAAGTACACTATAAAAACTGACAGGCTACAATGTAAAAGCATCAGTTCCAGCGAACTGCTTGGCTTCGCTTGGCTCAAGCTTGAGGCTTGTGCTGTATTGTACGTGTTAATTGTTTGTTAGAATTGAGTTGACTTGAAGTTATAATAATTGTTTTAACTTAGTAAATTCTTGAAGTATTAAATTGTTCAAACTATAAACTGATATTAATTTACAAAAGTATAATGTTATATTCAATAAACCAATAATTCAGAGTATCTTGAATTTCTAAATTCTTTATTTAGGCAACGTACCTCTAACGGTTACTTCACTAAGCCACTCGAGTGAGTGATCGTGGTGTTTTACAATCAGGTAGAACATAAATGGTTTCAGAGGTGTGGGATACGCCTGAAAGATATCCTGAAGAAATGTTGTTCGAATAGAAGAAAGAAGAAAGAAAAATCTCCATCGCCTGTACCTGAAGGACTTCACTTGAGACTTGATACTTGGCAGCACACCCAAGTAAGTGACAACTAGTAGGTTAGTGTGGAACACCACAGAGAAATACGTAATTTCAAATACTGAGTATAATTACCATAATGTCTCTTAAAAAATTAGATACAGCTTTACAACTAATACCAGAGTATGGTGATGATAAAAACACAGATTTAAAATCATATGTTGATGGTGTACATTTCATCTTACAAAACGTAAAATCTGAGGAATATAATAACTATTTACATGTTGCAAAAATTAGACTTAAGGGTGAGATAGGAGCAGCAGCGCGTAGATCCGATATAGAAACGTGGAACGAATTAAAAGAATTTTTAAGGAATAGAATCAACAAACAACAAAGCGAAACCTTTTTAGAAGACCAACTTATTTGCATTAAACAGAAACCAAACCAAACTATTCAACATTTCGCGGACAGAATAGAAAAAATAGGACATAAGATAATAATAGCCTTATGCAGAACGGGTATAGATAGTAAAATGGCCGAATTAAGCACTGAAAGACGCATACACAAAAGTTTTACTAAAGGAGTATCTGAACCGTATAAAAATATCTTATTAAATAGGAAAACCAGTTCATTTAACGACGCTGTAAAAGACGCTCAAATGTTAGAATTAGAATTCGAAAAAGACAGGGCCTTAAACAGACGGAAGACATTCTATAACAATCGCTGTTATAAATGCAATAGCTTCGGTCACAAAGCGATAAATTGTAGAAAGAATACTAGAGACGTTATACTTACAAACAGTAAACCTGTAACATGCTTTAATTGAGGAAAACCAGGGCATTTTGCAAGAGACTGCCGCCAGAAATATAATAAACAATTTACAAAGAATCAAAAACCTTTTTACAACAATAAATCAGAAACTATGATACCGCGAAACGACATGCGCCTTCCATCAACCTCTACCAACGGTGGGTCCGTAGTTACAAAGTCTGGAGATTACAAAGCAATGACAAGGTGTACCTACAATTAGAAATAGCAGAAGGAGAAAATAAAACATGTAGAATGTAGAATGTAAAACATGTAGACACCGGTTCTGACGCAACTATCCTGAAAGTCAGTAGTTTAAATGATGACGTAGATATATACAATGGTAAGGATAACAGATTAAATTTAGCGGGAATAAGTGGTACAGTAACTTCATTAGGCGAGGCTGACTGCCATATTAAGATTAATGACGAAATAATAAAACATACTGTGCATATAGTACCTATAGATTTCCAATTACAAGTTGATGGAATAATAGGGATGGATCTATTAAATAAATTGGGAGCTGTACAATACATTGTAAGGAAAGAATTTTAGAAATAAATCAAGTAAAAACTGGAAATATATCAGCATGTAACGACGAAATAAAAATAGCTACCGAACATTTGACTAACAAAGAAACTAGTGAACTTTTGAAATTGTGTTATGCTTACCGAGATATTTTCAAGAAACCAGATCAATATCTGTCATGTACTAGTACTGTTAAACACGAAATTCCTGTAGGCTTAAGCCAAACGCCTATTAATCAACGACCGTACAGATTGCCGGAAGCACAAAAACCGTTAGTCGAAGAACACATATGCGATATGACAGTGAATGGCATAATAAGAGAAAGTACTAGCCCTTGGAATGCGCCAATCGTCCTTGTACCCAAGAAAGGGGTGAGTAAAACCAGATTTTGTACAGATTACAGAAAGTTAAACGAGGTCACTAAGAGTGACGCGCATCACTTACCTAATATTACCGAAATTTTAGATCAATTAGGCGGAATGCAGTACTTCTCTACGTTAGACTTATCAGGTTTTCACCAGATTGAGATAAAAGAAGATAAGGAAAACACGGCATTTAGTACGCCTCAGGGTCATTTCGAATACAAACGCATGCTTTTTGAATTAAAAGGAGCACCAGCTACCTTCCAAAGACTTATGAACGAAGTATTAAGAGGTTTAATCGGTTCTATTTGCTTTGTGTATATTGATGACATCGTATGTTATGGTAGAAATCTATAAGATAGCCATGCTAATCTAGAATCAGTTTTTAAAAGATTAAGAGAACACAAGTTACTTCTAAATGCAGAAAAATGTTTATTACTATGTACTAGTGTAACGTATTTGGGACATGTTATAAGTAAAGAAGGTGTTTTGCCGGATCCTTCTAAAGTAGACGCTGTAAAGAAATTCCCAACGCCAAGTAATGTGAAAGAATTAAAAATCCTCTTAGGTCTAGCAGGTTATTACAGGAGGTTCATAAAAGACGTTGCAAAAATCGCTAAGCCACTAAATTCACTATTTAAGGAAGGAGTTGAATTTCAATAGAAATCGGAACAAAACTAAGCATTTAGCACTTTGAAAGAGACAACTAGCATTTAGCACTTATTTAGGCAACGTACCTCTAACGGTTACTTCACTTAGCCACTCGAGTGAGTGATCGCGGTGTTTTATATTCAGGTAGAACAGAATTATAATATAAGATCAAGACATTCTTACTAACATGAGTTTTTATACCGTAAGGTACCGTAGGTCTTGTGATAAAAAATAAGTATTTTTATTTTGGGCCTACATATATTTGTTTGAAGCTTTCTATAAGATTATATGAATCAGGATGCTCCTTCTAATGATCCTGGAAATTGTAAATTAGGGTTTTAATATTGTTATAGCTCAAACATTTTTGCAATTGTTTGGTTTATGTATTTTAATTATAACCGTTTAATTTAAGGGAATGCTTAGTTATGCTTTACGTCTAGGTTTATGAGATCGAGGTTTACGTTGAAGATATTCTTATTTAACATTAATTCTTTTTTAAAGTATTGTTAAATATTTTTAGGAATTATTGTTATTGTTTACTTTATCAAATATTTTATTTATAAACTGTTATAAATCAAACTAAACTACATATAAGTATTATACTGCAGACAATCAAATCAGATCAAATGAAGTTAAAATTTTCAAGATGTCCCAATTTCTTCCAACACTTAGCATAAAACATCGGCACTCCAGCACAAAAATTGATGCAGAAGACAAAGAGAAAGAGACTTTTCATAATAATAGGATGCTATATGGGAGATTGTTTAAGGACATTTGGCAATACAACTGTATTGGACAACGAAATGTAGGGAGACTTACCAAGCGTTGGTGAAGTGGACGTGTTTCCTTTAAGACCGAAACAGGCGACCGCAAAAAAAAACTGTGATAACAAATTCTTCTTATCTCAGAAACTACATATACTTAGTAGAATTGATAGTAAACAAGGATTCGGAAATCTACTTCACGCACTTTGACGGCGTCTCTTTTTCACCAATATCCTAATTTCAGGAGACATACCATGCACAGTAATACAACTCACTGCAAGAAATGTTGTCTCCGCTATTCACATTTTTAACGGTGGTACTAGTACAAATGATGAGCAGAACTTTTGGCATCATATGTGCCTTAAATTGGGGAACGTGAAAGAAGCGGCGATTTGGCATTCATTGAGCTTACAATTCGTTTTTGATATTTGAGACTCTTCCGCCACAGAAACAGACGAATGTTGTCATTTCTTACCACCAGACAAACATGCTTTTGTTTTTAATACGTTTCCATTTTGGATCTCGGAGGCAGTACTTAATTTCGATGTGTATCCCTGTATTTTAGACTACAGTTTTTTATCTTATATGATAATATTGTATTATCTGACTGATAATTAAAGATGATTTATTCTGTTTCATGTTCTATGTTATGGAAAATCTTGGAAGGAAGACTTCTCAAAATGGACAGTGAGCCATGGTTCAAAACTAGCTGATCCTTGAACACCATAAATAAAGCGAAGTAATTAAAATCGTGCAGTTCAGGATATTGTCGAGTTTTTAGTTACTGAATTTGAAAGTTAATAAATGAATAAATAAGAAGTCATAGGAAGAGAACAGCAATTTCAACTACTGTATTTCAAATTAGTAAGAAGTTTAAAATCTTTTATTTCAAACAACAATCTGGCGCTGAACTAAATAAACACTGTTGACAGTTCAGCAGGAGACTTATAATTCTACAGCATAACGTGGCAGCAACGTGTTGTTGTTACAGTATCCGATAAATAATAATAAGACTCCTTTTTGTATTATCGAAGCAACATTTCAGTATACTGCAGTATAGGCTGCCTATACTGAAACCAGGAAAACTGACGTTTGTCACTACTGATTATGATCAAACAATCGTTCGAGTTCACTAATTAGCTAGTCGTACTAACTTCACTAATTGGTAGTCGTACTAAGGCCAATAAATCTATAAGATAAAATTTACAAATTATAGGCTATAAACACCGATTACATCATTCCGAATAAACGTTTTCTTAAGCTTCTCTGGGTTGGAGGATCTTAAATTCACTCTCCCTCCTCACTTTCGGAATGGTAGTATTTAACCTATTCTGTTTTGGAACTTTTGTAGCGCTGCTTACGTCTTTTTTCTTTGTTTGTTACTGTGCGCGGGTGAGTGTTTTCCGTCTCTCATTTAGAGGACACCGGTTATTCACTGGAGCCGGGATTTCTAAGACAAATCGACTCATATGTAGTGTTTAGAAACTGTTGTTCACACAGGATTCTCTTTCACTGTAGTAATAAAAATGTCAAGTGATTAAAATTATTTATTAGAGACAAAAATAAGTAATAAAGACAATCATTTTCTAGCGATTGCATATCCTTGACGTTGGTGGGAGTGTTGCATTGTCTGAGTATCCTCCGTCTTATGCAATCGGTAGCGTAGCTTGTGGTATGTCCTCGTTTGCCGGACAGACAGTTTGCTGATCTCGTTTGAAGAGCAGCTTTGTATACACTAGAGCCACCGAGCAAGTTATTCTTAAGACGGCTTTTTTTTACTGAATATCTCGAGCCCACCTATTGTGTAGCTGCGAGGGGGTGCTGCCATGAGGAAATGAAATGAGACGACTACTGAACTGTCTTTTTCTCTTAAATGGTTCCGGTGTGCGAAGCAAAATATTCCTGAGGTAAACTACTCCCCCGTTTAGGCGTGTATCAAACGAAATCTTAACGTAGAACATCAGAACATTGAGGAAACCATAAGGGTAACTTAAGATTCTAAAAAGCAAAATCGATAGGTATGGCAATTAAACGATATTAAACTAGTTTAAATCGAATTAAACTAAAGCGAAAGAGACTAGATAGAGTGCAATAACTTATAAAAGTTATACAATGTTTTATTCGGGTGGAAACTGTGTTGAAACTGTTATACCGCAGTGATGAAAAATAAATTTTCCTGTTAGTGCAACAAATTGGGATGTACATTGGAATGATCCTTTGATACTTATAGAACTAAGTGCGAGTGCACATCCAGTGGCTGTTTTGTTAGTACAGTTGTACATGCCAAGAGCAGACTATAATGAAGCACAAGTTGAAGAAATATGTGAACACATTAATGAAATCTTACATCCAGAAGGAAGAGGCAAGATCAACGTCTTAATCACGGCAGACTTTAACAGTGTCGTCGGAGAAGAATATCGGCAGAAATTTGTCGTATCCTATTGGCTAAAAAAAGGCTAGGAGGAGGAACACGAGAGGGAGAATGCTTGGCATCTCTGTTTCTATTGTCAACGAGAATGGGTATAAACAACACCTTGTAGGGGAAGGTTGCCATCATTGGACCACATAAGAGTTTTTAATTTTTTTTCATCACATTTTCAACTTAAATTTACCACTCAATATATAGATAGTTTCTCTATTATTTTCTGAATAACCGTGAGTACTTATTTTGTTTTTAGATTTTTCAAATATTGTAGTAGGAACAAAAACCAAATTTTAACAAAACTCCATTGATGGCGACTGGTTGCTATGAATGGACCATCGAGTTTCCATCGATGGACCGATTACGAAAGTAAAGAAAAACTGTCTCTACATAAGCCTATTGCCTTTTATTATACGTATCTACTAGACATAATATTGAAGATGGAGTTTAGAAAACGAGAGATGGTGAAAAATGGTGGTCTTGAAACACGTCTCTATTGATCGGCCATATTCCAGAAGTTTTAAAAGCACTTACGGCTGTGGCTATTGTGGCAGCGTTGGCATATGCTTTTCCAAATAAATCAGCAATTTTACGGACCGTAATTCCAACTCAATCTGGATTAAACATCAAATTTTTTTTCAATTTCCGTTGTGAAGTAAGCAGACAGCGGCTTGAAAAAAGCAACATCAAGTGTCTGGAGCTTAGCACTTGTATGGCTGGGCAGAGCTAACATAATTACCCCATTATCTCTGGCCATTTCGATGGCTTCAAGATTTTTAGTGTGACTGGAGTGGCCATTACAACAAAGAAGTACAGGATCTTGTTTGCTTGGTTAGACACTTTTATAAAATGTTGCATCCACTGTCCTTGTTCATATAGCTACTCTCAGGATTTAAGACAAACACTGTTCCTGGCGGTGCGCCATCTTTGAAGTCTTCACATGTTCTACCACGTTTGTAAATCAGTATAGGAGGAACAAAGAAACCACCTGCGCTTACACAGCAGACAGCCGTTGTCATCATACCTCGTTCTCCACTCGATGTCGTTCCAACTTGAGATTTACCGTTTCTAGCTACAATTTTCTGAGGTTTCTTTTACACAGTCGGCAGCCCCGTTTCGTCCATATTAAATATCTTGGTACCATTAAGATTATGTTTGTCTACAATACTTTCTAGACTGTAGAAAAACTTATTTACTCTTTCCTTGCTAAATCTAGAAGCTCGAGCAATTGATGTGTTTTCAGGAAGCCCGAGACCTAATTCGGGATGTCGCCGCATAAAATTGTAGTACAATTTTTTCGCAGTCGATCTCTTCTCTTTGCTGAATCTGTGTTTGATGTTATTTTGATCAGTGACTTGGAACGCGAGTTCTCGTAAGTCTTTGGCTGTAATTCCAAAAAACGTCTCCTCTAATTTTAAAATGTGGTCTACTAGTTCCTTCTCTATCTCAGGAGGCAAATCTCCTAAACTACCAATAATTTTCTTTCCCTCTACAATAAAATTATTTTTGCCTTCTAAATGTCTCTTTACAGTTACTTTGGGCAATCCATACTCTCGGCAGACTTCATTCAAACCAATGTCTCCGCAACGAAAGGCTGCGAGGTCTTAACAGACTCAATTTTCAGGACATAGTTTGTTAACACCTGTTTTATTATTTAAAATTATAGATGAAATAGTATTTCCCAGATTTCACTCTCCGACTCTTGAAAAAATTGCGATCACTATAGTAGGTTGTTGAGTGAGGAAACTTGTATTGCGATTTAGGCATCCAAAGTGAATGAATGGTTTGAGGTCACCTGATAGTCCTCCGATACTCGGGCTTTCCTACGGTGAAGGCACAAGTCGTGAAATAGTAATGCCCGTGACTACCTGAGCAAATGCAGAACGGTGCCAAAAGCACTTGAGTCTGGTAAGACCTGCACTTGTAGTGTCGTGTGCGGCATGGTGACATAGACCGTGACTAGAGAGTAGGAAATAAGTAATTGGTGTATACTTAATGTGAATCGTACAGTGAGTCTCAATTTATAGAATTTAAAGTAAAAAAGGATAATTTTTCTAATAATAAGGTGCACCTATTAAAGTAATTTAATGAAGAAAGTTGTGTTAGTGGTTATAATCACAAACAGAATTATACTGTTGCACACCACTATAGAAAACTTATTCCGATTAGCGCTTTCAAACTTCTCAGCTCATCGTCAGATCGGCATTAACAAGAGGAAGTAAAAACCAAACCCTTCACACCCCCACCCTTCTCCTCTGACCACACACAATAAGCTATAATTCAACTGTCCCTTCCCTACCACTGTGCCCTGTCACCCCCGTCTGTACGGTTACATATTTTTCTAGCACATTACTTGTGTGTGTGTGTGTGTGTGTGTGTGTGTGTGTGTGTGTGTGTGTGTGTGTGTGTGTGTGTGTGTGTGTGTGTGTGTGTGCATTCTTTTTAAAACCTACCGGCTTTCTCATTCACACTTGTGGGCGCGGTCACTCACCCCTATTTTAAAAACATCCAATAGTCCTATGCAATTTCATTCTTAATGTTATCTATCCGTCCTTTTTAATTTCTTTTATCTATCTCTTGTTATCTATCTTTTACTTTTTAATTACAGTATATTATAAAAGATTTCTTCATCATAAAATTTAGTTTTAGTATTCATTGAATTGTCTAACCCTTTTTCTCTTTTTTTCAATATTTCTAGCTCCCCCCTAAGGTTCCTTTCAACTGTATTATTTACTACTTTTAAAATTTCATAATCTTCCAAAGGATTCACAAACCTACGATTTTCTTCTACTAAATGTCTTGCGTATAACGAATTCGTTTTTCTATTACCTTCTCCACGTTTGTGGTCAGACAACCTGCACACGAATTTCCGTCCTGTCTCACCTAGGTACACTTTGTTGCACTCCTTACATTTTAATTTATAAATTCCACTTCTCTGTAATACTGGGATTTTTTCTATATTTTATTCCTTATCTTATCAAATACTGTTTCATATTTTTAATAGTTTCACATTTTTTAATATTTTTTAAAACTTTACAATAATTCTGTTTGTAAAGTAATTTAGCCAATGCTCTCAAAAGAGACAGTAATGTGAATCTTTTATGATACATCTAATGTAAAGCTATTGTAGAAAATTTGTAAAGTCAGGAGCCCTAGTTGATCTCTATTCATCGTGGTAAATTTGTGTCGTTTGAATAAACTAATATTTATTATTACCACCTGTTACGTGTTTTACATATGGCAGCCCACTTTGGGTTCCCAGTGTTGTGACTCTGACCAAAGGGGGGTTACAAGCTTTTAAATACAATCAAATTTCTATCTACTCTTCAACCTGAGTGCCATATGACGACCTTGTTAACAGTAGGAACCTAACGCCCTTGTGACTAAAAGTGTAAGGCTGTTATTTTATTAGTGTTACCAAAGTACAGGGAGACTCAATATGTTTGTATTGAAATGTTTTAATTTTGAATTTGCTACCAATTGTTGCTACAAAATTTATTTTCAAATGACTACAATATTCGGGCTAGAAGATAATGATGTAAATTTTTCAAGGTAGTCTACAGAGTTTAAATGTTTACATGTAGTTGTAGGTTATACTTTAGGCTAATAGTTAGGCTACTTGTTAAAGAAATAGCATTTACATTGAACACAGTGTATATTTCAGTATTATAACACGTTTTTCTAGACACTAAAGCAGCTACCAACTCACACACAATAATATGCTAATTCCTAACATCTCCTACATTCTTAGCGTAATAAAAATTAACATTTGCAATTTAACTGGTTGTTAATTGTACTGTAAACCGTAGATTGTAGGTTAATAAAACTTACTAACAAGACTATCACAAAATATCAGTAAATGAGATAGTACCAAGTAAACAAGATTTCTGTGCCCCATGTGAGAGGTAAAACTCAAAATGGTAAAATTTAGTCTTACTTGTAGTCAAAATATAAAAGAAAAGATTATTTAACGTAAAGCATTTCCAGGAAAATAATAATAATTCAAAAATTTATTCACGTTTCCATGAATGGACCACCTGATAAACTGGTCCATTCATGGAAACGCCAAGTGGTCCAATGATGGTAACTCGCCATATTGGATTACTTAAAAAAACACAGCCGAAATGATGACACAAATTGGAACATCCAATATAAAATTTAGAACTTTAAAAACTTCTTTTAATGTCAACAATTTGTGAAATTGTTCAGTCGTATATAATGTGTGATCACTGATATTAAAAAAGACTAATAGTTATAACACAGAGTACAGAAATCTTACCTGAATTTTTATCTCGCAGCGAAGTAACTCCAACTCGTTTGCAGTACTGCACACAACTGGCGCGAAGGAAAGGAACTACAACTACTACCGCACATGCGCAGGCTTCGGTAGGGGAAATATGTAAGTGGTCCATCCATGGAACCGTCCAGAGAAACATGTTAAGAAGACTGAAACAAGTTATAAAGCCGGACAATTCTTGGAAACTGTAACAGTTAAATACTATCAAGTTCTGACATTCACTCCGATCACAATATAATATAATCCGTTTAAGATACATTCTGACTATTTCTCATCATATGTATTTTGGTACTTTCCCTGTCAATACTGTTGTTATATAGTAGTCGAAAGGACCTACTAAACCTTATAATTGTATTTTATTTATTAAAAATAAATTATAAAATGTTTTAAAAAAAACCTGAGATTTAAGAGTTACTGCTGCCACTCTGAGCTTATAAAAATACAGCTGGCCAAACTTTGTTAAAAATTATGTTTTACATTTAGCACAAATTAAAGAATAAATAAGGGATTTCAGTTTACAAAATACAGAAAAAGGTTTATTTGTTTCTTATTTCATGAAAACACTAAGGGTATGATATTCTGAACAAAATATCTGATACTGTAAGTTGACCTCAGTAATTAGATAAGGTTGGCAACACTCATCAATTGAAAATCTTAGCAGATTTCTTTTAAAAAATGTGGTGATGAGCACAAGTTATCATATCCATTGCTGAAAGAAAAGAATAAAAGAGAGTTCATTACAGAATAAAGAGACCATATATTATTTACATAAATTTGAACAAAAATTTATTATTGATACTTCACCAATAAAATTTTATTTGCAAACGGTGATTGCAAATTGACGCTCAACAAACATCCCCCTGAACAGATACTCATTCTTAATTTAATATTAACAAAAATATATACAAATAATAACAGAGTTAAACAAGACGCAAATTCAGATAAATAACCACAGATTCGAGTCTAGATGTAACAAATTGGCTATCCCAATAGTGAGTCAAAAATAACATTCAATTTAGAAAGTACGATTATAGATTTGTAAGGGTAACACACTATTACGCGTTACAATATACAAGCACGTACACCACACGCGTACACTCTGGATCTCTCTGGAACGTTCGACAAACACGTAGATTGTTCGTGATGCCGTAACACAGCCCCCTCCTTAAGCCTGTTCGTCCCGAACTGGCAAACCGTCTCCGAAGTAACACTAGACCAGGCGATCTAGGTGGACGTCCTTGCGAAGGATAATTTTCCCGTTCATCGAATTCAGTCTCGTGTGATCCGAACATCACGTTTCCAGGAATGCGAGTGTTTCGCGCAACCACTAGTTTCGCTGGAATCACTCAAATTTCGTCATGTACTGATGACCTAATTACCACTGGTTGATCCACGTTTGTTTGGTTTCATCAACAACCTCTTGCGTAACCTCATCTTCAGCCACTTTACCCTCGGGCGCTTCTATCAGCTCAGGAACAAGCAAGAGTTTTGTCTCGACACCCATAGTTGGCTTTCCAATCACTTCTTTTGTCGTTATACTGATTTGTACTTCCTCTGCTAGTTCTTCCTCCATTTCCGCTTGCAACAGGGAGGGTTCCTCTTGACCAGACTTGTTGACTTTTTCTTCGACTAATGCCACTCGCTTAATCGAATGGTTGGTAGACCCTGTCATTTTAGACATGCAAAGCTTTATCTTCTCTTGGCCAACCTTCAGGATATTCTCTCCTAAGTCCACAACGAATCCGTAGGCATTCATAATGTCCGTGCCAAGAATCACTTCATCGACAATGTCTACAACGAGCATTTGGTGGCTAAACTCAATAAGACCCAGGCGTACACGTACGTCTACCTTTCCTAGCACCTTGACGGGGCTTCCAGACACAGTCTGTATTGTACAAGAGCTAATTCGAGGATGGCGGTTACAGACTAAGTCAGGGCGCACAATTTACACTGTTGCGCCCGTGTCAACTGTAAATGATGTTGGTTTATCATCCGCAAATCCATTAACAATCAAGTTTCCACTGATCTTATGTAGCGTGGAAACTGTGTGCTGCTTTGGGGCTTCACTTCTCCAATTGGTGCGATCAGTCTCTTCTCTCGGTATCTTCTTCTCCCAACAGTCTACCTGTAAATGACCACGTTTTCCACAGTTGTAACATTTCGGTCTTGTGTGTTTTTCAAATCGTTGCGACTCTCTTGAACTTTTGAATTGTTTGTCCGACAACATTGTTTTTCTGCACCCATCGTAACGGTAATGTGATACAGGGATCTTCTGACTGCAACGTGATGGCACAAACCCGTTAATGTAGCGGGACGCTGACTTGGCAGCTTCAAACTCTAGGGCGTGAACAAGAGCTTCTGAGCTATCTCGGTGTCTTGCCATTCGAAACACTTGCTGAAGTTCACAATCTCCGATGCCATCAATAAATGTCTGCACCGCAAACCTTATTCGGAAGTCTTCTGGCGCTTCAGGATAGGCCAATCTAATCAATCTGTCGATACTTGCTTCAAATTCTTGAAGACTTTCCCCCGAAAGTTGTCGTCTTGTTCTCAACTGAGCGTAGTACTCCTCTCGCAAATTTGTATCACCGTAGCGTAATTCTAAAGCTTTTATCAACTCGGCATAGATGTTCTGGCTGTCAGGTGGTACTTTCTGTAGTAATTCTGCCGCGGGTCCTTTTAATACAAGAACGAGTGAAACAGCCTTGTCTTTCTCTGTCCAATTATTTGCGCATGCAGCAGCTTCAAATTGGCGGAGGTACGTTGCCCAGTGACTGCTTCCATCAAAGGTTGGAGCTTTGACATGAACTGTTCCTACTGCAGGCAAAGGGACTTTCTCTATTAACTTATTTTCTGTGTCTTTTTCTGTATTTATCACTGGTACAGTCTGTTCAGAAATTTGTTGTGGTTGAATATTCATGCACTGTTCAACTTCAATTTTAATTTGTTCTCTTATATTTGCCATTGAGTTTTCTACTGCAGATATTTTTGTAGACATAACTTCTTCCACAGTCAAGACAGATTTTTCTACTTTAGCTATTTTATTTGACATGGATTCTTCTACGTCAGATATTCTGGTAATCTGATTGTTGAGCTCACCTCGTCATTCACCTACGTCAACACGTAGGAGACCCAATTCTGCGGTAGTATGTTCTTGCATCTGCTTTTGTTCATGAATTAACGCTTTGATGTCACCTGCTTCACGTTTACGTTCCTCTGCCTCCTGCTTACGTTCCTGTGCCTCCTGCCTGCGTTCCTGTGCCTCCTGCCTGCATTTTTCATCCTTTCGTTTTTCTGCTTCTTCCGCTTTCTCATCCTACCGTTTCTCTGCTTCTTCCTGTGTCTGCCGCAGCAGTATTTGTAAAGTTTCCATCATATGACTGGGATCTATGCTTACCGATTAATTGCGAATCACACTCGTCTTGTACAAAGTGTCCACTGTTTCCACTGTTAACCGTTTTATCCCACTTCTGACACCACTGTTACGACGGTCTACTCGATCGTCGTAGGTACAGTGGAAACAAAATAAGTACAAGACACCAATTAAGTCACTAATCACACCTTTAATTTTTACAGTAAAACAGTTCGTAATTAACAACACAGTGTCTACAACAAATCAAATGAAAATTGTTCACACGCAATAAAATGTCCACTAATATTAAAACTCAATTGTATTGCAATTATACTGTCCGAATATAAAACGCAACACTTCACTAATAACTACTTGAACGTACACAGTAATATCGCTACTATAACTCTCGGACCGCACTATCCAAAATCGCAACTGATACTCTGGAACCGCACAGTCAAAAATTCGCCTCATACTAAACTAAACTTCGTTTGAGTACCGGTATTTATAGCCAGTCGAATATCTAGACGATTCCTAATTGCGTCGTAGCGTGCGTATGCACTACGTAATTAACTGCGACCTTGACATAGTCCGCACGGCTGGCGGCATCGAGAAGTTTCTCGTAGGTGCATATACAAGCACGTACACCACACGCGTACACTCTGGATCTCTCTGGAACGTTCGACAAACACGTAGATTGTTCGTGATGCCGTAACACTATCATATAATATAGGAAATTGAATAATAGACAAAGAAGATAGACTGATTTGGGAAAGAAGAAATACATTAACCAGACACGTGGTGAAATCGGCAAAGGCAAAGACACGTCCTGGAAGCGTCAACGGTGTTGCATGTGGCCCCTACTATTTAACCTCTACTCATTCTATTTAATCTCTACGGAGAATGGTTAGCCAGAATACCCTTTGAATGAGCTGATAACGTCAGGATAGGAGGCAGAAGTATTTGCAGAAGGAATGTATACATTTTTTACGAAGTAACATACAAAACTTGTGCCTCACAAAAACATCCCTAATTGTCAGGACACAAAAGAATGTGCTATTTTGTAGATGCGTCATCATATTAGGGATGAGATAAAATAGTATAATAAGTCAATATAACGCCTACCTTTCTATCTGCTAATTTCACTAAGGAGGATTGAGAACTCTTGTATAATTTGAAAGCATACAATTTTACCAGGGAGAGCCAAACCATCACTTTTTTGATAATGAAAGAACCATATTATATACAAAAACGATATAATATATAACATGCATAATTAATATATATGATATAACAACTATATCAAAAGTGCTGATGGCGAGGGCCGAAGAAACTCATCAATGAAAGATGTGATGGAAAACAGTAGTGAATTGTTAAATTAAAGTCGACATAGATAAGTCAAGAGTGGTGAGTAATCGAGGAAAGAAAAACCGTTGCAAATGATCGTGAGAATGTAAGAAATTAAAAAAATATATTATCGTTTTCAGTACTTCGGAAGTCTACTGGACTCAGGAAATCAGGTCATGGACTGCCATGGACAACACTGCATACACTAAAAACAGATCACTATTGACTAGCAGTTTGAACTTGCATTTTAGAAACAAACTGATAAAACGTTGAGTTTGCTACATATGCCCTAACTTCATCGAAAACGTAGACTCTAAGAAAAAATGGAGAATAAATTCCTGACAAAGTTTGAAGTATGCTGCTGGAGAAGAATGGAAGTAAAGTAGTCGGAGAAGATGGCAAATGAAAAGCTTCTAAGAAGAGTGAATGATAAAGTAACAATCGACAGGAAAGAAGAATTGATCATCAAAAGAAGAAAGAAACTGACATCCTAAGAAGAAGAAAAAGAAAGTGCTTGCTCATGACATCATATAGGGAAATTGAAAGGTATTCCAATGCGTAGAAGATGAAGAAGAAGAAGAAGAATGCAGATGTTGGACGACTAAAAGATGAGAAGGAAATACTGGAAATTGAAGGAGGTGGTAAGGGTAGGGCAAGATGGAAAGCGAATTTGCAGGTCAAGTCATGGGAACTGCCGTCATCCAAAACAATTTATATAATAATAATAATGTCCTTGAAATCTAATCCTATGCCCGAGCCTACATCTTAAAATCGGAGGGTGAGGGTGGGGCAACAGCTGTCACTCTTCATCTGACTAACAGAGCAATTGTTACAGAGTAATGATACCATGCGCTGGAAAAAACACCGAAACCCCCCGCCGTTGTGAACGAACGTGCCAGTGGTAGTTGGACGACTCTACGTTAGTGTGTCCTGAACGATGCAGTGACTTCAGGAGGGCAACAGGACGCATCCTGTTGTATTTAGTCCTAGCCGCAGTACTTGAGGTCTCTGTTGCTCTGATCTGTGTATTCCGCCAGTAACGTGGGGCCAAAATATCAAGTGTCCTTTACTATAAATCCTGGGACTGAGGGATCCTTTAAAAACTCCCGTCATGAAAATTTTCCTCCTCGGAGGGTGAAAAGAGAAAGAAATTAATCTTTCCTGTATTAGTACGAACTATGTTTTACGAAAGATAGTATTAATTCTGAAATATTGACTCCTGAAAGCGTAAAATGCAGACAGTATAAAAAAAATAAATAGTAAGTTCAATTTGGAAGGTTAAGGTAAGAATAATTATGGGGGAGAAAAACTAAACAAGGCTGCATCAAGTCAGGAAGAGAAATTTGCTTGATGGAACTGTTAGCTACGAAATAAGTAAGATGATATGTGCAGTTAAAATAGACAAGTTAAAATGAAAATAATAACAGAAGACATCTAATGCCACATGTTATTAATCAAACGTGATTCGGGTGACAACAAATAAAAAAAAATTACGGTCTTAAGAGAAAGAAAAGGTAAATATAAAACATTCAAAGAAGATAATAAAGTGCGTCAAAGACCTCTATAAGTTTAAAGTGTACACGTAGTCTACAAGTATAAACGCGGAGAAAATTCGATTTGTAATTTAGTTATGCATGACAAAACAAAATTAAATAATCAATTATAGTAACATCTCAGACATATAACAGGGAATATTATACAAAATATGAAATCCTAACAATGCAGAAATAACGAATGCGTTAATGAAAATGTCTCCCCAATACGTGCGTCATTGTTATATTTTACTCAAAAGAGACCTTTTCTTTCTTTTCTTTCAAAAATTTTCAAATTTGTCATTAGTGTCATTCAAGCGTACATTCATGACAAACATACTTTTGACACTGTTATTTAATATTTGTACAAATAAACTCGTGCATTAGGTCTACTTTTTAAAATACAAATCACATACTATATTCCATATTTCCGTTTCAGTGTATGCAGAAAAGAAAAATATTGAAATCATAACGCAACATTAAATCTAAGACCTGGGGTAATTAAAATGTATTGTACTTTCCATTTATATGAAAAGCCTTTTTTTATTAAGCCGCCGAACAAATTAGAATTAATTGATCGACGTTCAATAATAGTATTCGTAGTAGCCTATTTGCATATATGAGACTGTGTCTTTTAATAAGTGCAAATATATAAATTTTTTTTAAATACTAAGAAACTTAAAACAGGCAGTATTTAATGAAAAACCTTTAAAGCGCATTTTGCTGAATAGTAAATTTTAAAAGAACATGCTTGAAACTTACAGCGACTGTATTGCAATTTAAAGTTTTGATTTCTAAGTAATTAGACTTAATTACAAACTACTGTCGGTAGAGATTACAATATAAATCACCAAATATCTGTTCAAGTAAGTAGCTTGTGCAATACACCTCGTTTAATCTGTTGAATCCAATTGTGTAGATTCTAGAAAATTTCGTATACAAGATAATTGTGTACATACATAGATGGTTTGAGGTTTCTAGACAAACGACATGAATAGGTAGCGGTTGAATGTTTTAGTCCTTGTTTACATGTTTCAGGAAACATATTTTCGAAATATTACCTAGCCTTTCCAAGTACACATTTACCACTCTTTTATGTTGTTTTAATTGGTATATTTACGTAACACCTTTAATATTTTCAAAGAACTCTTTCTATTAAGTTGTTACTTATTTGGACTGGACGGACCAGTCCAGCTAACGGTTGTATCACAGAAACAAAATTTATAATAGATTAAATTTCACGGATGGATATCAGTGTACCGAACAGTTTAACAAATATATTTCTTCTAATTAAGTATGTTTTCGTTTTATTCAACCTTCAAATTTTACAGGTTTTTTCGAGAGTGTAATGTTAGAAACTTTACTAATGACAAGGTTAATTTTTAAACGTTTTATTGATGTTTTATGAACTTTGTAATTAAATTTAATGTTACAATAATGAACTTTTGATTATTAAACATGAAAGACGGTTTATGTTCTGTTTCATAATCACATGTATCACGTTGAAGTTTGGATAAGTTTTGTGATAACATAATACGTAATTGTATTTTTGCTTAATATATTTCTTGTATTATTATCTATTATTATCAGTATTTAGATATGGAGACTCTCGTATCAAAACAAATATTTATGAAAGAAATAGACTATAATAATATGAGGTTATGAAGAAAGTTACGGAGTTGTTAAAATATTTATTAAAATGTAGATACAGTCTATATAGTTTTAGATTTCTGTGCCATAGGCATTAAGTGTATGTTTTTCATAATTCCGATTTAGTACACTTATTTATTTTAATGACTACCCACGATTATTTTACAGTGCCTAATGATGTATTGTGTTTGCTACTGAAAAACGCTGAATTAAGTGTGATTAGGATAGAATCGATAAAAGGTTGTGATTTTTCATTGACTTTGTAATGACCTTAATATTCAACACTGAATGCTAAAATGGCCTACAAATGGTTCACATTCAATTAGAGATCCTTAACTGTGGTTTATGTACCGTGTACTAAACCAAAAGAATTTTATTTTAATATGTTTCGTTTTGAAAATAATAGGATTATTGTATAATTTATAAAAGACATACCATAAGATAAATGTACTCGGCTTTTAATTAACACGCTCAAAACCTTCACTCCTTGCGCACACTCTGAAAGGAAGGAGAGTGCTGACTGTAATAGAACAAAGTGGTGTCGAAGAGGAAGAGACGAGGAAGTCTGGTGAAATTGTATAATTCAGTTACAGTAACTCAATAGTAAATTTCACGAGTATCCATAGTTAACAGACTACCATTTTCATAAAATCACGATCGCTTTGGTTGTTGTCAGTCTAAAAGTTCCAAACACTCAGTTGTCGTACAATGTGTTATGTCTACCAGATTTGGTAAACTGCTTGCGTATAATCTGCATGTAGTTAACTTTTTAGTTGTGTCTCTGTTAACAGCCGTTGGATCTTTCGGTAACAAAATGTACACGAGCGGTGACAAATTTTGTCATGAATATAAGACCAACAGTATATTGGTAGCGACAGGATGGAGACCACAGTTACTTCAGGTGAGGTGGTCAGTGACTTCAATGGTTTCTTCTTTCTAGCTTTTGACAAATGTTAGGCAAAACTTTTCCGCACTTGATAGAATAGTAATTTTTTATTTACTTTTTCGAAAAACTTACCTTAGAGTTATAGGCCTACACCGTTTTCAAGGTAATGTATATTAAGTTAAATTTACCGTAGCACTATACTTTTCCCTCACTAGTTCACTACATTAACTGTAACTGTAATTATCTTTTAATAGTTACAGTGAACAAATTCAATTAAAAGACGCACAGTTTAATGTTACACTAACCTATTTTTTTTCATTCACAATACAATTGTATATTATAAATTATCTAGCACTTTTACTATTATTTGACATTATCTGTTCAACATTATGTTACATTCTAACGATAAAAATTAAATTAGTTTAAACGGAATAATAACTATGTTGAGAAATAAACCACCACAAGAATTCAATTACAGTTATTTTTAATGTAAGTTAAACTTTATTTTTTTACATTAAGCATATTTAGGGTAACTTCAAAATGTTGCAGGTGGAGGGGCTAGCCACTCATTCTGTTTGCCGAGTTTTCAGATGGAATTTAACGCAACTCCACTCCACAGAATACTAAAGAGATATGTCGTAAGTATGTGTTGTGTATAGTATATATTATAATCGGCATTTAATTTATTTAAAACAATATTTGGTGTGTAGAATTTAATCTTAGAATAAAAATTTTCATAAGGATGGCGAAATGTCAGTGTGTCTTAGAAAAAGTACAGTGTATTACCGATAGCTGTAAATATTACATCACTGAGGGATTGGTATACTTCATTCTACTGTAGCTTTCAGTAAAATACTAGACAAGCTGGAACTCATTGTACCACTATTGCTTGATAAAGAGTTTCCACTAAAATTTCCGTGTCAGGTTAATCACACTTAGAATTTAGTGCTTTTTCTTCTAGTTGCTCTGTTGTCTGCAGTTCTCCAAAAAGAATTATTGGATGTTTATCTACAGGCATTAGTGAGACTCATTCTTTGCTTGTAAAACAAGTGAGAGTAATTCACGGGAAAAGGGATTACTTTCCGTCAAGATACGTAACGTAATATTAGCACTATACTTAAACCTTTCTTCACATGCGAAACATTGAGTGCAACTACAATTCCTTTAGTCATCGCTTGTTTTTGTCTTAACTATTCTCTTGCATGTTCCCTAATATATATTTAAGCGTGCAAAATCATCTTCCTTGCAGGTAAATATTTTTTCAGGCTGATTTTATTTGCGTCTAATTACACGTAGGCTAAACATGATGTTTCGTTAACTTTATGTATATATACAAAATACAAAGACCGTTCTGTACGTTAGTTTCTGAGAATTCAGTTTTTCCTTAGTTGCACATTCTTATTTTTATTCTTCATTCTGCAGAAGCTAATACTTGACCAATTCCGTGTATATGTTTACATTAATTTATTTAATATTTATAACTATTTTACCTCAAGATATACTATTTTCTAATAGGAAATAAGTTAGGTGAGGTAAGTTGAGGTAAAATAGTTATAAATATTAAATAAATAATATATGCATGAAGAAATTGTCTGCAGCAAAAAGTGTTTCAATTTATATTAATGAAGAGTACTTATTTAATCACAGTTGATGACATTCTTGTACTTAGTACTATATAACTTTACGTTCAGACGTCGAAAGCTGTAAGTACAAGTGACTACACTAACTTTATTTAACCTGTTTAACTTGTTTATTTACGTCTGGAACAAAATCGATAGTTGCGTAATGAACGCGTGTGAAAGGTGAAAGGTCACGTAGCATTGTTCGTTATCTTTCATCTCAACAAAGCAACGTTGTGTTTGTGAGCTTTAAAGTTGCTATATACATATTTGGTCATTGCGATCTGATGTACTATCATGTGTTAAGCTTTGCAACCCAACAAGGAATGCGGTGACGTTTGCCATTCCACTGAACTTATCACGGTACTACTACACATTTAAAATACGTTTAACACTGTCTCTCGCACTGTATTTCTAATTGCATATAGCTTAATGAACAATATTTGCAGAACCAGTAATACCGCACCAACACAAGTACGCGTTATCATTCAGTAAACCCCCCGCTCTTCAGGCGTCTCGGTAGCACAGCTTGTGTTCATGCAGTACACTGGCCAAAGTACTAGTACTGGTAAGCCAAAAGGTCTGAGCGGCACGTCCGGTTTGTTTACTCTCGTTGGACCATAGAATTTAGGGCATCTAGACGATTTTCTTCTGAATACGAACCTGTATTTTGATTGACGGGTGAAACCTTGATTTTGAGATTTGTATTAGGTAATGCGGTTAGGTAATTTGTATACCACTTGACTGTGTAGTATTCTTTAAATAAGTTGACGTCTTGTACCTGTAGTTCTTGGCGTTGATAACGTTACTGATAATTAATAAAACGGTAATCATATTATACTAGGCTTACAATTTTATTATATAATACTTAGAATTTAGAATTCTTTGAAAACATCTTGGTATTGTTATTGTAACTACGTACAGTTCAGAGCAATTGTCTCTAAAACTGAAACAGTCTCGCTGTTGAGTAAATAATGCTACATAATAGAAAACTAAGCAATAAAGACGCGATACTCAAGTGACGCGATTTTATGTCACATTCCTAGAATCTTTTTTTTGCGTATGATATCAAATCTGCTGTTTCTTTGCAACCGTGGTTATCAATGCTCTCAATAAAAGTTAATAGTTTCTTCTTCTTGTAAGAAATATTTGGGACCACCCACATACAATGACTTATTAGCCATTTTTCAATTATTATTAGGCAATTATCAGTTATTTTATTTTATTTTGCTGTCGAATCTGACAAGTCACTTTTGTGTTTACCCCATTCATTCTCCAGTGGTGAGAGGTTTTTTTTTATTATACCAGTTCGAAAACTAAATAGGTTGAGCACCCAAACGATCTCAGGACTTCTGCATCCAAAAGAAATAGCCTATATCTGCATCCTGCTACGATTTCAAAGTTGATGGGGATTTTACAATTTGATGAGCAACAGTATCTTACATTACTAGCAGGGAAGAGGGGAAGAAAAGACTTAGAATATAACACAACGTTGGTAAGTTAAAATGCTTTTTCCATAATAATTATGCTCTATATTAACTCTCTTATTCGTTTAATCTATTACAGGTTTTCGTGACTTACCAAACTACTTCCTAAAGTTTCAGTAACCTTCCAAAATGTTTACGTGCATTCTAAAAAAAAAATAAATAATTAGACAATGTGTGTCAAAATTAATAAAATAAAACTTCTAATGACTCTTTACATACTTAAAAGTATTTATTAAAATGTAAAATATTATTCTGTAGAGAAAAAAAGTACACAAAATTAGTCCAACTTACGTAGCTCTTATGCGAGTTCTTCTTTTTATCAGAAGTGACCGACAAAAGTAGAACTTCTTCCTATAAAGACGAATTCATGCTTCCTACCTAGCGGTCTACCGACTTCGCTCGAAGCGAAATACCGAAATATCGAAGCGATATACCGAGTAAAAAAATATCGCGATCCACGGTATCCCGTACGTGTGTGGTGGCCTTAATTTACCGCAATGTAATAAGATATCGTCCGGAATCGTTCCGACTTGCGTATCGCCTCTGTGTGTGTGGGGGAGCCTTAAGACCAGGACAATTAAAATTATAGTTCCAAGCGTCACTCATTAATTTTATTCCACTGTTTAAAAACATTGATCTTGCGATCGACGAAACAATTCGAATTCTGAAGCAGTCTGCGGCCAACTTAAAAAAAAATAAAATATACGTTAACATTTCTTTTAACCCATAATAACGTTCTTTCTTACCAGTATTATGTAATTAATTACATTTTCCTGTTAACCTAATTAATTTTTATACAGTTGTAGTATGTTTCCAGCCTTCCCATGACAGGCTGAAAACAAGTTATTAATGCCAACTTTCAGGCTCGTTTTCATTAATTCGTCACATGCATAAGTGTCAACAAGCACTGTCAATTAAAATGATGAGTGCCTCAATTTACAAATAAAATAACGAATTTTCCATTTATCTTGATATTTTATGTTATTGTTTTACTTCATCTTTGCTTCTATTATTATCTGCCAACTTAACAGTAACTCTCAAAAAAGTCTAATTCTTCGACTTCAAAACCCAGTTCACATATAACCCAATACTACAATTAATTATGCACAATTCTTAGAACCCTGTCCGTTTAGAATTTTTGTTCTTTCCAAGAACTTGATCTGATTCAACGTATGTTTCTGACCGCTATAAATGTTTTAGGCTTAACTTACAGATCGGCAACTAATTGACAGATTCCAACTCAAACCTTCTAACTTGTTGCTTCTTTTTACTGTTCTTTGTCAGGAGATTTGATTGTCCGAAGATATTGAATTTCCCCCACATCTTAAACCTAATGTATTTTATTAGACAGCATTATATAACGTTTTGGTACTAACCCTTCTTTTTTCTGCAAACTGGTGGCCGCTCATAAACAAGAAAGATAATCCATTAATTTGGTACATAATCAAGCTCGCAGGGATGTTTGGCTACTTTAAAAAAAAGAAATAAAACTTTCATCGAGGGGCAGAAAAGGCACTTTACATTCACTACATGGATTAAGAAATATGAAGCATGTATATTTACTTAATATGTATGTTTATTAAAAGTATTTTTAATAAATAATTATTTGCCTTAACTTGATTACTCTTTTAACAAATACTTGAAGTTTTTTACCTCCGATATTTTAGTAACTTGCTTATTAAGCTCACCTTGTAGGAGACCCAACTCTGCAGCGGTTTGTTCTTGTGTCTGCTTTTGCTCCTGTATGAACTCCTTGATGTCTTCTGTTTCACGCTTACGTTTTTCATCCTGTCGTATTTCCGTTTCTTCCGCCTCCTGTCTGCGTTTCTCATCTTGTCGTTTTTCTGCTTCTTCTCTTTCTTGTCTTCGTTCTTCTTTTTGTCGTCTTTCTGCTTCTTCCGTCTCCTGCCTGCGTTTCTCATCCTGTCGTTTCTCCGTCTGTAACAGCAGCGCCTGTAAATTTTCCATCGTTTGACTGGCATCCATTGTTTACCGAATAATTACGAATCACACTCGTCTTGTATAAATTGTCCACTGTTTTCAATGTTAAAGGTTCTGTCCCACTTCTGACACCACTGTTACGAAGGTCTACTTGATCGTCGTAGGTACAGTGGAAAACAAAATACAACACACCAATTAAGTCACTAATCACCAGCTTTAATTTTCACAGTTAAACAGTTCGTAATTAACGACACAGTCTCTTACAACAAATCAAATAAAAATTGTTCACACGCCATAAAATGTCTACTAATATAACACACAATTGTATTAAAATTGTCCCGCCCGATTATTAAACACAACACTTCACTAATAGCCACTTGAACGCACACAGTAATATCGCCCGATAATCACTGTAATATGTCGCAACTATAACTGAACTAAGGCCGCTGCCGCCTTGTATTTATATCCCCGCTCACAGACCAGAACATTCAAAACTACGCGTTATCTCTACTACGACGTAATTAATTACGGCCTTGACACAGTCAGCGAACGGCCGCGCGAATTCTCCACAGTCTAGCAAATGCGTCGAGAATCACGTACGCCACACACACATTCAACTGGATCCCTCTGGAACATTCGATAAACACGTAGATTGTTCTGTGATGTTGTAACAATATTTAAACATGACCATTTTGGTAAATAACAAGTCTATACATAGAGGAACATTCAGTACGTATTTTAAATGTGTATATGATACATCTTTTGGATATATTCATATCTTGAATATTTAAACTCGTATTTTTAGTACATAATAAGAGTTGAAGCAGTAAACTATTTACTGCTTCTGTCTTCTATTCTCCCTCTCTCTGTTGTTCTCAGTATTTTTCCGTCCCCAACTCTGTCTGTCTATCTATCATTTTTTCTCCCCCCCTCTCTCTCTCTCTCTCTTTGCCTGTTCTTCTCTCTTTAAAGAAGGAATTAAAATGTTTGCGCAGGAATAAATTATGTACGATAAAATGGCTTATTACACAAAGTAAAAATAGTTTGGTGTTAAAATAAAAATAAATACAAAAAGGAGAGAGTTTTATTTATTTAAAATCTACAATTTACACTGTACTCTAACATTAATGACTATCATGTAAATATGTTATGAAATTGTCGCGAAGGAGACAACTATTTGCTTATAAACATGTAAGCAGATTTATTACAATATTCTTCTGGATCGTGGGGCTATTATTTCTTAGATTTCGACGGGGTTTGGCAGCAGCGAGCACCTGTATTGAATAGGCCATATGTCCGGGAAGTCTTACGCAATATATCCTGAGTATGTCAATGAAATTAGTCAGCAACACACGGGATTTTTAGGTATTCATGAATGGTTTGGCTGGTATGTACGACGCGTGTTACAAGTGATCGTATAATTTTGGACTCATCCTGCTAAAGATTGTTGATGTTCCTTTTAACGGAACATATCCAAAGTACAATCCCATACGTCCAAATATGTTTCAGAATTTTCTATACACAATAATTTGATTTTTAATGCACTGTCTACACTTACGTCTAAGAAGCCAATATGATTGCCTAAACTTGAGAACGAGAGATGACAGCTTGGCTAGGGGACATTCATGGTAGGAAAGTGGGTGAAATGTAGTTAAAGATGACTAGCTTTTCTGAAGGATACGGGTGTACCTTTGACTTTTATGGGAGGGGACAGACAGATATTTTATGGTAAACATGATCCAGGCGGAATTAGCTTCTTTGATATGGACTGCCCAGTTAGGAAAACAGACGCTGACTAGGTATAGGTAAAGCTACAGTCTTTCTGGCGCTATAAACCGGTCACTATTCATAAGGAGTTCGCTATATCTTTGGTGAGGAAAGCTATTAAGGTGCTGTTTGCTATGGGTATATCAGTAGTTGTACAGAGTATAGAAGAGAGGCCCGAAGACTCTTGCAGCTTTGAGAAGATAATACCCAAACTTATCTTACTTACTTAATTATGTTACTCTTTGGGAAGGTTTAGTTTTATTTCAAATTGCATTAAATGTATTATGTCATATTCTAAAATAAGTAGTTTTCAGGGCTTTTAAAATTTTTAGGTTTATGGTTCCATTGTTAGAACTTGGCACATATTGTCTATTTAATATAGCAATGACTTTGTACTTTATGAGAATTAACAACAGGGTTTGATCTGATATAAACCGAATGTGAGTACTCTAGACATGTCTTAAAGTTTAATGTCTTTTACAATTACAATTTTTTGCAAATTTCAGAGCGGTAATTATTACTACTAGACAGTGGCGTACACAGAAATTAATCTAGGGGGGGGGGCTGAACCTTAGCAGTCCATATATTAGCCTACTCTTCTACAACTTATAGTATAAGATAGAGTACATATGCCAGTTAATGGTTACAATTTATTAGTAGGCGTATTATTTTCAGTAAGTTTCATATTTTCTTTATTAAAAATGTATTATTCGTGATTGGGGGCTTATCTAAAAATAAAAAATAAATTTTTCCAAAAATTTCGTATAGGTAAATGTAAAGTGGTTTTAAAGTAATTTTTTTCATTATTACAGCAGCATTATTCAAGATAGGAAATTGGGAACATTATTAAAATTATCGTTTTATTTATCGACTGATATCTGCAAAAAAGTGCTGAATTTAATTTAAGTATTAAATAATAAGATATTTTTATGAAAAAGGTTTATGTACTTATTTAAGTTTCATAAAAATATTATTTAATACTTAAGTAAAAATTCTTAGGGTTCACTGGTGGTAGTGGCCGGGCCGGTGTGGCGCCATCAAATGAGAGCGAGAGAGAAAGAAAATAGGTAACTTACTGAACGTTACACTCAGCGTAATACACCGCTCAATTAACTATAAATTATAACTGAAGTAGTAATTGTTATTATAAACTACTTATTTTGTTAGTATTTATATCCCCGTACAAATCGGCCGAAATATGCAATCTTGTAATTTTAAACGAGAGACTAAATAAATTAAGGAAGTGCATATTATATTTTTGCTGGTGGGGGGGGCTTGAGCCCCCTGAGCCCCCCTGCGTACGCCACTGCTACTAGAGTATTAGTATATTGTTATCATCACGTTAAACTATAATGTTAATAACGTGTTTTCTTTATTTTTATAAAATGTTTTATTATCGAATTTTTTTAAGTTTATTAATAAAGTTTATCTAATTTTAAGCACTACAAAACGTAGAACACCGTGTGTCAATAGAAATAAATTTAATGTTTTTCCAACGCGCTAAGAAAGCAAGAAAGAAGGTAACTCAGTAGGTTCCAGGTTTTATTAAAGTAGCGAATAAATTACATTCTACAGCTGTAAATGACTAACAGGTGGTTGGCGGTAAAGTCTAACCTAACACAACATCGGCTCACACCGTCTAGAATACAGTCAAACCCTAAATATACTCCACGTTTACACTGAAAATCCAATCAACACTCTAGTACACCTATACCGACTCACATCACGAACCGATGACATTACACGTGTTACAAATAGATAAATGTACATATACTGTATAATGTGTGTGCGCGCTCAGTGGTGGCTCGTAAGTAGTGAAATACGTGGTGCACACGATGAGTCGGATCTAAGGGGTGGGGACCACCATTCTAGGTTATCAGTAATAATATAAATATATAAAATATCTTATCCGATATTTCAATTTTTGTATAGACTACTAATGTCATTAAATATATCACTACCGACTCGGAACACAAGTCGGTAGTGATATACTTATATTTAGTTACTCAACGGACACGTCATGGACAACGAAATCCAAGAATCTAATTTCATTCTTATGCTTTTAGATGTAGCGATTTCATGTTAAAAATCTTATAAAATATTTCAATACTTTCTTGTTAAAATCGAAATTCCATGCACCATTTCCTTTTAGACAGCAATGCAGTCAGCCTGTCAGTGTCGATAGAAACTCTTTGAAATGTCTATAAGGCTTAAAATGTGACGAAGAGAATCTCTGTAACCGTCATCAACCTACAACCTATTGATTACATTTCCTAGGACAGGTAAACCAACTTAATTGTCCAGATTCTTACGTTTTTAGGGAGAAATGTTTCAAATCTTTACTGGCCAACTTAGCCCACGTGTCTCATTACCAAATAAAAGACAAGGGAAACAAAATAGAGTACTGATTGTGGGGCATCCACAAATTGATTCCCATTTTTGGAACACTGAGGAATTGAAGGTTCTATTAGAGTTTTTTTTTTTTTATTATCCTTAACCAGTTTTATGATAAACATCTGCGGTCTTAGTGATTCCAGTTCTTTTATTATTCTGCCGCAAAGATACATGTGCGCAAACACGAGTAACGTGGACTACTGAAAATGTTTTCAACACTATAATTCAATTATGACTGCCCGCCACAATTACCGTGTAACACATATCTGTAAAACTTTAACACATGTAGGATAACTGTAGGTATATATTTTATATTTTTATTTATTTTCGGTGATAATATAAGTTAGAATTTTACAAAGTTGCAAAAATAATTATAATTATAACACCGATTACAACATTATAAAATATTATTTTATAAGCATATATAGTAAAAAAGTAACAGCCAAAGATAAACACAGACATATACAGCATGGCGATAAAATGCCATAATCTACAAATTAGCTCCAGACTCATATTCGATAGAGTAATGCGGAGCTCCTACAGGGTTCATAGACTAAACTGCTTAAAGGCATGTGCATTTCTAATTACACGATTTGTGACCAGCCACACGATATAACCATTACCTTCTTCCACCACATGAGTACTAAGAAGGTAGAGGGGGTAATGATACCAGAGTCACGCGTTACCTGCACCGTCGCTATGTTGCCACGTTTTTCCAGCGTTTCCACTAATACAGCTTATTGCGATCATATGAAACGATGTCGTTTCATTACCGACTACAGAGGTACTACAGTTTTGTTGGTTCTCTCATTTCACATTTTCTTGATATTAAGTTTTCAACTTCTTCATACACCTGTCATAAATTTTTATCTGTTTTTCTTTCACTGTATCTCGTTTGGCGATACCATTTTCTTTGTGTTGACTTGATTTATCATGTCTCCCATTACTGTTTCGTTTTATTGACTTTATACCACATTCTTAAAACATCTTCTTCCTTTCAGATATAGCCTACTACTAGATTCCCCAGATCACTCTTACAATGTGTACTGTTATGACGTTCGCACCAATCGTCGAGTATAAACAAGGAAAGTAACGTTAGAACGCAGGAAAACCGCTATTTAGAATTTTTATTACATAAAGAAACCGGTATAAAACACTTATATAAAACACTCAGTCACTCATGCATTGTTCAAGCTTACAATTGTGTAACACGCACTAGTGTAATACATAATGAATGTCAATTAGGCCTATATTTTTAACATTGTTGAGCCAAAAAATGAAAATTACCAATGTCCGCACACAATAATCCATACTTACCACGTTTCACCAAACTCACTCTGATTCACAGTATTACTCAACTAATAATATGGCTGTATCACTATGTACCTATACTCTGGTTAGGTTCAAGATGAATCTGTCTCATTCTGGCCCATGCGCCGAGAATAATTGTGTAGTTAAGGACGCCTACCAAACACTGCAACCAAGCACTGGTTATTGCTGACCTCGTAGGTACGAGTATTTGTATGACTCACACGCCACGCTGGTTACCTGTCTCATAAGTGTATGGGTTTGTTATTCCGCACGGTATGTCTCCCTATTCCCGATGTTTTTACAACTGTGTTTAATAGTATTACTATATGTTGGAAATATTTCGCCGAAAAGGCATCTCCTTGCCTCTCAGCATCTTTTAATGGCAGTTCTCTCCGTTATTGCGTCTTTGTATATTTAAGTTGTGAACCGTCCACTGCGATTATTACATCGTTTTCCTTACTCCTATCCCTACCGTCCCCTGCTCCAAGGTCTCTTTAAAAGTGTAGAAGAGGGTCTCTTTTAACGGAAGAAACGGGTTATGAATGAACATGTAATAACAATGCAGGCAGTAGTATATAAATTGCTGAATATCTCATTTTTCGGGTCCCTCGAAACAAATGTACCAATGTCGTTACCTTTAGCAGTCACTAGGCATGGTCTTAGGTACCGGAAGTTGAATTTCGTGGGTATTACTTGCGATACTAGTACGACAGTGTACACACTGTCATAATATGTACAGCATCTACCTTTAGTTTTCATCTACTGGAAGTTGCTGACATTATCAAACTCTCTCAGTTACACGCATTTCTGTCTCTTATTTTGTTGTCAACATTTTATACATCGTATTTAGGAGCACGATTCCTCTGTAATTAACATGTTTCAGTGGTCCCCTCTTTTTAACAACTGGTATTTACAGCCCGCCGTACAAATGCACCAGCATCATCTTCTCTCCAGATGTGCGGTATCAGTTTATATATTTTTTAGTAAGTTCCCCTTATGGGTTTCGTTTAGTTTCAAAACTGATACGGCTGCTGCCTTCTTCATACAGGTAGGAATACCTTCTACTTCTATTCCCTCATTATCTTCTGTTTCTCTCTCTGCCCATCACAACCCTCACGTCTCTGCCTTCATAAATATTTCTAAACAGCATTATTTCCTTTCACATTTAACCGTTCACTTTTTAATCCTAAATTGGTTGTTTTAAAATATGCTTTCAAGCTAATTTTTGTTATAAATGATTTCGTTTATTTTATTTTTACTTTTTTCTACGACTCCCATTATTTTCCCTGTGTGTTCAAATTTAAGTCACTCCAGACACTATCTAGTTTCTAGGTGGTTTGTTTTTTTTACGTTTTCCTCACATTCTCTACCGAACACAGATTGCTTTTTGTTTTCTTGTTTCCCAATATTTTTTTTACAGCTTCAAAAATTACTTTTATGCTTTACTACTCGCACTTTAATACTCTTCTTTATTATTCCTTATATTATTTCGCATTTACTGTTTCTCAAATAATCTTTTATGCATACAATCTCTTCTCGAATGTTTCTCAAATTGTATTATACTTTAGTATTTCTATGACATTAACAGTATCCAGATTTATAGTACTTATCAATCATAGTTTTTTTACTTATTTTATTTCACCTTTTTGTTCTCTGGTTGCTCTTTTTTTATATTCCAATTTGTTCATTATTCATTTTTTACAACTCATCTTCATATTTCCTATTTGCTGCTTTCATTTATGTGGCAATTTTTCTAGCATAGTATGCTCTAATTTAAGTTTTCGCCTGTTTTTCCATAACAGGAAAACCTTATTGTCATTTGGTTTTACTGAAATTTAATTTACCTTCTCATTCTCTTCCGCTTATAATTAAATTTGAGCTGTTTGGATTACCGTTGTCCGTATCTGCCATTCGTTCTTTTACAAAAAAGCATGTATTTATAGTAAAATATATACAACTGTGTTTTTAAAATAACCTTGAAGGTGAATGAACCTATGCAAAAATTATAACAATCAGTATAATTAAGTCTCATTTAAAATTTATTATTTCATAAATTAAATGTCTGATGATGCCTAGTATATACTGTATGGCGTACGTTATGACTTGCAGACTTCCTGAAACACGACTACCTGCCAATCTCCAGATTAAGGTTGCAAGAAACGGTTTATGAATGAATATGAAATACCAGTGCAAGCAGTAGTATATAAATTTCTAACACTAACAGCGCTTGTGTTGTTCAATCTCTCATTTTTCGTGTTCCTCGAAACAATGTACAAACCTCGTTACCTTTAGGAGTCACTAGGCATGTTCTTAGGCACCGGAAGTTGACTTTTGTGCGTATTAGGACATGCTGATCAGTGCAACAATTAACTGGGCCTCCCCTTATCTAACCATATGTTATGTTCCGTAGAACTGAACTTCAAAAACACGTGACTAAACTTTCCAATATAATTCTAAATGTCGCTGAAATACACACTGTTTATCATGGAACTCCATTTACACATTTGATACGTTAGCAGGTAACGATCGTAATATGTTTGCACGTTATAATATATCTTATTGGTTTGGTTTTAATGTCTTTAAATTATTAGAATGTTTTGATTTTTAAATTGAAGTGTTTTTGTTGTAGTAGACTCTCACGTTGTCATATGGTTTGTTTAATATTTAGTATAATTAATTAGCAATGGGTGATTGGAAGGTAAAGTTTGTGTTTAAAAGAGTATTAAAATCACTAATAATTCGCTGTATTCAGCTCCCCACTTACCATCCGTGAATATCTTCAATCTTCTCGATGGGCGACTTTCTCTCACATTGTAATACATTTACAACACACAGATATTCCGTTTGAATATCGAAAAATGCACATTAAATAAAACAATTCAGATATTCAATTGTAAATTGAATAATACAATATCAATAATTTGAATATTGCCGCCACCTTGTGAAATAATTGTTCCTAAAAAATAAGCTATTTACTTCTATTTTATAGAAATGAAGACTCTATATCCACTGGTAAAAATTGAGGATTTTATTGACAGTAGTGAAATTTAGCAAAACTCCTTTAAAACAATTAATATTGATATCTTTAAAAAACAACAACACATTAAATACGTATTGAGATTTCTTCAGCTCAAGGCTGGTAACACTGTTACAATGTACGATAATATGGTGAACTAGGTTATGTTCACTTTGGTCATTTGTATTACCAATTTTCGTGAATTCTTTTAAGATACATGATACAAGATATAAAGATGTGTTAAAAAAAAACAATGTTTACTTATTTATTATAATTAAAAAGAACAAAATTTAAAATTATTAATCTCAATACGATTGTCAATACTATCGTACTATCGTACAGTATTCTGATGTATGGTGAAACTAAGATTGTAAACATGTGCTTGTAACGTTGTACTATTGAAATATTATTATTAATTTATTAGTTATTACTACTATGAACTGGAAAGAGAAAAAAATTAAAAAAACTCTTATTATCGATTTCATTTATAAAAATCATTTTAGGACAGAAGTGTTTCTCTGTGACAAAATATACGTTTTGGTTCTAGGTTAGTTTACCTGGATGAGAGTAAGTCATTACGTATAATAATTAATGTCATATAAAATTCTTAATACTATTTTTACAAACGCTTTATTTATTATTAATATGATGTAGAATTATCAGTAATGATAGTATCCACAAAAGAAAATTATTATTCATCAAGACTAAATTCATAGTCAATTAAGCGACTATATTTACAAGTAATTGTGAGCGGTATTTAAAATTAATTCCGACGTTATCAATTATTCTTTAAATATAAAATACATCCTTTAATTAATTAGCGCCATCACAATGGACTATAACTTTGTTCATCAAATTCTGATAATTATTCATCGTTATCGGTTAATGCACTCAAGCGTTTTTACTTGACTAGTACAGTCAAACAATAATTTTCGTTTAACCAACGAGAATTATTCCATTAGTATTTTTTAGAATTGTTAAAATATTATACTCCCTGTTTCCTTTCACTTGACATGACCCTTATTATACACTGGTCATGTCTGTTATTCACTATTCACTTATTACACTGTCACACGATAATGGGGTGTTCAGCATAGGTTAATGTCTGACCACGTTACTGGGGTGACGCGCACATTTTTAAAATATGTCTTGACGACTGTGACACGTTCCTCTCGCCTCGAGTGTTGGAAAACAATTAACTCATCTCGCTAAAGCGTCTCTTTTCGTCTGGTGAAATTAAGTCATTTGATTGGTTTAGAAAGTTATACTCTCTACCCCAAACGCTATGGTTAAATAAAAATTCTAATTTTTAGCGTTACTAAGTTTGTGTTTGAGATTATCTCTGACGTGTACATGGACATTCGAAAATGATCGAAAAACTTATAATGTCTATAAGTTTCTTATTTTTTTGTCATATCGTCATTTTGATAGTGGCATTAAATCGCGGACACTTGCGTCTTTATTTTAAGTTCAAACAAGCAATAATTCCGTCCAGTAATAATTCACTTGACCTTCTTCAAAACTCATATAGCGGTTCTTAACACCAATAAAACCTTTTCACTATATTTTGTTGTAATTACATCTTAATACTTATTACTAAACATTTTGAGTCCATTTCTCCTTCATGTTAATACATAATATTGCTATATTTATAGTTTAAACAAAATTTGCTAATGGCGTATAAGCCAACTATGTCCGATTGTTTACATTTACTTATATCGCTATTATCCCTTATTCTACTACATATTTTTTGTATCATAACATTAATAGGTATATCTATATACATTTGTTCATACTTTATTTTGGTAAAATGTTATTTTGTGTACACATATAGTATGATTCAAAATACATTATGCTCTCATCTCGCCATTTTGTCACACTTATTTAGTTATTTTACTAAACATTGGATATATTGTTAACAATGAAAATTGTGTACAATTGTTGTACATGGTTAGTTTAGTGTATTCACTAACTTTTTGTTATCTGAAATCTCTCTAAGTTATTGTATGGTGGTTATTTACACCTAGTTCTATGATTGCAGTTAGTTAGTATTAAATTTCAATCATTAAATTACTAGTATAATATTTGTGAGATGTTCTCATAGTAGTACTGAACATTTCTCTAACTACTGGTAACATTTTTTACATTCTCTTTATAAGTTTTGATAATGTTTTCTGACTAACTCTCTTGTCACATTGGGGTTCTGTCTATTTGGTTTATTGTTATTGTACTTAATCTGATTCATTTGTTGTGTCCTTCAGTTCATATCGTATTCATTATTTTGTATTTTTATTCTTATTTAGTCTCTGTTTGAAACAATTATGGATAATTACTTTGTTTAATTAATGTATATGATTTTATGTTGTAGGTCCAATTCATGTGAGGTTATGTGTCATTTGTTTGACAACAATGTGCTTCATCGTTTTTTACAGTATTCATCTCAACTATTGCCATCTCATTATGGCATGCTGCTACAATGGTTTATTATTATGTTTTACACATTTTGTACACATTTTTACACTATCTGTTGAAACAATAATACTGGTCTAATTTCTTAGTCTAATTATGTTACATATTTTGGGGTTGCATTTATGCTTTGGTACATCGACTTGTTTATACTCAACAATTAGTTTATTCACTACTATTTGTCTTGACATTCATCTACATTTTGTCCTGTGTTGCTATGACATTCAGGCACATTTCATATCAAGGATTATAAAGCTTTTATTATTGATCTCTATGAACAATTAATTCACTTTTCTGTATTATGTATTTGGTGGTCTGATTGATTATATCTGTGGTTTTGCAATCTTGGATTAATCTTGGTACACTAATTGTTTGTGCATTTCACTTGTTAATCGTTGATTCTTTCACTTACAAATGGTTAATCACTTCCCTCCGTTATAAACACTTTCACTGATATTGTTTGTGCTGTTTACTTGGGGTAAAATGTTATTATATCACATGTTGTTACACTTATACTAAGTATTCACTGTCATTGTTTGTGATCACTTATTGATGCTCAACACTTGGTTTCTTTATTATTGGTATTCCAATAATCATTACACTTATTCTGGTCACTACATTGATTTTGATTCTTTCCATATCTTGTGAATGTTGATGTCTTGTACTGGTTATACATAATCTTCATTCTTCATGGTACATTTCTTTTCCTCTTCTTCTTCTTTTTCTTCTTCTGGTTAGTTGTTTGTCACTTTTGGTGCTTTCCTTGGTTACACATTATTTGTAATAATTCATGTTCACTGAATATAGTAATATTCTTCCATATTTTCATTCATTATTATGATAGTCATTGTCCTATATTTATTTCACTCTTATAACAAATTAGTTTGTTTTTTCAATATGGTGATTGTATTTGATTCGTCTCCTTCTTAGGATGATAATTATTTTCGGCATATCCCCTCACTATTTTGATCTATTGGGCCTGGATGCTAACGTATTATATTGACTCATGGTTTTTTCTCTTTCTTTGTTATACTCGATGATATTCTTATTACTCTTCCTTCTTCTTCGTTGGGTTGTTTGAATATTATTTATTCGTAGATACACATTTTATTTTTATTCTCCTGTTCCTTCTTCTATGCTTGATGAAATATTTTCATGTTATTCTTCTATTTGACGTATTAGACATTTTTTATGTAACTGCTATTTTGGTACGTTACAACGTATTAAGGAAAACACAATTGATCGTCCTTGAGTTCCTGCCTGTTGTGAACGTTGACACAACAAATGAACTCAGATAAAATATTCAAGTTTTTCCAGTAAAATTTAAAAGTAAAATGAAGCTATTCATTCGAAGCCTAAAGTAAATTACGATTGCTGGATATAATATCAATGTAAGTCAAGTGTTAAAACGTCAGGTTTTGTGGGTGTTGTGTTAAGTTGCTTTGCCAACGACACTTGCAAGGACGTCATAATCCTTTGATCTTTATTTTTAATGTACAGTCCGAAAATATATTGCCTTCCAAGATGAATTTTGAAACTGTATTATATCAAGGAGACATTTTGTGTTTGCACCTAATCATTTACCGCAGGTATGTACTGGGAGGTAAGAATTATATTAATTATATTACACATTAAAAAAAATCATTACACATGTGCTTTGATGCATTATTAAGGGTACTGGGTAATTCGCTACAGAGGATCATTTTCTCATTTTCACAGTGGATCGTCATTTTTAATTTTACGGATTTGTCCTGTTCTAGATCAAATGTACAGGTTTCCAAAGACATCCTGCAGTGCTTCTTCTTTGTTAACTTTTAATAGCTAGATGTGGCAATTCTTTCAATTATCGTTTGTGAAAGCACAGGTCGCAAACCGTTTTATTTTTTTTTGGGGGGGGGACTTTTACTTTTCTTCTAATAACTGTATATCTAATTTAAAATTACTTGTATACTCATTCATCATACTAATACATTTACATTCAGTGACAATAATCACTGACTATTCTATCTATGGTAATAACAATATTGCATTGTCACTCATTAGGTTTTTCAGACATTGTTTATACAAATTAATGTGATCCAAAAATTCCTTCTATAACTTTGTATTCTACGTTTAGTTACTTCGGTTTAACTTATCTGATTTTTTTCGAATAACGTCTGCAATCGTAACTGAACTGATTATGGAAGGCGGTAAACATACACACTACGAAATTCGATATGGCTTTTTTCTGTTTTATACAGTCTTTGTTTATTTTTTTCATTTTGCGCCTTAATAGTAATATATACTTCACTGATAGCGAAAGACGTCTTTTATTACAAAAATGTAATTATGAATATTTAAGATGTAAAGAGAAGACATTGTAATTCCGATTCCTACCTAATTTCATCTTTAAAACATTCATGTGATTGATACACTGTGGCAAGGCAGATCGTGGTACTTAACCAAGATTATTAAAGGCTGGCTAATGGCTAAGTTTGTTAACGAGAAAATATTATTTTCTCTCTTGTTTAATTTGACGCAGGGCACTTTCATTTAAATGTGCTTCATTATTTATCAGTTAGAACAGAGTACTCTCTTGATTAACAACTTATTTTCAAAGGTTTGTTTGAGACTTCTGCAACTGATATATGTACTACACTTCGTTATTTATTCAGATAATTTTGTCTTTTGGGAAGAGACCCTAACTGCCACGCATAAGTTGTTATAGCATTTAACATTAATTCTTAAAACAAATATAGTGAAGCACAAATTATCTATTTTAATTGCGAATTTACAGTAGATGGTTGTCGGAATTTACTGATCCTTCCGTCAGCCGTTGTGGCTCACTTAACGGTAACGGTCAGCGTAGTTGCGTCTGAGGAAGGATGGGAACCGATCGTCATATGTACACAGATCCACCTCTTACTTGCACGCGTAATTTACACGTGCTGAACGAACAGAAAGAGACAAACGTGTACTGATATTGAACGAAAATATTTTTGCGCATGACAACAACTAGGCATTTTAAATAATGAAAATAAACGTAAACAGATAAAATATAATTTATTTTGATTGACAGAATTTAAGTTCTGTATGCAGGAAAAAATAATCTAAAAAACACGTATAGAGGAAAACAAAACTTATATTAGTCACAAAAACACTACAAAAAAATTATAACGATATAATATTCAATTTAAAACAAATGCATTATCTTCTACTGCTTGTAAACTTCTCTTTCTTTCTCCTGAATGCTTGACTGAAATTTGTGGAGCTGCAAAGTGTCCGTGTACTATGTATTCGAAATATGTTATCACGATATCCATGCAATCCAGTGCAGTCGTAAAGCTAACACGTTCTTCTCCCACTAACTCACCACCGTCCTCTACGCCTTCCGGTTCCGATTCCCCTCGTTAATCTTTTTAAAATTTCTTCGTCACTAAAAATTCGATAGCCAGAATCGTTTACGCCCCTTTCAGTTTACTTCTAATATTATCGTCGTCGACATTTCTGAATAATGGAGAACAACTAATCTTATCTCAGGAAAACAAGTTTCTGTATTTTCATAACTTTCAAAATCTTTATCATGAGCACCATCACTTAGCAACTTATGTAATAAGACTGGAGTCTCCTTCAAAGAGCTTTTCCATTAAATTATAACGATAATAATTTATAAAGCCGCAATTACACTCTGGTCTATGGGCTGACAAAGACTACTGACATTAGGAGGTAAAAACATAGCTTTTAATTCACCATCATCTGATAGTAGATCTGATTCTCATTAGAACCCATTGGTGGGAAGAGGCGTTATCAACTGATAAAACTGCCTTACTTGATAAACCTTTTGATGAAAAGTGCTCACGAACAGGCGGTACAAACTCTTTTGAGAGCCATGTTTTGAAAATGTCTCTGTCCATCCAAGCACCTTTCTTATGATTGGGCGGAGCCTGATGAGTGTAGCGAAATCAGCCATAGCCCTCTATCCATGACTCGATGCACAACTTAGAACACGAACTTCTTCGAAACTACTCAACCGAATATTATAAAATTTTGCATACATATCCGGTCTGTATTTTAGAGTACACACATATAATTTTTATTTATCTAAATTATTTTGTTCAAAAGATATTACGATTTTCTAAAAATCTTATCTTAAACGTGTGAGAGGAAGAGAGATAGAAATATCCCTGGCGATAAGATAAGATTTTGTTGTATCACAAATGCTGGTGGGTGTGCGTGTGCGGCTTGCGCCGTCCGCGCTAGCTGTCGCTCGATAAGATTTTGCTGTATACCTTTGTATTCGTGTCTCACACGTGTTTAATTCAAACAGTAGTAGAGAATTTTTCTATGGTGCAGCCAAATATACGGATTTGACTTAAGTGTTGAACAAGTGTCAATTTTTAGAAGAGAATCTATTTAGTCGCTGATGCAACTGCAACTTTCTGTTACATATTGCAACGAATCACAGTTCAGGTAAATTTTAATCCAAAATTCTATTTAAATTATTATTCTTATAAATCCTTAAATTCGTAGTGACCGTCAATCAATGAAATTTTCAGTAAAGGGTCAGTGAGGATTGGTCAAAAATAACACAAATTTTAAATTATTTGTGTCGACGTTTCGACAATGTCTATTGTCATCATCAGGACCTGTGTATGTCCTGAATGCAAATATCTTTTGAATACAAAAGAAATGCCAAACACAACAGAACAATTATTTGGGCGAACGTGAGGAGAGCAGACGGCTACTCGACACCGAAAGGAATCAGCTGTTTACATAATTTGTGCGCGTCAGCTTTGTCAACAAAGCAACATAACCTAAATTTGTGCCAACATAACTACACTAGTATTGAAGATGTTTTAAGTGTAACAGTGCGTTAACAAGGATTGCTAAGTGTATAATCCATAGCAATTCCGGGATTTAAGAAAGGGAGTACAGTGATTTTCTCAAAAATTAGTTAAGAATTTGAAAAGAAGATATAATCGAACAACATTCTAATAATGTGTACCAAATAAAGTATGTAGGTCATTGTGCCTTATTAATATTATTCAATCAACAGTACTAATGACAATTCTAAACTTAATTTGAATATTTCAGTATTAAGAATTTTGCAAACAATTAATCATTTATTATGCATGAATATTGAGTGTGATATAACCACACTTGATTGAAGTTATTGTGTAATAAACCTAGGTCAAACTAACAAGCATTCATAAGCGATTGAGAATTGTCGACTGTCTAAAGCAATTAACGAAATTTAATGAAAAATGCAAATGCTATTTATGTTTTGTAATTTAGGGAGAGTCTACCACTATTACTATTTAAATATTTATGTCTATTATGAATAAGAAGCTAATGTTGTTAAGCTATATAAATAATTACAACTAAACAATTACCTTTTATAGAGTCAAATGATGATTCAGATGTTTCATTCAACAACACTGTTTCAAAATATTATTTTATTGTTCACATTTTAAATGTTTTATCAAGAGTTCTTTTAACGTTAACAAACGTTCTTTAAATCATTTATTGTCGGTTGCCTAATAATTTAGTTAACCTAAAATGTCCAAAGCAGACATGGTTATAATTTTAAATGTTAAATATTAAGAGATGATTGAGTTGTAATCATCCTCAAACTGCCTAATAACGGTAGAGTAAGAATTCTAGTAAATTGTTTGGTATTCTATAAGCTAAAAGAACCCACATATGAATTACTTTATTTAACCAAAAAGCATTTTAACCACACACTGACGTTGTAGATCAGTTATACCACACTGAGATAATTTTTATAAAACAAATAACTAATGTTACTTAATTTGAAACCAAAATGGTTACTGATATTATAGATCTTTAAAAGAAGTGTTAAACAGAATAAATTCTTATTTTATACGATGAAACGGAGTCAGTTAGTTCATTTCAGTAGACTAGGGTTTTCAGAATAGGTGAACGACTCTCATTGGATAGCACGACACTCAGCGGCGAATTTGAATACGGTAAGTCAATCTACAGATTAGATTGGTACATCGACCCTGCAAGATCTGCAAGATTCACTACAAGTAAGTGATCATTTCTTACCAAATATTTATGCTTTCAGCGAGGACCTACGTCACCAATTCGCCTAGTCGACAGAAGAATAATAAATTAAAATAAATTAACCGAAGCTTAAATTCTTCGCTAACTAACTTCCATTACATTCATCGGGTTTATTTACATTGGATTCAATGAACGATTGAATTGAATTGAATAAATCAATAAAAATAACAAAACTAAAATTAAACTTCAATTAAAATTTAAAACAATTGTACGGATTTTAACACCCCGTAACAAATTACGTTACAAATTGGTGCACAACGTAAGAGGCTTAAATTAGGTCACAACTAATAATAAATAAAACGACAAAAAACCAAGTTTACCTAATTTCGAGCAAGCAGCTGCAGTACCAGAAGACTAGAACATGCAGAAGAGAGCGACATCCAAGAAACGCGCAGCGGAGGCAGAACCAGAAATCAACATGGACGAAAAGGAGGCGACACCGGTGGAAGACGTCGAAGCAATACTACCTCCCATGGAGCCTACTAAACCCACACGACGAGAGGACCAACCAGAGCAACCCACACAAACAGGGGAAGTGAACATCATGGAAATGATGAGGAGGCTGCTGGAAAGTAATCAGAAAATATTGGAATATAACAAAAAATCCAGTGAAAATAAACAAAAGAATTTAGAATCGTTGAAGGAGGAATTAAAAGCAGATAACCAGAAAAACTAGAATCGTTAAATAAGAAATAGATGACAGTAGCAAGAATATGGAAACTCTAAAGGAGGAATTAAGCGGGAAATAGATGAGCTGAAACAAGATAGCCAAAATAACATGGAAGCCCTGAACGAAAAAATCGAGGAGGAAATGACAGAAGTCAAAAAATAAATATCCGAGATAAATGAGAAATGGAAGCAGACCAGTAACGAACAGCAACAAACCAAAGAAGATATTAACACTCGAGTGAACAACTTAGAGGAAGCCAATCAAGTCCAGATCGCGGCGATACAGCAGAAAACGAAAGAAGAAGTGAATCGGCTGAAGACGAACACTGAAGAGCGGTGCATGGGTATCGAGACGACCGTGAACACAATACAGACACGAGTCAACAATAATCATGAACGAATCGAAGACATACAACGCCGAGAAATTCCAAGGATGCGGGAAGAAATTGAAACCATTGGAAACCGACCAGCAGTAGTGTCACAATTCCAGCACGCCGACAATCGGGAAGCGATGAATTTTAGGGCGTATAAACGAAACCCCATGGAATTTCTTGCTCGAGGAGATGAGATCTTGAGCAGGAACCGAGAGACCAGATGACCGATCATAAGAGGACAAATTGACGAATACTTCAAAGAAGTGAATGACAATTGGTGGACGGCAACAAGGCACGATATTCAGAGTTACGCTCAGTGCAAGGAGTTGTTAAAATCAAAATATTGGTCCGAAAGTACCCAGAATATCGTACGGGACAATATATGTTACGGTAGGTACGAAGCAAGTAGAGGATCGACCCTGACGGCCTGCTTTCTCGGAAAGGTTTGTCTAGCGAGAAACTTGGAGCCAAGAATCCCAGAAAAAAGCCTCGTAACCAAGTTAGCATTCCATTATGAAGGAGGCATTGCAAGGGCGAATCTTAGTGGACAGGTAAAGACTATACAAGCAATGGCAGCGTTACTTGAAGGATACGAACATGAGGGATACTACCGTAGAAGTCGTCAAGGGAACGACCGATATAATGACCAAGTAAACCAGGCTAATATTAATAATAATCTTGGGAATTGCCGCCCTAACTTCAATAACCGTAACGACAACAATGACAACAGAGGACAGTTTTTTCGGCCAAACCCAAATAGTAACAACAACGGTAACATAAACAATAATAATAACCGACCAAGCGGCCCCAATAATCATAATAACCGGGCAAATGGCCCAAACAATCCGCCGAACAGGGCGAATAACCAAGGTTATAACAATAATAATAATCAGAACCTGAACAATAATTACAGTCAACGAAATCGACCGTATCGCAGAGTCAATTATGTGCATGCCGGAAACAATGGAGGAGGAAGACGTCAATACACGAGACATTCAAACGCATACAGTAGCCCACAAAGGAGTCATAGCTACGATGACGGGCGAAACCCCAGAAACGACACCAGGAGAAGTCGCAGTCAAGAGGACTATCGACGGCCCAATTATGAAGAGGATCGCCCTCAACCCGGGAATAGACCCCAGGAAGACGAACGAAGGAGTTCGCAAGACCAGCGGCAGGTAGAAGCCGAAGTTGTAAGAACTTTATTTTAGTTTATCTTTAAACTAAAAGCGGCAGTGAGAACGCGGAATGGACCTTCACTGAACCGATCTATTGGGTACGATCAATTGGTAAATAACAACATAACAACGAACACCATTACAATTATTAAAACGAACTTTCTGAAGAACATACGAGAGGAATTGTTAGAAGAGGATAGCCACAAAACGGAACACAACAACACTGAAATTGCCTATATCATCGCCGAAATCAATGGAGTATACGTCAAGGTGATGATAGACACCGGTGCGAATGTTTCATTAATCGACAATATTGAGCTGAGTAAAATACAGGAAAAACGTAACAAACAAATACCTACACTACCTGTAAATAATATAGTGTTGATCGGAGCAACAAGTCATGAACAAGTCAGAACAAGACCGTCCGCAGACAAGTCATGTTAGAATTAAACAGTAACGGCAAAACGATAACTATGGAATTTTTGGTAGCACACGGACTACCCTTCACCATGTTAATTGACTGCGATGTGCTAAGAAAATATTCAGCAATAATAGATATGAGCAGAGCCAAAGTAACTCTAGACTTGAATTGTATAAATTGGACTGCGAAGCTAATCGGAAGCGAAAGTGCCCCTTCGGACCGAGCCATTTACAATATCAGAGAGGTAAAAAACCATAGATGGCATACGCCGAGCGACAGTGTATTTTATGAAAATGATGACGACCTATTGTGGAGAGAGAAACTCCAAGAAATACGTACTTTTACAAAAGAAAAGACGAATGCCCAAATCACCGACACACAAGTAGAGACATTGATAGGCATCTACAACGATTACCGACATGTATTCTCCGACTCGCCTGGCAAAGTAAAAAATTACCAAGCGAAATAAGATTTAAGGAACCGGTGAACTTCAACCGAAAATCTTATCCCATCGCCTATTCACTGAAAGAAGCAGTACGAGATGAAATAAACCATTTATTGAGAGAAGACATAATCGAATCCAGCCAGTCTCCATATACCAGCCCAATTCTAGCAGTTCCAAAGAAGAACGGGAAAGTGCGAATTTGTTTGGACGCACGAGAAATAAATAAGACCATCATTAACGACCGTACATCCCCGGGAGAGATAGAAGAAATTCTTAAAACATTTCATGGGACCCGATTTATAAGTACTTGGGATACAATTTGCGGGTATTGGGCAGGTGGAATTACACCCGAACAGCCGCCAATACATGGCTTTCATATTCGAGGGTCGCAACTATCACTTCAAAAGATTACACTTCAGACTGGTCAACTCCGTAGCAGTATTCGTGAAGTGCATGGACCAAGTGTTAGGACAAGAAGCACTTCAATTCACAACTATTTACGTGGATGATTTACTTATAACATCAGCGAACTGGGAAGAGCATTGCCAGAGAATAAAGCATGTATTGCAGAAACTGTCTGAAAACAATATCACGTTGAAGGTGGAAAAATCGAAATTCATTCCGGATGAAGTGCAGTTCCTGGGTTTCAACTTATCCGAATTCCAACTTAGCTGGAATTACACCAGCTAAGGACAAGATCGAGGCGATTCAGAAATTCTCCACACCGAAGAACAAGAAACAACAGCAATCGTTCTTAGGATTTTGCAATTATTACCGAAAATTTAAGGAGAATTATTCCGAATTAATATCACGATTTGCACACCAGTTATCGTTAAAGAACAAATGGACATGGGGGCCAGATCAAGACAAGACACTGCAATTAATAAAAGCTAAATTTCTTGAAACCATCACGTTACATCATCCTGACTTTACAAAACCTTTCTACATGAATTGCGACGCTAGCGACGTCAGCCTAGAATCCGTATTATATCAGGAGGACGAGGAAGAGAATCATCTAGTGATCAGCTTCGCTAGCCGAGTACTTAATAGTTGTGAGCGCAATTACAATGTAACAGAAAAAGAGTTACTGAGCGTCGTATTTGCCTGCAATAGATATCGAACATACATTTTAGGATACCCCATCACGGTTCGAACGGACCACAAGTCAATCTCGTTCTTGAAGAATTGTAAACTAAATCACGGCAGACTAACGAGATGGAGTCTATTACTGCAAGAATATAACATGAGTTGGGAATACATCCCAGGAAAAAAGAATATTGCGGCAGACACATTGTCCAGGATTAACGTAGAGCATCAGACGTTCGAAGGAGAGAAAGAAACAGTAATCAAGTTATATAACATCGTTAAGAGCAGGTCTGACATAGATAACATAGTACAGAAGATTGGCCAACACCAAAAACAAGACAGCAAAACAATTAGAATCCTACAACGACTAACGGAACAAAGATGAACATATTACATCTTTCTATTGCGTACATCAAGACATACTCTTCATAAGAACTAAAATTGGTTACAGCACCTGGAAAATAGTGATACCTCGATCCATAGAGAAAGAATTGATACTCGACTATCACATCCGATATGGACACATGGGAGCAATTAAAGTTGTCAAAGCACTCGAAGAGCACACATACATCAAAGATATGAACAGACGAGTGAGAAACAGTATAAAAAATTGTCACATTTGCCAACTTGTTAAACACAACAATGACAGAAAGGAAGGGATGATGATACCAATCACATCATCATCCAAACTAGAAAAAGTTTTCTGAGATTTATGTGGTCCATTTCCACGAAGCGAAGGTAGGCACCAATATAAATGTCTGATCATAATATTTGATCACTACACCAAGTTTACCAAATTGTACGTAACCAATATATTGTACACAAAAAACATTGGGAATAATTCTACAGCACTATCTACCCGAAATAGGAAGACCAAAGTCAATAATCAGCGAGCACGGGACACAGTTTAGAGGAAAAAGATGGAAGGAAACACTGTTGAACCGTGGTATCAAATCATACAAAACGTCTGTGTATCATCCAAGCAGCAACCCAGCTGAGAGAGTGTTAAAGGAAGTAGGAAGAGTACTCCGAACCTACTGTCACAACCAACAGAGGAGATGGTCAGAATATCTGGCAAATGCAGAAGAATATATCAGCCTATTACACCACCAAGCTATTGATACCACTCCATACACAGCAATGTTCGAGAAACCTCCACCAAGGGAGATAGCAGCATTAATCAATTTTCCTCAAAGTGAAGAATATAAGTTTGATAAAGTGAAGTTTTACAATAAGATACTAGAACAAACAGAGGAAAGGAGAAAGAAGTATCAGGAACATCAACTCAAACCCATAGAGTACAATGTAGGAGACCAAGTATTAATAAAAAATAGAGAACTGCCGAGTACGATAGAGGGAATAGCAAAGAAATTGTTACTGCTGTACACTAGACCCTATACTATCACAAAGAAGAACGGGAATAATACCTATGAACTTATGGAAACCCAAACCCAGAGAAAGAAAGGGACATATAACCAGTCATCGATGAAGAGATATTATTCAGAACCAACACCAATTTTATGAGGAAAAATATTCCAATAATGAAGAACAAGTAGTTACAAAACTTGAAGGCATAATCAATAAGACCAGACATGAAATATAAAATCAACTAGTGTTATTACGACTAATACAGTTACTAAGCAGAAAATAGTAAAGGAAGATCAATGAAAGAGAAAATAGATACAAATAAAAATCTATCAACAATATTGTTTCAAATAGAGCTAATGAGAATAAAATAAAGTAAAAAAGGAAAGAAGATATTATCAGATCTGAGCAGCAACTGCGTGAGTAACCCCTGAATATTTTTTATTAGTCACACAACGACTACTTTAAGTTTTTATGATTGTTTGTAGAGATAAGGTCCAACAACCATTTATCTGAGCAGACGGTACGTCCCTCTGGACTCAGAAGGTGTAGGATGGACAGCAGAGCATGGAAGCCAAGAGTGCACCTCTGACCTGTACCAACTACCACGTTAGGGAAATGATAGGGAATTAAATACTATAGGAAATAAACCACCAAACAAGAAAATAGTAGATCAGATCAAAGATAACAATGTATAAAAAGATGAAATGACAGAAACAAGATGTGGAAGACGGAAGCTCAAATAAATAAGAAACAATGTAACAGATAATTTCTCAAATCCCATAAAGGAATTATTCCAAATGATCTATTTTCGATGGGGGACAATATGTAGCAAGACATATGAGCCCAATATTTAAGTAAACAAAATATTAACACATGTCATAATAATTGAGTCAACAAGAGACATTAAGTATTTAATCTGGAATGCCAAGAATGAAACTACATGAGCAACTCATCAAGAAGAATAAACTCACAACACAGGAGTTAATAAAATGCAATGGTAAATAATAATAACATTATAATAATTCTTATAATAATAACATTATAAGAAGAAAGAAGGTACAGCAAACAATGATTATACCACAGGAACCAATAACCCAATAGATTCGGTCAGTAAGGAACAAATGAAAACAAGGAAGAAGCATACTACGAGAAAGACACCTAATAAGGTGTAACACCTGGCATAAAATATAGATTCCAAGAGCCAGTCAACTATAGATTAACATCTTACCCGTATAAATACTAACCGAAAAACTTACAGATTAAAAATATAGACAATAACTGACTAACGTAGATGACCCATATACAACTAATAATATTATAAATGAGTAGGACATCCTATATTAGACAAAGAGTGGAAGTAACAATGATGTTAACATAAAAGAAGCTGTAAATAAAAGCATTATGACATATTATGCACAGCACCAATGTAATATAAAGAAGAATTAGAATTGTCTCACAATTATAATAATTGTTAGTCAAGTAATCAGAAAATCATGTAAGATAGAAAAAAGAACTAAATAATGAATTACCAGTTGTCATTAATAACATTAGACTTGAAAAAACAAGGTTAAAAAATGTAAATTTGTATCAGCTCAGTACATCCATTATTGCTGCAAATAAGAAAACCACATAACCTCGATAGGTACTTTCCACCTAACTTCATATTTAATAGTAGATAAAACATATCTAAACTGAAATATTTTGTACCCTAAATCAAGTAGAAGTAATAACGTTTCTACCAATACCAATATCAGATACCAAGAGTAATCTTTATATAAGAATTCAAGTAAAGAAAGTGAACAAAACCAGCCAAAATGAGATTCACCAAGTGAAACATAGAAAAAAACCACATTGTAATGTTAGATAGGAATAACAGAAGGATGCCTATGTAATAAGTAAGATATAATATCACTATTATAATAGCATAAAAGAATTATAAGCAAGGACATATAATGTGTAATAAGAATAAATAAGCACCCCTGTCATATGACACCAGATGTAATTACTATTATCCAATGCTATACGCTAAGGAAAAGAGTAGTGTGTTAAAAACACAAGACTAACTATCAATATACTACTACTAATAAACTATTCTAAACTAAATAATGGTCTGAAAATACACTACATTCTCAAATAAGAGTTAAATTAAATGTACACTTCATAGTGCCATATAGAGGTAATATTAATGAACAAAATACCAAGGAATAACAATATATTCCAACAAACAGTAGTTGTAACAACTCAATGTTTACAACTGGGGCAATACAGAAGTTATCCAGATACCATTAATTATAAATAATTTGTAAATACAACTAATAGACTCTTAGGATACATCAATGGTAGCATAAGAACTATATTTTGTCAATAGATATAAGTAACAAATAAGCGGGAAGTGTTGAAGGACTTGGAAGGCATGCTCACAAGGAGATATGATTGCCATTAAATAGTTTCAATTTAAGAATAAATACAATTAATAGTGAATAGTGTAATGTGAAAATCTCAAACATTAACTCCCTTAATAATGAACGAAAGCACACCATGAGTACACTCTAAATAAAGAGCCAAAAGTTACCAATACAGTGATAAGCTTAGATTTTAAATCTATGCCATAATAAGAAAGTTATTACAATTACAAATATTTGTGTCAATTCGAGCAAATGTTTATACTCTCAAACCCAGACTCCCCACGCTAATAACAACAATTAAAATATTGCGCGAGGGGGGTATGAACATCAAAATAAAGATCGTCAACTAATCAGATCCAAGAAATTAGCCAATTTTACAACGGTCACAGGACGGAACGGAAGATTCAGATGCCATTTCGAGACACTTTTTAATCAACCTTAGAGGAGAGCAGACGGCTACTCGACACCGAAAGGAATCAGCTGTTTACATAATTTGTGCGCATCACCGTTGTCAACAAAGCAACATAACCTAAATTTGTGCCAACATAACTACACTAGTATTGAAGATGTTTTAAGTGTAACAGTGCGTTAACAAGGATTGCTAAGTGTATAATCCATAGCAATTCCGGGATTTAAGAAAGGGAGTACAGTGATTTTCTCAAAATTAGTTAAGAATTTGAAAAGACGATATAATCGAACAACATTCTAATAATGTGTACCAATAAAGTATGTAGGTCATTGTGCCTTATTAATATTATTCAGTCAACAGTACTAATGACAATTCTCAACTTAATTTGAATATTTCAGTATTAAGAATTTTGCAAATAATTAATCATTTATTATGCATGAATATTGAGTGTGATATAACCACACTTGATTGAAGTTATTGTGTAATAAACCTAGGTCAAACTAACAAGCATTCATAAGCGATTGAGAATTGTCGACTGTCTAAAGCAATTAACGAAATTTAATGAAAAATGCAAATGCTATTTATGTTTTGTAATTTAGGGAGAGTCTACCACTATTACTATTTAAATATTTATGTCTATTATGAATAAGAAGCTAATGTTGTTAAGCTATATAAATACTTACAACTAAACAATTACCTTTTATAGAGTCAAATGATGATTCAGATGTTTCATTCAACAACACTGTTTCAAAATATTATTTTATTGTTCACATTTTAAATGTTTTATCAAGAGTTCTTTTAACGTTAACAAACGTTCTTTAAATCATTTATTGTCGGTTGACTAATAATTTAGTTAACCTAAAATGTCCAAGGCAGACATGGTTATAATTTTAAATGTTAAATATTAAGAGATGATTGAGTTGTAATCATCCTCAAACTGCCTAATAACGGTAGAGTAAGAATTCTAGTAAATTATTTGGTATTCTGTAAGCTAAAAGAACCCACATATGAATTACTTTATTTAACCAAAAGCATTTTAACCACACACTGACGTTGTAGATCAGTTATACCACACTGAGATAATTTTTATAAAACAAATAACTAATGTTACTTAATTTGAAACCAAAATGGTTACTGATATTATAGATCTTTAAAAGAAGTGTTAAACAGAATAAATTCTTATTTTATACGATGAAACGGAGTCAGTTAGTTCATTTCAGTAGACTAGGGTTTTCAGAATAGGTGAACGACTCTCATTGGATAGCACGACACTCAGCGGCGAATTTGAATACGGTAAGTCAATCTACAGATTAGATTGGTACATCGACCCTGCAAGATCGGCAAGATTCACTACAAGTAAGTGATCATTTCTTACCAAATATTTATGCTTTCAGCGAGGAACCTACGTCACCAATTCGCCTAGTCGACAGAAGAATAATAAATTAAAATAAATTAACCGAAGCTTAAATACTTCGCTAACTAACTTCCATTACGTTCATCGGGTTTATTTACATTGGATTCAATGAACGATTGAATTGAATGGAGTAAATCAATAAAAATAATAAAACTAAAATTAAAGTTCAATTAAAATTTAAAACAATTGAACGGATTTTAACACCCCGTAACAAGTTACGTTACATTGTATAACAAGTATCATTGTATATGTGAAGAAGTTGAGATAATTTGTTTACATCTTCAAATGTTTTCTTTAAGAAAACGAGAAAATTATATTACTTTAAAATACTATAATACTATATAATACTCTTCTTTTACTTCGTTACACAATTTTCCAAATTCTATTAAAATTATTATTCTTATACTGGTAATTTTTATTCAATTTTGTACTTTTTGTTTAAGTACTTTTTTCTGTTATACGCATATTCTATACATTCTTCTTCATCAATTTACGTATATTTATACGTATTATTTATAGTATGCTTCGACGGAGAAGAGGTCAAATATTGGTCGTTTAACTACAAATCAAAGACGGATGAGAGAGTGACAAAATGTTGCTGCAGCAACTGTTGAAGTTCCTGCAGAACATAACATGAATCATGTGTTATATGATCTAAACAACACAGGATATAGAAATCTTCAGAATGAATTTGAAGATAATTTACGATCTCTAGAATTCTATGAGTGTGTAAATTTTTCTCGAGTGTTGATGCAGCAAATATTTTTTTGATATGTGTCCGCAGTGTAAGCGAAACCCAAATAAGTTTACTGGAGTTAATCGTATGGATCTTAAAGATGTACGGTACCTATAGAACTGATGGATCTCACTTATGTAGAACAACTATTGACAGCAAGAGTACAACCAGTGATGCGTGTGTATAGGGTGGAATCGAGAGGCTTTCCCGGTCAATATGCTTATAAGGGAAATATTATAAATATTGGTCAAAATATAACGGAGATTGTTAGTTCCTTGCCCCGTACACCCGCTTCACTGACCACTATAGTTGTAAGACAGGAAAGTGTTAATGGACACCGGGATTTTCATGTGAGACGTGACATTTTAGAAGCACTCAATTTTTTGAAAATGAATAATCCATTCTATAGTGATATCATCATTGATATGGAACAAATATCTCAACTTCCATTAAATGATTGTATTTATGGAATGATACCCACTGTTGATTTACCTGAGGTGAATACAAATGAAGAGAACTTTTCTGAAGAAATTTATGTAAGTATGATCAAGTGTAACCAGCTTTTCGCCGCGTTACAAATCCAGGGAACCCTTCGTAATTAAACTCCGTTAATTAGAAGGGCTGCCTACGTTGTAACAGAATTGATCACAAATAATTAAAATAACATATTACTTACTAGCTGTGTAATTGTTTACTTTGTGTAAGGAAACAATGGCAAGGTATACAATTGATTTACGCACTCCTCATATGTGTGTAACAAGAAGAGTTCTCTTTATTCAACATTTAAGAAAAACATATACTGACTGATGCCATGACATTACTAACTCAATTATTAAATTATCGAAAGGTTTCTTTAAACTTTGGCATCAAACTAGATTCTATATAGTTATACTTCGGATCCGGGTGAACTTTCTGTGTTAAAACTTTTAATTATACTCTTTTCATTATATTAGCTTGCAAGACTTTCCTTTAATTGAACATTTAAGAATGGTATTATTGCTTGAGTTATATTACTCTACATTAACATATAAACTGTTACAACGTATGAAGTTAGAATAGTTACATGAAATATTAATTAATAAGATATAATCTTATTAACATTAGATTTAATTTATAAGTCTTTACAAAGTTAATCATTTCTGAAAAGTCTCTTTCAAGAGGTGTTGTGTAACAAATATTAGTAACCCTCGATAGACAGGCTATCGAGTCACCTTTTAATTGGTATGTAGAAGACTCCTCCTGGGGTATCAGTCTTGGGAAACAGGAACAGCTACGTCGTCATCTCGGTCTGGCTTTCCTCTGTAAAGGGCTCCAAAAGTTAGCAGGGAGAACACTTGGTCATGTAGTTATCTACGATGATCATGTAGATTCTCGGATGTCCTGATCTGCATATTCTGTCACGTGCAGTAGAGTTTGTGGCTTCTGCTAGTTCACATCTCCGAGTATTACTTTGGAATAGCTTTTATACGTTGAAGTACGTAGTCATCTTGTGTTACACTTTTAGTTACATTTCAATACTTTTTTGTTTTACATAACTTTAAAATTATTGTCTATTCACATGACTACATTAATTAATACATCCAGATGCTTTAAACAAACTACATCTGGTACACTTTCTGAAGATGAAACCAAATATGATACACATATTTGAAGAGCATAGCTCTTACGTCTACACTGTACGGAGTCGCCATTGCAAGAGAGAGAATTTTCGCTCCCTTCGCCAGGTACTGGACAAAAGTTAGTGGGACAACTTCCGCGCGAGAATATAGTTCCTAACTATATTTAAGTTAACATTTTTTATTTATTTAAACTATCCCTAAACAAATATATATAATTTAAATTAGTTGTTTTAGCGACTTTTTATGTCTTCAGATTTTATTATTATTAACATTAGTTTTTTATCTTATTCTTACTCACACAAGACTCTGAAAGCATGTCGAGTCTGGAATCAACAGGAAAGCGCCTGCTTACAAGCAAAGGGTTAAATACGATATTAATAACGCTTTACAAATTTATCTTTTTATTTGAGTATCTTATAACTAATTAATTATAACTGATTAAGTTATTACTTATAACTGAGTACATACAGGTATCTTATATTAAAACAGTGAGATTTAAATAGCTTAAGACCTCGCAACCTTAATTTTTAAAATTTTTTTATTTTCTAGATTATTTCTTTTATTTAAAACGTCACATACTCCACCGCTTGAATTGCACGCTACGGTTTAGCTTTTTGAGTCTAACTCACTATGGGGCACTGGGATATTGAATGGGTTTAGTGTGTGTAATTCCTTTCACATACTTTCTTGTACACTTTACAACGTTCTTCACATAGTTATTACCTATAGTTCCAACACAGTACACTTTATATTCTTATGAACTACCTTTTTTTTTTTTACATACTATTTACACTAAATATTTACACAATTAAAACACAAAACTCTTTCTTATCTCTATCACTTAATTTTACTACCGGTTTTTTGTTTGTCTTACTCTCTCTTCTGTAGAGTAACTTTCTAAATCTCTACTATTTAGAATTCTATCTTTTCTTCTGTGAGTCCTATATAACTCATGTAGTTAATGAGTGTTAGTACCCATCTAGTTAATGATTATTCATTAATGCATGTTCCGCAGAACTGGAACTCAGGTTGATCAGGCCTCGTTTCCAAACTCTACGTTTTACATTTCTTACGCGGATTCAGAAATATAATTTTCTTTACTACCTAGTATTCCTTTTTTTATTTTGGGTTATACTATACCGTCACTTCTTCTTATATAACTTTAGTTGCGAAATATGCGTTCTCCGCACATATTTCTGAGTTGCAGGTTCGCACAGGGCTACTGTAACTGGAGTTAGGTACTTTTGGATTTGGTAAGGGCCACACCATCTGAATGATAGTTTCGAGGTGGTCTTATCAATCGCACTACTAATGGGGTGAGTCTTGTACATTACCAAGTCACCTACTTGGTACCTGACTGAGTTGCTATGATTACCTTTCTCGTGGTATCTTCTGGATTTTTCCAAGCTTGCTCTCAAGTTAGAGCGGGCTTTGTTCCATATTTTCTTTATCTGCTTATCCGTTATTTGCGGAGGCAGTAGATCGTGTATATTCCATTTTGTGGACAAAGGGTGGTTTGGTCTATACTTGTATAGTAACTCGAACGGGGTCGACTTGTGACCTTCGTGGTAATTGGGGACTGGGAGTACGATTAGTGGCAGTGTGTGAAGTTATTTATTATTATTGCACAGTTGGTTTTTCCTAATTTCTTTAAATGACATTATTCATTTAAATGATCGCCTTCGTGAAATTCCCTTTTTCTTACTTCTTAAGTACTAACTTACATTTTAATCTTAATCCTAATTTCCAAACCTTAGATTGGAATGATCCCTACTTATCCGTAACTCACAACATCCCGGCCCGACTGACACCAGCTTACTCTAACTAAGGAAGTTAGCTTTCAGCAATTATTAATGATCTTTGGCACATTTCAGCCCTATCATTTCCCTTTCAGTCGGCGCCGTTGTGAATCTGTTACGTTACATATATAATCAATACTTGATTATATCTCATAAACTTATTTCTAATGTAATCTAAAGAGGATACCATACTCCACTTTAGATCACTGGTTTGAGAGAAGCGGAATCTCACGAATATGATTCTCTTTTATCTCTTTTAACAATACTTAAACAAACTATGCGGGAGAGGAGACACTTTACAATGCATTACTAGTCATACTCACTAGGGGTGGTTTTTCAATTGTTCAGGCTAGCACCGGTTTAACACAATAGGGAGGGTGCGTGGCTGTTTACTACATTTCCTACAATACTGAACATGCTTTAATTTCTCTTACTTGCCACCACTGCGGTGTCTTCACTATGCAACGTTACTTTTTATTATTATCCTTTTCCCTTAATTACTTCTACACTTCACACAATTTTAGTATAACTTAGGATTTATTTAGCTCTAGTACTTAAATCAATTATTATTATTCACTTTATTATTTATTAAACTACTTTGGGGATTTAAGAAACGCTCTTTGAACTATCGTCTATTTAATCACCATATTTATTTAGCACACTTTATATTCACAGGTTGGTTCCGTTCCAATGGCTTACTTTTGCACTCTCTACTTATGTGCCCATATTTGCCACAATTATAACAGGTGGGTTTTCTGCGAGGTGGGTACTTGGTTTCCGCTTTATCTGGGTTTACAATTAACTTACCAGCTTTGCGCACATAGTGAGGTCTACTAGAAACTTGACTTTCATACGAGGTTGTTACATCAGGCAGTAGTGCTCGCAATTGATGTCTATTATTTCCAGAGGTTTTCATTGCTTCTCTATTTTGATCTGAGTACCATACATTTGAAGAATGGATACTGCACTGTTCCAGATCAGCAATCGTATTGGGTCTATTCATCAATGATAGTCGAGACCTATCTTCGGGTATTACTTTGAGATTCGGCCAGATCGACAAAATTGTTTATTCGCCTGGTTAAATGCTCTATTCTCTGGGTAGTCCGCAAAATTTTGCCGGAGATTTCTCGTCTTGGAGTGTTTGACACAATAAGTATAGTTCACTATACTTGGCAGTACAAATTTTTTTCTCGCCTTCATAATCGAGTTGGCTTAGATTGTTTTATTCCACGGGCTCTTCAAATACACATTCGCGAATTGAACTTCGTAATTCCGCGACTGTTACATCAGCATGGGGTAGTCCACGCAAAAGAGCTTCGTAAGACAGCTCGTCTTTTAATAACAAATCAGGGTTAAATTGGGCCATTTTGTTCTAACACATTAGCTCGTACTTAAAATTAATACTACTATATTACACATATATTACATATAATAAATTCATAAGTTATCAATTTACACAAATTAGAAAAGAACAATTTCTCTTCTAAGGGAGAGACAGAAATCACACACATATCTTTCAATGTTAAATAGCCGATCAGCTGTTTACTGGAATGTAGGTCAGAGGGTGGCCTACATATTTAGTTAACAAAGGAGGGTGAGAGTGTGTGACAATGGGGTGTTTGCTTTTACATCTTATTGTCTACACAATGCGAGTGAATAACACCAACGATTTGAAACCGGTCGTTTTAAACTTGAGAAGGGGAGCACACTTTTGTACAACACATTTATTATTATTCCGCTTAGACAACACTTTGGCTTCGTTCTTTCATAAACTTTTCTCAATTAAATAATTACTTATTTTGTTCACAAGTTTTAAATCACGACTTCTACTTAATTACTTTATTATTATTTACAAAGTTATTTTTAATCAATTTTTTTTTTTTTTAACACATACTAGTGTATGTAAGCTATGTAGTTGGACATACACTGTGCAGAATGATTCAGGAGACAACAGGTCGTAGTTTGTCGTAAACAAACCTGTTACAGATTGTTCGGTTGAACAAAATTGTTATGCTTGGTCACAATTCATGTATGCAAGTACTTACATCGAATTATTCAGGTTGTGCCGGTAGGAACCTGCATATAGCATTTTGCATTGTATGACGCTAATGACATTTTACTTATACATACTACCTTCTACGTATTAATACATATTACGTTATTTAATAGTGTATTAAATATGTTTTGAACATTACATTTATTAAAGTAACTTTCTGAGTGCATATATCAATATTAAACATTTAGTTATTAATCATACTATTTATGTTTATCCACGCATAAATAGTGAATGCAATTTGTTTGTGACACATATATACACAATTAAAACTCTTTCCTTTGTTTCCTTTATTTTTTTTTTATTTCAAATAATGTAAGCAGAGTAACGCACTTTTGTTTACGTCACGATGCTTAACAACCCTTTACATAAATTAGCAGAGTGAATGCACTTTTATGACACTCTGTAAACAATTACGCTTTTATTTTTTTTTACAATACAGCAGAGTGGCGCACTTTTGTAACCAGCTTTTCGCCGCGTTACAAATCCAGGGAACCCTTCGTAATTAAACTCCGTTAATTAGAAGGGCTGCCTACGTTGTAACAGAATTGATCACAAATAATTAAAATAACATATTACTTACTAGCTGTGTAATTGTTTACTTTGTGTAAGGAAACAATGGCAAGGTATACAATTGATTTACGCACTCCTCATATGTGTGTAACAAGAAGAGTTCTCTTTATTCAACATTTAAGAAAAACATATACTGACTGATGCCATGACATTACTAACTCAATTATTAAATTATCGAAAGGTTTCTTTAAACTTTGGCATCAAACTAGATTCTATATAGTTATACCTCGGATCCGGGTGAACTTTCTGTGTTAAAACTTTTAATTATACTCTTTTCATTATATTAGCTTGCAAGACTTTCCTTTAATTGAACATTTAAGAATGGTATTATTGCTTGAGTTATATTACTCTACATTAACATATAAACTGTTACAACGTATGAAGTTAGAATAGTTACATGAAATATTAATTAATAAGATATAATCTTATTAACGTTAGATTTAATTTATAAGTCTTTACAAAGTTAATCATTTCTGAAAAGTCTCTTTCAAGAGGTGTTGTGTAACAAATATTAGTAACCCTCGATAGACAGGCTATCGAGTCACCTTTTAATTGGTATGCAGAAGACTCCTCCTGGGGTATCAGTCTTGGGAAACAGGAACAGCTACGTCGTCATCTCGGTCTGGCTTTCCTCTGTAAAGGGCTCCAAAAGTTAGCAGGGAGAACACTTGGTCATGTAGTTATCTACGATGATCATGTAGATTCTCGGATGTCCTGATCTGCATATTCTGTCACGTGCAGTAGAGTTTGTGGCTTCTGCTAGTTCACATCTCCGAGTATTACTTTGGAATAGCTTTTATACGTTGAAGTACGTAGTCATCTTGTGTTACACTTTTAGTTACATTTCAATACTTTTTTGTTTTACATAACTTTAAAATTATTGTCTATTCACATGACTACATTAATTAATACATCCAGATGCTTTAAACAAACTACATCTGGTACACTTTCTGAAGATGAAACCAAATATGATACACATATTTGAAGAGCATAGCTCTTACGTCTACACTGTACGGAGTCGCCATTGCAAGAGAGAGAATTTTCGCTCCCTTCGCCAGGTACTGGACAAAAGTTAGTGGGACAACTTCCGCGCGAGAATATAGTTCCTAACTATATTTAAGTTAACATTTTTTATTTATTTAAACTATCCCTAAACAAATATATATAATTTAAATTAGTTGTTTTAGCGACTTTTTATGTCTTCAGATTTTATTATTATTAACATTAGTTTTTTATCTTATTCTTACTCACACAAGACTCTGAAAGCATGTCGAGTCTGGAATCAACAGGAAAGCGCCTGCTTACAAGCAAAGGGTTAAATACGATATTAATAACGCTTTACAAATTTATCTTTTTATTTGAGTATCTTATAACTAATTAATTATAACTGATTAAGTTATAACTTATAACTGAGTACATACAGGTATCTTATATTAAAACAGTGAGATTTAAATAGCTTAAGACCTCGCAACCTTAATTTTTAAAATTTTTTTATTTTCTAGATTATTTCTTTTATTTAAATCGTCACATACTCCACCGCTTGAATTGCACGCTACGGTTTAGCTTTTTGAGTCTAACTCACTATGGGGCACTGGGATATTGAATGGGTTTAGTGTGTGTAATTTCTTTCACATACTTTCTTGTACACTTTACAACGTTCTTCACATAGTTATTACCTATAGTTCCAACACAGTACACTTTATATTCTTATGAACTACCTTTTTTTTTTTTACATACTATTTACACTAAATATTTACACAATTAAAACACAAAACTCTTTCTTATCTCTATCACTTAATTTTACTACCGGTTTTTTGTTTGTCTTACTCTCTCTTCTGTAGAGTAACTTTCTAAATCTCTACTATTTAGAATTCTATCTTTTCTTCTGTGAGTCCTATATAACTCATGTAGTTAATGAGTGTTAGTACCCATCTAGTTAATGATTATTCATTAATGCATGTTCCGCAGAACTGGAACTCAGGTTGATCAGGCCTCGTTTCCAAACTCTACGTTTTACATTTCTTACGCGGATTCAGAAATATAATTTTCTTTACTACCTAGTATTCCTTTTTTTATTTTGGGTTATACTATACCGTCACTTCTTCTTATATAACTTTAGTTGCGAAATATGCGTTCTCCGCACATATTTCTGAGTTGCAGGTTCGCACAGGGCTACTGTAACTGGAGTTAGGTACTTTTGGATTTGGTAAGGGCCACACCATCTGAATGATAGTTTCGAGGTGGTCTTATCAATCGCACTACTAATGGGGTGAGTCTTGTACATTACCAAGTCACCTACTTGGTACCTGACTGAGTTGCTATGATTACCTTTCTCGTGGTATCTTCTGGATTTTTCCAAGCTTGCTCTCAAGTTAGAGCGGGCTTTGTTCCATATTCTCTTTATCTGCTTATCCGTTATTTGCGGAGGCAGTAGATCGTGTATATTCCATTTTGTGGACAAAGGGTGGTTTGGTCTATACTTGTATAGTAACTCGAACGGGGTCGACTTGTGACCTTCGTGGTAATTGGGGACTGGGAGTACGATTAGTGGCAGTGTGTGAAGTTATTTATTATTATTGCACAGTTGGTTTTTCCTAATTTCTTTAAATGACATTATTCATTTAAATGATCGCCTTCGTGAAATTCCCTTTTTCTTACTTCTTAAGTACTAACTTACATTTTAATCTTAATCCTAATTTCCAAACCTTAGATTGGAATGATCCCTACTTATCCGTAACTCACAACATCCCGGCCCGACTGACACCAGCTTACTCTAACTAAGGAAGTTAGCTTTCAGCAATTATTAATGATCTTTGGCACATTTCAGCCCTATCATTTCCCTTTCAGTCGGCGCCGTTGTGAATCTGTTACGTTACATATATAATCAATACTTGATTATATCTCATAAACTTATTTCTAATGTAATCTAAAGAGGATACCATACTCCACTTTAGATCACTGGTTTGAGAGAAGCGGAATCTCACGAATATGATTCTCTTTTATCTCTTTTAACAATACTTAAACAAACTATGCGGGAGAGGAGACACTTTACAATGCATTACTAGTCATACTCACTAGGGGTGGTTTTTCAATTGTTCAGGCTAGCACCGGTTTAACACAATAGGGAGGGTGCGTGGCTGTTTACTACATTTCCTACAATACTGAACATGCTTTAATTTCTCTTACTTGCCACCACTGCGGTGTCTTCACTATGCAACGTTACTTTTTATTATTATTCTTTTCCCTTAATTACTTCTACACTTCACACAATTTTAGTATAACTTAGGATTTATTTAGCTCTATTACTGAAATCAATTATTATTATTCACTTTATTATTTATTAAACTACTTTGGGGATTTAAGAAACGCTCTTTGAACTATCGTCTATTTAATCACCATATTTATTTAGCACACTTTATATTCACAGGTTGGTTCCGTTCCAATGGCTTACTTTTGCACTCTCTACTTATGTGCCCATATTTGCCACAATTATTACAGGTGGGTTTTCTGCGAGGTGGGTACTTGGTTTCCGCTTTATCTGGGTTTACAATTAACTTACCAGCTTTGCGCACATAGTGAGGTCTACTAGAAACTTGACTTTCATACGAGGTTGTTACATCAGGCAGTAGTGCTCGCAATTGATGTCTATTATTTCCAGAGGTTTTCATTGCTTCTCTATTTTGATCTGAGTACCATACATTTGAAGAATGGATACTGCACTGTTCCAGATCAGCAATCGTATTGGGTCTATTCATCAATGATAGTCGAGACCTATCTTCGGGTATTACTTTGAGATTCGGCCAGATCGACAAAATTGTTTATTCGCCTGGTTAAATGCTCTATTCTCTGGGTAGTCCGCAAAATTTTGCCGGAGATTTCTCGTCTTGGAGTGTTTGACACAATAAGTATAGTTCACTATACTTGGCAGTACAAATTTCTTTCTCGCCTTCATAATCGAGTTGGCTTAGATTGTTTTATTCCACGGGCTCTTCAAATCCACATTCGCGAATTGAACTTCGTAATTCCGCGACTGTTACATCAGCATGGGGTAGTCCACGCAAAAGAGCTTCGTAAGACAGCTCGTCTTTTAATAACAAATCAGGGTTAAATTGGGCCATTTTGTTCTAACACATTAGCACGTACTTAAAATTAATACTACTATATTACACATATATTACATATAATAAATTCATAAGTTATCAATTTACACAAATTAGAAAAGAACAATTTCTCTTCTAAGGGAGAGACAGAAATCACACACATATCTTTCAATGTTAAATAGCCGATCAGCTGTTTACTGGAATGTAGGTCAGAGGGTGGCCTACATATTTAGTTAACAAAGGAGGGTGAGAGTGTGTGACAATGGGGTGTTTGCTTTTACATCTTATTGTCTACACAATGCGAGTGAATAACACCAACGATTTGAAACCGGTCGTTTTAAACTTGAGAAGGGGAGCACACTTTTGTACAACACATTTATTATTATTCCGCTTAGACAACACTTTGGCTTCGTTCTTTCATAAACTTTTCTCAATTAAATAATTACTTATTTTGTTCACAAGTTTTAAATCACGACTTCTACTTAATTACTTTATTATTATTTACAAAGTTATTTTTAATCAATTTTTTTTTTTTTTTAACACATACTAGTGTATGTAAGCTATGTAGTTGGACATACACTGTGCAGAATGATTCAGGAGACAACAGGTCGTAGTTTGTCGTAAACAAACCTGTTACAGATTGTTCGGTTGAACAAAATTGTTATGCTTGGTCACAATTCATGTATGCAAGTACTTACATCGAATTATTCAGGTTGTGCCGGTAGGAACCTGCATATAGCATTTTGCATTGTATGACGCTAATGACATTTTACTTATACATACTACCTTCTACGTATTAATACATATTACGTTATTTAATAGTGTATTAAATATGTTTTGAACATTACATTTATTAAAGTAACTTTCTGAGTGCATATATCAATATTAAACATTTAGTTATTAATCATACTATTTATGTTTATCCACGCATAAATAGTGAATGCAATTTGTTTGTGACACATATATACACAATTAAAACTCTTTCCTTTGTTTCCTTTATTTTTTTTTTATTTCAAATAATGTAAGCAGAGTAACGCACTTTTGTTTACGTCACGATGCTTAACAACCCTTTACATAAATTAGCAGAGTGAATGCACTTTTATGACACTCTGTAAACAATTACGCTTTTATTTTTTTTTACAATACAGCAGAGTGGGGCACTTTTGTAACCAGCTTTTCGCCGCGTTACAAATCCAGGGAACCCTTCGTAATTAAACTCCGTTAATTAGAAGGGCTGCCTACGTTGTAACAGAATTGATCACAAATAATTAAAATAACATATTACTTACTAGCTGTGTAATTGTTTACTTTGTGTAAGGAAACAATGGCAAGGTATACAATTGATTTACGCACTCCTCATATGTGTGTAACAAGAAGAGTTCTCTTTATTCAACATTTAAGAAAAACATATACTGACTGATGCCATGACATTACTAACTCAATTATTAAATTATCGAAAGGTTTCTTTAAACTTTGGCATCAAACTAGATTCTATATAGTTATACCTCGGATCCGGGTGAACTTTCTGTGTTAAAACTTTTAATTATACTCTTTTCATTATATTAGCTTGCAAGACTTTCCTTTAATTGAACATTTAAGAATGGTATTATTGCTTGAGTTATATTACTCTACATTAACATATAAACTGTTACAACGTATGAAGTTAGAATAGTTACATGAAATATTAATTAATAAGATATAATCTTATTAACGTTAGATTTAATTTATAAGTCTTTACAAAGTTAATCATTTCTGAAAAGTCTCTTTCAAGAGGTGTTGTGTAACAAATATTAGTAACCCTCGATAGACAGGCTATCGAGTCACCTTTTAATTGGTATGCAGAAGACTCCTCCTGGGGTATCAGTCTTGGGAAACAGGAACAGCTACGTCGTCATCTCGGTCTGGCTTTCCTCTGTAAAGGGCTCCAAAAGTTAGCAGGGAGAACACTTGGTCATGTAGTTATCTACGATGATCATGTAGATTCTCGGATGTCCTGATCTGCATATTCTGTCACGTGCAGTAGAGTTTGTGGCTTCTGCTAGTTCACATCTCCGAGTATTACTTTGGAATAGCTTTTATACGTTGAAGTACGTAGTCATCTTGTGTTACACTTTTAGTTACATTTCAATACTTTTTTGTTTTACATAACTTTAAAATTATTGTCTATTCACATGACTACATTAATTAATACATCCAGATGCTTTAAACAAACTACATCTGGTACACTTTCTGAAGATGAAACCAAATATGATACACATATTTGAAGAGCATAGCTCTTACGTCTACACTGTACGGAGTCGCCATTGCAAGAGAGAGAATTTTCGCTCCCTTCGCCAGGTACTGGACAAAAGTTAGTGGGACAACTTCCGCGCGAGAATATAGTTCCTAACTATATTTAAGTTAACATTTTTTATTTATTTAAACTATCCCTAAACAAATATATATAATTTAAATTAGTTGTTTTAGCGACTTTTTATGTCTTCAGATTTTATTATTATTAACATTAGTTTTTTATCTTATTCTTACTCACACAAGACTCTGAAAGCATGTCGAGTCTGGAATCAACAGGAAAGCGCCTGCTTACAAGCAAAGGGTTAAATACGATATTAATAACGCTTTACAAATTTATCTTTTTATTTGAGTATCTTATAACTAATTAATTATAACTGATTAAGTTATAACTTATAACTGAGTACATACAGGTATCTTATATTAAAACAGTGAGATTTAAATAGCTTAAGACCTCGCAACCTTAATTTTTAAAATTTTTTTATTTTCTAGATTATTTCTTTTATTTAAATCGTCACACAAGGAGAATATTAGAATCACAGAAGTTGATGGACTCCAACCTGCAGTGAATAATGTAATTCCATGACCCCATGGTACTGATATCATAAATGAATTCTCGTGCGAAGGATATGTAGGCATGGCATTTCCCGCTTTACTACCTTACGGATCTGCTGAACTAAACGGTAATACTCGAGCAAGTAGTATCAAACTTACAGCACTTGAATATTTTCAATTTTTGATGCAATATAAAGACCGACGTTTTGCACAAGATCCTAGGTTCAGATTTTTTGCATTGAACACTGTTGAGCGTCATCAATCGATTCAACGAAGGACAATATTTCCTAGAAAATCTCATTTCAGTGGAACAATACAGCAACTGAGAAACACGCTGTCGAGTAATCCTCAAATAATAAGAAGTTTATATTATTGGTGTGGAAAAATAAGAGGATCAAAATCTTACTGGTTTCAACGAAGAGGTGAACTTGAGTCAATCATTGAGCAGTCTGATAATCCTCCTACTGGTTTTTTTACTTTGAGTGCAGCTGATCTTTAGTGGCCTGATCTGGCACGACTCATGGGTTGTAATTTCGTGCAAGAGGAAACGTTAGATGAATCTAGAATCGCTCAGCAAAGGCAAAAACTTATAAATGAGAAGCCCTCAATTGTTGAAATTTATTTTTCGTTTCGTGCAACTTTATTCATAAAAAATGTCGTCTGTAAGATATTCTCAGTTTCAGATTATTGGTTTCGTTTCGAATTCCAGCATCGTGGTTCATGTCATGTACACGGTCTTCTTTGGATCTCTGGTGCTCCTGATCCAAGAACTTTTGATAATGCATCTCAGGAAGACATTTTGAGTGCCAAGATGTATTATGACCATTTGGTTAATGCATTTAATCCTTTGCCATTCACTCGTCCGGCAACTATGCATCCTTCAAGGATTAGATCAACTGATGTTGTTATCGACAACGATCGTTCTCTTTCAGAACTACTGAATCGATTCCAAAGACATACCAGATGTCCCAAAGGATATTGTCTTAAGCAGAATAGCAAAGAATACCAGGTTCAAATATCCTAAAGAATTACAAGAGCAATCTCTTCTAGAGAAAAATGAGAAAGGTATTTGGATGTATACACCAATAAGGAATGATGAACTCCTGAACCAGTATAATCCTGTCACTGCACAAACATGGAAAGCAAATACTGATTTTAGTATAGTCACCTCCTTATACCAGGTGGTTGAGTATGTATCCAAATGTTCTTCAACGTCAGAACCTGCTTCGAATAATTTTAAGGAAATGTTTCAAGAAATCGTTGAATCGAGAATCCCGGATGAAGAATTTCGTCGAGCATATAGAAGTTTGATTATAAGAGTGATCGGAGAAAGAGGCATCGGGGCTTGCGAAACATGTCATTTACTCTATGGAATTCCATTGTATCAATGTACCAGAGTTTTTAGAATACTTCTCATAACAATAGAAGACTATGTTGCAATTAATGGAACCAACAGTGAAAATTACAGTAATTCATTCATTCAGTTTTATAGTAGTAGACCACTAGACATGGAAGAAATCACATTATTCGATTTTGCTAAAAAATTTTCTAAGGAAAAAAATAATTCTATTACCACAAAGAGAAAAGAAAGAATTGTACAAGTTTTCCCTAAAGTAAACAACAATAACAATGCGGTCAATACTGAATTATATTGTAAACAAAAGTTGATTTTACATAAGCATTGGCGTAATGAAGAAGACTTGAAAAGTACAGATGAAACATGGTTCATGGCTTATAACTGACACAATTTTGGACAGTTTCACGAACAATTACACATGTCTTTAATTACAGAAGAAACTGAAATTGATCAGGATAATAATAACGAGTTTGATATTTTTGACGATAGAGACTGGATGGCTATAGTAGCAGTAATGCCGAATGCACTACCAATTCATGTTGGTCTAGGTAATCGTGATGTCGATTTACTTCATAATTGGGAAGCAGCCTATTACAAATATACAGATGTAAAGAATAAAACCTCTTTCATCGAAAGGAATCGAGAAACATTTGGGAATCAGTGTGATTCTCATGAATCATACAATGTTATTTTCAACGACCAGCAAAATAAATTATTATCTTTCTTAGAATATCAGCTAAATGGCTATGATGATTCCAATCAAAGACTTGCAATTATTCAGGGAAAAGCTGGAACTGGTAAAAGCTGTGTAATTAATGAAATTGTTAGGAGAATTAATTCATATTTTGGCTGCGATGCAACTCTTTTAATGGCTCCTACTGGTGTGGCAGCTAACAATATTGCTGTATTGCGGGACAAACTATTCATTCAGCTCTAAGAATAAATACTTCAAAGAAAAGGGGAGGAACTTTCAAAGATTTTGAAGGTGAATCCAAAATTGCTTTTGAAGAAGAATTAAAAGATGTGAGGTTCGTTATTATTGATGAAGCCAGTATGTTGATTTTGAATTTGTTTTTCAAAGTGAATATGCGACTCAAACTAGCAAAGCAGCGTTCTTCAGCTGTTCCTTTTGGTGGCCTTTGCGTGTATTTAGTCGGTGATTGGTCCCAACGTCCACCGGTTTGTGATAGGAGTCTTTACAATACTGGTAATAATGTTCAGATCATTCAATCGAATCTTTTATATAAACAGTTCAAACAAGTTTCATTTTTAACGGAGATTATGAGACAGCAAGGTGATGATCAAACACATTTCAGAGAGACTTTAAATAGAGTCGCAAATGGAACAATCACTGAACAAGATTATCAGCGCTTATCTAAAAGATTTTATGTAAACAATATCGGGGACAATTTCGAAGATAGTGTCTCTATAATGTCAAAAATGTTGAAATCGAACGCTTTAATTATGAAAAACTAGAAAGCAATAAACAACCCGTGGCTCTAATCAATGAAATCCATAATTGCCCAGAAGCCTCTCTAGCAAAATATGACGACGCTCAGGGATTATTTGGCCAATTACGTTTATGTAAAGGTGCTTGAGTTATCCTTAGAAGAACTCTTTGGTTCACAAAAGGACTAGCCAACGGTTCAGTTGGGACAGTAACTGATATTATTTATGACCCGGCAGTTGAATGCGAATATTATAACGATCACATTCCAATATGTATACGTGTATCTTTCGAAAAATATACAGGACCAGTTCTGTACGAGAATGCAATACCCATTGTACCAGTAGTGGCATCATTCAAGAAAAATGAAATTTCTTGTATTCGCAAACAATTTCCGTTAATGTTAGCATATGGTGTTAGTATACGTAGGTCGCAAGGGATAACATTAGATAAGGCAATTGTTAATTTAAGAGACAATGAATTTCAGGTTGGATTAACGTTTATTTCAAGAGTGAAAACATTAGAAGGATTATTATTAAAACCAGCGTTTAATTTTGATAGACTGCTAAAAATTAATAGAAGTCTACCAATGGTTGATCGTAGAGAAGCGTTGCAAAGGTTGTGGAATATGTCTAATGACAATTAGTGTATATTGTACTATAATGTAGTGCATTCAATAAAAAGTGTGTATCATAAAAGTGTATATATTTTGTTGATTGTAAAAATATTGATAAATAAATTATTACGAATATCAAATGCTCCGCCCATTTGTGTCAGTGACACTCCTAGTAATAATGAACCGGCAAAAAATTAACGTCAATTCCATGGGAACTTTAGGGCTTTTCTGCTTCACCTACAATTGCCAGTTTTAGTTTATGCGTACCGGCAGCGATAGCAGCACATAAAGTTTTCATTCTCTCTTTGCTGATTTTGTGTCCAGGAACGGTTTTTCCATTTTGGCGGCTGGAGATTTGAACGGTAGATGACGATGATGGAGACCGGATTAATCAGCATTGTACGCAGACGTCAACTGATTTTCACTCACAAAATCCTGTAAATTTTTCTAAATTCAATCATCCACTGCCGAATCACCACTCAGTACTCAGTTTCTCGCCTTGAACTGGTAATCGCGTATGAAGTGCCGTACTTTAAAACGGTGTAGCCAAGCTGGCATTAAAACCCACACTAAAACCAAGTACATGGTTAAACAATTTTGCCTTTTGAACAAACTGAGGTCCAGATATACAAACGCCTTCTGCTCGCTTTTTCTCACCTATAAAAAGAGTGCTTTACAAAGTCATCCAAATTAGCCTTTTCATTATTATTATTATTTAGATAACCTTGAGTCGTTATTGGCTGCCAAATCGTTAAGTTTATTTCCACGCTGTTTTAAGGCGGGTACTGTTTGTGTACGTACATACGTTAAATAAACTCTCCAGTTTTGAGGCACTTTCATCTTGTTCAAAACGTATAATTACATCTCTAATTTTGTTGTATTGATAGCACCACGTGTTGAAACACCCTCCCTGTTGAAAGTCTAACAACCTTAAGAGAAAAAAATTAAGATGGGAGCAGTCCGAGCAGAGGATTTGCCCGACAAAAATCAGCCATCGGGGGTTAGGAGCATTAATTAAAAAATATTGTCTGTCTTATTCGGTAGGTATCCTAGTTTAATAGTAAAGATATCGTTTTGTTATTAATTTACTTTTTACTTATGTTCAAACAACATATATTTAACTTTCGTTAAACCCCCATTATGAAATCAACCAGCAATTTTGAAATAACCAGTCTTGGTAAATCAGCCAATGCATTAACATATTGCTATGAAATTACGTAACGGTCTCGAATAGTCGGCAGGTGCAGTTTTGTGAAAGTTCTACACGTTCCTCGGCTATCCGAGCAGGTGCAGTGTCTGTGTACAGTCAAGTACCTTCTACCCACTAGACTTGGGAAGCAGGGTGTTGGCACGCCGCCAAAAGAATGGAAAATTATTCAGGAATATCTGCGGGACGTATATAAGCAACAGCGGCTTGCTTAGAAGTTAGTTACACCTGGCGAGAGTGTACAGTGCTGATCAAGTGGTTGTGGAAAGTGACTACTGTGTTATAATTAGTGCGTAACTCTTAATAGTTGACATTATTATTACGTGTGGACAAATTTAACTTGCATTATTCTATGAGAGTATCTTGTTGATTTCAAATAGTTATTTGTCACTAATTAAAGCTGCTGATTAGTGACTTCATTAGTGAGTTCATTAGTGTATTTTGTTTCCTCTGTACCATACGACGATCCGTGAGACCGTCGTAACAATATGTTTATCCTCTCTAAACGAGTCTCAAATATTAGTAATGTTTTACACTACTGGATACCTGTGTATTTACCGTTATTCTTTATTTTACTTGATGAAAACGGTGATTCTCTACTTGGAAGTAGTTGGACTAACTGACAAGAATTAATTAATTTCTGGTTACATTATTTGTGGCTTCTACAATAATCACCTCCATAAAATGGTCGAAGTTATTAAACATTATATTTTGATGACATTTATAATTATATATTTAAATTAAACCATTCCCTTTTATTAAAGTTCCAATGTTTAATCATTTACGACTTAAGTCTAATAAAATTTATAAGAATTGACTGTTCTATATGAGAGACAGTGCCTTCATTTTCCATTTTCCTTTTCATCATTTTTTTCCTGCAGAAAATAAAAAAATATTAATAAGAATAATTATCAATATCAACATTATATAACGTTGCAGGCAAACAACTCACCATTCCTTTGACTACGTAAGTAGTACGTAATTAGTGGTATACCTTACGTAGTAATTTACCAGTTTATTTTATGAATTTGTTAGAAGTTACGTGGTAGATACACTAGAATATTGCGTGCACCTGCATAGTTACTTGGAAGGTCTAATCTTGGTTGATTATCTACGTCAAACGAAGTTTTTACTAAATGTGTGTTGTATACAATATTCAATGTGTATGGAATTAATATTAAGTAGAAAATATTTATTTTTAGTTTCAATTTTTTTATTTAAAAAATTAAATTTTCTAGACCCTTTTTGTAGAGATAAAAATAAACCATTTTTATATTTAAACTGAAAAATCAAACATACAAGGGTGTTTGATAGGCTACCGGTCTAACATTGAAGGGGCAGTTAGATTAGTACAATTGGCGTATGTGATAAAGTGATTCTTGTATTTACTTCAGTTGCAATTTAAAGCCGCGGTGTAAATACTCTTTCAGAACGCCGGTCAGAAACGATATCGTTTGCTTTCTACACGCGCAATGTTGGCCCATTTTGAAGTGATCCATCAGTTTCTTTGAGCCGTTTGGTGACTGTCGATGAAACGTGGTTCCACCACTACGACCCAGAAACCAAACAGCAGTCAATGCAGTGGCGACACATGCGTTCACCGGGGCACAAGAAATTTCGATAACAGAAATCCGCTGTCAAAGTGATTGTGTTTTGGGATGTGGAAGGAATCATCAATAAATCTATATATTAATACGTGAAGAGAAAACTTTGTACCCCTTTTTAAGCATATTGCGCGCACGGAGGAGTGTGAGATTTGGCATAGTTAAAGTTTATATGGAGAAGGAGTGCAGAAAGCAAAAATTTATATATAATATGTGTTACAAATACATTAAATTAAATAAAATAAAACATTCTTTGGCACTTGAAAATTCATTTAAACTTTTTCAAACAATGAAAATTGTTAAAAATAAAATAATTTTGTTGCCAGGCAATAAAATTATAATTTTTTCATTTTAGTGTACGTTCATACTGCCAATGTCAAACACATAATAGTCTGTCGTTTGTTTGTTTCATACTGCCAATGTCAAACACATAATAGTCTGTGGTCAAACAGTCGCACAGAGTAGAGATTGTCGCCAAAGAATTTTAAAATGTTGCCAACAAATAATTACTGACAGATTGACTGAATGAGCTGTGAATTTTGTGTGATTTCAAATGTTCCTTTTTCAATAGTCTGTGGAGTGTATGTCAAGGCAAAAAAGCGTTTATTTTATATTTAGTATATTAGATATCTGTGTTTTATATGTTAATGTGCAGTTGAAAGTGAAATACAGCTTGCTTAATATACACCTGTTGCAAAAGGAAAATTTTGTAGCAGCAATTTGAATTGACTTACTCTCGCCTAATTATTATTGGTGGTTTCAAAAAAATGAGTACATTTTATTATTTTTAAATTAAACCCTGTCTAATCTTAGTTTCAGTAATTTCATTACATGTGTTTTGACATAAAGATATTTGCACCTACTTCCATTATGCCTCGACATAGAACATTGACGGGTCGGAGTTAGAGACAAAGAAGAAGGAATATATATTAGCGTAAAAGTCAAAATGATAATAGATCAAATGCAAATTTAAATAGTGTAAACAGTATACAAAATGATGAAATTATTTTGAGGGATACATTTAAATGCGCACTGAATGTCATTCCAAGAAATTTTAATACTTTTGATTGTGGATTAATGCATTTACAATGCAGGTTTTGCAATGCAAAACATTTCGAATCTGAGGTCACTTTAGGTGAAAGGACTGCATTCACTTCATGTTGTCATAAGGGTAAAGCAATATTACCTGCCTTAAGTCAAAATGAATACTTTAAATCATTGTATGATAGACTTACTTCAAATGAAACTTCAATAAAAAGAAAGTCAAAAAATTATTTTGAAAACATTCGTAAATACAATTCATCATTTGCTATGGTTAGCACAGAAGCTAAAATTTCGGATACAGTTACGCGTGGAGTGTATCATTTTAAAATACATGATGTTTTTTATCACAGATCACGTCCAATGACTGCTGGATATGGTCGCTCACCATGTTATGAGCAATTATATTTTTATGATGTTGACACAGCTGTCAATTATAGATTACGTGAACACTATAATCAAACATGCAATAACAATATAATACACGGAATCTCTCTTGAATTGGAACGCATTAATCCTTTCGTTCGGTCATTCATTGCAATGAAAGATCATTGTCAGAGAGTTGAAAATCAAAATAAAGAAATTTGTATGCTCATTAAAGTAAACCGTGATTTAGATCTACGCCGTTATAATGATGCAGTTCAAACTGATGTAGCAGTAATATTTAGTACAGTTGATGGTAAGCCACCCTTTGAACGAAATATGGTTTCGTTTTCAAAAGTTAATGGTACCATTAAAAATATCTCTGTTTTGGATTCATCATTGGGCCCTTTAGCGTATCCATTACTTTTTCCAAATGGTGATACTGGGTGGCATATCAATATTTCTCATAATGTACCAACTACGTCTAATTCAAGAGTGCCCAGAAATAAATTAACCATGCTTCAGTATGCAGCCTATCGACTTGCAATTAGAGAAGATTTTAGCATGTTGCACCATTCACAAAAATTATTTCTGCAGTGGATAGTTGATATGTATGTGAGAATAGAGGGCACAAGGTTGCATTTCATTCGACAAAATCAAACAAGTCTTAGGTCTGAAGTTTACAACAATTTAACAGATTATTTAGAATTGAACCCCAATGCCAATAATGTTGGCCGTAGAGTAATTTTACCATCTTCATTCAATGGATCTCCAAGAAATATGTATCAGAATTATTTAGATGCAATGTCAATTGTACAACATTTCGGAAAGCCTTCTTTGTTTATTACAATGACTTGCAATCCAAGTTGGCCTGAAATAGTTAGCAATATTGGTGTAGGTGAGTCAGCTAATTTTCGACCTGATATTGTTGTGTGTGTATTCAAGTCCAAACTGAAAGCATTAATTGAGGGCCTTACACTAAAAAAAATCTTCGGTAAAGTTGAAGCACTCATTTATACAATTGAGTTTCAAAAGAGAGGATTGCCTCATGCTCACATTTTACTCTCTTTAAATGAGCAAGATAAAATTGTTAACGCTACCGATATTGATAAAGTTGTATCTGCGGAGATTCCTAACATTCAAACACATCCTACATTACATGAATATGTTGTAAAACACATGATGCATGGTCCATGCGGTGTACTTAATCCAAATTCTGTATGTATGAGAGATGGAAAATGCACAAAAGATTATCCAAAACGATTTAATGAATTTACATGTGAATCATTAAATGGATATCCATTATACAGAAGGCGTGATAATGGTTTTAATGCTGAAGTTCGCGGTAGTTGCCTCGACAATCGTTATGTTGTACCAAACAATCCGTATTTACTTGCCAAATTTAATTGCCATATAAATGTTGAAGTATGCACTACAGTTAAAAGTGTTAAATACATTTATAAATACGTGTATAAAGGCTATGACAGTGCATCTGTTGAATTAGGTTCAGGGAGAAATGAACCAGGTCAAGAAATACAAATTGAAGTTAAAAATTATTTAAATGGCCGTTATGTCGGATCAACTGAAGCTGTATGGCGCATCTATGAATTACCAATGCATTTTCAATCACATGTCATCGTTAGACTTGACATTCATTTACCGCGTAGACAGAATGTTTACTTTCGAGAAGGGCAAGAACGTCAAGCAATTGAAAATGCAAGACAAACAAAATTGTTAGCATTTTTTGAAATGAATAGATCAGATCCATCAGCGCATGAATATAAGTATATTGAAATTCATTTGCATTATGTGTGGGAAGATTCCCGAAAAAAATGGAAAAAGAGAAGGCGTGGAGGTGGTAAAATCATTAAACGCATATATGTAGTATCACCAAAAGACATCGAACTTTTCCATTTACGATTGCTTTTATTACATACATGTCTGTGGTCCAAAATCATTTGAGGATGTTAGAACATACAATGGAATTATACACACTTCTTTTGTTGAAACGTGCCATGCTCGCGGTATTGCTTCAAATGATAATGAATGGCGCGAATGTTTAAATGAAGCAAAATAATTACATTCACCAAAACAAATGCGAAATTTATTTGGTTACATTTGTGCATTAAAATGGCGTTATGGAATGAATTTAAAGTATATCTTAGTGAAGATTTTTTGAGAGATTACAATGAAGAAGTATCCTTTAAAAAAGCTCTATTAGAAATTGAAGATATTTTGAATGTTCATAATTTGTCATGTCAAGAACTTGGTTTACCAGTTCCCACGTATTCGCAGAGAATAGACGAAGCAAATGGTATTGATCCAATAGAACAAGAGTTTCTGTTTTGTGAGCATTATGAAAGAAACTGCAAATATTGAACAGCGTAATCTAATTGATCGTGTGATTCGTGAAGTTTTGCACCATGATACTGGATCTAATGTTTTTTGTTTAACGGCTCATGCAGGTTGTGGAAAAACATTCACACAAACAGCAATCATTCACAAATTAAATTCGCTTAATCTTAGTTGCATTGCAACAGCGTTCAGTGGCATAGCTTCAACTCTATTACTTGGAGGTAGATCTTTACACAATGTGTTTAAATTGCCTATACCCATTTTGGAAAATTCTTTAGCGAATATTACGCAAATAGTAGCTATGGACGTTACATAAATTCATCATCATTGATAATTATTGATGAAATTTCCATGTGCCCACTGCAAGTGTTGAAAATCATAGATAGATTATTGCAGGATCTATGCGATGAAAATGATAAACATAAACCATTTGGAGGGAAAACGATACTTCTGTGCGGTGATTTTCGGCAAATCTTACCAGTTGTCCCACATGGATCACGTGCAACTTTAATTGAAAATTGTGTCACGAGTTGGCATAAATTTGTTTATTTTCATAAAGTAACGTTTACTCAAAATATGAGAGCCTTACCAAGTGAAATAGAATTTGTCGAATTCTTGAAAAAAATTGGTAATGATGAAGCCCCACAATTCCCTCAGTTTGGTGAAAATATTATTGAAATACCTCAGCAATTAATAGGAGATGAAAATAATATTATTAATGAGGTGTATGGAGATATTTCCGAAAACATACTCTCAGATAACATATTGAAGTCAGTTATTTTAGCACCTAAAAATGATGATTGTACTTTTATTAATATTGATATACTTAATCGAATACCAGGTGAACAGAAAACATATCATAGCTACGATAAAATGATTTGTGATGATGACAATGAAATCAGTAACTATTCAGTAGAGTTTGTGAATTCTTTGACTATTAGTGGTTTGCCACCACATAAGGTAGTATTGAAAGTTAATTGCATCGTTTTACTGATCAGAAACTTAAATACAAAGGAAGCATTAGTCAATGGAACAAGAATGCGCATCAAGTGTATGCATCATAATGCTATTGATTGCGAAGTTTTAACTGGAACCGCACGCAATAAGAGAATTTTGATCCCACGTATAAATTTAACATATTCCGGTACTGTTTTACCATTTAACTTTCAAAGAACTCAATTTCCAATTATACCTGCATTTGCGATGACAATAAATAAGTCTCAAGGACAAACATTCGAAAAAATTGGAATTTTATTGAGGCAGCCAGTTTTTACACGTGGTCAATTGTACGTCGCAGCAAGTAGAGTTCGATCATTCGATGGTTTGAGATTTTATATTTCCGAATATAATGGCCAAGGGCATTTAGCAAATGATGAAAGAGTTTTTACAAAAAACATCGTTTACACAGAAGTTCTGAATCATTAAATTCACTTTCAAATTATTTTAAGTTCAATGGACAACATTTATTTTTTTAACCGCCCGGTTTTTTTGATTTAATGAAAAATATATGAAAAAATACGAGGCACGTATTTTTTATTTCATTTTTTATTTTGTATTAATTTTTTATTTAAATTTTATATAATTCGAAAAAGATAGGCAAAATAACTGTGTAGCCTTGGCGAAACCTGGTCAGTATGGCAATAAAAAAAACCCTAGGAAATGTCAAAAAACGCGTTATTGCTTTTTAAATATGGCTTAGCCAAGCTAAACCTCATTTTTCCTATCTTTCATATTTTTCAAATAACTCGAAAATTAATGCATAGAAAAAAAAATTAAAAAATTATATAAGCTTTGTAGCAGATAATCTTCAAACTGTTTTCGAATTTTGTACCTTACCAAAAATGAAATGTAATCCACTGGAATTGAAAACAATGTATCTTATACTTCTATGAATGTCAAGTCTCATTTTTATTAGCGTTTATTTGATTCAATAATAACATGAAAAAATTAAAACTGACAATGAATTATATCAAAAAATAAATACGAATACAAACTGTAATTGTGTTTTTTTCAACTGTTACTAACATTAAATTTTAAATTTCATAGGTATTGCAAGGAATTAAGGCAAACAACACACGCTAATGACGTATTTGTACACGCTCGCAGCTGACGTAATAGAACAAAATTCAAAAAAATTATATGCAATGATTATAGAGGTATACTCTTTGACAAAAGAACCTCAATAACGTTCAAACTTAAAAATTTAATGAATTACGGTCGAATTTCGACCACTGGGATACCACTAGTATACATAAATATACATAATCTATACATCGATTATGCTCAGCAAGGGTCTACAGTAAATGTCAACTACTACTGCAATGTTCTGGATAAATTGCATGCAGCTATCCGAAAGAAACGGCGGGGAAAGCCGGCGAAAAGCATCATGTTACTATGTTTCTTCAGATCAACCATCCATGTCACAAGGCGCTTAACACTATGCAGAAACTGGACCAGCTAGGCTATTTATTGATTGAGCATCCCTAATATTTTCCGAACCTAGCTCCCTGGGACTTTTATCTGTTCCCGAAATTGAAAATGAACTTGAAAGGAACACATTCGGCAAACAACGAATGTTAACATCGATGCTGTTAACACGTGGTTTCAGGACAAAGACAAATCATTTTTTCTCTAAGGATTACAGTTGTTGCAGGACCGATAAACTGCGAGGGGAATACATTGAATAAATTGTTATTGCTATTGGTCTGTCTGCCCCCTTCCATGTTAGGCCGAAAACCTTTCGACCCCCTACTCCCTCGTATATTTACAGTGAAATATATTTAGAGCTTTTGTATGCAAAAAGAAACAAATTACAGTAAATTAAAGATGTTTCAGTTCTGTTTGCAAGCCGCTGTGACAAGGAAAATTTTCTCACGTAAAGCGAAAACAGCAAAACCATGTGGATCTTACATATCCTTACAGTAATTAATTTCCAGGTCCTGTTGTTAACCAAGAAGTCCCTGGATAACTAAAATTGTTTATCTACATCTGTAACCGGAAAGCAGTTATACATTTCAAGACCACATAAAAATAGGTTACGAACAGAATCTCTGTAACCGTGATATTAATTTGTAAGATAATATAATTATTAGTCTGGATTATTTCCGTTACCTGCCAGCAAATTAATTTGTTCACATATAATTGTGTTGGTTACCCAAGAGAGGATGAATGTCTTTCTTCGAACTGACCACCATCATTTAGTTCCTTAATAAATGTTTTCGTTGGTGCGTTTTCAATGGTTGTAAACTTCAACACGTGTTCCGACCTTCTCCGTAGTTTTCAGTGCTGTGTCAGTGCTCTGCATAGTTCACTTTTGGTGTTGTGTACACTGCTTTGCCATTTGCCAGTGCGTTTTGTCAGTTAATATAGTTGTTATTTGGTCCCATATAGTTAATCGGTAATCTATCTGTACCTGATTGTTTACTGAACAAAGTTGGGATGAAAAATATAAAGGAGAAGTTAAAAATATAGTTTGAAGCTTAATTGTCTATACCGGGAGCGTGGTTTTATTCGTTGTATAGGCTAATCTTGTAAGTATTTGTTTGCATAGTTGACTTTTTATAAAGTACGTAATAAATAAGAAAATTATAATTATAATTTTAATTTAGTACTGTAAGCCTAGCAATGAATTTAAGTAAATATGAAAACTAGCAGGTACTAAATAACTTACTTATGAACGGTTTTACCTGGCTATGTCATCTTCACCGACTTTACGTTCAGGCACGCCATCTTTTCCAATTAATCGACAGCTTGCAGGAAGAAAGTTTCTATTATATTTTGTTTACACACATGCGAGAAATTTAGTCCTTTCTTCTGCTAAATACGCACTCATACAGAATCTCTTCCCTATGATCAAAGTCTCCTGTATAAGTACTGGAAAATCTCAGTTATGAGTAAGCATAAAGTCAATAATGCTCACCCGCAGTAATAGAACTACGGTAAACTGAGCAGCCGAACTTCTATCTTTTATTTAAGCATCGGGAAATAACGGAGTTAAGCTGCAACAGTATATTATCCATAGATTTAAGGACATTGTCGGCACTACCTACGTTAAAAATGAATTGCTATTAAATATTTTATATTCATAAAACCCTAAATTCTGTGGTTCCGAGAAAATTTTATATTAATAATAATTCCAGATATTACTGCGTTTGTGCGAATAATTAATAAATTGTGAATGTGCTACAGGTGAGTACAGTGTATCGGTTTCGTTAGTCATTAACTTCAAGCAAGTCCACATTCATTAGGACTTACGTGACTGTTATTTAATGACCAGAATGAAGGTGTCTAGTAAACTAAATTTCCCTCTTCCGTTATACAAACAACAAACCGACTTAAATAACTCTGCCGGAGAGAAGGCTCATCATACAGAGTCTTCATATAATTACATTAAACCTTACTTAATGTAATACAAGAGTATAAACACCTACTTACAATTATACTAATGAAATTATTTAAAAAATTTTGAAGAACAGGTAGGAATATCAATTTCTTCTTGTTGCGTTGTCAATTTAACTCTCCAAAGATAGTGGAATAGAACGTCTTCATAAGTTTATTAACTACATCGGCTATAAAAAACCTAGTCAATTTTGACACAGCATTGGACTAAACGGAGCTCAGAATGCGAAACACGATTCTACACATCTCGACCGCTTTATTAGACAAGCCTGGAAACATGTGTAGTAGCAATAGTTGTTCGTATATCTCAAGGGCTAAATTGTAAACCTATCGTCAAAGTGCTAGATATTGTAAGACTGAAATAAAGATTCAAACCCACAGTAGTGTTTCAAATTTATGTCTCACGACATTGTCGGAGATAATGAAACAACGGAGAGTCTGTGAACGTTATTAGAACTGGTTTCTGGGACGATATGTGCAAAGTATAATAATGCGGCTCGCTGTTTGCTCGAACACACCATACTGACCATTGGTTACCAGTTTCACTGCCTATGATATATATGGAATATGTGTTTCTCTGCTGCTGACGGCCAAATTGAAACACATTTTAATATTGGCGAGAATATTACACACGAAACTTACTTTATGTGAACTTGTACTGTACTGTTTTGTAATTACTTGTTATAGACTGAATGAATTTTTAATTTGTGATTTACAAATACCTGTGACTGACTCTAGGTACTGTACACATTTAATAATTCCAGATTTTTCAGATACGTACTATACTGAGACTGTAATACTGAATGTTGTTACCCAATTCTTACAAATCCGACAGTATAATAATATGCTTGAAATGTAAAATAAAAGTTTTTGTTAAATCTAATTACAAAAAACGCATTATAATAGTTAAATAAATTATTTCGGTTTAATATAGTTGGATATGCAAATTATATCACTACCAAATTACAACACACGAGTTGTTACCACCTAGTAGCACCCACGAAAATACCTACCTTGGTTTCTATTCAGTATTGTTCATGTACGCTTTTCGCGTGGATTTAGGTGCATTAGTAGCTTCATATGTCCTATTCGGACCTAGACGTTGAGCCTTGGTTACAAGGTCTTCCCACTGAGATAACAATACCAGAAGATCATCCAATCGGCTTACTCCTCGTGCCATCACTGCGAATCTGATGTGGTCGAAGTGATAGACCAATTTGTGCACGAGTTCAGCTTCACTAAGTTGCGGACGCAGATGTTTCGCCTTCCCCACCTGATGTTTTACAGAATGTTTTTTGTTTGTCGCCCACACTCGTACTTACCGCAGTCTAAGCGATCACGTACCTTATGATGGAGATGCTGATTCCGATATCAGGTTTTAAAAACGTGCAGGAAGTCTTCATATGTAGTGCCCGGGTAATTGTGTACCACTGGGCAGCTGACCCTTTACAATAACTTGTCCTGAAGTTTACTTTATCCTGGTCAGTCAGCTGATTCCCGATAGTGTCCTTCGTCCTCTCACATTGCACCAGGAATTCTATTGGGTTATTATTTTCATGCCCGTGGAATTTTGGGTGATGTGTCAACTCTTCCATGATATGGTGTGTGTGTAGGTGTGTGTGTGTGTGTATGTGTGTGTGTGTGTGTGTGTGTAGGCCTTCATAACATACTGCTGCTGTAATGTATGTATTTACTGGTGTAAATTCAACAGTACGTAGTCCCTGCCAAAATAAGCTAATTCGTAAAAATTGGGAATGTTCCTTTTTACAAAAGTAACAACAGTAGCGACCAAATTGGATTTTGAAAGATGTCAAATTGAAGTGTAGTTATAAATTTCTTTAATTACTTTAAGTAATAGTATTTGTAATGTTCAGCAGGAACAAATTTATGTAAAAAACTTTAGATTAACCCTTTCAAACTATATTTAAAAATTGCAAAACTTCAAATTCTTTAAATTACGATTTATTAAATGTGAAAGTAATTGGTAAAACGTAGAATTGAAAACAACAGAGAATAATCAAGCTGTCACAGTCTTTATGTAAAACTAGGTATTATAAAAAACTAGCTGTTACCCGCGACTATTTGACTTTTAATAAGTATTTTAATATAATTTTTATAGTCTATGTTATATGGCGTTCTGTTAGATAGTATAACAATTTTGTACTAATTAGCCAAATTCTCTCCAAAGCTGTTTTCAAAACTTGTACTATTTTAACTGGTACTAAATTGTTATGTTGGTGCAACAGTCTTTGGAGATTTAAAAGTACCCATTTATAAAGCTTTTGGGGATATTTATAAAGCAACTGTTAAATCAAAAACGCTTAATTCTTTATTTTAAGTGTTACTGTGTTAGAAGCATTGTATAACACATTAAACGTTATGTTTCCCTCAACCATGGGTTTTATTTATTTCAGCAGTAAACTAAAAACCAAAAACCGTTGTCATCTAACCTCACAAACGAAAACAACACGTATTTTTGCTTTGCATTAAGTAATAAGACAATTTAAAATTAGTACACTTCATCGTAATATATCGATACAATCGCATATTATATAAAACATCGAAAATGTACTCCAGGAATGGAAAAATGTACAGTTCCGGTGCCGCTAAATAGCTTTTGTTTATTTAATTGTTACTATGGTAATTAATTTTAGTCTCCATGGTGTTGTTGACATCTTTAATAATAGTATTTAATATATTTCATTACTTATTTAGAAAATATATTGTACAGTTAAAAACTAATAGTTTATGCAGATTAGTTCATAAGAAAGTTACAGATTTTTTTAGATTTTTTGACTGATTCATTAACTTTATGATACTTTATCCTAATTTTAATGTGCTAAGTTTGTTTTATAAAACCTAGTAGATAGTTGTAGTAAAACATAACACGTAGCTACAGTTTAACTTACGTTGGTAATTGATCCATCGATAGAAACTTGATGGTCTATTTATAGCAACCAGTTGCCATCAATAGACCATTTGTTAAAATGATTTTTTTATCTGTACTACAACAATAAAAAATATATCAAGAAAGTAATTAATCCTTGTTATTCGAAAAATAATAAAATAAATATATTTTTATATCGAGCGGTAAATTTAAATTGAAAATACGGTCATAAAAATTAAAAACTGGTATATACTCCAATGATGCCAACCGTCCTCTATAATGATCCAGCATTTCTGTAAAATGTAGGGTTTTCTGATAAACTTCACATTTATTTGAATGGATTTAACAATCGTAACACAATCCGTTTGTTGGTTTTGAATAGTACAACATCAGTATTGAGAAATCACTCCATAAGCAACGTGTAACAATAAGATGTGCACTATCTGCAAACGGCATATAAGGAATTTATATTGTTGACGATAAGCATGGAATCCTGTGCTACAGACAAGGTGCAGTATAGATAAAAATGATCAAACCTGCAACAGTACACAGGATATGAAGTTCATTTAAGTGGAATACTAATGCTATATAACATTTTCTGATGGTCATAGACATGTTTTAAATTGATTTTGTTCTTTCTTTGTAAAGTGGTCATACGTTTTGAACCAAGCTATGTTTAAAAAAGTATGTTATGTCAAAACGTTCACAACTTTATTCTCTTTTATGTCATGTGAAATATTTGTGTGTAAGTGCGCAGGTGTGCGTGTGATTTACATTTTATTTTATAACTTCCAGGAAAATTAACATTTCGTTCTGAAACTTGGACAGAGTATTTTCATGGTTATAAGCTACATTTTCTATATACTCAATTCTCCACAACAGTAATTTTTATATGTTTTTTTTAATGAACTCAATCTTCTTTTATTCTCGTTATCTTCAAGAAAATTATAAAATTTGTAGATTAAATCTAAACTACAAAAAGATGCTTTGTTTGGTCTTTGCAAAATCGGACAGAGTTTAAGCCTGATTTCAGTCTATCTGTGTTCTCATCTGTGACGTTGCTAAAATTTCAACCAATCAGAGGGTTTAAACATTTTTTGAGTTGGTCCTCTGTCGAGAGCACTTCGCTCAGTTTCTTCTAAGGACTCGTTATAGAAACACGTACTCGCTGTCACGAGTTTTTCGGGACAAGACAGGTCGTTTTCATTTACACTTAGAAGTTGGTTCACGGTTCGAGGTCTTCGAAACCAATACCATTTAGGGAACTCAAATAAATAAAATAGATCATTCTAGTGCTTTCCCGCGTAAAGTGGAAGATATCCGCTAGGTGCGAAATATCTGCAGAGATATTTTGACAGTTACGCGATAACACTTCAAGAGACGGGAGTTTGTGTAAACCCAATACACAAGATCTGTTTAATCACCCATTACAAAAAAAACCCTGAGATAAGTTTATAAACAACAATAGTTTGATAACCGCAACGCGCGTGTTTGTGTGAAACGTAGAAGTGAAAGACGCTGAGGTCAACGAGCAACGAGCCGTCTACAGCAGCTGATCGCCGGACATCGACGGTTGTTGTGGAATTCAACACAACATACTTGTAACATAGTTGTAAAACCAGCAAATAGACTCAATTATTGAAAGACAAATTTTAAATAAACAATTTAATATTATAAAGTAATAAGACAATAGTAAATTTTAATGTTTTAATTTAATAAAGTTTCCTACCTCCAGATATACAGTAGACTCTGTTGTAATAATTTCTATATTACCTATCTATACAGTTTTAAATTGTATCAAACCATTTCTCAGGGGCATGAGGAGATCACGCCATCCAAAAAGCCCCGCCACTCCGAAAGCAGTGTTTCCAGCAGAATGGGGCATCTTGTAACACAAGTGCACACAATTAAGCAAATAAAAGATGCGATTCATTTGGTAAATGCAAATGCAAAGAAAACGTAACTTCCGTTTTCTTTGCATTTACCTGACATTGTACCACCTGACCTACAAAAGGAAGTGAGTTTTCAATTTTCAACAGAACCTAGTTGTAACCATTTAGGAATTATGTGAAACTATTCTGATATGTTGTATGTTGGGACAGGAATGTTTCATTCTGTCTTCTTCAGACATGTTTGAGAATTTACGGAAGCTACAAGCGCTACCCGAAAGCGTATCGAAAAAGTTATATTTTTCTTTTAGTATTGTAGGAATTTCTTGTTTATTACATTGGTCGTGCTCTAGAGATACTTTTTCACGAAACACAATTCTGTATCTATAGTAATAAACATGTATTCATGTAATTCTGTATCTATAGTAATTCATATTATCACTATTTCCAACTTTTCGGTCTTAAACTCATTCACAACTGTCTTTTACGTTTTGTACCACTTATATGACTCTTGTTTACCCTTAAAGCCGTTTTTGCTACGTCAGAGCATTTCATCTCATTTTTTTATACACACATGTAAAACACATCCCATTTTTTAACTTAATGCAAGTCCTGAATTGGGTTAAAAAGTGGTCAGCAAATCAAAACACAACTTACTCAATTAGCTATCAAATTCAAACTACGCATCTAATTTGGCTAAACATTTTGCCAATTGTTAACAAAAAGATGTAACATTTGAAAAATGATTTTATCAAATTGGACAAAATTGTAATGTCGGAAATCTAAAACTTAGACGAACTTTTCTATCAAACCGTGTACATGCGCGCGCGCGCTACACATAATGTTTAACAAAAGATTGATATTAAAGTTACTACATGCAAATCACCTTTACTCTGCTTTGCAAGAGAAATCAGTTTTGAGAGAGAAAAGCGACAGAATTATTTTATTTGGTAAAATTCTCTTATAATGTGTACAGTGTCCGCTACTCCATATTCAACACGCTGCTGATGCCGGTATTATATAACAACAAAATTTCCATTTCAAATTTGAACCAAATCTGCTCTCCACGTTACAACATGAACTGTTCCTATATGCGTTGACAAAGTGGTAAATATTTCTATATCACGGCAAAAATTTATTATTCCTTATACAATAAATTGAATTTAAGTATCGTTCTTAGTTGTACCGTTATTCTTTTAATCGGTTTTGTGTTTTTAAAGATAAGTTTGAAGATAGGATGACTTTGAAAAACAGAATATAATACTACATGTGTAGAAAAATAATCTGTTCCATATTATGTAGGCCTACGAGTTAATGACAGCATCCGATCCGTAAACTTACTAATGTGCATTATTAACAAATACGAAGGTTTATATTGTCATGGGTTAACAGAAAACAGAGAAAAACCAGACCAAGTAATCAATACGATTTGACAGCGCAAAGGATATGTGCATGACATGTGAAATAATTTTTACACAGAAAATAAAGATGTCCCAATGATTTTATCTATATTCTATGATTCTTGTTGAAGGAAGACACGAGCGTTTGTACTAGTAAGATATACGTTTTATAAATAAACTATGTTGAACTTTACGGATACACATTATAACGTTCTTGGTATGTAAAAAACAGTAATCTTATAAATTCCTCATAAAATAATGCTACTACTATTATATGATTCCAGGAAAACTGTATAATTTTATTTGGTAAAATTTTCGTATAAAATATACCGCGTCAGCTGCTTTCATAGAATTTTCACTTAACCAGAAAACAGAAATATTTTGTTTAAAATTTTATTAATTCTAATTATGTTTGCTTTTCAAATTGAAAATGGATCATATTTCATTCTGTTCTATGCTATGTTAAAATTATTAACGACCTCTGTTGTTTCTGCAAAACGTATCTGTTATTGAATGTTGCATCTTCTATTAGTTAGTCCTAATAGTTAGTTGAGTGTGTATCGCAATGATCTATTTGACAAATGTCTCTTTCTTCAACTTTTTAGAATATTACATCAGATGTTCTGCTTTCTATACGTAGAAACAGTCTCCATACAATTAATACAAATTTCCCTACACCGTGTCTTTTGAATTTCATGTTTCTTCAAACTAAGAGCTGTGCACACAAACAATGTTAAAATGTGAAGCAAACACAGCGACGTAATTAAGGTGGCTAGATTTTTATGTTTAAATTTTACCTACGTTATGGCAAATAAAACTTATACTAAGTTAAAAATTAATCTCAGCCGTTAGTGACTTTTACTGTTTTACTATGTGATCTGCTGATTTTTATAATTAGACAATTTTACAGTGGTAAATTGTGAAAACTGTGACCGTGAAAACTGTGATTATAAATTACTAACAAATTATTAACATATATTCCCTACTCACATTTAAGTCTGCAACACTAAAACAAGAATTCTTGTTTCACAAGTACTAATGAGTTCTTAGTTCAATCAGCATCTTTATGCTAATCGATATAGTGTTCTGCCTATTTATGTTTATTATAATAATATCAAATGTGGACCACCAGTGCTGTAATCTTCGCAGTTTTTGCACGGTATCTGGTATACACCTTGTCCCTCTAAGTGTATTTTGTAAGTGTAATTGTACCTTTGCATTTTGTAGAAAAACGTTTTTATGCATTTTGAATGTCGTAATGATGTGATGTTTATTAATTTATTAGGTGTTTATTCTGACTATTGTGTAAGTTGTGCCCTTTATGGTAATGTTAAAGAGCTTATGTACTTCTGTATTTTTTTGTCCGATTGCGTCTTGTTTGTCTTCTTTTGTTTGATGGCGTTGTTTCAATCAAATGGGGTGTATCCATTAAAAAACAGCGTCTCTTTAAATTGTTCAGTTCTCGTTTCCTATCTTCCTCGTCTAGTAGGTGTAGGGCTCTGTATGTGTCTTCACTACAGATGTAGCTGCGCTGGATGGTAATGGGACTGCCTATGTAAGTATGTATGTGTGTGTGTGTGTGTGTGTGTGTGTGTGTGTGTGTGTGTGTGTGTGTGTGTGTCTGTGTGTGTATTGTCACCTGACCGACGGAGGAAACTATTGTGTCTTTGTGTACAGTATATTTAAGTTGCCGTAGTGAACTCAAGTTCAGAGTTCAGACAGACAAATGTACAAATAATTAAATATGTTTATTTAACAGTAATTTGCACACTGACAATACATACAGCAAAGTAAATGATTTAGTTTTAAGACGTGGAAAATGACACACGTGTAGATACAGTTTGAAGGTGAAAGGTAAAATTTTAACAGAACTATAAACAAATTAATTAATTACTCAGTTAATTAATATGTGACGAGCAATTAATTAATATCTAAACAAAGACAACAGTATCACGAATCTCATGACTTAATTAGTTCGCACATGAACACTAATTATGAGCGTCAAAATACGAAAAAACTGATTTGTGAAAACCGACGCGCTGACTAAAATAATTTGAGATAAATACATATTTGAGATGGCATATTAGACAATTTTCGACCTGTCTGCCTGGTTTGAGTATAAAACCCCGGACGATTCTGAATGAGAAAACAGACAATAATAATTTGTTCACGGGGACTCTACGTCAGTTTGCTCAGCGATATAAAATAGCCATCAATCATTCTAGATGGGGGACACTCTGTTCAACGGACAACCGACAACAGACTCCAGCACCAGGAACATCATCAAGGAGCAACACATACATCACGGTAACTCGAAGTGAAAAACAGGTGAAAAATGAACAATTATTTAGATAAACAAAGACAGTATACAAATGGCATCATAGTATAAAAAAAATAAAACTAAATAATTGTACACAGAGTAGTTACAAAAATTTAAATAAATGAATATGATTTAAGCATGTAACTTTAACATCTGTTTTCTAGTAATTTTTCTATTTAGTTAAAATGGATGCACAACTATTAATATTTGTTGGAAAACAGTAAATATTATTTTTGATTAAAAAATACTACAAATAAACTTTTCATTTCTGTAATAAATATTAAATTGATATGATTTACAACATTAAAAATAATTATTTGAATTCTATATTTTAATGTCAGACACCCAAGTAGTTGAAACAATTTTATAATTTTTTTTATATATCCGTTTTATGTTTGTTATTTTCATGTTCACATCTGTATTTATTATTTTATTATTTGTATATTATTTATGTGTAATTTTTAATGTGTATACAATGACTAATACGTGTAAAACAGCTTATCTTAAAAGGCAACTTTTAATATATATTTCTTTTTAAATTTTAAAGAATTTGTTTTTTATAAATTAATGTTCTAATAGCATTCATTCCACGCAACAAAATCTTTCTCCTCTCTTCTGAAATTAAATTTTTGTGTAACAAACGGGACTTAACATAACAAATACAGAAATCTCAAGACCTAGCTGGTAGCTATTAGATAGTTGCGTTGAGTACACATCAGACACATAATATATAAATTGTATTGTTGCAATATATATAATTTTATATTTTATTTTTAAAGAAATTCAAATTTTTATGTTTACAGAGAATTTTTAATTTGTGAAAACTGGGATTGTTCATATGTACAGTATTGAAGGAAGGTTTATATTTGGTTTTAGCAAGTAATATCTGTGTTTAGCTTATTATATAAAGTTTGTGACTAACGCCCATTTTACACATGTATGAACATAAACGAACAGTACACTCTCGTCTGTATATTTAATTTTTTTATGAATCTGGTAGGTATTAGACGCTGTATTGTAACAAGTAAATATTTTACGTGTTGACTGTAAGGTTCGTTGAAGAACCATCCATACTACTATTTTGTTATCACTAATAAAAACGTACAATTAAAATTTATATTTCCAAATAAAAGAGATTTGCATGTTTATGACTCAAGATAACGTGCAAATTAAATGCGATTACTTGCGTGAATGTAATATTAGATATTATATCTGATGTAATGTAAAGAGTAAATATATTATCCGTTTGCCTTCATATGAGGCAGTGTTGTGATATAGTCACTATGTGAAATTCGTAGATTTTATGATATTTTAAATACTCTCATGTAATAATACTAAAAAATGAATATACAAACGTAGTAATATTTAATTAGTGTTTTGTGTGTTATCATTAATACAGGGTGGTGCAGGGAAACGGGAAAATTTGAAATAATTAGAAAAAATGAAGGAACGTTACAAAACTTTATTTGAGGCTCAAAATATGTTCTACAAGACTGGAAATTACATTAGGCATTACTTTTTAAAAATTACATCAGTTAAATGCTGCTCATTTTGCCGTACACATTCAGTAAGTCGTTTCTGTAGGTTTTGCATAGGGCGGCGCAATGTGTCACCTGGGATTTTGGCGATTTCCTCTTCAATCTGTGACTTGAGCTGACCAATGGTTCTTGGTCTAGTCTGGTACACGATGCTCTTCAGATGTCCCCATAAAAAGTAGTCACAGACTGAAAGGTCTGGAGATCGGGGCGGCCAAGCGATGTTAGCATTCCTTGAAATTATGCGATAATTATGCGATCCCCAAACAAACGTTTCACTGGTGCCACAGACTGTCTGGCAGTGTGTGAGGTGGCTCCATCCTGTTGAAACCAGGTGTGCTGGATGTCAAGATTTGAAAAAGTATGGAGTCTTGGAGCCAAAAATGTCTCTAGGATGTTGACATAACGTTCAGACGTCACAGTGACAGCAGTGCCTCGTTCATCTTCAAAAAAGTAAAAAAAAAGTAAGGGCCTATCAGCCCATGACACGACACTCCACACCATTCGGTAACTTTGGTATTGTGTAATGGACGCTGGTGAAGCTGACCAGGGTTTCCTTGAGCCCAGTAACGGAAGGTCTGCTTATTCACGTATCCACTTCAGTGAAAATGGGCTTCATCGGACATCCAAAGATTTTGAATGAAGTTACCATCCTCATTGATTTTAGCCAACAATTGTTCACAAATTTTCAGGCGCAATACACAATCATTAGGATTCAGTTGTTGCACAATCTGAAGTTTGTACGGATGAAATTGAAGTTCATGGAGTATTCTTTGAACGCTCCGACGTCCGAGTTGCAATGACGAGGCAATTTTTCGCACTCCTTAAGATGGCAGCTCGCACGGTTGATAAAAATCAAAACCGTTCTTATGCCGTCCATTTAGAATATATTTTTTTTTGTTCAGTTAAATTCACAAATTTTAAAATGACGTAGGTATGCCTACAATGTTAAATTGATTATTTTAATTTTCTTATTTATCATACACGTTCAGAAAAATTAAATATATATACACGCACGCATACAAAGAAAGAAAGTCACTCTCGCAATTTGGCAGGCGAAGTTTACACAAATTTCAAACGATATGTTTAACTTCCCCTTCACATTATCTATCCCACCTTAGTCCATTAAACAGACAGGTTGAGTTAGAATACCGCTTAGCAGGTCCTCTAATATGTAATTACTTTAACTTTAAATTTATTAAATAAATATTACTACTACAACAGTTACACGGTACCAAATTTACTGATTTGTTCTTGCAAGGCAAAGGTTACAAGGCTCCAAATAGTATGTATTTTTCAGTACAGAATACACTTTGTTATTGTTAGTCTATTTTTTTCTTTTGGGGAACTTCTAAGGACCCAGTGAAATAACCCAATGCATTCACTTCCCCCTATATTTCCTTCCCGCTTCTTTTCTTCTTTTACAATAAAGATTTATTCATTATGTCATCTGGTTTTCCCATCTCTCTTCCGTCCGGATGTTATTTCTTTCCTTCTTGTCTTCGTCCTAGAAATCCTTGAGGTTTAATGTAATTCCTCTAAAAGTCATCCTACCCTGTATGTCCTCTGTAGTCCCCAACTTTATTATGCCATTCAATAACTCAATGGTTGCGATTCTTTTTTTAGTAACGTGGTTAAAAATCCGCTTGAGTCTGATGTTATCTATTCTCATTACGTGGCCTAAGAACACACTCCCTTCTGTACTGTATCTGATATCCTTTCGTTTCCTTGATTCTTGTAGAGATCTTCGTTCTGTGTCTTTTTTTCCATTGGTCCTCAAATTTTTACAAAATTTTCTTTCCTTTCTTTCTTATCCTTCTGTATTTCTTCTGACTCCGTGGAAACCATGCATTCTAAAGTGTAGAGGCTTCCTTGCTTTACTACTGTATTGTAGTGTTTAGTTTTGGTTTTTCTTGTCACCTTCTTCTATTGATACTTTTAGTTAATTGGTATGCTGTATGTTCCATTTTTATTTCTCTTGCTTTGTTTGCTTCCTTGTCTAATCCGTAGACTTCACATTAGGTGGTTCAAGCTTGTTGATACTACAATATACAGGTGAGTTTCTGATGTTAGCAATGGATGTGCTCCTCTCAAAACAGATTTGAGAAAGTCCAAATTTATCTGAAACTTCATCAAAATAGTTATTTGTTAAGATGCTGTCACTACACTCTAATTGAAAGATGTTAATTTGTTTTGGTATTAGGTGATGTGTTATTTTTAATTGCCAGTTAATGGTAACGTCATTAACTGTTTCAATATGTTTTCATGTTTTACTAAAAACATACATATTTTTACTTTTTATTTAAGCTACACGTGTAAATTTTTACTAACTATACACGTTTCACCCAATCTACAATAACGTACAGTTACTTGGAATGAGAATGGAGAACACCAGCCACTGTCTTACGTAGTGCATAGCTCTTTAAACAATAGCTTACATACAGTTCTTTATAAATACACGTAGGAAAATTTAGTTATTCAAAGAATTCTTGAGTATAGAAGCTGAAAACTGATTACACCAACTATGTGTATGAGTAACATGGATTTTCTTCTTTGTTATTAAACGAATAAAGTTTTTTAGTCACAGCTTCTTACAAAAGAAATTCATGCAATCTGTACTCACCGTAATGTGTTTGTGACCATATACAGAAACTTCAACAAATTTCATAGCATAGGAAATTTAAATATTTAATTTTTGCCTTTCCAAATATTCTAAAATATTGAAGTTTATAGAATTTTAAAATTAACAAATTTAAAATAAAAATGTATGAGAAAGGAAGAAATTAGGTCTTATCTGTATCACAACAAATTCTTCTCTACTTAATAAATAACCTAAGTGCAGGCTAAACGTTGAAACCTAAAATACTAACTTATCTTAGGTATATGATTTCTAAATGTCGTATAGAACAAAAGAATATTGTTGAGACGGTCTCACTGATCGTCGTATGGTACAGTGCAAAACAAAATACAAGACAACAATGAAATCACTAATCACCAGCTTCAAATAACCACAATTACAGTTTATAAACAACTCGTACAATAATCCGAGCAAAATTTTTCCACACGCAATAGTAATGTCAACTACTAGATTCCAGCATAATTATAACACTTCGACACAATACGTTGAACCTCACTTGAATAAATCGTCATTTAAAACGCACTGAGTAATCGACGACGTAAACTGAAACTAAGCGTCGCTGAATGCTTGCTTATATTTATACCCCGCTGAGATTCCAGAATAATCTGTCACTTTGGATGATGTGTTAAACAAACAAGCGGTCTCGAATCCACTAGAAACAGTATCCTTGAACTCAGTACGCTGACCGCGCGCGGTCTGAAATAGACTCGATGGTTGACCCATGACAAGTGTCACGTAATTGTCTTTCGCCTCAAAGCAGTAGCAATATGTACGCACACACACATTATAGCTGGACTCTGCTGGGATAGCTAAGATACTTGTAGAACGTTCAGTATTACGTAACACGGACTTATTTTTACCATTATATGCAAGTGCTGACTACAGAAACCATGGATAAAGCAAACAGAAAGTAATTAAATTTTGTTACTTAGTCCAGTCAGCCACCATTTTTATTAAGTACTATGAATAATAATGCTAAATACACACATTTCCAATGTATTAATATACTAATTACATTTAGTTACGTTTTAGAGACAATAACGTTTGTAAATGTACTGGATGGATTAGCAACGACTACTTTTCACTAAAACAACGCTTCGTTAAACTAAAATAGCTATAAAAAAATATTCATTAATATATTAAAATACTTGACAAACGTGCCTCTACTACAATAGTTAGGAAAACAACAGTTAAGCGTTTGCTTCTAAATAATTTATATTAAAAAAGTAGAACATTAACAACCTCTACTGATCATATTTATCACTTTACTTCTGTAAAACTACACCGATGCAATAAGTAAATAATGCAAACACTTACTTAATCTTCATTTTTATTCTTAATTAATCTCGGCCAAAATACATTTTATAAAATGTACTTAAAATGATATCATGGAATGGCGTTGTTCCATGGAACAAGGAATGTGCATTTGCGATACGAAATGTCACATACTTTCCCGAATAAAAGCAATTTCTAACATAAGCATCTAATAAACGATGGCGCTAAATAAATTATGCTTAAGTTATTTTTTACAATACTGCACAGATTAGGAAATTAAAATTATTTGGTAATTTTATTATACTTGCTTATTTTGAATTTTCCTTTGAATTAAAAGTGGAAGAGGCAGGAGTATTTGAATGTGTGTGTTCGTGCTCCAGCCTTGCAGGCTTCAATATATATAGAAATAAAAATAGGCTTCACAGATATAAAAATAGCATACAAAACTAATAAAAATAATTTACAAAAACTAAATACCCCACACAGCAAAGATAATACAACAACTAACGGTATATACAAAATTGAATGCCAAGATTGCATTAAATATTACATAGGACAAACAAAAAAATAGCTGAAAAAACGTTATTTTGAACACCTAAATGCATACAAAAAACCATAAATATATAAATCAAATTTAGCCAAACATGCAATAAACACAGTACATGAATTCCCAGACATAACCAATGTGACACTAATAAAACATATACCACACAAAGGCACCATAATGAACATTTGGGAAAATTTACAAATATACAAACATAAAACACAAAACAAACAAATACCTGAACAAATACAAATCAATACAAAACATGACACAATACTCAAAGCACTCAACATCGAAAATACACAAAAAACTAACACATACACCACAATCACACACAACAAAACCAATTTGAAGTACCAGAAGCCAACAGGAAACCACAATAATAATAGTCAACCAACACATATGTACTTCACCAGACACAAAAACCGGAAGGCTGAGGATGGGTGCAAGATGGTACCCGAAACATGTTACTAATAAGGAAAAAAATATCTTGAGGTAAATTCATTATAAATATTAAATGTAATATATATATACACACACACACACATACATACATACATATACGTGTACACACACACACACACACACACCGTAATGGACATTTTAATTGCATATGGAATGTATCAGAGAATGAAGCATATAATAGCATATAAAGACGCTGTATGAATAAGTAGAGATTACAGGTTTGAACAGTATACATTAGTTGATAAGAAACGTTATAAAATGTGTTAGTTCTATGCATTTTTACGCTTTTAAAACAAGTTTAAGTGCTATGAAATGGTGCGCATCGACGCTTAGCCTCATATGTAATGCACGTGTGCAAGGGTACGAAATTATTTTACGGGATATTCATAAACAACACGTTACTTTAACTAAATTTATGAGAAATATGAGATGTAGTTAATGCATTTGACATCTAGATTTCTAACGAAACTCAAATCGAGAAAGTATTCCCAAGCGTAGTCACAGCTCGCGGTGTCGCACATTCCAAATTGAATCTATTTTTCATGAATTCTATGAGATCTGCGTTTTGGAGTATATCGATGTTGAAGTCTCCGCATAAGAAGATGGGGATTCTGGTGTCCGTTTCAAGCATTGGAGGTGCATATTCGTTTCGCATGTACATGAGACAGACATTTTGACTATGTCGCAGGACGGTGTGCCTAAATAAATATATAAACTGAGCCCAACACGAATTTAATTCCAATGGGTTTCATAGTCACACACAGCCTAACATACCTCGCCAAAATTGTTGTTAGAATACCTGACACAGCTATTGATATTCACTTCAATCTTTCTACAAGTGGATGTTCTGGATGATAGCTGTTTATACATAGTGACTCCGCCCGCAGCTGTGGATGGCAGCGTTGATTTACACTTGCCTGTTCAGTTTTGTTATTGTTTCGGCGACTGACACATTCAAAACCTGTTATGGGCATTGGTTGCTCAGTACCTCGCATCCAGGTCTCCGAGAGGGCAAGATAATCGCATCTCCGTAACACCAAATCGGTGGCTGTATCATCCGCGTGAGCTAGCAAACTCTGCGGGTTACAATTTAGTACCACCAATTTAATACTACAGTCATCAACTCCTACGTTTGAAGACGAATCGAGGAAACGGTGCGCTCGCATTGTGAATGTATTTAATTGATATCTAAATGATAAGTGATAAATGACTGATGTAATTGATGATAAATGTTGGTATTTATTTTGCATTTGCGTATTCGGCATTCATTCACATTCATGTTGTGTAGCTTGCCTCGGCAATCGTTCTTTTCAGCATTCGTTTTGTAGCCGATGTATCTGTCAATGGATGCGCAATGAATTGCGCCGATCATAGCGTTTCTGTTGAATTTATCAACATCCTCATTTCGATGATACAATCCCACGGCATTCGGTATGTTCTCGTCGCACCATTGCACAGTTCTGAAGCTCGATTCTATAATTTTACTCTCACTATCGCTCAATCGCTCACCGTTGCCCACTTTAGTGAGTATCGATAAGAACTGAGCATTTGCTTGCCTCACCACTTGGTGAAGCAGAAAGTAGTCCACCTGATGCCACAAGACCGTACCCTCACTGGATGATTTGGGCACTTTATAAACGGGTGTCGCAATCACAGGCGGCAATGCCTGAAATCACCGCACAAGATCACAAACATTCCACCAAACATATGATTATAAGCACCAGGTGATATGTTGCAAAGCGGCGATTCACTCTGTGTAGTATATCGTAGCTAGTCATATTGATCTCATCGATCACAATTCATTGCACGCCTGTAAAGAGATTCTTATAGCATGCAACATCTCGTTCGGTAGTATGCTCAATTTTCACGTCTGATTTAATCTGAAGGACGAGCGCACTGTGGTGCCTCCCAGTGCTACGACTGCTTTGCTAGTAGATGCACAAGCTACATACGCATTATGCATAACATTTTCCGTATGAGTATAACGATTGAATATCTCTATCAGTGCTAGCAGTTCATACGTCTTGCCACTGGCCGCGGACCCAGTGAAGAAGGTTTGACACGGTCTCGTCTCGCAGATGATTTCAAACGGTAAGTGGTCTCGAGTATGATCTCTCTTTGCTCACTATTCGTGCGGCGCAACACCTCACAGTACGCCTGTTTGCTCACCAAGTTACCGCGCTGTCTCACCACCGAGATTCCAGTCTTAGCTTCCAAATCATCCACATTCTCTTCACCACCGGTGCCGAGACTCGCGCACGAATCTAACTCTCTCGTCCTCAAGCATATCGGGACATTGTGCAATCTCGTCTTCAGTGATACACAGAGACTCCAACTCGGCCATCACAGGGGCGATGTCGATATTCGCCTCGTATAGTTTGCGATGCTCCATGAGTGGAGTCGTATACAATTCCAGAAACTTATTTAGAACCAGCACGTCTACATGCTCATTGCGAAACGGCACATAAGGTAAAACCATTTCTCTCTTGTAATTTTGTTTGGAAAAGATGATAGTTACAGATACTACAAATTTTATCAGTCACAATCGTAAACGCGCAGATCAGTGATAAACGGTAATCCACGCCGGTAAATTAAACGTTCGCGTTCACTGCAACACGTATTGCAGTTATTACTGGACCATCTTATCTGGTGTTTGAATGTTTACTGCCTTTGCTACGTGTTAAACCTCTGTTTTAAATAGTTATATTAAGCGCAGACTGTAATACACTTCTAGATAGGCCTTTGTAAAAGAGTTAAATTATTTATTTGAAAATTATGTTGGCCTACGAGCATGTGAGAAATAAGATCACAAACTACCTTGATCAAATATGATATTAATAATTTATATAATAGTTTATGGTACTTACTCCAGTGTACCGACTCTTGATTTACCTCAGGGCGCCAGTAATAATACACACAAATTAAAGTATGTTAATCAACTTTTAATGAACAATTTGTATTTATACATTACAAAAATTTCTTTATATGACTTGAATTGTTTATCGTACAAATTGAATATTATTAATTAGCAGTGAGTCCTTTATGACAGATTGAGTCACTATGTTGAATACAACATATGTATATTTATCAGAAACATAGAATTAAATGTTCGTTATTCGTTACTTGCGTAAGATTCCTTCCAAAGTGCGTGGTCCTGAAGCTGTTGTAGATCGGTGATTATTCAGCAGCCGTCGTCGTGTGTTAATCCTGGTTAAAACTGCACAATTCACTTTATCACAGGTGCACTACACTGACATATGGATTATACCTATAACTATGTTGTATAATTACACTCTGGACACAAAGATGACTGAATAGACCTTAAGTGCATTTAACTCAGTTCACGTCGCGTTTGGCTCGACTAATATACCGTCGTAATTTTACTTCGAGCTCCTTCACCTTCTTCCGAGATTTACCGCTACGTATTGAATTAATAGAACTTCGTTTGTATTATTATTTCTTATTGTTTATTATAACTCCGATCATCCACTCTTTGACTTATTAAGATTTATTGAAACTTTATTTATAACTCTAGTACTAATAATATCGCGTTCCCGTACTTTGTTACTTTTGAGAAATTTACTGATTCTTTATGTTATTTATTAAAATATATAACTGACGCAAAACAACGTACGCGAGTCTCTTCGTATAATTCCGCCGATATTAAGAAGACTGCCTTTATTTCTCTCTAAGTTCACAATATATACATGCCTCGAGTCTCTCTTACTTACGATCTACAGCAAAACGTTCCTATAGGTTCAAACTACCGATAAATACAAATTCACCCAATCTGCTTAACTAAAACTTCCCGCGCAGTACATGATGCTTTTTCTGATTCGCCCAACGTTTTTCCGTGTGCCACGTGCTGAAAAAACTAGCGTCTATGGTTATCTTTCTCGCACAACGCTCTCTCTTGTCTAACGGCAGCTACTGTTATATGCACTTAAGTTTACAACGTTTGGCAAACACCCTAACTATCTAAGCACATAATACATTTTATAACAGTAGTGTCCCAAATCGTGCCTTAACATAAAAGTATGTTCATTATTTTCGTCAGCCCCAGCGCCGGCGTTATTAACTTACTGCTATACCCTACAGGCTTTTAACAATAATTTTTCTTTCAACTATTGCCTCCTACGGTTCTGGCGTCTCAAATGCCTCCCCGCTTTCTAAAACACACCCTTCTTTTTGCTTTCAGCATAGTTTATTTATTAAAATTGTCAATTGATCAAATTTTCCGTTATAAGACGTAAGCCTGTGATTACTGTAATTAGACTTCAGCAATGTCTAGCTAGTAGAAAATTCATATGCATTATATTCCTTAATGCATCAGCACTTCTTAACTTTTTTTATTTATACTTTATTACATCACCATAATTTCAATTAATATGTCGTGTTTGTCTAATAAGCAGGTCTAAGAAATTTGAAAGTAAATTTTCCATCTTAGTTAACCATTAACAATTAGCAACACCTTAAAACGGTCAAGTTTTTCTTTTCCTTTAAGTATTACCCTCACGTACGTACATGGCGCTTAACTTACACAGTCACGTTGAGTTCCTTGACTCTGTGCCTGGAGGCTGAACACTACTTGATTCCTGCAGTTATGCAACAATGGCGTGCCCCATCACTTAAACACAAAACAAACACGACATATTCTCTCCCGTCTGGGGTTCACCGTCACTTCGCTTGATCCGTCGCTGGGGCACGTCACTCCAAAATCTTTTACCTCTGTGTTGGATGAATTTGCCCGAGCTTGTCTCTCCCGACAGGGTATATTAAGTACATAAAATCTTGTGTACTAAACAAAAGAAGTAATTATTATAATCTCAGCCAGTAATGTGTGAATAGTCATTTCCATCGATAGAGACAATACAGCGGAACATATTTTGTGGATCCAACCTCTAAAATTAACTGTTCTACCTATCGTGAAATTTCTTCTGTTTCTTAATTAGGGTAGATAAATTTCTTCAATTGTTTAAAAAAAAGAATCATCACATTTGTCTGAGACACATGTGATCAACAATGGTCATTCTAACCTGCAACTTGATGGTTAAATGTTAACATTTCACAGTACACTTAAATTGTTTTGCTACTAGAGAAGGGATTTACAGTTTTTTACTTGCGTTCGATATAAAGGGTTAACTTTACAAGATAAAGTGGGTATTGCAAAATTTTGCTTATTACCAACACGTTTACTACTGACTGTAGTCTCTAGAAAACGCATTGGTAAAATACTGTGTACAATTTGATAACAATATTTATACACAATAGCTATGTAAGCAGTAGTGGATTTTAATTAACACCCACCACGAGCTTTGTTACAAGCACGAGCTAAGAATATAGTCTTACAAAAATAGTCCTTTACAAAATGTCTATGTAATTAATTCAGTATTTTAAAATGTGCCGTGTTGACACAGAAAGAAAATTGTAAAAAGACAACAGAAATTAAATGAAAGTCTTGAATCTTGCAGTAGCCTTCATCTTTTGCCGCTCTCTGTCGAAATATCCAAGTAAATTATTGTAAAAGAGGAAATTACTTTTCACACAAGAGGTAGAGAAGGAGGGTTTCAGACATCGTGCTACGCTACTATTCATTTCACCCGCTTTTTGTGTACTAGTCTAGTCTCAAAACAAAAGAAACAGCACCAGTGCATCAAATTCTCCACGTCGCGTCGTAAACGTTTAATCCTATTACAAATAAAAATTCGCGCCCACAATAGTGTTTCAAATGTATGCCACGCTACAACGTGAGAGCTGTAGCAACATCGGTCTGGTCTGCAAGTGAGTTTAGAACTGACTTTTGAGATACATACGGTACGTGAAAGAATAGTAACGTGTGTCGCCTTCGGAGTCGACGTGTACGCTACAAAGTAACATTTCAACGGTTACACAAAGTCTATTGTGATGTGCAAAGGCGAATCAAATGTTCGCAGGAACAAGGATAAGAACAAAACGCCCGAAACTTATCAGCCGTGAATTAAGTCTTTATGGATGGGCGTAATTGTAGCATGTTCCGAAGTAATTAATTACGTTGCAGTAGCGTAGTGAAGGAAAGCACTGCGTGACTGCGTTAGTGGGTTTAATGTTATTGTGTAAACAGTACAAATTGCACTGTATGTTTTTCCACTGTTCATGGTGTTGATCTGAATTATAAAAACATGACGACGTAACTAACCCAGATTCTGTATAATTATTTGTAAGTTGTCCCAATAAGAAGTATCAGTAGTTATATACGCAAACAGGATTAAGTTCTTTGCAAAGGAAACGAATATGGAAGGAAAGTACTATATAGGGGAAAATGATAAAACATCAAAATTCATTATCAACTTAGCAATAAATTATTTTATTATTGTGTTTCGTTTACAGTAATGTAGTGATTTCCTGTAGTTGTAAGAGTAAGCACTACGATTATTCCATTAATAAAGTTGTGTTATATAATTATTGTTATTTCCAATCTGAAGATTAGCTGTGAAGTTTGATTAGCTGAGCGCTAATCGGAATAATTTTTTTTAATGGTGCGAAACTGTTAATTCTGTTTACGATTATTCCATTTAACGTTTTGTGAGGAACTTAGATTACAGATAGTACATGAGCATTGGCTGGAAATTTGCTTTGAAAGATAATTTTAGATTCAAAAGGGTGAACAGAGTTACTTTAGTCGGTAAAATTCTCTTATAATGTGCACCGTGTCAGCTACTCCATATTCAACACGCTGCTGATGCCGGTATTATATAACAACAAAATTTCCATTTCAAATTTATACCAAATATGCTCTCTACACCACATCTTGAACTGTTTCTATATACGTGAATAACACGTTTAATATTTTTATTATAAACGTTAAAGCTGAACTTTTTCTATACATCCTATAGAATAACCTGCAGAAAGTTCATAGTATATAAAATCATAAATTATAAAAAGTAGTAACTTATTTAAACTTGTATAAAGTAAAAATTGTAATGGGTATTATAATAAATCATACACCTAATAATAATCTACCATTAAACCACTGTAAAAGAACACAATCACAATGCGCAACTACACATCGTATAGGCTGAAACAAATAGAATGCATTTAGTAGATCTACATTCTCTGTGTCACATGATATAAATTGTAAAATTTTAGAGCGTGTAATTTTTTAAATATTAAAATTAATAATTTTTATTTCAATAATTATATTGTAATATGATATATGGATATCATCTGGGTATTATCAAGATCCAAAACTTTAGAAAGATACAAAACTGACCTAACCTATTAGGCCTACGTCGTATAAGTAGTCGACTAGGATAGTATACCTGTTATAATATACACCGTTATTACATACAATGTTATAGTTACATTTTTACATTAAACTTTTGTTTTAACTATAAGAGGAGCGCAGTACCATATTGTGGAATTCACATAATGCACATGTTCATAAAATAATGAGAGAGCTGCTCTGTATGTATAAAATATCCGCGCAGAAAACCAGATTTAAAGCAAAATTAATGTTCAAGAAAACATATTAAACATATATCCGTGTTAACGGATATTTTGTGGTAAGCGATTTCCTGTTAAACGTTTTCCACTGTATTAACTTCTATATTAAATAGGTTTGATCCGCACTGTTATTAAAGCTTCTTTAATAAGTATTCTGGAAGATAACGAAATAAATATATCCACGTATGAAATATTAAAAACATTTATTGTTATTAAGTTGCATAACACATAGGCGCTACATGTTAAAATAAATAAAAATTACAAAAAGAAACGTAAATCCAGACACTCGTTTAACCTTTTCCTGTATGTTACAGATATTTAAAAATGTAATAATGAAATATGTTTCTTAGAAACATCTTCCAACTGCTTTTCAATAAATAGCTGTTTAGCAGATGACTTCTCATTTCTTATATAAATAATGTACACATCTGATACTCTAATTTTTACATACGAATTGGTGTGAAATAATTTTAAAGCTTCAAGAAATTAAAAACTATTTGGATGATCATTATACAAATTTGCATTTCAATCAGCGTGGAAATATTCACAAGCGTTAGTAATGGTTTTATACAAATCTGAAGACCGCTTTGATAACATGATTGGTGGCAACAGGCTGTCCTCGCTTACAAATGTATGAATTATATAATCACAAAATTTATCAAGATTAGCATTTCTTGACTTAAATGCCTTTTAAGTCATCAAGAAAACAGGCAATACCTTCACTTGAGCTTAAAAAATACAAACCGAATACGTACCGCAGCCACTTTCAACTTTATTCTCCGCTTTTCTATAAAGAACAGAAAGCCCCACTTGTATTTTTTGGACCCACGACGCTTCATCAGAATTGGAAAATATAACCTCGTATAAGCGTCGTAAGAAAACTGTGGAAGTGACCTTATGAAATGCCTGCACGAAATCTACTACACATTTTAGTGGAAAAATGTCCATTTTCACTTTTAATTTATTCCGAAATTGAATGTACGTTTCACACCTTTTGTTTGGGGAAAGCGCATAACTGTGCAGTATTCAAATACCGTTCACTAAACCATGAATGGTGTAGAGTTGATAGAAATACTTTTGAAAGCAGTGAAAATTTCCGTCCATGTGCACACTTATCGACGTCATTTTCGTAAATGAATGGTTAGTAACGGTTGTGCATTATATTGAAACGTTAAACTGAATTATGAATTTTACGATAAAGGGGTAGGCTTAGTTTTGGGTACACACTCAACTTCTTGTAGTTTAGATATCAACGAATATGACAGATGTTAGTAGTGGTGAGTCCATTTTATTTCGTTCACTGAAATAAGCCATTTTTCTTTCATATGGTCTTCGTAAGCATTTCGTGCGGATACTCAGTTGTTTCCACTTCCACGCATTGCTGACTTGCTGACGCTTTAGATTGACATCTTCTTCATGATTACGACTTAAACATGCTTTTAGTATGTCACAAACAATCAGTGTCTCCCTTTGGTGTTCAGTTTCCCCCGACAATTCTCTTCCGTATAGCGCCAAGTTGTAGCATGGTTTTATAGCCTACATATTGTCAGCGGACAAAAGGCTTGCCGCATGACAAATGGCGCCAATCGTACACTCTAGTGTTTTCGGTTGCCCTAAAAAGAACCGGGTGGCGAGAAAGCTGATGTTGGTCGTGCCGCGCTGAGATGTTCGGCAGCTGCGCCCGCTGATCGTGGCGTACTGCAGTCCTCCTCTTCTTTCGGCATCGGTTGTAGAGTCGGCTGCCGGCCCAGCGACGTCCATCGCTTGCGCGAAACGGGAGTGCGATGACGCAAGAATGGCGGCTGTTCTATTCTTCGGCTGTTCCTTCCGGCTGACTTTTCTGCCGGCCCGGGTTTTATGCACTAACCGGGATCGCCGATTGGTTCGCTCCGAGCACGTTAGTTGTCACGTCTCGGCTGCTGATCCCTGATTGGCTCGCTGTGTCCGCTGCTGGTACCGGAGAGCAGATGTTCGCATACCGCTCCCGTCACAATATGATTCTGATAATTCCTTTTGTCTTTGCTATGTACTGTATTTCAGAAAGTGAAAGGTGAAGAATATTTTCTCAGTGCAGCACAATATTCATGTCTGGTAAAACTGTTTACTTCTTGTCATTGATTGAAAAACTTGCATATACTGTGTGAGTTTGAGTAATGATTTACAAATAGTAAGAAATATTATTCTAAAACTTGCTTTAAAAACTTCGAAACATAAATGTCATTTCTTCGTACTGGGAGAGGGGATATTTTTAAAAGGACTGGACATTTAATTCTTATTTTCTGAGAATTGTTCAAAAAGAAGTTACTGTTTAAACAACATTTGGAAATCTGGAAAAGTCTAGAGCGAAACTGTCCTAAAGGGTGTGCTGCTTGCTCGACCGTCGGTCTAAGTTGTCTAGAAACTCGACCATCGTCGTCAAACAACTCGCCTATAGTCTATAAGTAAATGTTACTGGATCCTTTAGGAACTCGCGTACACCTCAATATTTTTCAAGCAGATAATTCTGATTTTGTGTGTACCAGTTTTCTGTGCACTGTACTGTCCAAATTACGAATGTCTTCTTCTGTTTTTGGATGAAGATACTTTGTTATTTTAGTGGACAACTATATTTTACAAGATAAGTCATTTCGTTTAGCTTGGTGTAGTGATCAGTATTTTGTGTAATCGTTTGTTATCTAATTCTCTACGACCGAAGTGATTACGTAGGATATATGCTAGCTTAGATTTCATTTTTTGGAATTGTTTAGCCTAATAAAAACGGCTACCGAGTTACCTGTAGTAGTACCGCAGCGTTGCTTTAAAAATTAATTCGTCGGTGACTAACATTTGTATTTTAAATTTTAGAATCAGTAAAGCCTTGGCAAAATCCAGAAAGAAACGAAATGATTTCCTGCACTTTAATCATGTTTATTACTTTATTTTTAACATAGGCCTATTCATGTTACGGGTTTTCTTACTATTTGTAAATCATTACTCAAACTCACACAGTATATGCAAGTTTTTCAATCAATGACAAGAAGTTGTGCCGAGTCTATGAAAGATCGGCGCGTATTCGGCATTTAACGCCAAAGCTGACGTTAATTCTAAAATCTGTATTCTCGATACTGTACTGTATTTAGCGGTAGGTATACGCATACAATCTACAGCAGTGGTAATCAAGCTGCGCTTGATTGGAGCTGCGCTTGATCGGTGCTGAGCTCTGGTGCTCGAGACTGACGGCGAGCAAACAATAGCCGGAATTGCGTTCTAAAGGTTGTCTCTCCCTGGTCGTCCAAACTATCGCTTCGCCTGCATTTTTTCCTCCGACAGAAAGGAGCTTGTTGTTGCACCATCTTCTACCTATGGCAGGCTAAACAAATACAGATCTGCGGGTCCCTCGCTGCAAAAAAAAAAAATTTTAAAAAAATTTTCAAAAAAAAAAGTAAACTTTTTTCAAGTCAAAGTTAAAGAGGGGTTACATTTGGTAGCAGAGCGTGGTTGAGATTAGGGTCAACCCTTGGGTCCTTTGGGTGTGACGGGGCTTGCAAACTCAGGAAGCATTTTGGGGTTCGAATAGAACTTAGAAGAATCTCTGTAAGTCCCTATATCTAAAAGTAACTATGTCTTGTTAGGTTTAAGGTTTGTGTATTACATGTGTATATACTTGCCCGCCTGTTGGTATCGTTGAACGGTAGGTTGCCACGCGGTGTGAAATTTTAAAGGGGGAAATTCCTCGGAAACGCGAATTATCGCAGATCTGTGCCTAGGTGGAGATATGGTTCGTGTATTACCTTGCCCGTAATAGGGGAGGTGTTTCATTTATGCGGTATGGCCCGATCGGCAGTCGGTCTCCTCCGAGATACGGGAGCCGAAGTCATTACAAATTTTTTGAGAATTTGTCGTTGGTCGGTAAATTTGTCAGGTTGTGTGTTAGTGTGTGTGTCGCGTTCCTTAATGTGTAGTGTTGTTGAGAGCGAGTTCAGGTAAGTGGGCTGGGTCCTCGCAACGGTAGGGGGACCCGCAGTCTGCTCGAAGGAAGAGTATAGTACTCGAGTTTTTCTGATTCCTGTGTTATTACTGTCATTATTTTGTAGGGTGTTAGGTGTTTTGTGGGAATTATGTTTTGTTGATTGTGTGTTGTGAATTATGCAATTCTGGCGGCGGTATGCTTTCAGAAATTGCCCCACCCCCTTTCAGGAGTTCTCCAGAAACTTTCGGTGGTAGATGGAATAGATGAGGACGGGTTGCTGGTCTTCTTGGATCTTGTCCTGCAGTTGGCAGATTTCCCGGGTGTGTCCGATGGGGAAGTCGTGTCCCTTATATACCCGTATTGCCGGGGTTCATTGGCAGGGTTGGTCACCAACACTCTGCGTCGGGGCGGCAGTGTCGACGCTTTTCATGGGGAAGTGTTTAATTTCTTCATACCCCATCGACGACGTTCCCAGCTTAAGTTAGATTCATTCTATCGCCTACAGGCCAACGGAGAGGCGTTGGGGGACTTCGTGCACGACATACGGAAAGCTGCCCGGGTATTAAGATTAGGGTTGCCCGAGACGGAAGTAATACAAGCCATTCTGGAAGGACTGAATCCCCAAGAGAGATCGCGTTTGATATTCGCGGACCGTCCACGTTGTTTCGCGGATCTGTACCAATTGTGTGTGGTTTCTAAGACTGTCCAGGCAGGGGACGAGTCCCGGGGAAGAACTGCTACGGATGTCCAATACTCCAGTGGTCTGTTAGGAAGGGCTAAAAAGGACAAACATGGAGGTTGGAGAAGAACACAAGAGACTGTTAGAAAAACTGAATATTCTGGAAGTAATGGCGGCTACAAGGGGGTGGCAAGTGAGAAGACGGTAGCAACGGTTACAGCAGAGAAAAGAAATAAGTACGAAATTAACAGGGAAAGAAGAAGTTATATTAGTAAACCAACATCGGCAAGTAGGGAGCCTGTAGCAAGGCGTTATTCCTATTCGGAGAAAAAAGAAACTTTGAAGCTTCCAGAGGAATTGCCAGTGCCTAATAGAGTAGTGGATGAAGAAGGTTAGGAGAAAGAAGAAAAGCGAAGTAACTTCTGTGGATCAATACAAGACGACAAGAACACGTCTGTTGATATTGAATTACAGGACTCTAAGAGGACGTCATGGTTGAACCCAGATTCCGCAGAATTTATTCCGGTATCTCCATCTCGGTTCATGACGGATCCAGATCCGGTAACATCATCATCGCCTACGCCGGGAGATGAGAAGTCACTTGATGGTGGAGCTTTACCATCGTCAGTAGAATTTAATTTAGACATTGCACATGGACCTGGACAGCTGGATTCCAGGTTGGGAAATGTTGAGGAAGTTGTAGTTGCTGAGAGTGGTGAAGAAGAGGAATCGAAGGAAGAGGCAGAAGAGCGGTCTGCACATGCTGCGCAGGGGAGTATAAGTGTAAGTGTTAGGGAGGCTGCAAGTGTTTCTGAGGTTGCGGATGGACAAGGGGATGTCCAGGCTGCAAGTGTGGTAGAAATAGATGAGGTAGAAGTTGAGGAGAAATTGGGTGGCAGCGTTGTGGAGTGTGTGAGTGAGAATGATGTAGTGTGTGAAGATGTGCAGACGCTTTCTGTAAGTAGTGTTGAGGATTCCGAGGAATGGAAAGAAGTTTCATGCGGACCAGGTGAGCAACTAGAGGATGAAGATGTGCAGTGTCATAAGGTAGATTTGGATTATGGTGACGAAGAAGGGGAAATTGTAGAAGACAAGAATGTAGAAGGAGAGGAGTTAGAGGTTGAGGATAATCCAAATCGGGGTAAAAGTAGTCAGGTAAGTTGCCTTGATTCTAATTCAGAAGAAACCAATCAGTACAGCTCAACACGAGATAGTTTCTCAGAGATAGGTGTCCAAAAGGAACGAGTACCTAAAAGTCGTCATAAAAAGGTGAGAAGAAGCGGTTAACGGGTAGCGGGTAGATGTTCCCCACAATCCCAGTGGTGTTCTACTTCAGGGTTGCGCCCCTGCCTCCGCGAGCCTTGGTTTTCTCCACCCAGCCTTATTTTCGGAGGGAACTATGTCCTTATCCTTAGTCCTAGCTGTTGACCTTTCAATGATCCTTGCCCTTTTCATCTTCCCAATTTTCCTACCCCTCCCCTAAGAAAACAAAGTAAAATAAAAAACAAATAAAAATTAGAAAGGAAAAAGAAAAAAAATTAGAAAAAAAAGAAAAAAATCAGAAAAAAAAATGTTAGTTGGAAGAGTTGTGACTAGGTTGGTGTAGTTTTAATTTTTCTTTGTTGTAGTTTGTTGTTGATTATTGTAGGGTCGGGGCCATACCGCATTCCCCGGTTGATTTCCCTGGTAGGTTATTTTTGGATTAAGTGTGGGTTGTTAGACGATGCCGTGCTGAAGTAAACCCCCCCTTGCTAGTTACGCAATATTTAAAGAGTAAGAGAAGGGATAATGTTCGCGTGCCCTCTATGCGGTTTTCTCTGTCCGGCTAAGCGGGGCCGTCCGCCCTAGTGTAGGGATGTGGGCCAGTCATATGGCAAGGATGGAGATGCCTTGTTGGTGCATGTGGCTGGTCGGTCCGAGAGAGGGACGAGAGGAGCAGTACGGTCACTCACATACCAAGGTGGGTGATACCTTGTTAGGTCTTCGGACGAGTATGTGAGTGGGACCAGTAGAAGTAGGTGGTGGTCACCAGAGAGGGTGACGTGTTGGGGCGGTCCTGTGGGTTGGCATGGCGGAGAGGGTCGCATGGGGATGGTAGCAGTTGTGAGGAGTTTTTGTTCTGCTCCTCTGTCTAAGTGTGGGGCAACTATGTTGCCCTTTTGGGGTGGGGGTGTGCCGAGTCTATGAAAGATCGGCGCGTATTCGGAATTTAACGCCAAAGCTGACGTTAATTCTAAAATCTGTATTCTCGATACTGTACTGTATTTAGCGGTAGATATACGCATACAATCTACAGCAGTGGTAATCAAGCTGCGCTTGATTGGAGCTGCGCTTGATCGGTGCTGAGCTCTGGTGCTCGAGACTGACGGCGAGCAAACAATAGCCGGAATTGCGTTCTAAAGGTTGTCTCTCGCTGGTCGTCCAAACTATCGCTTCGCCTGCATTTTTTCCTCCGACAGAAAGGAGCTTGTTGTTGCACCATCTTCTACCTATGGCAGGCTAAACAAATACAGATCTGCGGTAAGTTACGGCAATATGATTATATACATCAATTTAAAGTAATACGAAAAAACAAAATTGTTTAATAAGCCCACATTGAGTAAAATCAGTTAACCTCACGCCACGTGGTGAGTTGTGAAATGCGTAATTTTGAGTAATCTAAATGCAACTTTTATTGGTAATTATAGTAATACTATATTAATTTCGGATGTCTTAACTAAGGCACCAGAATTGAGAAAAATGTAAATGCAAAAAGGTATTTGTTTAATAAGTACAGAAATGAATTTAATCAGGTAACCTCTCACACCACGTGGCAAATAAGACTATGTGTAAACTTTATTAATTGTATAACAAACTGAATAATTATATAACCGTAATTGAATTTTGTTAACCCACAGGGGTAAAGTTTATAAAATGAAAGTTAACAAAACTAAATGTTTTCAAGATAGGGCCATGTGGCCGTCTAACCGTTGCCAAGTGTGTAAAACTATCATTTTAAGTGGGCCTAAGGCTGTGTTTAATATTATATATGGATTTTGGTGCGTGTGAGGTTTCTGGGGGAATTAGTTCTGAGAACTTATCGCTGATAATATGTTGTATGACTAGGGTCTCTCGCTGTAAGCCGAGGAACAGCTCCATTCTTGAACATGAACATCTAGACTCTCTCTCAACTTCATCTGCCGGAGGAGAATAGCGAGGACGGACCACAAACACCCTATCATGTAGACAAGCAGACCACCTCTTCACAGCATGCAATATATAAGGTTACATCAATCCATATTATTTTTACACAGTGTGATGTAACCCACTAGAACCAGTGGACATAGAGTCACTCTACACCAATGACTTTAAGCTTTAAACATTTTAATTGGGTCCCCGGTTAACGGGACAGAATAGTGCGCGGACTTGGGGGGGGGGGAATCTTTTGTACATTTGTAACTTTGTTTGTATAATCTGTGAGCCCAGGGGTTGACATGTATCTGTGGCTGCTTCCCATTCAAGCGTGTAAATTTCCTTCTTATTTTCAGTATAAGGGTTTCCTTAGTGCTACTAATTCATTCAATCAACATGTAATTTCACTGGTTCAATTTAGTTTTCATTTTATGCTTTAATTTCTCATTTTTAAATTCAGTTTGGGTCATATAGGGATAGAAGTTTCTTTGGTAGTTAAGTCGGATCACCAGTTTAATCCTGTATAGGTACATTTTCATGCAGAGTTGAACATGCTCTTGGGACAAGTTGAATTATGCACTATCTTGCCTAGGAACATGTCGGCCTTTGGGCCAAATTAATTTTAAAAAGTTATAAGGCTTTATGACACGTCACTGTTTTCAAGACTTAACAAAATTTATCAATATTTAAATTCTTTTAATTAATTATGATTACTGGGGTGTTCACTGTATTCTAATTATAATTACTCCAAGTCTAAGTGCTCAATGTGGGAGCACTTTATAATAGTATCAGGCACTATGCCAACTCTTGAATTTAGTATGTCCTGGGGCCACTGGTGTTACAAACATAATATATTATACACATATTAGGTATTAAGACCTTGCATTGGTGTTACATGCAAGATTATTTATAAATTGTTAATTATGTACCTCATGGGGTGGAAAAAGGTGTGGGAAGATTTAATTATGGAAAAGGGTGTGGCAAGATTTAATGATAGATGTTATAATTGTCCTGTGTTGTGGAACGTGTATATGTATTGTATATTCGTGTGTATTTTTGGGGGTCAGATATGTATTGTATATTCTTGTGTATTTTTGGGGGTTAGATATAGGGTTAAAAGGAAAATATAAAACATAGATTTTATATAAATTTAATTTCAAATAATATTTTTTTAAAAGCAGGAAATATAAATTTTATATTTATTGATTTTGTAAGTAACCATTTCGAAGGAGATATAAGGAGTTTAGTTATAATAAAAAGGTTTTATTGGTTGTTAATTTTGTGAGTTTTAATTGCAAGTCCCGTCTCACTGGATCCAGCACATTTTTGGCTTCTCTAGGCTTTGGCCTAGTTTTAATTATCTTGTGGCCCCTCTTAAAAAAAAAAAAAAAAAATCTTTTTCAAAAAAAAAAAATAAATTTTTTTTCAAGTCAAACTTAAAGAGGGGTTACAAAGTAAACAGTTTTCCCAGACATGAATATTGTGCTGCACTGAGAAAATATTCTTCACCTTTCACTTTCTGAAGGACAATACATAGCAAAGACAAAAGGAAGAAACGCTCGTTCGTTACGGTGCTATCCTAGATGAAATGTGATCAAGAACGAAAACTTGAGTTAACAACTTCTATTGTTTAAAATTCTAATGGAAGTACATACAGATGAGAGGTAAATTCAAAGCTTATATTTTTCAATCTCTATGGCCTCTACTACGAGGGCGGTCAGTAGGCTACATAACGGAATTTGGGAAGGAGTGAAGAATATGCTTCAGAACGTCTGTCAAAAGTTGTCGACTACAGACCAAGCATTTGTAAATACGTATTAATAGGCCTAATCTTAAGGATTCAATGTCTCCTTTACACGATACATCTGTATCGTTGCAAGGGAGATTCGTCTTCCTGGAGAACCAAAGTTTCGACCTGTTGAAAGTCAACTCTTCATTTGTTTAACTGTGAGAATGATGTGTCCGTAATACATAGGTAGTAGTTCCAGCAGACTGGTACCCGAATTCAAAATTCTTATCCGCCAATTTATACTGCTACTACTACTGCTACTACTACTACTACTACTACTACTACTACTACTAATGCTGCTACTATCACTACTACTACTACTACTACTACTACTACTACTACTACTACTACTACTACTACTACTACTGCTGCTGCTACTACCACCGCCAGTGTAACCACAGTCTAGCCCACACAATGTTCTGAGGTTTATAAAAATCTATTTTCAGTTATTACAAATAAAAGTAACAGATAGTCAATAGGTGACATTTTCCAAGTCCGCATATACAGTACAAGTTCTTTATCATCGTCTGAATAGTTAAATGCAAAAGTTGTTTCTCATAGATTTATTACTATTATGATTATTATTATTATTATTAATTTTTCTTCAACTACATTTGTAAGGGAAATGTGTGTGTGATTTCAATGAATATTGTATAATACGTATACCTTCCGTTTAAGAAAAAAAGAAACACTGACTCTGAGGTCTAAACTGGAATACAGTGCATCCATTGTTTGTCACACACATTGGGCTCTCTTTGTTCAAACATTCTGAGTTGCTTTACTCTATGCTCGGGTTGTTTACTGGTTATTTATTCAAAGATTTGAGACTGATATTATTAAGTTCTCATTGGTATATCACCAAAGGTATTTCCCCTGATCTTACCTTCGTCTCTAGTTTCGTATTCAGTCAATTGCTTGTCTGATACTTTGCCGTTTGGTATGTTATTATTTGTTTACTAATCTATGTGCGGTCGGGTACGGAAGTCCCCGTTAAAGGTATACGAGGCCTTAATGTTTTCTTATTATTTGGATTATTTACTTATTCTCTGACTAAAAGTTAGGTATTAGCATCGTTATTCTAAAAATCTTCTACACCTGTGCTGATAACATTCGAATGAACATAGTCCAGAAAAATCGAATTGTAGGAACAATTTAATATAGCCATACAAGGCATTGTGAACAGGAATTGATGAAAAATTGAATCATGAAGTAGATGACTCGAGTAAGTATACTCTTGAGAAGACCAAAGGTGAATTGAGAGGATCAGGTAATTGAAGACGAAAGGGTGTAGAAATAAAGAGAAGTACAGAAAAAAAGGTAAGAAGGAGTTGGTGGAAATAGTGGATGAGGCAAGGAATCATCAACTGTACAGGTAAAATTGAATTTGTAGATGAAGTGACTCATCAACTCCATAAAGTTTAGAGACAGAAGAGCTCACAAGAACAGCTCTAATTTCGCTAAGACAAAGCTCTAATGAAAATAGCTTAATATGGAATGTGACAATCAATTATCACTAGACCAAACGGGTTGTAGCGATATGGTAAACAACTTTCTATGGTACTTCAATTATGAGTTATAGTAAAGACGCTATGAAAATAAGGCAATGGAACGAAATACGTAAGTTTTACCTTGAAATATACACAAACTTAGTTGCTAAAAACAAACTGCGCACATTATCAGGTGAATTCGTGATAAAAAAAGAAGTGTGACAAGAAGCTAGTTTATCACCAAAACTGTTCTCGGTATTCTTGGAGTGTGTTTACATGTTTGCTGAACCCAGACGAGTGGGGAGACAAGTGCTATCGACTAATAACGTCCACCGCGCGCACGCACGCACGCACACACACACACTCACATATATAAATATATATGTAAAGCTACATTTAATTATCTTAAAATTAATTAAGATTATGTGCATACATCATTAAGTACATGGTTCACCTAAATGTATGTATTAAAAAAATAACTTCCTTTAATTCTTTATCAGCTTGTAAATACTGTGTTTAAGCATTTTCAATTTTGGTCTGAAAAGGAAGCAAAAATGAGCGTAGTCGATCCCTAGTCACTATGTGAAACACTGATTCTATTTTGCATAACCCGAATATCTAATCATATTGACACCGGCCGTGAAAGCCTACGTACTAAAAGTGTCAGTTAACTTCCAGTTTTCCCAAATGGATGACTGATAAAGATTATTTTCAGTATACAAGTTGGTGTATAATACCGGTACTTACAAAGTAAAAAGCAACGGAACAGAGGTAGAGATTGGGTTCACCTGTTAAACACTCAAAGGCTTCTAGCTGGTGCTTTTGTGGTACTATTATTTAATGATTTGAAAAATCATGAAAGCAGTTTTCAACTATTTTAGATTTACAATCAGAATGATCACAGTTGCACACCACTATATAAAAATTATCCCAATTAGCGCTTTCAAGCTTCACAGCCCATCGTCAGATTGGAATAGACAGGAAATAAGCGAAAACAACCCCTTCACCCCTCTCCCCCACCCTGCTCACACACAACAAGCTATAATATAAATGACCCTTCCCCACCCCCTAAACCCTGTCCCACCATCTGTGAGCAGGGTGGTGGAGAGGGGTGAAGGGGTTGTTTTCACTTATTTCCTGTCTATTCCAATCTGACGATGGGCTGTGAAGCTTGAAAGCGCTAATTGGGATAATTTTTATATAGTGGTGTGCAACTGTGATCATTCTGATTGTGATTTCAACCACTAACACAAATTTCTTCATTAAACGTATTTTGGATTTCATGGCAATATTTTATGAAATACTAAATAAACAAATATGATATATGATCTTTTCTACGTTTTTGCGCTTCTTTGTAAACGTTCACTCCGCAGATGAAGCTCGCTTCCACACCACACTTCTCGATTTCCCCTTTAGTTCATACAGTAGTTTTAGTTTATTTTAGTTTTCTTAATTCTCTTTGTCGACATCTTCTTCTTTAGCTGAATTTAAACAAGTTTTCCCGTTGAAGTTAAAGCAACTGAGTGTGCAACGCAACCCAATTTTTTACGCAGTTGTATCGTTTCCCACAACTCATTCTGAAACTGCAGGAAATTAGTTGAAGAACAGTAAACGGAGCTAGTGCTTCACTGGTGTGAATGGGGGATAAATATTCTTTGTCTTTTTAAACCCTATTTGGTTGCGTCTGTTTCGTCCGTTCCAATCTTGAACTTGCTGATAAACTCGACAGCAATAGTATTGGGCAGCAGTAAATGTTGACGACAGTCTTGATAAAATAACAGCACTGTTTTTTAATTTGCTTATCAGTAATAAATCTGTCGATTCAAAGATACTTCTGTTCGTGGTGCTTTGTATATTGCAAGTACGATTCGCTCGCCTGCAATAGCAATTTACTCTTTCGTCGAAGATGGAATATTCTTGAATATCTTGATAACCTCTTCCAAGTCTATCATAGTATTTAATAGTTAGATCGTTTGAAGGCTTTGTTACTTTATGATACGATAATTTTTGATAATTTGGCAATCTATTACAGTATCGTTTTGTGTGACTCAGCAAATTCCAACCATCACATAGAATGTATTTTTACGGTCGTCGTTTGATAATAAAAACTAACAAAACAATGTAAGAAAACAAAGATCTATCGACATCAGGACATGATTTTACCGCAGAATACTTGAACTGTGCTACTTCATTGTAACTTCAACTAAAATGCATACTCCATATTGCTTGGACAACACTTTTCCACCCAACAACCGTTGGTCTCTTACGCAGTGTCGCAAACACCACGCTATCTTTGTATTCTTCCACTAGTTTTATCTGTAACGTTTTCATATTTATGGAGGAAGAGACTGATAACTTTTCTTCAAGTTTACATATTAACTCCTGCATTGTGAACTGTCACTCGTAGGAATTTTATATAAATTTACGGAACTTTTCAAATGCTGAAGCAAGGTCGTACTCCTGTAAACGCCCTCATTTTTGGTTTGAAGCCTCATTTGACATGAACTTGGAATAACATGCTTTATGATAATGCGCTTCATCTGTGACTAAACAAATGAAACCGCTTAAACCTCCCCACTGAAGTCATCGTTTCTTATGGCGCATCTATACAAAACTCTATCTTTTACTGTGCGTGAGCGAACTTCATTGGCTCACGTTTATGAATTCTTTTTTTGTTCAGCAGCGATATTACACGTTTTACTGCACAAAAAGCAGTTGGTTTCAAAAATAAAATTGAAAGAGTGATTTGAATACACTTCGTCTTTGCTGCTTAGTACTTTTTCCTCTAAAAACCTGCTAATATTTCGTTCTTTGATGTTTTCACTCCGGCATACTTTATGAAATGTCACAGTTGCAATTCTTCGGGGTATCTTTGGTTTGCCATCTTTTCCGGCTTTGCATACGGCTATTAAGTTATCCATACATTTCTCCACACACACAATCTTGCCATCATGAAGCGTCTTTTTGCACATTTCAACCCTAATTGCAAGAATTGTATGCGAATTAGCTGTATGGTGTATAAACCTTTAATGTAAAATTTTATGAAGAACATTTTTTGCTCTGATATTTTTCGCCCAAATAACAGTATAGAAGGTAAGTAAGGAAGACTCGAAAAAGATCCGCTCTCCTGCGTTTTTCGGCCATGGTTCATGGCCGCTCTTCACGGAAACAAGTCGTGGTCGAACCGTTGAAACGCTCCATATAAGACAACGTTAATCAAGATTCACGGCGCTGCACCGAACACGAGCCACGGGGAAAATTCGTGCAGTCTGTAAAAGGACCTAAGGATTTCAGTCGTTCAAGCTAAGTCTGTAGGTGTCGTTCGTTTTTCTGTACTTTTTTTTAAATGATATTATTCTGCGAAAAGGCATACATATGTTTTATTAGTGGCTGTATGAAAAACGATTATTCTTGAATCGTACTGCTTCATTCTTCTAATAACAGATATCAGGTTCTTGGCCTATAAGATCAATGTCAAATAAGATGCAATTACACATCATTAATTTTAACAGGTAATTAAAATCATCTGATCCACTCCCATGAACGTGTAACCGCTGTTGCCTGCAGCAATAGTACAGGAAATAAAATAAAATAAAATAAATTATATCAGAGAGTAAGTAAGCCTGCTTCAGAAATATACAAAACACCATACTGACATATTAGCGCAGACGTCACACTGTAGAAACCTCAAGCAAAAGTAGAGGCGAGGAAACAAATATTGAATATCATTTACAAACAAAAGATTTAATTTGTACATTATACGAATACTTTTCTCAAGTACTTTGATGGTGTAGTGTCTTTCATCTCTGTACTAGATAATGCTTAAAAACAGGAAACGTTCAATAACATTTTTCAGTACAATTTTTTTTTTAAAAAGATTAACAACTATGAAATACATGCAAATCATTGTAAAAATTTAAAATAAACAAGCAAATGGTAGTGGAGAAACGTGTTTATATCTGCTGCGCAAATGTGAAAGACAAATGTAGAAAAGAAAATTATGATGAAAATATATTTAAATAACGTTTAATTTATTCAACAATCCCCACGGTCTGTATGGACCTACTCAAATCTTAGAGTGTGGACCAATTCTCCTCTAAAATTTTCTGAAAACTACATTTAAAAAGACATAAAAAGCATTTTGGTATTCTTTTTGTATGTGTATGAGACGTTTAAATGGTCGGAATTGTATTGGAGACTCTAAGTTTCTTTCCTTGCTTTTTGTAAGAGTTTCTTATTTCCAAATATTGCAGTATTTCTTTTTAATAAGGTTTTTGCGCCGCATAACGTTGGTAGAAAAAACCACGTGTACCACGTTGGATTAACCAATATGAACTGACCTTGCAGCTTAAGGTAATTTCAACTAAAATTCTATAGTTTTGATTTGTCAATATTATGTCTCTTCTCTATAGAAGTCAAATTCCAAACTTCAAGGGTCCTGTTCCAATTGGACAAGCCTTAAACAAGACGAAGAAAACGAACGTGAAGAGAAATTTGAAGCCGAGATGTTCAGGAAGACACTGTAAAACCAAACAATCTCAGTTACCTTCTGGCAGCCATTTGGCTCGATCCAGACTCTTCAATCCAGCCACGACTGCAAAGTCACCCTGGTGCAACAATGCAATACAATGCGGACGTGAAGGAAGCGACAGGAAAGAAGAGGATCTAAATGGAATAGAAAGAAAATAAAGGAAGCCCATCCTTCGGCTGCCTAGTGAAGAGGACTGCTACACAGAACCAAAAGAGAGGGTAGCTTCCGAACTTCACAACGCGGCTCGCGCGGAAAACTCGCCGCAGCAGCAGCAACTAGCGGCCCCGCCTAACGACCCTTTTAAGGGGCACCACCATTTATCTTGTGACACATGCCTCTATAATATTTTTTCTAATTAGCATCTACATGATACATGAACACGCGCACTCTACTATTGTAACCGAACTTGCTCACATATTCGTATATCGCATTACATATTTGCACTTACAAAACTTTTTAAGTTCAAATAACAAAGTTCCTTAAAAACTAAATTATGACTCACATGTGCAACTGATGACTCACATACAACACATTCCATACATTCTTGTATTCAGCACATAGTTTATTTTAAGCATATATACGTCCCATAAATGCACATCCAACAGTATTTTTGCGTTTTATGATTCGCTTTAGTACATAATCCTTTATTTTCCGCAAAAATTAAATAAGAAATTAAGCTAATCAAACAGAATATTGTTGTCACATTTTTGCCGGTTGCTGACCACAACCAAGCAGCGCACAACATGAGATTCGTCGTGTATTTCAAGGGAACAGGCCTATTTTTATGTTGCGTGGTAACAACGGTTGAAAAACCGATGTCAGCGACGAAAGCAAAAGCGATAAATGGATGTGTCCAAAGTATGACAGTGAGGTATCGTGCCGCTGGAAGTACCAATATGATATGGGTTCATTTTGAATTTTTCATATATCCATAGTAGGCCTGATATTATTTTTCATATATGGATTTAGGACTGCGGGTAGACTCGGTCGGTTAAAGACATTTAATCCTAAACTGGAGTTGTGATATTCAGGGGGCTTGTTTACTTCAGAATGCATAGAAAGGTGTATAGTGTATACAGTCTATCTTCTAGACATAAGGGCACTGAAAGTTAATTCTTTTGGCATATCATGAAAAGCGAATTATCGGCTATTATTTTCAGGGGCCGTTACGTTACATTAAGAAAATAGTGTAGGTTGCATTTCAGCTTACATTGTTAATACAGTACACAAGAACGTTTTGTACTTTTTGAAGTGAGACCTGCATATACGGCACTACGGTTCCCGGCTTACTCCTGTACACCTCGCGCTCATAGTGCAGTAGAATTGATTCAACGTGTAGTTAAACAAGTAACGAAACGTGTAACGAAATAGATGTAACGAAAAAGCAATGTCGCCAGGTCAGTCGAACCTATTTTCCCCACACAGGTAATTAAAATTTCACCACTGCCAGAAAACTGTGTGCTTTAAGCAAAGCATAGTATTTTTAAAATGTGCTTTATGTCAGCATGTTCTAAATGCTTGAATGCTATTAATAACGTAAATGTAATCATCGCTTTCTGTGTATTTTTCACTTTCTTACAAGGGTTAATAAACTTTCAGCAACACCTGTATAAATATTTGTATTCCTAGGGATTCTACTTTCGTTTGACGAGGTCTACAATGCTTATTTAATTACGTTCAAAGCTACTGATACTGAAGGCAACGATATTGGCTTTTGAAATATTCAAATATTTAATTACCAATATTACATACATTCAAACTGAATGTATATTTTTTGTATAACTAATTTAATTTTGTAAAATATTTAGATATTATACTGCGCATATCACATTCTATTTTCCAACTAAATTTTCCGTAAATCATATTGTTACACTGAAAAATTATTTGTTACGTAATGTATGTATATGTATGTATACTTACATGAATCTTAATTCTTTACAGCAAAATTCATCATTCTCCAAATACAGAAGAGCAACCTTTTACACATTGAAACACTTCACTCGCCACTCGACATTGAAGGACTGAGTTCTGGTCTCTGCCCCACGGGCACCTTTTTTTTCTTATGTTAAAAATTATATGTTTTTTAATGTCCATATTTAATTGAAACGTAAGTAACCACACAGGGTAATTTTCTTCATACAAATTACAGAGTCGCATGAAATGAGTAGCGTATGTCGAGTGGTAGTATTTACTGGACAATTTACTTTAAAGACAATTTGCTCATTAAATTAGATGAAGGGACAGTTGAGGTTAAACAACATGCCAAGAGCGAAATGGGGGTTATATATATATATATATATATATATATATATATCAGATTCTCTCCAATTTTCTCTACAATGTTTATATTATTTTTCCAAATCTGCTACTTAAATTCCCAATTGCGATTGTTGTTTAGATTTGGTAGCTCCTCAAGTGTCACCCAGTTGTTAATAAAATCTCTGTACTGATGCGTATTCAACTGTACGTGCCAAAGAATTATATTGGGAAACGTTCGATTTTTGTAATGTAGAAGAGTTTATGAAAAGGATAAGACTGCCTTTCTCAAGCTGTTTTTAAAATTAGACAAAACAAGAAAGTTCTTAAAACAATGGTTTATTAAATTAATGTTACCGTATTTATAAATAATCGTTTCAACATAGTCACATTTGGAAGAAGAACCCTACGCAAGCATCACACGCACACACGCACACACGCACACATACACACAAACACACACGCACGCACGCACACGCACACGCAACACACACGAAATATGTTACTCTATAGACTCTTTCTTATTCACTGAATTTCCATACCATAGATAATACATGTCATAAGAATTTATACTTATAAATACATACATGTAATTATTTAGATGTAATGTACACACATGAATACTCACAAAGGACTTCCATGACGATCTTTATAAAGTCAGTTAACATCGTGAGTTAACAATTTTGCAGAAATAAAGATTCAAAGCTTTACAATTGCTGTGACCGTTTTCGGCTTTGTGACTCGACTAGTATGGACACATCCACTCCTGTCAGTTCTCTGTTGGGTACTGTGCGACAGTTGTGTGTGTGGGTTTCTAGATCCAATGGGAATTCGTTTACCACTTACCACCCTTGAAGATTGTAGACTTTGTGATCACATACGGTTTCTGTAAACACAGCCGTTTTCGTTCTCTATGGACCTAAGCATTTTTATGGTGCATGCTAAGTGATTACGCCTTAAATCTAAAGGGACTTTTCAGTATACTATACTGCTATAAAAAGTAGTCGTTTTTTATGAATTCTTAAGAGCCTTGCGTATGTATAAAATTGTAGACTTTATGACTACATGGTGATTGTTTGTGTAGAGAGCATAGTCGTAAAGCTAGATAAGATATCTTTAAATTTTCTCATCTGTTACCCAACCCTATTCTCATTATATCTGTTCATCTAAATTCCGTATAATAAAACTTAAATTAAAAAAACAGATAATCTTTAGTTTGTTGTTTAGAAACCAGATACTTAAACTATTATTAGTACGGCCACCAGTAACTACAATATCTGACTGGCAATTTTAGAAACTGTGAAAATATTACAATTAAGTTAGTTTGTTTTGTATCTTGAATACGTTAATGGCAGAAGTTAGCTTTATATTATCCATATTAGCAACAGGTAGTAATAGGCATAATCATGGTAAACACAGTAATGCATGTTATACGCACGTTTATACATCCGATGTTCTCTACTGATAGAATCATGCCTCTCGGTTTGTGTAGTATGTAACGCGTAGAGTAATATGTAATGAATAACTTAATTCATCATTGAAGGGGGAAATAGGTACAATCCTAAACAATTACATAAATATATTTATTTAATTAATTAATTAATTAATTAATTTTTTGATTTTTATTGTCTGCGCTAAGAATTAATTATTAATTGTTTAATTAATTCTTAGTTATCTCGAAAAATAATTTCTTTATAGTTACTTTTAAGCAGTTATTCTTTATGTTTAAGAGAGTACAAGAAAAGTATATTTAAAGAAACCGCATAAGTATTGGCACATTTAAATTTCAGTCACATTTCTATAAAGCAACAATTATCTTACGAGCTTTATAAATTCCCATTGCTACATTTTCACTTTACTTGTACCTCACGTGTTCTGGAATAAACCCTTCTGCTTAAGGTGATTTTTGTATGCTTGTTTGCTTTAAGCTATCTGAAATATGACGAATTTTTAAGAAACACAAATTGTATTAATTTTTCCCCGAATAATGAATAAAAAGGTTTTATAGTAAGTGAAAACTATCTTGCAAACAAAAAATGAACAGAATAAAATTAAAAAAACATGAAAATATTTTTTTAAATATCCATAACTGCATAACGCAAGTAAAAGCTTTGGTATGCGTAAATTAAATTTAATTTGCCAGCTAATTTCAAATTTTAAAGATGCGTCTTTTGTTGGTTGGTTATCGTAATCATTAAAGCAAGTTATTGTAAAAATGTAGAAGCGTCAAATATGAGTATCGGTAAATGTGTTCTGAGTAAAAGAAACTTGTACCGTTTCAAAACGTTATTTTTGCTCAATATTAAAATTGGTTCCATAAAATTAGATTTAAAATTCTGTTTTTTTTTTGTGAGTGTATTCAGCTTATCGTGAAACTATAGTTTCTAAAATACACACATTTATGTTAAATAAAGGTTCTCACTACGTGTGTGATTCCTAGTTGTTACAAAAAATAATTACAAATTAGAAACCCTATTTATTGCTAATTACTAAATTACTTATTACTAAATTACAACAAGCAAATCCCAAAACAATTGGAATTGTAAGATTTAAAGTTGATTATTTCAATTGCTTTTTGATGCCTGAGGCATAGTGTTACAAAGAAGTACATTACCAGATTTGTGTAGTTCAGTTTTACAGATGCTTCTATTTTATTAGTTGCAAAATATTAGAACAGTTTAATTACTACTTTTGGGTTACTTAATATTTTGTAAAAGTATCATCTGTCAGGGCTGAAGCTAATATTTGTTCTTTCCATATTCGATAAGCCTACGTTAAAATAGCCAGACAGTGTTATTCTTACCATATATATCCATTCTCTCAAGTAGGAAAAACATAGTGACAGGCTCTTATACTTTATTCAACACACGATAATAAAGAAAACTGCAAATAGTTAAAGCTATGTGAGTACTAGACATAGTAGTAATTGTTTTTTACTAGTAGTAACAGTATTTGACAAATTTAGTAACTTAAAAAATTAAATCACTGTGAGGTCATCGTAATCAATTTTGTTTGTTAAATTATTCAAATAATAACTCAATAAAAATTGCTCTTCGGGAGTCGACACTGACCAATTTAATTAGATCTGTTCATTCATTGCACAACTGTACTTAACTTCTCTTTATACGTGATCTATATTTTTGTATTTACTCAGCGTTTATTCCATTTAAAAACATTGCTTCTTACCAGTCACGCATCTAATTTTTAGTTTCAAATTCTTCAAGGGATCATTGGGTAAAATTAGTTAGTAGCACCTTATGATCTATCTGGTTTTTGGAATACGCCATACATAGCAGTGTTTAACCAGTATTTACTGTAAACCGTTGTGCCATCTGTGTCATATATCTTCTGGACTAGTTAACACATACAATTTTACGCGTTTAGAGGCAGTTATTTAACTGTAGTGAGTGATAGGAGGAACACTAGTGTCCATGTTCTGTAATATAGGGGTTTTCCTTGTTTTCCGTAAGATAGAACTTAGTATTATACATATTCTTTAATACATTTAACTCCTTATTTTTAAATTCTAGTCTTCCTTATCAATACGTAACAGATTCGGTGGCTTACCTTCGATTCTAATTGTGTCCTTTATGTTTATTAACGCCATCTTTTCTTTAGTGGTCATATACAAGTGTATTTGGTTAATATATGTATAGGCCTAACGTTCATCGTGTAGCTACTTATAGTTGACACTAAGAATAATTTGACATTAAGAGTATATCAGCCGCCCGTAAGCGTCTATTCCAGAGTCTTATTATTTTCCTCTTAGGGAACTTCTCCCCAACGGGAGCGTGAATTTATTTAGCTCCTCCTTAACTAACATCTTAGTACTCTGTTTATTTTCTACTTAAGGTTTCTTAATAAATTGATTTTGATAACTTGATTGTTATCCTGTACAGGACATTAGTAGTCTGACTGTTTAGAATATAAATTGTATGTTTTGTCTTACACTTGAGATAAGAGTATCACATCTTCTGATGCTGAGCCAATTTCATTATATCAAGTTTGTTTAAGCTTTTACCTACATTAATAGAACTCAAAAATGGCTAGCCAAATCACTGTTTTCAATCAGATCGGAGAATAGACTTTCAAGACTTAAGACAAAATTTGGGCTTCCAACTCTATGTCATCTATGTTGTATGTTCCGTTGATCACTTAATATTCAAATAAGAGTGCCAATCTAAGTTTGGTTTATAAGGAGCTAACGGCCAGATTATTTATTTTAAAAATCTGTTTTACAGCCTATGTGCATTTAATTACAATTGCAACAGTACAACCATTAAAAGTACTGTGCATTGCCAAAATAAATGAAAAAAATAAATAAATATGAATTAATAAACATGATTCAGATTGCATAAGCTGGATCGTAGTTAAAAATAGGGAGCGCAGAATTCATGCATGGACATGCATTTTCGACACACCTGTCGCTAGCATTGTGTACACGCGTATTTTGTCTGTGTGTGTAAAGCCTGTCCGTTCCTGAAAAGTAACCAACCCTTTTCAAGTAGAATAGTTGTATGTTTTATTTTAATCATAAGGAAAATATGTACGATAGGGTAAAACAAAAGACTCCAAAGTGTAAAGAAATTAAAGGTGAATAAAGTGTTAAAGGACCGTACCGATGTGACGAAATGTGGGATTACTATACGTAAAAAATGAATAGCTCTTTTTGTGATTAACATAAAGAAGTGTAATTTACGTATAGTAAATATATAAAAATTAGTGATCGATTGACCATCGAGTGATGTGAAACAAATTTCGTAATTCGCGAAGATAGGCGAAAATTGTGGATTGAACCAGAGTGGGAGAAGTGACGCTTCGACAGAATCTGTAAGGTTAAATATTGTTCAGACATGAGTTTTTGCACGACCTGGCTATAAATACCAGGTCGCGGTAATAAAGTTTCTTCTTCTCTATTCAACCGTTGCCACTGGAGGCTATGTCAGTCGACGACGCTAATTCACATCTATAGTAAGAGTCACAGGACAAACTAGAGGTCCAACCAGAGCAGCAGAGTACACACGATGAAGTCTATAGACACACCGGCAGTATATGATGTGAGGCGAGACGACTATTAAAAAATACATGCAGTGGAACACGACCAGAGGACCAGAAGGCACTGAGGACACGACCAGAGGACCAAAGGAGAACGTACGGATGATTAATCACGTCAAACGAGGTGATAAAAACCATTGTAATTATAGACATTGAAAGACACTAATTAAAGTTGGAATGAAAGACATTCAACCAGTATTAAAATAAATAAATTGTACATAAATGTAAAAGCAGAATAAAAGTTAGAATAATATTCCTTGTATTAAAGTTAGTAATTGAGAGTAGCGTAAATGATAGGAGAAATATTTAATTATTGAATTAACATAATTAGTAAAATCTTGTTGATAAAGGAGAATGCATATGCAGTAGAAAGTTAAAACAAATTAATATAAAAGAAATTTGAATACAAGTAACTCATTATTGAAGCAAATTAATCAGCAATTGCAAAAAGATGAGCACACAATGAGTAAGCCGAGAGCAAAATAAATATTTAATTAATTAAAATTAGATAATAAGATTTATGTATAATTTGTGTATTTAATTTGTTAGCAATAAGTTGTGTACGAAAGATTCGTACAAACGATATAATAATGAGTCAACATTTAATATGCGAAATGAAAGATTTTGTTTAATAAATATAATGGAACAATTTTAAACTTAAATAACGTATCATCTTCTTATTACGTTACACCCATGAATTCAATACATTATATAAATGCAAATTGTGTTGTTATACAATACATCTTACTATTTCCAATCAAAATATACATTACATTTATTATAAAACTTCAGGATTTTGATTATGAATGGCAAGCAAATCGCTCCTGGGCTAAACTTTGCTAAATAAAAAAAAACTAACACATTTTTTGACGCACACCAAGTTTCGAAAACATAGCTAATGGTGTTTATTCTTTAGCTATACTAAAACATACAATTTTGACAAATAATAAATATATTTATCTTATTTCCTGTCTCGTGACCACATGTATTAACGCAATGAATATTATTTACGCGTTTCGAAACTATATATCGTCATCAGAATATATATTAAAATATATAGTCACTCAAAGAGGTCGTTAAAAATTTAAAACATTAAAATCACAAAATCGAAACCAAACATATAAGTATTTATGTGAAGCGAGTGCGCACTCGACGAAAGCCGGCCGGACACTGATTGATATCAGTTACAGTTAATTTTAGTGCTGTGTCATATAATGGATTCGGCTTGAAATGTAAATGGTCGTTCAATATGAAATTACGGTAGTATTTGTCATTATGTGCTCTATATATTTCAAATTCTTCACGTGCATTTAAATAAGCACCTTTACCACAGACATGTAAGTGTTTCAAATTGGTGTCAAAGCTTGTATAATTATGGCTCTCCTGTATAAGATGACGAGCATAGTTAGACTTTATACAAGATTGTTGCTTTGGAGTGTGCTCAACGAAACGTTTATAAAAACGTCTCCCTGTCTGACCAATATAAAAGCATTCACAGTCATTAAATTAAAGCTTATAAACACCTGTTTTCATTTCCAAAGGTGTACTGGTTCTATTACGAAGCTTATTAAACAGATTGTTACTGGTTTTATATGTTTCTGTTCTATTGTTACTATTTAATACTTTTGATAAAATTTTGGGCATAATACTGGTGTAGGCTGTTGAAATAAAGGTTGGTTCCTTATCTTTTATCATTCGAGGTTTCGACAATGTATGCTTATGCTTTTTAAGGAGGTTATCAACCCTGGAAGATGTGTAACCATTGGCAACAGCAACGTCTTTTATAATATTTAATTCAATCCAAAAATCATTTTCATTGAGAGGTATCGTTAACAACCTGTGTATGAAATAATTATAAGCCGCCATTTTCTGCGAGAATGGGTGGTGTGAGTCAGCAGGTATGGTTACATCTGTGGTAGTCGGTTTCCTGTATACACTATATTTCAATTTATCATCACATTTGGTGATGGTCAAGTCAAGAAAATTCAGTTTGTTATCTATTTCAGTTTCATGTGTAACTGAAACATGTAACTGCACGGCTGTAAACTTGTGCTCAGTGACGCCTTCTTGCCTTGTTGTGGTGGGGGACTGCTGCTTTCCCGCCGGACCTTTTTTGCGCTTTTACTCCCGCCTACCGCGCTATCCAGTGTTATACATCGATGGAGCCGACGAATAGTAGCGGACTGTACATTATCAAATGCATGTGTTACGTAGCGATTGACGTACAAACAAAACCACATCTAATGAATGCCGCTTGACTAGTCATTGTGTAATGGCTGCATGTGACCATTGCATGCGAGGATCGTTCAGATGAATCTGCACCTTAGGCCAGGTTCACACGACAATATTTTTCCCGTATACCGCATACGAGATTTTATCGAATAGAACAGTCGCAGTGTATTTTGTATTGGATGTTCACACAGAGTCCATGCGGTAAAAATCCCGTATTCGAGACAAATCCTTCCCGTATACAATCCGGTTTTATCACTCGATACGTTTTGTAATTACCGTCGATTGTGGCAACGAAGGAAGATCGCCTTGCGTCCTATTATAATAGGACGTAATACTGGGCTGTCGGCTATTTTCTGGCATCAAGTACGCAATTTTTTGAAGTTTTGTTAATGACAGTGTGTCTATAATATATGGTATGACTTTTGAGCAGTATCATGAAATTAATGTAATTGTACTGGTGGAAACTAATTTACAAATTCGCGGTAAAGCAAATAATTGTGTACAGACGGATATCCATAGTTCAATGATTGCAATTGGTTCCAAAAGACGTCAGTAAACTGAGCATTAAGTTTGTGTGATGAGCTGAAGCTGAACGATAGTCTTACGACACACAAGTAAACTGGGGCAAGCAAGTTCAGTGTTTACTTTACTTGTACGTTTTGTTCTGCCTTACAATCCAGTCACGTAATCATGATTATCCATTTACGTAGTTAGACTCTCAATTAATGAGAGAAATACAATACCGTTTCCAACGATTTTCGTTAACTCCCTTATTGTACAGTTACAACAGTTAATGATCAATTAAAAAAATAACTTTCTATCCGTTACTGCTGTTAGAGCATTTTAATCCACAGACACTTAAGTATTACTTGCTTCTTGGCGTGTGTAATGGATAAAGTATATATTATTTCTTTTAGGAAATAGTAAGGATGGCTGCTAATTTAAACAATACGAAGAATAAAGTATATATTATTTGCCCAACGCAATACATTTGCGCCTGTGGACATTTTATATCAGGTCTCTTGTTGGCTCAGCCTGTCCTAGAAGCTAACATTAACTTTACTTTTTAACAATCGTAATTTCAGTTCTTACATGGTCTATAATAAAATAATTTTACACTTTAAAATACTTGATATAATTATGCATTAGCACGCGAGCGCGACACACACGCGCACACACACTGAGTTCATAAAATTAGGGAAAGATTCATATTTTACAAAACAATCGTTATTACCTTCTTCGCTATGTAATCCTTCATAGCTGTTAATGTGGAATTAAAGATTCGCCAGTATAGGATATTAATTTTTTTTCACCATGAAAGAGGAAACTTAGTATGTGTATATCAACACTAACCGAGTCTTACCCAGGCACACCGATTCACAAAAGTCTTAATTCACGTCAGTTTACACCGTGTGTGTGTTGTGTGTGTGTGTGTATGTATGTATTAGAAGCTAACAGGTTTGAAGCTGACTGTACTTGCAGAAATAAATTTTGCTTAGGTGAATTAATACGTTTACTGTCTTTTTTCATTAATATAGATTATTGAACTTTCACTTGTGAAACTTACTTTGTTTCCTCCCGTACGCGTTTCGGCGTGATGTGCGCCTTCATCAGCGGTGTGAGACAGACTGCCAGTAACTTGTAACGGTTTTATTTGGTAGGTTGAATGGTTGGTGGTGTGTGGTGGAAGGGGATTGGCGAGGGGATCCGAATTATTGTCTTTTTTCAATTAACTTATAACACATTTTATACAGATTATATTTGTATAAATTATGAATTTAACAAATAAATACATTTTTATATGTTTTACAATTATGAACTAAAAAAGAGAGTCTTTACTTTTTTACATTTAATAAAATAGTTTTTCTTTTACATTTTTCTTTTAATTCCACTTTCCTGGATTTGCTGGGTTACGTTGCAGGTCCGGACTATCTCGCCGGCCTGCTCCTATGCTTTCACACCAGCCGTTATCCTCCTAAGCTGGGATGTCGATCTCAGGGTTTTCTCGTGGCCATTGAGTCCGTCCTAGTTTCTCTTGACTTAATACTCGGTGGCAGGAACGCCGTGACTGAATTCGTGGTACTACAGTGCACTGCTGTATTTTTATTGTTTATAATCGTCTTAAGCTGCGTTACCATGCAGCACTTATCCTAATAACAATATCGTCTTATCACATGCACACCCCTTTGCACAGGACACCAACCAAGGCTTATTGTAAATATGTCCCCATATTTTCACACATAGTGTGAATGTTTCCCATCACATTGTAATATATATATTGCAACGATACGTTTAGCATAAGTCTCCGTATCAATCCCTGACTGCGGTATGAGAACATACGAACGCACGTATGAGTCATGTAAAAGATGTAAATAATGAAAATAATGTAATAATTAAGCGTTAGGTATAAGACATAAATAAAAGAAACAAACGTATTAATTAATTTTAAATAAGCAAATAATTGTAAGTGAACATGCATATGGAATTGCAAAGCCTTGCTGGTTTTAAACGCAGCGAAGGGAGACGAAACACGCCCCGACTGGCAGCGGTGACGTCATTGCGACAGGCAACCGCGTGTGTATCAGTTTGTGTGTGTGTGTTAGTGTTAGCGTGTAAATGAAGAACAAGTTGAATTATGTATACGATTGTGGAAAATTTTACACAGCTTTTTAAGAGCTGAACGAAAACCAGAAGTCACACGAATCAGAGACATATGTAGAAAAACAGGTGGCGCCTGGCGCTACAATTTGATACTAAGAGGTCACTATGATCGCGGGAACCGTTCAACTACCGTGTGAAATTTTGCCATAACTTCCATAGTTTACACACGTTAATGTTCATAATTTGCATACGTTAAGTTTATTAATGTACCTAACCATTTGTCAAATAATATTTATAAAAAAGTGTGCGCTTCATAGAAAGAAGCGTAGGTTGTAATTAGTTAATAAACCGACGCGCTGACTTGTTCAACTCTGTCCGAACAGTTTTCAACAGGAATTGAACGCCGGCAGGAGTATAAAACCCCAGCGAACGACACACGCTTTCTCAGATCATTAACAGACAGTACGTGAAGTCCACGCATCTCGCCACCGCAAATTTTACAAAGTTTAATTAATGTTTTAAACCGAATTACGTAACTTAAAGTGCGATGGAACCGGCAGTACGTCGGTGAAAGTAATTAGTGATATACACGAGTGACGTAAAAGACAATAATATCGTAAATTACGAGGAGTCGAAACGTTGTCGATGAACTTAAAGAAGTCCACGTAGAACTTTGAGACATCCACGATGGAAAAGACGAGGAGAGGGGAGGAAACAAAGCAATATACTAGAGGACGCAGGGACAGCCACACGCAGCTACATCCAGCCGTACATCATCACGACCAGAGGTCCGTGTCAGAACTCAGCATCCATTAGGCGGAGAGAGTAATTCCAAACGACGCAGAGACAGAGAAGGTGATACAGGAAGGGGATCCCAAAACTCGAGAGTCCAGGTGACGGTAACGACACAGTTAAATAGTTGCAGAAATATTCAGGTGAAGTCAGACATTTATTCAATCTTATAAATGACCCTGAGGTCTATCAAAAGAAGGCTCTAGATTCCATATCCAAGTTTACATAAACTTTATTATTTTTATTTGCATAATGAATAATTAATAAAAGTTCAGAGAATAATAATTTATAACAAAGAGCATAAAAATTATTAATCTCATAAATAAATGGTAATTAGAGAAACCATATTTTATTATATTTTTATTATATAATTAAAATCAATTAACTGTAACGTAAAATCAAGTACGAAAGTTTACTTCAATTGTAGATTTTAATTAATTGAGACATTAGGAGTATAGTTAATTAAAGTAATAGAATGGTCTCTATTAGAATTTTTATAGATGTTTAATTATTTATTTTTTTAATTAAGTGGTGTATAAGAAAAAAAACACACTTGCTAAGTCACTACTAATATTCAATTTCGTACGTGTTAATCACGCACGTGTAATAATATATGTGTTATATATTATATGTCTGTGTAAATATTCCAGGTCATATACGTCTTATTTTTGTGTATAATGTGTCTTAGACTATAAGAGATAAGATTTAGCCGCGTTATAATTATACGATATTCGTATAAGTGAATATAAGTGTTTCAATATTAGTTAACCCACACACTAATTAATAACATGACAATTTGCATTTTTTAATTAATAAACAAAATGAATATAATTTTATTAACAGAGTCGTACTAATTTCACAACCAGTACTAAATCCTCTGTACTCTTTACTTGTAACGATATTCACGTGCTTATCCACCCTCAATCAACTACCAAAGCCTGCGACCTAGCTGGGAAACATCAAGGTAAATACTGCAGAAGAAGAGTATACCTTCGAGACGTGGGTAAGTGCGCACAAATGAGTAATAGCATATGTGCAAAAGTAAGTGTTGAAGAGTATCGTTGCAATATATTGCAACGATACATATACATAAATTTAGGCGTGTCGTGCCCCAAGTCCAGGGCGAATTTTATTTTAACAAGACCACTTGCATAATAAACAATTTAATTTGTGTTTGCGGAGCCCCACAATCTGGGACGCCATATTATGCAACGATATAACGTTGTAAATATAATATAATTTACATTTGTGATGCTCCACGTTGGAAGTGATAATTAATATGCAACAATACGATATACATAAAATAGGCGTGACTGGTCTCACGTTCAAGATTGACAAATTATGTAACAAAATAGCATTTAAATTGGGTTTCAGTTGTATCTGCAATAAGAACTCTATGTAACTTGTAACGGTATTTCAAATTTATTTGATATTAATAAAATTGTGCACTTAGCACTTACTTCGACTAAAAACATTCGTTATTATTTGTTATTATGCCGTAAGGCTTATGCCGTAAGTATACATCCTTACTGATTAAATATTCTATTCTACTAATTATTGTATTAAAGGAAAATCTCCTTTCCAGACTACTCAGTCAATTAATGTGTTTCAAAATATCAATATTTAAATATCTTTCTATATATTGTAATGTACTCAAAATATTAATAGTTATTGAAATTATCTTTTGTTTCTCAGTACTGATTTATATCAAACACTATTGTTTTCATTTAAATGCTTTGTATTCGTTTTATTTCATTACTAATTTGAGCTCTTGTTACGTTAATCGTATTTCTAAAACATCTATGATTTTAATTCTACTTTACAATAAACATTGGCTCTTACTTTTAAATAGACCAAAAATGTCTGTAATTGTCTTTAAGTTCATTGTTCGATTAAGAGATAAATAAGTTGTTTATCACCTTATTGTCGTCAATCATACTCGATCATTTGATCCATCTGTAGTCGTCCTCGTCTCGCACTTCAGCGTCCTCTTGTCCAGCGTCGACTCGCTCCTCTTGTCCAGCGTCGACTCGCTCCTCTTGTCCAGCGTCGACTCTGTCTTCTGTCCAGCGTCGCCTCGCTCCTCTTGTCCAGCGTCGACTCGCCTCTTGTCCAGCGTCGACTCGCTCTCTGGAACTTCTCCTCGTGCTGTTTCTGACGTCAATGGATCTTCTTATGTAATTTTGTTAGTATTTAAAAACAGTTGGTTTGACAATCGAGTTACATAACTGTATGTAACTGGAAGGATGAAATTATTTACAAAAATTTAAATATTCTGTGTGGACGGGCAGAAGCTCCCGCTGCACCGTGGATGATTTAAGAAAGAGAACCACTGTAGCTTGTGTGTTCTATTTATACCCATGTCTTGGTCAACACCTGCAGTGGTACGAAATCGACATGTCAGAAACTGTCTCTGGGTTCAGTTCCCCCACTCCTTGTCAATTTCGCTATTTCTTATATTTCTGCGAATTGCAGAGTCCTGTAAGTATACTCTTATACTTATCTTATAACTATTTTTACAACACATGTTCACTGTAATTTTGGACATTGCGACTTAACCCTTTCGATTTGTACACAGTTATTTCACTATTACACTCGTACGGTGTGTCACTTTCACGTGGTTTTTGTACACAGTATTTATTAAATTTTATTACATTTTATTGTGGTTTTGGATTTTACTCCTTAATTATAGTTTATGAATAATTACGGAAAAACAGTAGTTATGCAATTATTCATCTTGGGGTGGTAAACTCGCCTGCATAGACCTGCGTTCACACACACATGCAAGATACTGGTGTACACACTTTCAGTTACATTTGTGTGTGTGTGCACGTCGATTCAGGTCGAAACACCTGTTCATATTTTTGTCTGAGCCAAGCTTGCAATCCCTGACATGCTTATTTATAATACATTATTAATTATTTACAGTTTATTAGGTATATTTAAATTTTTATATTCAATGCTCAGTACATCAGTTATTTGTACTGTTGCAATATATATATATATATATATATATATATATAAAATAGTCTTTGCAACGTACAATGCTTGTAGTATTTAAGCTCACAGTAAAACAAGAGTAGGCCTACAAAGCAGAAGACTTTGGATAAATGCGGTGTTACGGAATATTGATATTATGGATGCAGAATTATTTTTAATAACTCTTTAAATCGATTTACTAATTTAACGTTATTATGATAGAACTGCTACGAATAAAAACATATCATCTCAACGAATGGCGTCACACAAAGTGTGTTGTATGAGATTAACTAAACGTTAATTAATATATTTCCTTCTTTAAGCTGTAATTTCTGCTAAATATTTTACTTCTGAAAACATTTTTTCTTCTAATCGTTTAGAGCGTATAACAGTATAAACTGTAAACAATTAAAAAGGAAAACAACAGGAATTTAAATGGTTAATAATTTAAACCATTTATCTTAATGCGGACAGTCAATAAGTGAAAGGAAACTAATTACACGTTTGCAAATAATACGGCATTGCAATAAATTATAATATTTGTTATAAATTGTATAACAAACTATTTAAAATTTTTTTACATATTTTATATTTATGGTCTATAATAATATGCACATATTTTATATTGTGCATATCTCAGGGTATAAATGCTACTCGCATTGATTAAAATTTATTTTTTTCTGAAACTTTTGATTTTCTTTTACAGTGTTGTTTCATTTCTTCTCATAAAGTATGTGACGATTGCGTTAATTTTGATTCAAATTTTCAACCCAAGGGATGTATCAGTGTGTTGGGTTTACACCGAATTAAACCAAGTGTATACAACTCTAAGAAACATCTCAAGTAGATGTTCATTGCGAGTGTAGAGGAAACAAGACCCGTGGTGTCAGTAAGTGCTGTGTTTAGTGGGTGTAACGTGTGTGACTTGCTGCGCGCCGCGCCGCGACACATGTGCCAGACACTGCACTGAAATTGCTTGTAGCGTTTTACACAGGCTTACATTTGTAGAACCAGTGATTGTTCTGTACAACTCTATTACACGAACTGCTCTATAAGTACGGTACTGTTCATAATAATAACACGCTTGCATTACACTGTTAATGCATAAGACGTAATCATTATGTTATAAATTTAATTTAAATATTTATTCGGAAAAGTTTTGAATTAATTATCAACTCTGCTTAGTTGTAATTGAAGGTGCATTAAATTGGTGTCTACCGTCTATGTCATAAATATACACGTCTACTCAATAGTTTTATTAACGGATACATTTACATAAGGCATCCGTTGCTTTAGTTTCGTTACTGATCGATTACAACTATTCTGTTGTGACCTCTCTTAACAGGTTTTAAATTATAAGAGACTGAGATAGGACTAACTTAGGACTTAAAGAGTGATCCAGTCACCTTACATTGAAGTTGTTTGGATAAACTGTGTCCGTACATCATTAGGCACATCATAGTTTAAATTGTGTAATCTTGTTCACCTTCAAGGAACGTTATGTTCTTAATGTGTAGTACTTTGAACTTATGTATAAAAGAGAGTTCCTCCAAACGCATTTAATAAACTATTATATGTGAATATACAAACAAAAATTTTATATTGGAACAGAAAATTCTTGCACAGAAAACTTTTTATTAAGAAATCAAGTATTTATATCAATGCAAGAAATATAAATTAATTATTCACAAGTATCATTGGTATTAAAAAAAACTATCAATGTTGTGATAGATTTTTACACATCTCTGACAGAACCATCGCGTTGCCACTTGTGAGATGGACTCGTTTACCGATTTCAAAATAACCAGTGATATCTACAGACTGTTCTGTAACGATCACTAAATGAAGAATTACAAAATACTCCAAATTGATTCAGTACTGATGATTTGATTTAATCAGCAATCATGTAAGATCGTTATAAAACAAAGCCAGGTTTAGATTTAACCAATATGATCTACACCTCAGTTTGTTATATTCATTGTTCATCGCACTACATTTCCTTTATTGTTTTACTTTTACACAAGCTTCTTGTTAAAAGCCAACTAATTGTTTAATCTACGTGGTTTTGATACGGGTACTATTTATTCCGTGTACGACCAATTATATTTAAATAAATTTTGATTTGTGTAAAGAGAGGTGCTATGATCTTTAATTTAAGTTCTAGTTCCAATTGTTAACAAGCCCATTTCAAAACTTGGTCTTCTGGATTTGTAAGCTTCGCCAAAATAACATTATCCATATAAAATTTATGATTTTTTTAGCCGCAGTTAGTTATGGATTTATACAGTAATAAAATAAATTCTTAAAGTGTTTCAAAAAATACCACATTCGTTGGAATTAGCTGCATTAAAGAGTGTACTCATTTTAAAAATATTTTTGACTTCATTTGTTATATATATAGTACATAGTATAGCATATATTGGTATATTAATTGCAAATGCAGAAATGCATATTATAACTATTCTTGGTGAATTTTTCTTGTCTATGTTTGTTTAAATTATTTATTATTGTTATTTAATTTGTTAAAATTCCGCGTTGGGTTCGTCACTTTCGAATAAATCAATTTGATAGATGTTTAATTGTTTAATTATTATTATGTAGATCAAAAGAGTTGTTTAATTATGTAGTTCAAAATCTTTAAAAGGAGTGTTAAAATTCTCTTGAAGCACTGGTAGATTTACCGTTTCACTTACCAATGATGATTGTTGTAAGTCTTCCAAAATAGGCCCTATAATACACTGAAATGTCACAACACAGTTTATAATATGTCACAGGTGTATTTGTTTATGTACAGTAAATAAAATGACTTTTGTATATTTTATGCTGTTTTTAAGTTCAAATATTGGCCGCTTGTTTGTCGTACTGCCACTTTGGAAAATAATTGCTCTGTAAATATTTTTTCTTTTGCCTACTTTGAAATAAAAAACTGATTCAAAGGTAAGAAAATTAGTATTTTATTAACAATAAGTTAATTTAAAATTAGAATCCTTTAAAACAATTAATAATCATCAAAAAACAAGTTAGTTAGTTATTGAGATTCTTACAACTCAGGGCTGGTAACACTGATTATTTTATATTGTATAGCTGTTAACCTAGTTTGGTTAGTTTTGTTTACAAATACCAAAATTCGTGTGTTATTTTAGTTAACATGATACAGGGTACAAAAATGCTGAAATATAACAATAATACTTTATAGAGAGTTATTACAAATTAAGAAAATAAGTTTAATTACGATAATGGAAATTATCGTATTTTGGTCCACCTGGTGACAATTCACCAGCTACGTTGTGGAGTGTGTGACACGATTGCAAATACTGTGTGTCAGAATAATATTACTTGGATGGTTATTAATAATGAAATATATTATAATTAATTCATAAACTCATTTTAACTGAGTATATTCAAGTGTGTATAAAGTTAAAACACAACTCAGTATAACTGTTACAACTCTCGTAACATAGAGGATAGATTGCCTTTTACTCAAAGTGAGTTAATAAAATATTTCAATTGATGGCATTAAAATCTTAAAATTATACATAACATTTATTCATGGTAAGTATGCTGTTTGTTAACTGTAATGATTGTTTTCTGTTATTATTTGATGAATTATTTGATTTCGTACTAAAATTATAGTCAAGTTGGCATCTATATTCATTCTTGTTTACTTCGATATTCATTATAATATTAATTTCATTTCTCATTTTCTTCAAAAAAATCAATAATATTTTATTCAAATTAATAAAATCGAGAACTTCTGTTCAAATACTGGTTAATTAACATTCATAAATTAGTTTAGCCATGTACAACTGTACTTGACTAAAGTAGTACCAACGTAAAAATTTATTTGTTGGTAAATATTAGTTTTCATTAAAATATTGTTAATAATAAGTACTCCCTTAATTTCCCACTCATCATCGCCTTTATTATACACTGGTGATAGTTGGATTATTATTTCACATCACTCGTTGTACTTCACACGTAATGGGTTATGCACTTTTAGTGAGGTTAGATTTACTTGTTTATGCTGGGGGGCGCGCACATTTTTAAAATCTTGCTCCCGACGAATACTCGTTCCGTTCACTCTGATGGTCAGAAAACTAGTAATGCTTTCCTTCGAAGTTGCTGTCGGCGTCTCCTGAAATCAGTTCTTCCTATTGGTTGATAATCCGGTAATCTCGACCCCTTAATAAAGTCAGACTTTTTTTTTTAGTATCGGTCTTTGGGTTCAAGAGTATGCGATGACGCGTTCAATTCTTTTTGGAATTGAAGGAAATCTTTTTATTGTTTATATCTTTCTTATTACATTTCGAATTAAGAAATTAATGGTATTATCATTTTGCGGATGCTTGGCTTTTTATTTAGAGTCTACACAAGCTATAAATCCGTCCATACTTAACCTAAATAACTTTTCGATAATGCACTTTTTGTGGTTCTTAATCACACTCAAGTCCTTTCCACTTTATTATAATATATTCTAATTCTAATACTTATTGTAGGTGTTTAGAGTCCCTTTCTCTTAATAATTACTCCTAAATACTAAAATATTTACAATTCTTGTCAAATGCTTTTCAGGCGTGTAAGCCCTATTTGTCCTTGCATTTATATTTACTAATTCAAATACATTTCTCATAATAATACACTTCTCAGGTGTTTAGGTTGTACGTTAAATATTCATACACCTTTGGTGAAGCTTTGTTCCCCTTTATGGTGTTTCATTTATTTACCTTGTATTGATTTAATACACCATGTCATAGTTCTGTCACATTGATATACATATTTTATCATTATTTGCACTTAATGGATGTATTTGTATCCATTAATGTGTACTTAGACCTTGTACATTGTTTGTTTAATGTGTATAATACTTTTTGCTGTGTTCAACATTCATAAATTTCAGTAGGATTGCTATTTACATCTAGTCCCATTGGTCATATATATTTGTTTATTATTATTTTCGTATAAATTTATGTATTTAATGTCTGTCAAAGGTTCTCATAGAGGTATTGAGTATTTTAGTTACTACTATCAATCTGTTTTCCTCTCCTTTATTAAGTTTAATTGATTATTTTCTGTAACTCTGATAGTCATCTTGTGTTTTGTTAATCTGGCTATGGTTTGTTTAAACAATATAGATTGTATAATTGTGTTTCTCAATTCATACTGGGTTCATTATGTTACTCATTTATCTTAGTTTGGTTGTTGATTTGAATAATTACTTTTGTCTGCATTTTTCTAATTATTATATGTGGTTCTGTGTTGCAGATTCTGTTCAGTTGAGGTTATGTGTCTCCTACTGAATTGACAACAATACTCATCTTGATTTGTTCATTATCTTGCTTAATTATTATATTTTTACTATGGCATATTATTACTATTGTCTATTACAATATTTTCATTATTTTATCCACATTATATACTATTTGTTTACACATTATTACTTAATTCTTACTTGTTATTGTTATACATATTATGTGTTTATATTTTGGTTTGGGTAAACTGCCTTGTGTTTCTATGACAGGTTGTCTTATTCTCAATATATTAATAATTACATTACATATTGGTTTTACTCTCTATTCTCTTGATATTTAAACATATATCTTATTAAGGATTTCATATTCAATTTCAGTCATTATTGAGCAATCATTTCTTCCTTTATTATTAGTACATTTGTGGTCTTTTATGTTTTTATTTTATCATATTCTCCCTTTCATAAATCATACACTAATTGTTTGTGTTGTTTGTTTGGGGTTTACTATCAATTTTGTTAACACTTCTTATCTTCATCATCCATAAACATTGCACTTTTATTATTTGTGTTGTTTAGTTTGGGATTGTGATAATTTAGTATTAATCGATGCACTTATATAAGTCACTCACTATTATTGTTTGTGGCTACTTATTAGTGTGTCGACACCTGGTTCTTGGTCACCTTTTCTTCTTCATGTTCCTTCTTGTTGGGGGTATTATAATTCACTTGTTTGGCATTCTTCACACATGCCTTATTATCTTCCTTGTCGTAGTGTATTTCTCACACTGGGAATGTTATTGTCTTGTCCTTGTTAAAGATTTTTCATGGTTTATTATACATTTTTCTTCTTCTTAATTATATATACCTATCCTCTTCTCATATTCAGATTGCTTCTTCTTCTTATATATATATATTTTTTCACTTATAGGGTATTTTCCCTCATTTGTATTATATGTCACATATATGATATTTCGTCTCCGTTATATGATGTGTCGTTTCATTTATTTGATATGTCCCCTCACTTGTATGATCTATTGGGTCTTGTTTGCTAACGTAATGGTTTGGTTTATATTTTTTCCTCTTCTTATTATATTGATGATGCTTTCAATTATAAATCTCCCTTCTACTGTTGACTTACTTTGCCATTATTTATTCATGGATACACGTTTGGTTTTGATACTTTAGAGGTTTTTTTATCATTTTGGCTTAAACATGTACGTGGTAGGTTCTTATTCTAGGTATTGGATATCATTTATATGTAACTATAATTTTGTTACGTTACAATATACATATTTTGTTGTTTTATAGTTAAAGTAATAAGTACAGAAACGATAAAATAATGAAAAATATAACACAACAAAACAATCTAAATCTGCAGTCTTAATAATTTTCTTTCATATAAAAAGACGTTCATGTCGAGCTGCCAAACCAATTCAGAATCAATTCTTCGACAGATAGTATTCGCATATATTAAAACTGTTTTTAGTAAATGTAAGTCCATAAATTAGTAGCATTAGTTAACCTAATTGTTTTTAGTTATTAACAAATAAACTTAAACGTGGTAATATTGGATGCTAAATCCTTAAAGCGAGTTTTGCTTTAAAGAAAATTTGAAAATAATGTGGCCGTCACAGAATATACAGAATTTTTGTTTAAGCGGGTAATTTAATCAAAGCATTTACACTAACCAAATAACTGATATTAAGAGTCTCAAGTAATTACAGTAATTAAAACTATTTTTGATATAGTACACTAATTTCTAAATATCTGTGCATGTAAATAAACTGTTGAACATATCTCGTGTGTTTAATCCAACTGTATAGCCTGTACAAAACTTTGTATCCAAGCTTTAATAGTTTGTAAGTGGTTTGAGATCCCTAGGCAGCAACGTGTACAAGGAGGTGTTGAAATGGCTTTAGTTTTGTTTGGGGAGAGGGGGATGTAATTTCGAGCCATTATCTAGCCTTTTCGGCACAAACATACTGTACATCATACATTCACGACTTTTTAATCGGTTTGTTTACATAACGTTGTCAACAATTTCCCTAAGACGTTCCTAAGAAGTCGTTATCTACCAAAATCTCATTGTAGCCTAAAAATTCCGTTATACAAGCAAAACTTAAAGTAGTCTGTACTTCGTGGATAATCAGAACGTTTCTTGGAACAATATTTGTGTGCGGAATTTTAAGTGTACATTGGAATACATGTGATTGTGCTTTAAGGCGCCTTTGAAATGGGCAGGATATACGCATTTTTTGTTACCGTTTATTATTGTTACCGTTTTTTGACTTCTGTGGTTAAATTCAATGTTACAGCAACAATGTAGTTTCAATATTACACATAACAAACAGTTTCTGTTCTCTTTCACAAACACATTTATCACATCCATCTTTAGGTAAATGTTGTTATGACAACGTGTAATTTTCGTTTTAAATTTATATGTTACTTATTTTTATGAATCTTATGGAAAAAAGACTTCCATGTAAAAGCAAACTGTTTAGAAATACACATAAAATAATTGTGTGAGATACTGAAGAATATTAAGAAAATATTTTTAATTCTTTTCAAAATCTATGTGTACCCTATATGATTTCAGATCTCTGTGCAACCAATAAGCAATAAGCATTATTTTTTTTCTAACTGCCATTTAGCAAACTTAAATTTTTGTAGACACTATTTTTTTAACAGTGCATGCGGTGTACTGTTTTCATGAGCAAGAAATGCAGAATGAACAACTGTGATTAGGATGAAGTCTTTAAATGGTTATGATATTTTTCAGTTACTTTTTAATGACCCTAATATCCATTGCCAGTTTAAATGACAAAAAAAGGCCATTCTGTATGTAAGGGTATTGCAAAAGATGTATGGCGGCAATTGTAGGTGGAAATTGTCGTTCCACATAGAATTTGAAATCGTTAGCTATAGAAACCAGAGGCCGAGCGTAGAGCAGAAATGTAAATAATGAATACTGTAAAATATCAAACGAAAATTTACTTTTGTTATTCCTTAAGTACATATTCGTCTTGATATTTGTAGCACGTTTTGTAAATAATAAAAGAAATGCGATAAATTAAATGGACTCGGCCTTTAATTTAAACTCAGAACGTTTACTATTTTCACACAATATGGAAGAAACAATATTGCTGACTGTAACAGAATAAAGTGCTGACTGTATCGGGGAAGAAATGGTGACGCTAATTTTGATGAATTTATAATATAATTTTTTTTAACAGCCTTACTAAACTTAAAGGGTACATGCGGACAGTATTCTATCTTTATTATACTAAAGGAATTAGACAAAATGTCAAGTGGGTTTTATACTAGAGTCCTACAATGCATTTTGTATACTAAAAAAGACGATGTGTGTTAGTTTTTTAAATAATTGTTCCACGTACTGTACCTGCAAATATCTTGAAGAGATGCTTGCTGTAAGCACATAAAACATATTTATTGACTAGCAAGAAAATATAATTATTTAAAATTACAAAATTTTTATTATTGTAAGCTTCTTATTCTACTGTAAAACATTCATGTAGCGACTTGAATAAACAGTTGGTTGTAATCATACATCAAGGAGCTGCTCGCTGCAGTACTACTTCTAGCAACATTCAAGTACAAATTCTTGATCACACAGTATAAGAAATTCATCATCCTAATGATATTCACAACACTGCATAAGGAAGGTGTGTCTTCCTGGGTCTAACCACACACCTGTCCAATAGGTTTTGTATTTCCAGACTTGTTTGACCAGTCTGGAATCTGATACTCTTTCTACATGTTTTTTCCTCTATTGTTTGTAATCTTCTAATTTTTCATTGAAATTAAAAACTTGTAACTCTTCTCTTCATTCTTTATATGGTAAAGTTTATAACACCTTTTAACTCTTCTTAAGAACTCCATTTCCGAGGCCTGTATTTTACTCTCTTCTTTCTTGGTTGTTGTCCATAATTCACGCCAATAGGATCGTGGACTAGATAGATATTACACGCCAATAGGATCATGGACTAGATAGATATTACACGTCAATAGGATCATGGACTAGATAGATATTACACGTCAATAGGAACATGGACTAGATAGATATTACATGTCAATAGAATCATGGACTAGATAGATATTACACGTCAATAGGATCATAGACTAGATAGATGTTACACGTCAATAGAATCATGGGTTAGATAGATATTACACGTCAACAGGATCATGGACTAGATAGATA